>CM054137.1:72104998-72127498 GCA_028751875.1 Rapana venosa | reverse complement strand
ATTCATCATTGTATTTATTGCTAAAACCAGTATTGTGTTAAGATTTATTTTTCATTGTATGTAGTAATGTATTGCATTTTTCTTGTAGCAGTTTGTGGTGAGGGGGTTGATTTATTGGGGGATGTTGGGGCTTTAAATATTGAATGTATCTTTTATTGCTTTAATTGTTTGTATTTTTTGATTGTTTTGTATGGTATTATTGTTTGGATTTTTGTTGTTATTGTATTCATTTTTTGTAATCATGTTTGGTAAATCAGTTCATGTATTGATGATTCTTTGTTTTGCATTTTCCCCAATTTAAAGGAAGCATTTGATTAGATGTGATACCTTTTTTTAAATGCATTTAAAATTTGGTCATTGTTTACTGCATGTAATGTATTGCATTGCATGCATTGCAATTGCGTAGTATTGTATTGCATTGCATTGCATTGACCTGCATTGATATTCTATCTGTACTTGCATTAGTTTGATTGTTGCATTGTATTGTATTGCATGTATTGTATTGAATTGCATGCAGTGCATGATTGTATTCATTGCAATTGTATATGCACTTGTTTGCATTGTTTGCATTTGTATTGTACTGCATTGATAATTGTATTTGGTACTGGCATTAGTATTGTATTGTACTGCATTGTATGTATTGTATTTGCATTGTATTCGTATGCATTGTTATTGTATTAATTCATTGCATTGCATTGCAATTGTATTGTATTGTTTTCTTGCATTGTTTGCATTGCATGAATGCATTGTATTGCATTGTAGGCACTTAGTAATTGCATTGTATTGTCTGTATGTATGTAGTGTACTTGCATTGTATTGTATGTATTATATTGCATGTGTATTCAATGTATTGTAATTGTATAGTGTTGCATGTATTGATTGCATTGTATTGTATTGCATTGTATTGCATTGCATTGTATTGTGTTGCATTATGTTGCATTGCATTGTATTGTATTGTACTGTATTGCATTGATTTGTATTGCATTGCATTGCATTGTATTGTATTGTATTGTATTGAATTGCATTGTATTGTATTGCATTGCATTGCATTGCATTGTATTGCATTGCATTGTATTGCATTGTATTGCATTGCGTTTATTGTATTGCATTGTATTGTATTGTATTGCATTGCGTTGTATTGCATTGTATTGCATTGTATTGTATTGCATTGTATTTATTGTTAATTGATTGTTATTGTGATGTATCTGCCACTTTAGTCACGGCAGGTTTTCCATTTTGGGTGAAATTGAGGTTCAATTCCCGTAACGATTCGCTCAAAAAAGATTCTTTATCACCTGAAACACACACAGACACACAGACACACACACACACAGAGACACACACAAACACACACACACCGCGCGCGCGCGCACGAACAACACAAAACACAACAACTCAGAGAGAGAGAGAGAGAGAGAGAGAGAGAGAGAGAGAGACGAGAAGAGAGAAGAGAGAGAGAGAGAGCAGAAGAGAAAGAGAGAGAGAGAGAGAGTGTAGAGACACAAGAAACACAGACATGAAACACCAGAAACATCGGAATAGATATAGTAAGATATCTGGAGAGACAAACAAACAAACAGACACGCATAATTAGAAATGATGCGCGTGTCACTAGCAAAAAATACCCCAACTAAAAAAACAGTTTTTAAAACGTGTATCCTATTCCTATTTCACCCCTCCCCCCCCCCCCCAGAAAAAAGCTCAGACACCTTTCGTTGTCAAAACGCAAAACATCGCCAAAACAATATCAGGTGACACCAATGCCAAACATAATATCTCTTCTCTACATGTTCCACAGACGATTTTCAGAATTTGCCTGGCACTCTGTACAGAAGAAGTCATGGAAAAAGAGACGGAGAGTCTGGCTGTCTCCTTCACTCTCCATTCCTTCAGTCTTAGAAAAAAGGAACATTAAGACTGCGAGTGGCGAGCCTGGGGATGGTCGCATTGACAGCATCACCTGACCGATATTTGGCTGCAGAGGCGGAATAATCCACAAGATAATTAACGCGGTGCACAGAAGTCGGTTAATCTTTTTAATGATGCGCATTGATTTAAAAGATATGGTGTTAAAGAACTTTTTTAAAAGAGCAAAACAACAGAAAATACAAACAGAAACTTCAGACAAAATTGAAAACAACAAAAGATGCATTGACGTAAAAAAAAAATCACAGAAATGCAACAAAAACAATACAAGCAAACGGAATCCTCAAAGAAAAAGCAATATAAAAATGTAAGAAAAAAAAAACAAGAAAAGAATTTTGTCAACAGCCCTAGATAACCAAATATAAGAGCTTTAAAAAATTGACCAACCAACGCCCCCCCCCCCCCACCCTCCCCAAGCCCCCTCCCCCTTCCCTTCAAACTACAAAACATCGGAGATACACAACTTTGAAGTCTACAAAACCTGAAGTAAACAGGAAACTCCCCCCACGGGAATACAATACCACACATAACAGCAGCAACAAACTTCTGACAATAAAAAAACAACAACTTTAGAAAAGAAATTCCTCATGAAATGTTTATCACCCCCCCCCCCCCCAAAAAAAAAAAAAAAGCGGCAATACGGCTTAAACGGCTGTGTGTTAGTACGTGCGGGTGTGCGTGTATGCGTGGATGTTCGTGCGTGAGTTTGTACCTGCGTCCATGTGTTTGTACATAAATCTGTCTTGATTTTTTTGTGTGCTGCCTCATTTCCTTTGTGACGTTCGTGTCCTGCTGTTCCCACGCTACCTGCTTCAAGTTCTCCGCTACAGCCGTACCCACATTCGTTATGTCACATCCTTCAGGGTCGATAGTCTACAAGGACCTTATCAAATTCTGGCTCCCGGAGGGCCACCAGCCTGAGGAGCCCTGCACTACTGCTTGGTCACTTTGGTGGTGATTAGTGGTGCATGTTCTGAGCTAACACATGCAGGACACCACCTACTAAGCCCCCTACTGATGACAGGTATAGCTCACTCGCGGGGTCAGACTAAGTGAGACACCCACCCGAGGTGGCGACCACCACAACGTCCCTCCAACGACCTTCTTCCGTAAATCTCCAACCCCGAAGGCTTTGATTCACCACAGGCACAGAAGTGTACAGGGAAACCAAAACTGAGGTCACCATGAGACCAGAACAGCCGGAGCCCCAGAAACAGGTCATTTTCTTTTATTGCACGATGATAAGTGATGATGATGATATAGTGCTGCTGCTGTGGAAGTGCATCTGCTTTGAGACTACGTGACAGGGGCTGTACTCCCCGCTTCCTATCAGGATAAATTATATCCCGGCGTCAACCGGGCTGGAGAGATTCAAACATCTGTAGTGTTGGTCAGGTAATTTGAGAAATACTCTCAAAATCGCAATTCTGAACCGGATGAAGCTCGACTGTGTGGTCCCAGTCTTCCTACTGAGCCCACAGCACACTCACTCTAAGTAGGAGCAGGCCAGAGTCCGAAAAATCCCTAGGACTCTTACGAGATTCGAGCCAGGGACATTCTAGTCCGTAACTCAAAGCATTGACCACTGCACCAAGGTGGTTGGTATCTATCACGAACTGTGTAAGTTTCTTTGTCTGGGGAATTAAGAGATGAAAATTGAGCATGGAGAAAGCAAGACTCCCACGAAGAGAGTGACAATCACCCCTACACGCCTGTTCAGTCACCCTGTCCAAAAAGCCCGCCATTGACAAGACTGACAAGACAAGACAAGACAAGACTAGTGTCGCGTGTCCTGCCTCCTCTCTTTTAGTCCCTGAGCAGAGAGGAACAGAAGGCGAGCATCATTATCAGGGATGCAGAACAGACCTGCGGAAATGGAATGGCTCCTGACTTCTGATTTCCACCTATACTCCTGGTACCACGCTTTTCAAAGACCTTCCCTCCTACCCTCCCCTCCACCTTGATTCGGTTCTTTTGTCTGGAATAAAAGGCATTTTCTTAGAAAGTTCACTCACACACACAGAACCCTGAACGAAAAGGAAAGAAAAGAGTAACTGTATCTGGATACTACTTTCACTCATGGCAGACTCCCCTGCGTGAAATACAGGTCTGCTTCCAGCTCACACCACCCCACCCCTCTTCCCTGGGAAGAAAGCATGTCGCCACAAGAGAAGCGCCACCCCATTTCCTGGGTTTTTCCTTTTACTGTCTGCACTTGCATTTCTTACCGTGTAAAAGTAACTTCCATTTTTTTTGCTAAATTTTTTCCACATACAACTCTCTTGTTGTAGCGGATTTTAAAAAAAAATGTCCTTCAACTGTGTGTTGCACACAAGATTAAATCTGTTTTTTTCCCCTGTCATCCAAAAGACTAGCACCCAGACTACCACTAAGGGTCTTGCGGAGGGATGGGGTGGGGGTGGAAGTTACAGGGGTTTGAATAGGGATTGAACCCATAACTTCTTGCTTTCTCGACAGATGCTTTACCTCAAGTGGATCGGTGGTCTAAAGGTAACGCATCTACCTAGAAAGCGAAAAGTTCGGGTTCGAAGTGGTGTGGTGGTTCGGTCCCGTTTGGATCAGAAGCTTTTCTTCTCCTCACTTAAACCACGATTGCTGGTCTGGGTGCTAGTCTTTCGGATGAGACGTTAAACCGCGGTCCTGTTACTCATAACTATTTCACTGTTCACTGGTCCCGTAACCCGCCAGGGTCGTAGGGGCGCTGCATGGTGGACGAATGGTGGACCAGCTGGCTCCACTTAGCGCGGTCGTGGGTGAGTGCCTGGGTGACACTGAAGTCCTCCCCTGTCCAATCACGGATGTCGTCGGCCCACTTTCTCCTCTGTCTGCCCCGTCTTCTCTTCCCCTGGACTGTTCCTTGCAGGATGGTCTTTGCAAGTCCTTCTGAGCGTGTTACGTGCCCATACCATCTGAGTTTCCTCTTTTTCGCCGTGGTCAGTAGGTCTTCATAGTCCCGACTTGTTGAGTATCATTCTGCGGACTTCATTGTTGTGATGGTCCTTGTATGAGATGCCAATGAGCCTTCTGAGGCATCTATTTCTACTGCTTGGATTCCTCCTTGTAGGTCTGCGTTTCAGTGTCCATGCCCTTATGCGTAAAGCATGATTGAGGTGACTAGCGCGTTTAGTAACTTTACCTTGGTTCCGAGAGGGATGTTTCTGTCTCTCATTGGTCTTCATCTTGCCATTGCTGCTGCTGTTTGTGCCGCTCTTGCTAGGATTTCGGTCTTCGATCCCTCCTCACTTATGATGGCTCCAAGGTACTTGAAATGGTCAACTGTCTCCAGTTCTTTTCCGTTGTAGAGTGATCTTGGTGGTGATTGGCTGGGCACTGTTTGACATGAGCTGTTTCTCGGCGCTGATTCCCATGCCGTACGTGAGGATATTTCGTTCCAGTTGCTTCACTAGGTTGGTCAGTTCCTCTTCATTTCCTGCCAGACCGTCAATGTCATCGGCAAATCTGAGAGTTGGTGATGTTCGCCCTCCAATGCTGACTGTGCCTGTGGTGGTCTTCAAGGCTGTCAGTCATGATGCGTTCGAGGAAAATGTTAAACTGTGTCGGCGACAGCTGACATCCTGTCGGACCCAACTGAGGTACGAACCATCCCCTACGTGCCTGTACGAGTACTGCACTGGTGGCCTTTTGAGTATAGTTCTTGATGGTGTGGATCAGCTTTCTGGCCATGTTGAATTGTTCTTGGTGGCCACAGAGCGTCCATGCCATACTCTATCGAAGGCCTTCTTAAAATCATTGAAGACGTGGAGATGTCTTGTTGATGCTGGCATGTATTTCTCACACAGAACCTCAGTTGAATATCTGTTTCTGTGGTGCTTCTATTTGGGCGGAAACCGGCCTGCCTTCGGCGATGATCTCTTCTGCCTGTGGTTTCAGCCTGTTCAGGATCACTTTCAGCATGACTTACTGCATGACTTATGAGGCTGATGTCCTGTAGTTTTGGCACTGCTGGAAATTTCCTTCTTGGGAGAGTGATGATGAGTGATTGGGTCCATGGTGTAGGCCACTCCCCGTCTGCCAATCTTGTTGCAGATACTTGTAAGGATGTCTGTCATGTTTCCCCCGTGTTGGATCAGCTCATGCTGGATGTTGTCGATTCTTGCTGATTTTCCTTTCTTCAGCGATCTAATTGCTACTTCTACTTCCCTCGCGTAGAATTGGAAGTTGTCTTTATTCGATGAGGCTTGCTTGCAAGTACGCTGGGGTCGCCTAGCGTCTGATGATTGTAGATTTCGGACAGTTTTTCGTCCATCTGCCAACGATTTCCTTCTTTTCTGTTAGGCAATTCCCTTCTTTGTCCTGGATGTTACTGACTCTGCCTGTTTCTGTTTGGTGAGCTCTTTCACAATTGGTATGCTCTTCTGCTATTATTCTTTGTCAGGCTCTCTTCGATTTCTGTACATTGTTTCTCTATCCTTTCCCTTCCTTGGTCTCCTCATGTCTCTCTGATCTTCTTGTTTACTTCTCTGTACTCAACTGCTCTCTTAGTGTTCTTGCTCTTCTTCAGGTCTCGTCTTTTGTCACACATATTCAAGATTTCATCTGTGACCCATGGTTGTGTTTTTCGACGATGTTTGCCAAGGAGTTCTTGCTGTCTAGTCATCACTGTGTAAAACGGATGGCATCGTTTCGGCATCTCTTCAAGTGCCAGAGTGGTGCGAATTTCCCTCCTATTGTTGTTGGAAGGCCGGCCCATTGTGGGTCCTTCAGTCTGTCCAGTTGAACTTGATCTGTGTTCTTTGTCTTTATTTATCATCTTCATCGGACTCTAAGGGTTTAGGAGCCGAGGTCATGTCGCTGCCATACTGCACCTGGGAATGTCAGGTCGAGGGGTCCTCTGCTACCGGTACCATGTAACCGTACCACTGTGACATGTGGGGAGTCAACCAACCAAAAATCACGCTTGGGGAGAGATGGCGCCGCCAGGTACTTTTCCCAAACGCTATATGGAATGGACAAAAATAAAGAATTTACGGATCGGCGCCGCCCGGTCAACAAGACCGCGCCTTCTGTTTGCCACCCGGCGAGGCGCCAAGTTGCTACTGGGAACCCACCATAAATTCAGAGGAAGGGACTAATCACATCGCAACGTGGCGTCAGAATCTGGCCAAAAAGGCAACTCCAAGACTGGGGGTAAAACGAAATTTGGCAGGACAACCTGGCATCTGGTTGTCTCTGTGGGTCAATGAAGAGCACGGGAACACCATACTGACGAGGTCATATCTTTTCTATACGGGAGCAGGACAACATTCAATGGGAGCATGCTTCAACAAGAAACAAGAACTCGTAATAGGATACCACCCAGTAAACAGCCGGTTAGGCCATCCCCTCAGGCAGCCCATTCATCATCACAGTGGTTCAAGCCCAAACCAACAACGGGTCACGAAAGATGAAGTCGTAGAGGAATTTTTACAACCAACTACAGGGCTCATCGATAGGAACAAGAAAGAATCTTGATCATCCAAGGAGACTGGAACCAAAGTGGCGGAGAAAGGCAACTGAAAGACTGGGCAAATTCTGCGTCCCCTCCTGCAAGCGTCACCAATAGCGAGGACTCATTCTGGAATTTGCCAGACAACGACGTGCTGCCAATTCCCTTGGAGAAAAGATGGCGGGGACATTGGCATGCACACAATGGGTCATCAAAAAGATGACACACCCGGTCAGACGGGTTTCACCTCCCTCAACAACCAAACGAAATAACATTTAGGCTTTAATAACCCCCTGCAAAATTTTTTCCTTTTGGCAAAAATCTTAAAAAGCCAAATATGGGGAAAACCAAATACAGTTGCAGACAGGAAAAGAAAAGAAAAATAATCGGTGGCGCTGTTCTTGTGGCGAGACGCTCTCCCTGGGGAGAGCAGCCCAAATTTCACGCAGGGAAATCTTCCTTGACTTAGAATGATATACCAAAAAACTGACTTGTTTTTGTTGTTGTTGTTGTTGTTGTTGTTGTTCTTCTTCTTCTTCTTCCCCACCCCCACCCCTCTTCCATCTATACACCACTTCTTCGTCTTCACTATTATCAGACTAAAAACAGAAGTGCAGCACTCGCAGAGAAGGACTAGCAGAAGTGGGATCATGTGTGACAATAGCGAGAAGGTTCCATTGTAATACAAGATCAGGTTTTGGAAAATGTCGAGATAGCTAAGGTTTCGTAATAATTATTATCATTTCCTTTGTTTTTTTGTTCTTTCTTTCTTTCTTTCTTCTTTCTTTTTCCTTTTTTTTTCTTTCTTTTTTCATTCTTTCTTTTTTTTTCTTTATTCCTTTTCCCCTTCCTTTCTTTCTTTTTTCCTCTTTTCTTTCTTCTTTCTTTCTTTTCTTTTTTTTCTTTCTTCTTTTTCTTTCTTTTCGTCCTTCCTTTCATTCTTTCTTTCTTTCTCTCTGTCTGTCCTCTTCTCTTTTCTCTCACCCCCCTTTTTTCTTTCTTTCTTTCCTTCTATCCTTCTATCCTTTTTTCCTTCCTTCCTTCTTTTCCTTCTTTCTTTCTTCCTTCGTTCCTTTCTATTTTTTTTTTTCTCACCCTCTCTTTCTTTCTTTTCCCTTCCTTCCTTTTCTTTCTTTCTTTCTCTCTCTCACCCCTGTCTTTCTTTCTTTCCTTACTTTCTTTCTTTCTCCCTTCCCCTCCCTCCTCCTTTCTTCCCTTCCTTATCTTTCTCTCTCTCCCCCTGTCTTTCTTTTCTTTCTTTCTTTCTTTCTTTTTTTTTCCTCCCCCTTTTTTCCTTCCTTCCTCCCTTCCCTTTCCCTTTTTCTCTCTCTCTCTGTCTCTCTCTCTCTCTCTGTCTGTCTGTCTCTTTTCTTTCTTCCCTTCCTTCCTTCTTTCCTTCCTTCCCTTTCTCTCTTACCCCGCCCCCTCGATCTGTGTGTGTGTGTGTGTCTCTCTCTCACCCCCGCTCTCTCTTTCTTTCTTTTTTTCTTTTTAGCCATTGAAATCGGTAGCGAGCTGTGTAGGCCAAAGAAAGAAAAAAAGTGTACAGCCGTTGCCATAGATTTCGGTGGACAGGGCGAAGGTTTCGTTTTTCTATTGTTCGTTTCTTCTGCAAATGAAACTTTTCTTTCAGACTGTGTGTCTTTGATTTTTTCTTTTCTTTCGGTGTCAGCTTCTCTCTCTCCTCCCCCCTCTCCCCTCTCTCCCCCCTCTCCTCTCTTCTCTCTCTCTCTCTCTCTCTCTCCCCTCTTTTCTCTCTCTCTCTCTCTCCTCTCTCTCTCTCCTCTCCCTCCCTCTCTCCCTCTCTCTCTGCCTCCTGTCTGTCTGTCTCTCTGTGTGTGTGTCTCTCTGTACGTCTGGTGTATATACCTGTGTATCAATGGTCTTCAGTTTGTCTGTTCACATTTAATGACATTAGAAAAGATTATTATGCATGTGTGGGGTATGAGTGAGAGAGGGATGTGTGTGTGTGTTGTGTGTGTGTGTGTTGTGGTGTGTGGGGTGTGTGTGTGTGTGAAAAATGCCAATTGCGTGTGGGGTTTTTGTGTGTGTGTGTGTGTGTGTGTGTGTGTCGCGCAAACATACACACACATTGACCCTCTCACTCTCACATGTGTGTGTGTGTGTGTGTGGTGTGCGTGCGTACGGGTTTCGTGTGGGCGCGTCTGGGAGTGCGAGCATACATGTGTGTATAATAATTATGTGTGTGCGAGCGTGCGTGTGCGTGCAAGTGTGCATGCACTCGTGCGTGCACACGAGTATGTGCCCATGCACATGCGCACGATTGCACGTCCTGTCCTCAGCATTTGTCATCCCTCAGTGACCATAATAGTGAACACACACACTCTCTTCCTTTTGCAGTATAATTCTAAGAGCATTAAGAACCACACATTATCTCTCTTTCTCCATGGAGTGACCTTGACCCCTCTTTGACCTCTCCTACCGGAAGAAGGCGCCGCCATGGTCAGCGTCATGAAAATGGCCTCATTATCAGGAGTGTCTGGTGGTGTGGACAATGGCCATCTTGATGACTGAGAAAGGAACTGACCAGTGACTGTGAGGAAGATAGTGAGGCCTTTGCTGTTCATAAGTATGATGGGTCTCTTCTTCTTCTTCTTCTTTTCTTTTCTTCTTCTTTCTCTTTTCTTTCTTCTCTTTTTCTTCTTCTTTTCTTCTTCTTCTTTTTTTTTCTTCCTCACATTCTTCTTCTTCTTCTCTCCTCACATTTTTCTTCTTCCTCTCCTTCACATTCTTCTTTTTCTTCTTCTTCTCTTCTTCTTCTTCTTTTCTTCTTTTCTTCTTCTTCTTCTTCTTCGTCTTCTTCCGTCACATTCTTTTCTTCTTCCTCCTCACATTTTTCTTTTTCTCTCCTTCACATTCTTCTTCTTCTTCTTCTTCTTCTTCTTTTTTCTTTCTTCTTCTTCTTCTTTTCTTCTTCTTCTTCTTCTTCTTCTTTTCTTCTTCTTTTTTTTCTTCTTCTTTTTCTTCTTCGAACGCTCAGGCAGCATCTATTGTTGTCTGTCATATGAGCAAACATGCCTTGTGCTGCCGATTTTAAGCGCTTAACAAGTCAGGACCCTAGCGCATCCGACTTACGCATGGGAGAGAATTATCTTTTAAGTCTGCTTGGATACAAATGCAGGATAATGGACCAAAAAAGTAAACAGGTTTAGGTTTTAGTTGCCCCTTGCGGTTAGGAGAATCCAATTCAAGTCATGAATGCATTAAGAATGAATTAATATAATACACTAAGGGAGTGTGTGAGTGTGTGTGTGTGTGTGTGTGTGTGTGTGGTGTTTGTGTGTGTGCGCGTGTGTGTGCGTGTGTGTGTATGTAGAACTATACTTAATCCGCCTGTTTTTTTCTATAATCAATTAAAAGAACCATACACCACACGTTCTCTTTACCTTGGGTTAAAAAACAACGCACACACAACACAAACTCCTTGCCAGCAAAATGAAACATACATCACACGCTTTGGTTCCCTATGAACTTCTGTTCCAGAAATACAATTTAATTGTATCCTGCCTTAGTTTCATTCAAGCTTCTGTCTTGGAAATGAGCTTGAAACAAAAGTACTGCGTTGCATTCCTATGAACCTCTGTCTCGAAAATGGACGATACCCCATCTATCCTGGGTTCTGCATGAACTTCTGTTCTGAAAATGAACATCACGCCACAAATCTTCGTTTCCTATCAACTTCTGTCATAGAAATAAACATCACGCCACAAATCTTAGTTTCCTATCAACTTCTGTCACAGAAATGAACATCACGCCACGAATCTTCGTTTCCTATCAAACTCTGTTCTGAAAATGAACATCGCACTATACATCTTCGTTTCCTATCAACTTCTGTCACAGAAATGAACTTTACACCCTCTGCTTTGGTTTTTTCTGCAAGCAGGAGAGAGAAACAACAGAAGACTAAGTGAGCAGGAAGGAAAGAAAACCTCAGTTCCAGAGCGGTGCATTCCCCTTCCCTCAATTAGTCAGTACTCTTTATCACTAGGTTCCAATACCAGCAGATCTCTGCTCGTGGCTTGTCTCCCCTTGTACTTGTGTACAACGTAGAGGAAATGTGAGCTCCATGAATGGTGACGTAGCATGGGAAAAGAAATGGCTGGTGGAGATGTTAGAGGGATAATGATAGCTTTCCGTGTGATGTGTGTGTGTGTGTGTGTGTGTGTGTGTGTGCATGTGTGCATGCGTGCATGTGCGCGCACGCGTGCGTGTAGGTGTGTAGTATAATAAGCCGCTGTTACTCCACCTTTTCCCTTCCATTTCTTTCTCATGGTGAGTCACCATGTTAACATCCTTCCTTCTGGGTTTTTTCTTCTTTCACTGATTCTTAAACTGGAGACCGCGGAAGTACTTGGGTTTCGATGCTTTAATCTTATCACTCACAGAACCCTTAGAGAACCCAGAAAATAACACAGGGTTCTGTTACTTATTGACAAAAGCTCACTGACAAAGACAGATGTTTTAACATCGATTCCAAAACCTCACCTTGGACAAACCATTGGTACCTTTCTTTAACCACTCTCACTTTTAAGTCGGCCGCTTTGTTTTTCTACACTTCATGAACATTCAGCTAGGACCCAATACTTCCTTATTTATGGCCAAACGAATTATTTCCAGAATAACAGCCATGTTGTATTTCCAAATAACACCAATGTTGTATTTCTAGAGCAGCATCAATGTTGTATTTTCAAAAGCATAAACATTCCTCTATGGGCAAAAACTTCAATAGAATTCAGCAATACGTCAGTTCCTTTGTCCAACTCTGTGAAGTATTTAGGAGTAGTTCTTGACAACACACTCTCTATGAAAAAATTCATCACCCAGACCTGCCAGTCTTGCTACTATCAATTACGGTGCATAAGCGCGATTCGCAAGTATCTGTCCACTGATGCAACTTCCAAGTTCGTCACATCTCTCATTCTTTCACGTTTAGACTACTGTAATTCTCTTTTGGCTGGCCTACCAGCATCATCTATCCACTCTCTTCAACGCATACAAAACTCTGCAGCTCGACTGGTCCTAAGAAAGAAAAAATCTGAACACATCACTCTCTTCTGCGATCTCTTCACTGGCTGTCTGTTCTCACAAAGACTGGAGTATAAAACCAATACCCTCTGTTTCAAATGTCTCCACAAATCTGCACCCTCTTATCTCTGTAACTGTCTTCATCTGTACACTCCATCCCGTTCCCTTCGTTCAGCCGCAGATACTTTGTGCTTTCGAACACCAGATTCAAACAAACCACTGTTGGCCGTCGCTCCTTCTCTGTTTCTGGGCCATCCACCTGGAATGACCTCCCTCTTTCACTTCGCCAAAAGCCTTCACTTGATACCTTCAAATCCAGCCTCAAACACACTTATTTCCTACCTGAGGCTTTCCCCCAAATATCTGTCCCTAATTTTCAACAGCATCTTTCACCTTCTAAGTGTTTGTTCCGAGTTTTGGTGTGTGTGTGTGTGTGTGTGTGTGTGTGTGTGTGTGTGTGTGTGTGTGTGGTGTGCGTGTGTGTCGTGCATACGTACATACGTGCGCGCGCATGGTTTTGAAATCTGTTGTTCATTATGTTTAAGGAGAGTTGCATGCCTGTAAATGATTGAGTGCAAGCGCTTCGATTTGTTTGATTTTTACAAGATTCAGCGCTATATAAATTCTATATATTATTATTATTATTATTATTATTATTATTAAAAGAGCAGCCATGTTGTATTTCCAGAACAACAACACCCATGTTGTATTTGTAGAGCAGATCCATGTTGTATTTCCCAAATACTTGGAGAAAATGAGAATCAATAATACAAAATACCCATGTTGTATTTCTAGAACAGAACCCATGTTGTATTTCCAAAACAGAAGCCATGTTGTATTTCCAAAACAGCAGCCATGTTGTATTTCCAAAACAGCAGCCATGTTGTATTTCCAAAACAGCAGCCATGTTGTATTTCCAAAACAGCAGCCATGTTGTATTTCCAAAACAGCAGCCATGTTGTATTTCCAAAATAGCGGCTGTGTTGTATTTCCAAAACAGCAGCCATGTTGTATTTCCAAAACAGCAGCCATGTTGTATTTCCAAAATAGCGGCCGTGTTGTATTTCCAAAATAGCGGCTGTGTTGTATTTCCAAAACAGCAGCCATGTTGTATTTCCAAAATAGCGGCCGTGTTGTATTTCCAAAGTAGCGGCTGTTTTGTATTTCCAAAATAGCGGTCATGTTGTATTTCCAAGATAGCAGCCACGCTGGTCAGACTTTCAAAAGGGCCAATCAGAGCGTTGGTGGCTAGGTTGTGGCAAGGGGGATAATCGATGGTTGTTGGGAGTTTGTTGCTAACGAGAGATACACGGTCTTCTGGAGTACTGTGCTATCAGGGCTTGTTGATGCAAATGAGAGAGCATGGCCTATCCACGAGGGATAGGAATGGCTCAGACTTGACTGAGTAAGGAATGAATGTAAGGAATAAAAAATATCCATGGTCATCAGCTGTAAGATTAGACTGATTAGTCCCATGGTCATGTCCGTACTTTTGTACGTATGTGAAACGTAGGCCATAACAGCAGACATGGAAAGAAGGCTACAGGCAATGGGGATGTAATGGTTTTGTAAACTTCTTGGTATCTCATGCAAATAACTAACAAGGAAGTGAAAACTAGAAATGAACACGCCTTTGGGCCATATGAAGAGTTCCTGACCTCAGTGAAAAAACCGCAAACTGAAGTGGTACGGGCACGTCACACAAACATCTGAACTGGCCAAGACTGTCATACAGGGAACAGTACTAGGATGGAGACGAAGAGACAGACAGAGCAAAATATGGGAAGACAGCATTAGAGAGTGGACTGGCCTTGAGTGGAACTCCTGCTACGAAAAGCTGAAAACCCGCGAGGAGCGGAGGAAGCTGGTTGCAAAGTTTTCAGTGGTGCTCCAACGGTTTACTAGACTACGAGACAGAGGAAGGTGAAGGAATAAATGAAGCAACACTGGGAGAAGATGAGAATTAATAATACAAAATATTAGCAACTTGGTAGAACACTATGCAAAACGCTGAAAAAGGACCCATGTGGCCACTGCTTTTGTAGTTCCTGCATTAAAGATAGAAAAATCTTATCATTTAGGCAAAGATTTTTCAATCTTTACTGCGAAACTTATAGCTATATTATTGGCCTTCATTTTTTAAAAATTAAATCTGCATATCAATAAATTTAAGGTGCTGTTTTGTATCGATTCTAAGTCGGTTTTGCAAGCATTAAAAGCATTTAATACTAAGGTAAGAGGGGAATTAATCATTGAAATTTGTCACCTTATACATTTTCTTTCCTTACGAGGTACTCCCCTTGCCTTTTGCTGGTTTCCCGTCACATTGTGGAACCCACGGCAACGAGAAAGTGCCAGTTAGCCAAAGCTGCTGCCATGGACACGGACTCTGAAGTTGCAGCACCTCTAAACCTTCCACTCAGTCTTCAGGAGGGCATACTTCTGCTGAAAGAAAGCTTCTTAGAACCGTGTCAACAACCAACGAAAGAATTCTTTACATGGACTTTCATTAAGTGTCGAGTATGTTATTTCAAAACAGATGGTGGGAAGTATGATCTACAGGTTCAGATGGGATGCTTTTAGGATTTGATTTTGTAAACAGATAACTTGTCTTGTGGTTCTGATTATCACCTAAGCTGTCATTCTTCATTGTGAACTACTTCGACCATATTTTTCTATTACAGTTGTAGATAAGAATTCAAATATGTCATTTGAACATTTATTGGCCGATAATGTGGTTATGTTGGAGATGGTTAGTTGTTTAGATAGAAGCCCTGTTGGCAAACTTTTGTAATTGTTCTTGCTGCAGTTTAAGCTGTTTCAATGCCTCCCCCCATCATCCCAGTCCCTCCCATAATTTCTGTGTATTTTTTTTCTTTTATCTCATGCACAGACATTAATAGGTAAACACCACAACTCACCACAACACAAAACACAACACACAACACACACCACACACACACCACACAACACACACCACCCCACACACACGCACGCATGCACACACACACACACACGTTCTCTATATATTGTAACACTATCTTTTGTCTAATATCACCTTGAGTGAACAGACGTTAAATTAAAAAAAAAGTACCCATCTGGCCAATAAAATCCCTAAGCCCAAGTCCCATCTCTGCTATATTGCTTGAACAACACTTTGTCACAAGGAAGCAATACAACTTGTTTTCAAGCGGACACAGTCTGTACACTTCATGACAACAAGAGTCAAGAAACAAGTTCTTGCTTTTTGCTGCTGGTGATTCTGAAGTATTAAACCTACAGTTGCGATTGTATTGTGTCGTATATCACTTTCAATCGCTGAAGATTTCTCTGCATGGATATTAATTTAGAATGCTCTTCTCGAGGAGAACGCGTTGCCACGAGTGCAGGGCCATCAACTTTTCACCAAAATGTACTAGAGTAGCTTTTCATTCTACAGAATTTTGCCAAGGATAACTGTTTTGTTGCCGTGGGTTCTTTTATGTGCATTAAATGTGTTTTTATGAAATTTGGGTTAATCGTTTCATCCAAATTACTAGTACCCAGACCACTACTAAAGATCAAGAGGATTAAAGAAATTTTCATAATGCATGCATGTTGCCACGAGAATGCCAATCCAATGTCAAGATATATCTATACCAAAACGCCGCACATGTCTGTGTGCGTGCGTGCGTGTGCGTGCGTGCGTGCGTACGCGTGTATGTGTGCTTAAAAATTAACTACACACGACTTGTTTCTGTTTTTTCCGCTGCTAGTGAGCGTCACTGGAGAGAGAATGAAGAAGGAAAATAGAAGATTTTAGTATGGAGGCAGTACATCTCCTCTCTTTCAATTAGTCAGGCTTTGGTACCAGCAGGTTCTGTTGGCTTGTCTCTCCCCTGTTCTTCCATGTGCACTGCACAGAAGAAATGTGACCTCTACTTATGATGATGTAGGATGGGACAACAATGACAGATGGAGATACATAGGGCTAATGATAACTTTCCATGTGTGTGTGTGTGTTTGTAAGCGTGTGTGTGTGCGTCCGTGCGTGTGTGTGTGCGCGAGCGCGCTGCATGTGCAGTTTAGTAAGATGATGTTGCAGCCTCCTTTCCCTATTTTACTCTCTTATGATGAAACATATTCTATAATCAATTACTTTTCTTCAATTATACACTGGAGTGGTACGGGCACGTCACACAGACATCTGGACTGGCCAAGACTGTCCTGCAGGGAACAGTACAAGGAGGGAGACGAAGAGCAGACAGAGAACACGATTGGAGGACAACATCAGAGAGTGGACTACTAGCCTTGGGTGGAACGATTTGCTACAGAAAGCAGAGGACCGTGGAGTGTGGAGGAAGCTGGTTGCAAAATCTTCATTGGTGCCCTCACGGTCCATGGGACTACGGGATAGGTGATAGTGAAGGAAGGACACACTGGCGATATCAAGAGAAACTTGGTTCTAGGCTGTTTATTCATACTATTGATGGTAATAAAACCTGAATGGACCCAGAGAATAAGCTTACAGTTCAATCACTTACTGAGACAAATTCCCTGCAAAGACAGATGCTTTTCCCTCGATCCAGACTTTACCGCTAACACAGATTGGTACGTACCATTACCTCCATCGCTTTCTGGTCGTCTGGTTCCTTCTCTACCTCATTATCATGCAGCTAAGACCGACAACTCTACCTTTTAATGGCCGTTATTTTCAGAGCGATAGCCATGTTGGGCAGAATGTAAAAGTCAATCAGAGCGTCGCAAAACCTGTGATAAGGGAGATAATCAATAGTCATGAAGTTGGTGGGATTTTACTGCTGACGAGAGATACATTGGCTGACTGGAGTGCTGAACCGTTAGGGCTTGTTGATACGATATGAGAGAGAGAGAGAGGGGGAGAGAGGAGAGAGAAGAGAGAGAGAGAGAGAGAGAGAGGGGAGAGATAAGAGACAGAGAGACAAAGAGAGAGAGGGGGAGAGAGAGGAGAGGAGAGTTCCATTAATGGTGACATGATATGGACATAAATATCATGGGGAGATGTAGAGGTCTAATGATAGCTCTCCCTTTGTGTGTGTGTGTGTTTTATTTATCTTATTTTATTCTTTTATATCTGTTATATCCAGTCCTCGTTGTGTATGCAGTTTTGTAAATTTTGTCATCTGTTCCCACCGGCACACAATGGCCTACTCTTACAAAACGTGGTACAGGATTTAACATGTGCGTAAGATGTTCTGCGTGTGTTCGCACACGGGGACTTGGTTTATAGTCTCATCCAAAAGTGAATGTGTGTGTGGGGTGTGTGTGGTTTTGTGTGTGTGTGTGTTTTGTGTGGTGTGTGTGTGGTGTGTGTGTGTGAGTGAGTGTGTGTTAAAAAAGGCTCTTACTGTATCTTGTTTCCTCTTTTTTCATCAACTTGGTGAAGCATCCTTCTAACAGCATTCTTTCTCTCTCTCTGTCTGTCTCTCTCTCTCTCCCACTCTCTCTATCTCTCTCTTTCTCTCTGATTCTTAAACTGGGGATAATATGAAGTACTTTGACCTGAGTTCATTCATTGTATTGATCATAAAATCTGAATGGACCCAGGGAAGTAGCTTCCAGTTCAATCACTGATTGTTAGAAGTACACTGCCAAAGGTCAATGATTAAACTCCGATGTAGACTTTACCTCTCACACAGATTGGCACCTACATGTACCACCACCACTTTCTGGTCGTCTGCATTCTTCTCTACTTCATTAACATACTGTTAGGACTGAGCACTCTTTTATTTTTAATGGCTGTTATTTTTGGAGTGTCGGCCATGATGGCCAGAGAGTAAAAGCCAATCACAGCGTCGAAAGACCTGTGATAAGGGAGATAATGAATAGGGGGTGAAGTTATCGGGATTTCTAGTGCTAATGAGAGACACAAGGGTTGACTGGAGTGTTGAGCTTGTTGATGCAAATGAGAGGAAATGGCCTTACCAGGACAAAAAAGAATAATCACCAATAATGGCTTCTTTACAGTCCCCTGGTTCACCCAGCTGTAAATGTGTACCTGTCCTTTTTAGGGTCAGAGAAGGTAAAGCAGCAAAGGTGAGGAGATGGGCGCTGCCCTCAATATGCTGGCCCCTACAGAAGCTGAGATCTCTGATGCCTCGCTCCCCTACGACCACATAGGTTATGGGACCAATTTACAGTTACCTTTTAATGGCTTTTTCTATCAATCAGCCAATAAAGCAAACCTTATCAAGAAAAATTATAGATCTCTGATGCAAAGTATTAATGACATTATCAGTGTAAAAAAGTTTATCAGATGTAAGTATACACACTGGATTTACAGAGGTGAGAGAGATCCATGGTCTGCAAAGCGTACAGATGCAAGTTTCTCTTTGTTACTATACTGTTTGAGAAAGAATAACTCAGACTGAGCCTAAAGCTTGCAGATGGAAGTAACAGCTCGAATATTGTAGGTGAGAGCTTTACTGTTGTTGGTGTGGCAATGTGTTGAAACAATCTCATATCCTGCTGTGCTGCCCTACCTTCAACACTCTGAGACACCAGTCATGGACCAGCCCAGTAGAGCTCCAGGAAAATAAAACTCTGGGGACTGGTGGGCTCATTATGACAGACTGCAGACTTTGCCATCCGGACTAGATTAAAAATTTAGGATAACCAGGGAATGTAGGAGAAATGAAAGAAGAAGAAGAAGAAAAGTACAAAGAAGAAGACGAATACTACGAAGGAGAATACTACTACGAAGGAGAATACTACTACTACGAAGAATACTACTACGAAGAAGAAGAAGATTCAAAGAAGAAGAAGAAGAAGATAATAATAATAAGAAGAAGAAGATAAGAAAACAAAGAAGAAAATTCAAAGAAGAAGAAAAAGATTCAAAGAAGAAGAAGCAGAAGAAGAAGAAGATTCAAAGAAGAAAATTCAAAGAAGAAACAATCTGTCATGAGATTTTGCCTGTGCTATTTTCATGCGCTGAATCTCAAGAGTACTTTGCACTGAATCAGAGTATCAGCCGGTGAGAGATCTCAATAAGGCATTAGTGTTGAGAGAAAGATGTGTTAGTGCCGCAACTACATTGACAATAAAGCATGCAGGGTTGGTGAATACGATCCTTTTTGCTTTCTGTATACACGTCTGTGTGGAAAGGTGTGTGTGTGTGTGTGTGTGTGTGTGTGTGTGTGTGTGTGTGTGTGTGTAACTTTATGTTTTGGGGGTGTGGAGGGGAGGTGAAATGGATCGCGAAAAGATCTACAATGTTCCAACACATCCTCGTCATTAAATCTCTGGCTCTCTCATTTGCATCAACAACCCATAATGACTGAGCACTCCATCAGCCAATGTATATCTTATTTGCTCTGAAATCCCAACAGCTTCACCGTCATTCACTATCTCCCTCACCACAGACCCTAACTCTCTGATTGGACTTTGGCTTGCTATCCAACGAACATGGCCGACACGACGCTCTGAAAATAACTGCCATTGAAGCGGAAGTGTTGTCGGTCCTTGTTACATGCAAATGAAGTAAAGCAGAAAGCAGACGACCAGAAAGTGGTGATGGTGATATAGACATACATGTACCAATCTGTGTCAGAGGTAAGGTCTGGATCAATGCGAAATCGTCAGTATTTGCTAGTGCTTGTTGCTAACCAAGTGAGGAAACTGTAGACTGTGGTTCCTGGTTTTACTTGAAAAGTCGATGATGGAAAACCAGGATGAATGAAAGACCTTGGATGCTTTTCTGGTATAATGACAACCAGTAATTTTCTCTCCTTGTCGCTAAGGAGAGAAGGCTGCATAAGATCGTAGTTTGTACTACCTTCCTGTGTCTTTCTTCAAAGCAACTGTTAACTGGAGATAGGATATGACAAACATCATGAGACCAGGCATATCATTTTAACTCTATAAAGACAAATAAAGTACACACAGAAGGAACATTGTGTCAGCATCGATTTTGACGAACTTTTATTTAGGTGCCAAGGAAATATGTGGAGCAGTGACAATTTCAGATAGTGCAAAATAAAAGGTTAAACAAAAGGTAAAGGTGTTCTGATAACCTATGCAGCTACTGGGGAGCGAGGTGTCAGAGACCTCAGCTTCTCCAGGGTTCAGCATTTTGAGGGCGGTGCCCATCTCCTCTCCCTCTGTGCTTGACCTTCCCTGACCCTAAAAGAGGCCAGGTACCCATTTACAGCTGGGTGAACTGAGAGTCTGTACTGAAGCCAAGGCGCGCAACTGGTCACCCATCCACTTGGTAACTACGCTCAGTGCTCCTTAACTTAAGCTTGGCGAAAGCGAGTGCTCTGACCACTGAGCTCTCCCGTCCCCAGAATAGCTTTCATCAAATCTAACTCTGATGCCAGATGAGCATCCTATCTGGTAAATACTGGCTTCCTGCAACCTGAACTTTTCCTATGTCTCCCTTTTCTTCTGCCAGCTCACTGAAAAGTCATTAGAACACAGACTTTCATGCAGGTTTTTATATGCATGTTATAACCTGGGGACGGGATAGCTCAGTGGTCAGAGCACTCGCTTTCCCAGTTAAGGTTAAGCAGCATTGAGCTTGGTTACCACTTGGGTAGGTATGGTGACCATTTGCACACCTTGGCTTCAGTACAGTCCCCCAGTTCGCCCAGCTGTATATGGGTACCTGCCTCTTTAGGGTCAGCGGCGAGGAAGAGGAGATGGGTGCCGTCCTCAATGTGCTGGCTCCTTGAGAAGTTGAGGTCTCTGATGCCTCACTCCCCTACAACCACATAGGTTATGGGACACCTTTACTTTACTTTTATAACCTGGAAGTTACCAATATTCCGGTATCAAAATCTCGTGCACATTAAAGGTCAACAATGATGCGTATACATTTGCATTTCATTTCATTTTCATTTTACCACTTTAAGTCACAAGATTTCTCTGCGTGAAATTCGGGTTGCTCTCCCCGGCGTCGCCACAAGAGCAGCAGCGCTACCCTTTTCATTTTGTTTTTTGTTTCTTTTGTCTGCAACTGTATTTGTTTCCCTATCAGAGTGCTTTTTTCTAAGAATTTTGCCAGGGACAACTCTCTTGTTGCCGTGGGTTCTTTTATGTGCGCTGAATAATTTTGTGTAACACACGGAACCTCGGTTTATCGTCTCATCCGAAAGACTAGCGCCCATACCACCACTCATGGTCTAATGGATGGGGGAAAGTTTCGGGCCCAAACGGGATTCGAACTGCCGCACACTTCTGACTTGGACTTTTCGCATTCTAGACATGGATGCACACATCCATTCAGAAATTTATACTGACTCCAAAGACAGAATAGAAAAGCAAGCTCTCTCATATGCTGCAGTCTTTCTCCCAAAGCCACAAGCATGTGCATGCATACAAAATGAGCGGAAATACTACTGATGATTCAGACATATAATTAATAAGAAAATCAACCAATATTTAATAACCAAAGTCATGACACACACACTCACACTAATTTTTGATAATGAATAATGATAATATCAATAATAAATACAAGTCTCTTTCCTACTGCCACTTAACCAGTGACATACTATAAAAAGGTAAAGGTGTCCCATAACCTTTGTGGTCATAGGGTAGTGAGGCATCAGAGACCTCAACTTCTCCAGGGTCCATCATATTGAGGGCGGCGCTTATCTCCTCTCCCTCACTGCTTTACCTTCCCTGACCCTAAAGAGGCCAGGTACCCATTTACAGCTGGGTGAACTGGGAAATTGTGCTGAAGCCAAGGCGCGCAAACGGTCACCCATCCAAGTGGTAACCACGCTCGATGCTGCTTAACCTTAGCTGGGGGAAAGCAGTGCTCCGATCATTGCAGTATCTTCGGTAACCGTCTGTCAAGCTGGAACAGGACTGTGAACACTTTTATTATTCGTTTATTATTATCATCATAGATATTCCTAGCTTTTACTATTATTTACAAGTTCCTTTTTCTTTTACTAGGCTTTCTTTATAAGTTATCATGTAGATATTTTGTCCCATTCAATCAATTAAAAAAGTAAAGATATATATGTCTACATTTTAGATCAAAGAGAAAGGAAATCTGTAGATCTACCATCACAACTGTTTACTGATCTACC
>CM054137.1:72072498-72094998 GCA_028751875.1 Rapana venosa | reverse complement strand
AACACTACTACTCTACTACTACAACTACCACTACTCTACTCTACTACTACTACTACTACACTACTACTACTACATACTACTATCACTACTCTAGCTTACATAACTTCTACACTACTAACTACTACTACTACACTACTACCTACTGCTGCTAATATTACTCTACTAGTACTACTACTACTACGCTACTACTAACTACTACTACACCACCACACTACACACATCCACCACATACTAATACTACTAACTTCTAACTACTGCTGATCACTCACAGCTGATAGCATGTTTCTTCATCACAACTGCCTCCAAGCAAAACAAACCTACCCAACCAGAACACAAACCAACAACAGCAAACCACCCACCACCACCACCACTACTACTACTACTACTATACTACTACTACTACTACTACTACTACTACTACTACTACTACTACTACTACTACCACTACTACTAGTATGATTCAGCGGACCTGTCAGTATATATAGCATCACAACCTTCTGGAAATTCTGTGCTAGGAATCCCCTCTTTTCTATCCCTCTCTTTGTTGCTGTTTTGTTCTTTTTCTACCTGCCACCTCTTTTTTATAATGATAATTATTCTCTGCCTTCATGCTCCATTCTTCTACCTTTTTTCCCCAGACAGACTTAAAAGCAATTCTCTCCCATGCCGAAGTCAGTCAGATGCGCTGGGACTGACTTGTCAGGCACTTAATGGCAGCGCAACTCATTTTCGCTCATGTGACAGACGATGATGGTTGCTGTCTGAGCTGTCGAAGAAGAAGAAGAAGAAGAAGAAGAAGAAGAAGATGATGATGATGATGATGATGATGGTGATGATGACGATGATGATGATGATGATGAAGATGGAAAAGAATATGAAGAAGAAGGAAGAGAAGGAGAAGAGGAAAGAGGTGGAGAAGAAGAAGAGAAAGAAGAAGAAAAAGAAGAAGAAAAAGAAGAATAATTGCAAAGAAGAAGAAGAAGAAGAAGAAGAAGAAGAAGAAGAAGAAGAAGAAGAAGAAGAAGAAGAAGAAGAAGAAGAAGAAGAAGAAAGAATTGCGAAGAAGAAGGAGAAGATGATGATGATGTTGATGATGGTAATGATGATGAAGATGGAAAAGAATATGAAGAAGAAGGAAGAGAAGGAGAAGAGGAAGAAGGTGGAGAAGAAGAAGAATTGCGAAGAAGAAGAAGTAGAATTGCGAAGAAGAAGAGAAAGAAGAAGAAAAAAAAAGAAGAAAAAGAAGAAGAATTGCGAAGAAGAAGAATTGCGAAGAATTGCGAAGAAGAAGAAGAAGAAGAAAAAGAATTGCGAAGAAGAAGAAGAATTGCGAAGAAGAAGAATTAAGAAGAAGAAGAAGAAGAAGAAGAAGAAGAAGAAGAAGAAGAAGAAGAAGAAGAAGAAGAAGAAGACGACGAAGAAGAAGGAGCAGAAGCAGAAGCAGAAGCAGAAGCAGAAGAAGAAGACGACGAAGAAGAAGAAGAAGAAGAAGAAGAAGAAGAAGAAGAAGAAGAAGAAGAAGAAGAAGAAGAAGAGGAAGAAGAATTGCGAAGAATTGCGAAGAAGAAGAAGAAGAAGAAGAAGAAGAAGAAGAAGAAGAAGAAGAAGAAGAAGAAGAAGAAGAAGAAGAAGAAGAAGAAGAAGAGGAGGAAGAAGAAAAAACCAAACAGTCACGCACACAAAACCGCAAAGAGACTCTGCACACAGAGATGGGTTTAATATTCTATCTTGTTAACTCTGAGAGTGAAGATAAAAGACTTGAATTAGAAAAACAGGCGACAGCATAAAGCATGCCAGGCTTGTTGCAAGACAATCTGTTCAAGCACTCCTTATAAACACCCCTCCCTCCCCTCCCCGGGGTGTGTGGCATCAAACCAAACAGCCAAAACAGGATAAAAAGAAAAGAAAGAAAATGAAAGAAAAAAACCCCAACATTCCTGAAACAAAACGTATGAACAAACCAAAAAATCCGATCGAACCAAATGATGCCCATAAGTATCTTCTGAAAAATCCAATCTTATCATTTCTGCTTGGCATTTAATTATATTTTTTGTTGTTGCTGTGTGCATACACATGCGTGCATGGCAAACAGGCGCGCGCGCGCGGCTTGCTCGCTCGCATACATATACACACACACGCGCGCGCGCGCGCACAAACACGCACGCACGCACGCACGCACTCCGCCCCCCCCCCCCCCCCACGCGCGCGCGCGCGCAAACACACGCACACTGATATTGCTTCATAATATTTTCTAGGGTCTAAGCAATATGATTTACCAGTTGGCAATATTAAATTTTAAAAAAACACAGCTATATACATATAACTATATCTTGACTTAAGCTAGTATTGCTCTGCTTTCAAATTTTACGTTACGTTTTGTCTTCATCCACGGTATGCTTTGAAGGTAGGGGTTTATAGTCTTTATTCAAGGAGAATACAACTTCCGAAACCGGAATAGGCTAGCCTACAGGCGATGTGTTTTAAAAATAGCTCTGCCTTATTTCAAGCTTCTCATTGAGGGTGTACTTTATGGGCTTACAGACATTTCCAGGCATGAAGACTGAGACAGAGTGTATAAAATCATTCTGACTGACTTTCAGAGTGTCAAGGTAGGGAACGCTCAACAACAACAATAGCGGTAATCATTAACAACACCTTGAAGAGTAAAAACAAAAACAACAGTAATATCATGCTTCTGAAGCACTAGGTATAGTGTGTCCTGCATCGTCTTTGTTGCTTTCTGTCATTTTGTTGATGTCTGTTTTTTTGCTTTTATGTATAAAAAAAAAAAAGGTGTCCCATAACCTATGTGGTCGTAGGGGAGCGAGGCATCAGAGACCTCAGCTTCTCAAGGGGCCAGCATATTGAGGGCGGCGCCCATCTCCTCTCCCTCGCTGCTTTACCTCCCCCGGCCCCAAAGAGGGCAGGTACCCATTTACACCTGGGTGAACTGGGGAACTGTACTGAAGCCAAGGCGCGCAAACGGTCACCCATCCAATTGGTAACTTTGCTCGACGCAGCTTAACATTGGCTGTGGGAAAGCGAGCGCTCTGACTACTGAGCTATCCCGTCCCTTTTCTGTGCAATCCTGAAATGACAAAATGCAGAAACATTGCATGCCCGCCATGGTACCACTACTCCAGGCATCCTGTCTTGCCACAGAACACGAACTTTGGGTCTGTAGGCCGCTAACTTCAGCCCTGTAACAGATCACCAACTTCAGCCCTGTAACAGATCACCAACTTCAGTCCTGTAACAGATCACCGACTTCAGCCCTGTAACAGATCAATAACTTCAATACTGCAAATCAACAACTTGAAAACTGCAGATCAACAACTTGAAAACTGCAGATCAATAACTTGAAAACTGCAGATCAGCAACTTGAAAACTGCAGATCAACAACTTCAATACTGCGGATCAACACCTTCAAAACTGCAGATCAACAACTTCTAAACTTCAGATCAACAGATCAACAACTTGAAAACTGCAGATCAACAGATCAACACTTAAAAACTGCAGATCAACACCTTCAAAACTGCAAATCAACAACTTGAAAACTGCAGATCAACAGATCAACAACTTGAAAACTGCAGATCAACAGATCAACACTTCAAAACTGCAGATCAATAACTTCAAAACTGCAGATCAACAGATCAACAACTTCAAAACTGCAGATCAACAATTTCAGCCATGTACAAGACCAACAACTTCAGCTTCAGCGAGACATTTGGATTGAAGCGAGGAAGGAAGGTAAGTATGGACAAGAAATGCGCTTAGCGTTGACTCAGGCCAAGGGCATTTTCTGCTGTAACTGACGTGTACTGGATGGAATGCATTGGGCAACTGAACAACCTGTGGGTTTTTCTGGGAGCAGCTTTCGGGATCCATCAGTTGGACTGAAACTCGTGTATTTTGTTGCTGTATGTTGAACGGGTGTTTTTGCTGTGTGCATTCACATAACCATTATTATATTTATATTATACCACTTTAAGTCACGAGATTTCTCTGCGTGAAATTCGGGCTGCTCTCCCTGGGGAGAGCGCGTCGCCACGAGAGCAGCGCCACCCTTTTTTTTCTTTTTTTTCTTTTGGTGTGCAACTGTATTTGTTTCCCTATCAGAGTGGCTTTTTTCTAAGAATTTTGCCAGGGACAACTCTCTTGTTGCCGTGGGTTCTTTTACGTGCGCTGAAAATTTTGTGTAACACACGGGACCTCGGTTTATCGTCTCATCCGAAAGACTAGCGCCCAGACCACCACTCATGGTCTAATGAATGGAAAAAAAAATTTCGGGCCCAAACGGGGTACGAACCACGCACACACCCGACCCGGACTTTTCGCATTCTAGACAGGCGCGTTACCTCTAGACCACCGAACCATGCTTGCATACATGCGTGCGTGAATAGTACACACATACATACATACATACATACATAAATACATTCGTACATACATACATACATACATACATACATACATACATACATACGTACATACGTACGTAAGTACATCCATCATCCATCCATCCATCCATCCATCCATCCATCCATCCATTCCTATCTCCCTTATTTGAAACGTTGTGTACCACAGAGAACTAGTGGACAAAACCTCCACCTGCAGGGAAACACCACATCATAGGAATCAATCAGAGCTGAAAGCAGTTTTGTTTGCAAAAAATCTAGGGTTCTACTCATGCTGCCTCATGGAAAGTGAAAATTTCATGAAGCTATTCCTAATTTCATTAGGAATAGTTTCATGATAATTACCCTTTCTTTCAGATGAAAACAAAATTACTCCTGCTTTTCAAGAGCGGAAAAAACAAGAAGGAACAACATTGTTCGCAAGGTTCACGGAGAAAAAAAAAGAAAGAAAAGATGACAAGAGAAGGCATTAGTTCTGCTGCCATTTTTTTTCATTCACTTATTTTATTCTTTTATATCGAGGATAATGGAATAAACAATTATGCGCTTTTTTACATCCAGTCCCCGTGTGTATGCGGTTTTGTAAATTGTCATCTGTTCCCACCGGCACACGATGGCCTACTCTTACGAAAAGTGGAACAGGATTTAACGTGTGGCATTCAGCTGTAGTGCCCTGCTGTTTGCAAACGGTTTTAATTCGTTTCTTCAACCTTGTCAAAACAGTAGCTTGTCAAGGTAAACATAGTCAACAAAGCAAGCACTTTTATGGGACTTTCGAAAAGAAATTTTAAAATATAGGTTTACAGGAGAACCCCTAAGAACACGACAGCTTATGGCTAATGAAACATAGTAAAGCTTTCTAGTCACAGTTTTTTGTCTTATTTCCGTATAAAATTTCAGCCATTTAAGGCAGAACAAGATATCAATGCTAAAAGAATAGCTGACGTATTTTTTTCATATGAATTCTATGACTCCTTGTGACAAAGGCAGTTGGAAAAATCCAATAGAATTTAAAACTTATAAAAATGACGATAGAAGGGAAGTAACCAGGTAGATGAAAGTTGTGAATTGGAAGAGTTGTTTCCCTTTATCTGCATGCGGACATTAGAGTTTACTTGTGTTCGCTCTTTCTCTTGATACCCGTCATTCATTAATTGACATGTATGCTTTATGTTTCTCTATAGCTCAAAAGAGTTAGTGGGGGAATACACTATCATGAATTGTACGTGTAGGCGAGTCCAAATGAGATCTGAACAAGACACATGGAGGTATGCGTGTCAATGTGTATTCTTGCGCTCGCTCGCGCGCGTGCTTATGTGTGTACTATTATGTGTATTGCAGACATGAAGCTATGCCTACTACAGCGTCACACAGTCTCTTTTCTTCCTCGGCTAGAGCTGCGAGGTTCACCAATGGCGAAATGTTGCATGCGCGACAGTTTTGTCTGTCATTAAGGTAGCCGCATTCCGACTTCGGAGATGATGTTAAACATAACAACAGTGCACACATGGGTATACTTTTTAAAATCGATTTTTTAACTATTTTGTCATCAATTTTGTTCCTACCGGCACATCATGGCCTACTCTTCCTAAAAGCGAAACGGGTTTTAACGTTAGCGCAAGATGTTCTGCGTGTGTCAGCATACGGGACCTAGGTTTATAGATTGATCTGAAGGACTTTTTTTTTGGGGGGGGAGGGGGGGGTGGAGTCAGCACTGAAGTTAACTCCAAGGGTAAAATCCCTCTTGGTGGGGGTTTGAACCCGAGCTCGATCCCGAGCCGTCAAAAGGCGAGCGCAACGTTTTAACCACTAGGCTCTTCCGCCCCACAAGATAATTTTTAAATTTTGTCATTCATGCTTTTACTCTTTCCACTGAGTCCACACCTTTCTTTATCATCACCATCTTTTAATCATCCTACATCCCCAAAGTCCTTCGAATGAGGCTATAAACCGAGGTCCTTTGTGCGAACGCACGCAAAACATCTTGCGCACACGTTAAAAGCCGTTCCCCTTTTTGGAAGAGTAGGCCATTGTATGCCGGTGGGAAAGGATGACAAAATTTACAAAACTGCATAGGCACGGGGACTGGATGTAAAAAAGCACATGCGTGAATATTCCATTATCCTCGAAATAAAAGAATAACGCACACACACACACACACACACACACACACACATATATGTATCAGTCACAAGCAGAAAAATACGACCTAGCTTTCTTCTTCAAATGTATATCTAAAATAATTGCACAAGAGTCTTCGACACATTTTACATTTCTTTTGGCTATGAATACCAACAAAAGACAAAACTAACCAACAACAAAGACAAAACAATGGAAAATAAAGAACATACTATCCAAAACCTTCCAATGTGTTAGCTTTTGTTGGTTTCTTTCTTTTTTTCTGCTTAAATCAAATATTTTCAATGTGCCCACGCGACTGTGCAGAAACATGTCATTTGCTAGTTTTTCTTTCTTTCTTTTATTCAAATTAAAATTCTTCAGTGTGCCCACGCGCGCGCGTGTTTGTTTTTATGTATGTACGCTCGCACGCGCGCGCGCATGTGTGTATGTGAACATATATATATATATATATATATATATTATATAATTATATATACATGTATATATTATATCATTATATGTGTGTATGTGTGTGTGTATGTGTGTGTGTGCGTGTGCGTGCGCGTGTGTGTGTGTGTGTTTCAGGGATAATTAAAGGGAGAGAAGAAACATCCAGGTAAAAGAAGTGTCAGGTTGTTTCCCTTATTCCACTACACACGTTACTAAATAATTTCGTTTTGAATAGTGTGGGAGATGAACTCTCAATGTGTTTGCACATGTGTGTGTGTGTGTGTGTGTGTGTGTGTGTGTGTGTGTGTGTGTGTGTGTGTGTAATATCTCACACTAGCGTTCATATCACAGACACAGATAGCACACAATTTTGTTTAATATCACTTAACGTGAAAAGACATTAAATCAAAAAAAATAATAAAAAGAGCACCCCCCCCCCTTCTCTATCTCTCTCTGTTTCTGTCTCTGTGTCTGTCTCTCTCTGTGCCTCGTGTCTCTGACTTTCCGTCTGTCTGCATCTATCTGTCTGTTTGTCTGTCTGTTTGTCTGTCTGTCTGTTTGTCTGTCTGTCTGTCTGTCTGTCTGTCTTCTTCTGTCTGTCTGTCTGTCTTCTCTCTCTCTCTCTCTCTCTCTCTCTCTCTCTCTCTCTTCTCTCTCCTCTCTCTTTGGGGAGGGGGGGGGGTATTTTGTTGTCCCCCCCTCCCCTTGTTGTTGTTGCTGCTTTTACTTTGCTCTTGGTTTCTGTGCTATTTTTGTTGTTGTTTCTGTGTCTTTTGTTTTGTTTTGTTCTGTTTTGCTTTCTTTTATAATTTGTTGTTGCTTTATGTTCTCTCTCTTTTTTGTGTGGTGGTTTTATGGGTTTTTTGTGTGTGGGTATTTTGATTTCGTTTACTGTGTGAGTGTATTAGTATTGGGCTTATTTTTTTAAATAAATATCATCATATATATCCCTAAAGGCGGGGACTGGGTGTAAAAAAGCACACGAGTGCTTATTCATTATCCTCGAAATACAAAAATTTGTCATTGTCATTGTCTCTTTCCTCTCGAGCTTTGGACGAAAAAAAAGTATCTGTACTGTTACAGTCTATTCCCCTCTTGAAATACCAGTATTGTTCAATTTGTTTCTCTCCTGTTTCCTTTGCCAGGTTATTGCTTGCGCTCTTCAAACGAACACATAAACAAACACACACAAACAAACACACACAAACAAACACACAAGCAAACACACAACAAACAACGAAAAAGACTTACACGGACTTTTAAAAAATGCATTACTTCATTGAAAAACAAGCAAACACACAAACAAACGTAGAAACGAACGAAAAGACTTACACGGATCTTAAAAAAAGCGAAACAAAAAAGCAGTATTTCGTGGAATTGATTATTGGTTCAGTTTCCAGGACAAAGTTCTTGGTGTAGGTGTGAAAGACAGAAAGATAGGGAGACAGGCAGACAGACAGACAGACAGACAGACGGACAGACAGATAGACAGACAGGCAGATAGGCAGACAGACAAAAAGACGTACAGATAGACAAACAGACGGATAGACACACAGACAGAGAGGCTGGGAGACAGATAAACAGGCAAACAGACAAATAGACAGATACATAGACAGGCAAACAAGCAGACAGTCAGACATAACATATATATATATATAATATATATATATATATATACATAATTATTATGTATATATAATCTAATAGATAGATAGACAGACAGATAGACAGATATAGATATGGGTAGATAAATAGATAGATAGACAGACAGACAGATAAACAATAAGCAGACAGAGAGACAGCAGCGACAGAAAACAGACAAGCAGACAGACAGCAGACAGAAGACAGACGGGCAGGCAGACAGACGGACAGACGACGGACAGACAGACAGGAAGGCAGACAGACGGACGGACAGACAGACCAGCAGAAAGACATGCAGACAGGAAAACAGGCAAGCAGAAACATACACAGATGGACATGCAGACAGACGGACAGACAGAGGAAGGAGGAGACAGTAAGAGAGAGAGAGAGAAGAGACAGAAGAGAGAGAGAGTAGAGAGAGAGAGAGAGAGAGAGAGAGAGAGAGAGAGAGAGAGAGAGAGAGAGAGAGAGAGAGAGAGAGAGAGAGAGAGACAGTACCAGGGAGATATTGACTACTGCACAGGGGTGTGGTGTCATTACACTGTCTGCAACACCATTACCAGGAGCTTCTGTGATGGTGACAGACTATTGTTGTAACAACTGTACGCTGTTAGGAGGTGGTGTGTGTGTGTGTGTGTGTGTGTGTGTGTGTGTGTGTGTGTGTGTGTGTGTGTGTGTGTGGCGGGGGTGTGTGTGTGTGTGTGTGTGTGTGTGTGTTGTGTGTCCCAGTCTCTCTCTGTCTATCTGTCTGCCTATCTATCTATCTGTCTGCCTATCTATCTATCTGTCTGCCTATCTATCTATCTATCTATCTATCTATCTATCTATCTATCTATCTATCTATCTACGGGACGGGATAGCCTAGTGGTTAGAACATTTCGCTCGCAATCTGGCGATCCGGGTTCGATTCCCGTTCAAGGGGATATTTTCCCCTGTAGTTATTATCAGTGCCGACTCCACTCTCCCCAAAAGTCCTTCGGATGAGACTATAAACCGAGGCCCCGTGTGCGAATGCACGCAGAACATCTTGCGCACACGTTAAATCCTGTTCCGCTTTTCATAAGAGTAGGCCATTGTGTGCCGGTGGGAACAGATGACAAAATTTACAAAACCGCATACACACGGGGACTGGATGTAAAAAAGCATACAAGTGCTTATTCCATTATCCTCGATATAAAAGAATAAAATAAATAAAAAAATATCTATTTAACTATCAATCAATCTATCACTCTCTTTTTATACCCTTCCAATCTGTTTTCTATGATAACCTCAACTTACTGATGATTATATTATTACAGTGAATAGCATTATCTTTAACTTGCATATTAAATTTTGTCTGTCTGCATGCATATATACACCCCCTCCCCCCTCCCCCCCCTACACACACACATATTTGGGCAAGGAACGGACATCTGAATATCATATTTCGACTTTTCACCAGCCTTGATTCCTTCGCTTTTTAAGATGATCGTGTATAAAATAATTGAAAAAAAAGAAAGAAATTGCAAGTTCCGGTTAGAATGTTGTGCGTATTGGTCTTGTAGTTAGGATCTGACTGTAAGATTTTTTTAAATGGGTTGCGAGTTCAGATCCAAGCAGTATATTCTTTTTTTTTCCTTTTTTTTTTAAATCTCTGGGAAAATGGCCAATAAATGTGTAACAGTTACATTGGATAGGCTTAAAATTTGGGCATTTCCCAAGCATTCATCAACAACAACGGGGACGAATCCTTATGAGAAGCTAAACGATGCCAAGACATGTCTCATTCCATCTACTGTTTTGTGACAACAAAATTTAAACTTATTAGTAGTCACGCCAGTCACCTTTTATGAAAACTTTCGTGACATATTTTTCCATGAGTATACGTGCACAGGAAAAGGGATTTTTAATTTTCATTGCTCGGCTAGAGCTTTGAGGTTCACCAGTGCTGAGACTTTTGCAGAATTATGCAGCCGTTTTTGGCCACTATTAATGTGACCGCATTCAGATTTCAGGGGATATATGTCTCTCAACACACACACATACACACACACACACACACACACACACACACACACACACACACACACACACACACACACACACAAACACACACACACACACACACACACACACACACACACACACACACACACACACACACACAAGATGTTCTACATACATTTGAACACGAGGCCTCTGTTCAATGTCTTCCAGGGGAGTGGAATCAGTAAAGAACAGTGCAGAGATCGTGTGTGTGTTATTTATTTTATTTTTTTATATCGAGGATGACAAATTCTTTTATTTCGAGGATAATGAATAAGCACCCATGTGCTTTTTTACATCCAGTCCCCGCCCTTAAGGATATATATGATAATAAAATAAAGCCCATAGCAATACACTTACACAGTTTACGGGAAAAAATATCTACACAAAAATCCACACAAAAATCGCCGATGAGAGAGAGAGAGAGAAAAAAAAGGAGCAACAAGTAAGAAAGAAAGCAGAACAGAAAACACAGAAACAACCGAAAAAATAGCAAGAACCAAGAGCAAAACAAAAACGGCAACAACAACAAAGGGGGAAGGGAACAACCGAATAGTCCCCCCTCAAAAAAGCAACAACCCCAAACCCAAACCAAAACAGAACCAAACAAAGCAAAACCTCCATAAAATAAAGGAGAACAAACCACGTAAATAGTTTTCATTTTGGCTAACAAAAAGAAACGTCAAAAAATCTTTGTGCTTTTATGACACACAGCAATAAGTAAACTACAGGAAACAAAATTTATAAGCAATTGCATCCCCATGCACACTACACACACACACACACACACACACAATATCCATCCACACAGCCGCGCTCGGCGGACGGACATAGACATGCAGAGGGGATTAATGAGAATAAGCACATAACGTGCTTTTTACATCCAGTCCCTGTGTGTATGCAGTTTTTGTAAATTCTATCATCTGTTCCCACCGGCACACAATGGCCTACTCTTACGAAAAGCGGAACAGGATTTAACGTGTGCGCAAGATGTTCTGCGTGCGTTGGCACACGGGGCCTCGGTGTATAGTCTCATCCGAAGGATTTTTGGAGAGAGTGGAGTCAGTACTGATGTTAACTCCAGGGGGAAAAAATCCCTTGAACGGGAATCGAACCCGTGTGTGTGTGTGTGTGTGTGTGAAACAAAGCCCTGATCGTTAACTCCAGGGGAATTAAAATACCCTTGAACGGGAGCATCTTGGGAGAGGCTCAAACCTAGACATCAAATCACACAAGGCTCTAATCAGTAGGCTAACCCTCCTCCCCCCAAAAAATAACTCTTAAAGCAGCACTCCCATCTTACCACGCAAAGCAACGAATGAAACCAGCAAAAAGCTATAAACAAAACAAAAACAAAAGCAAAACAAAGACAAAACAAAGCAAATCCCTCCAAGCAAAATCAGCCAGGAAACCAACTGTAACAGTTTCACCTGGATCTCACCTGAGCTGGTTCGGTCACGTGATCTTCAGACAATGAAGAAGTAGGCCGGAAGTGACGTTAAAAGTATGGCGGTGGGAGGGGGAAAAAAAGAACAGTGCAGAGATCATGTGTGTGTGTGTGTGTGTGTGAAACAAAACCTTGATCTTTGTCTGACATTCTTGTCTCTCTCTCTCTCTCTCTCTCTCTCTCTCTCTCTCTCTCTCTCTCTCTCTCTCTCTGTGTGTGTGTGGTGTGTGTGTGTGTGTGTAAGTGTGTGTGTGGAGCCTGTGTGTGGATTAGAACAGACAAAGATCAGGGTCTTGTCTCAGACATTCTTTGTTTCTGTGTGTGTGTGTGTTTCTGTATTTCTCTCTCTCTCTCTCTCTCTCTCTCTCTCTCTCTCTCTCTCTCTCTCTCTGTGTGTGTGTGTGTGTGTGTGTGTGTGCGTGCGTGGCGCCTGACCTCATTATCGATTTTCTTCTTCTTTTCACAACTCAGGAAATCAGATTAGATTCTTCTGCCCCGAAGAATGCTTTTAAAATATGCTATTTTTGCTCTTGCCTTTAGCACTTAACCTCTCCTTGGGATTTTTAGTACACACACTTACACATACCCACGCACGCACACACTCACGCACGCACGCACGCACACACACGCGCACACACACACCACACACACACGCTCACGCACGCGCACACCCACACACAGACACGCGCGTACGCACAACTCACGCACGCACGCGCGCGCACGTACACACGCACGCTCACGCATGCACGCACGCACACATACACACATACACACACTCTCACACACATACAGAGAGAGAGGGAGAGAAAACACACACACACACACACACACACACACACACACACACACACACAAAATGATGTACGCCTCTGCGATTCTGTAGGCATTTTTGTGTGCGTTTTGTTTTGTTTTGATTTTTGTTTAACGACGTGAACCTGAAAGGCTTTCACTGAGCATTAAGTACTGTAAAGAAAGGAAAAATAAAAGCTCTTCTTTAAACAATCTTTTCCCTCACCCTGTCTGTCTGTCTGTCTCCGTCTGTGTGTGTGTGTGTGTGTGTGTGTGTCTGTCTGCCTGCCTGCCTGTCTGTTTGTCTCTCTATCTCTCATTCTCTCACTCTCTCGGGACGGGATAGCCTGGTGGTCAGAGTGATGTGTTTGTGATCTGCTGACCCTTGTTCGATTCCCGTTCAAGAGGATTTTTTTCCTCTGGATTTAACATCAGTGCCGACTCCACTCTCCCCAAAAGTCTTTCGGATGAGACTATAAACAGAGGTTCCGTGTGCGAACGCGCGCAGAACATCTTGCGCACATGTTAAAACCCGTTCCACTTTTCGGAAGAGTAGGCCATTGTGTGCCGGTGCGAACGGATGACAAAATTGACAAACTGCATACACACGGGGACTGGATAAAAGGTACATGAGTGGTTATTTCATTATTCTCGAAATAAAAGAATAAGACACACACAAACAAATCTGTCTCTGTTTCTGTCTGTCTGTCTGTCTGTCTGTCTGTCTGTCTGTCTGTCTGTCTGTCTCTCTCTCTCTCTGTATGTGTGTGTGCGCGCGTGCATGTGTATGTGTGTATGTGTGTGTGTGTGTGTGTGGAGGGTGTGTGCGCGCGCACGTGCATGTGTGTGTGTTTATTCGTTCTTTTATTTCGAAGATAATAAAATAATGACTTATTTGCTTTTTTACGACCAGTCCCCGTGTGCATGCAGTTGTGTAAATTTTGTCACTGTTCCCATTGGCACACAGTGGACTAGTCTTCCAAACAGTAGGTTTTAATGTGTACTCAAGATGTTCTGCTCGCATTTGCAATTGAGACCTCGGTTTATAATCTTATCCGAAGGATTTTTGAAGGGAGTGGAGTCGGCACTGAGTCCTTTAAATGGGATTCGAACCCGGGTCAGCAGATCTCAAGCGTGCAGCGCAACACTCTAATCACCAGGCACCCGTCCCATGTGCGTATGTGTGTGTGTGTGTGTGTGTGTGTGTGTGTGTGTGTGTGTGTGTGTGTGTGTATGTCTGTCTGTATTTCTGTCTGTCTGTCTGTAATATGCATATCACAGATAAAAATAGATCATGTCAGAGTGTTCGACAAAGAAGAAGAAGAATATGATAGTTATACCACTACTCCTCTGATTTTAGATATAAATTCCTGTTAGGATTTTTGTTTAGATTTAATTTATGTGATTTTCAAATATTTAGAATATTCCCAAAGTCAGAATGTGGCTACCTTATTGGTGGTCAAAAACGGTCGCATTGCGTATGCAAAAAATTGCACCATTGGTGAACTTCTGAGATCTAAACGAGGGACAAACCTCACTCCCCCCCCCCCCCCCCCCCCCCACACACACACACACACACACTTCCACCAAACTCTATTTTAAAAAGTTGCGGAAGCTGCAAAAGCCTGCAAGACACTGACGTGACTGTTACTCTCTATGCACAACATGGTCCAGCACAGCTTGATGAAGGAGCAGTAAACTTCAGTTTTGTAAGGCAGAAAATCGTTACCCTACGTAGAGAAAAAGACATGTCGCGATTATTTTTCTGTTCTCAAAGATGGTGCAGCGATTAGGAAGTACAAAAAGTATTGTTGCATTGTGTTGTGTTGTGTTGTATTGTGCTGTGTTGTATTGTGTTGTCTTATCTTATCTTGTCTTGTCTTTTGTCCTTGTTTGTCTTGTTTTGCTTTGCCTTGTCTTGACTTGCCTTGCCTTTCCTTTCCATGCCTTATCCTGTCTTGTTTGTCCTTGTCTTGCCTTGTCTTGTCTTGTTTTGTCTTTATATTCAACATGTGTTGTTGTTGCTTTTTTCAGTGTCCTTTCTTCTTCTTCGAACGCTAGGACAGCAACTATTGTTGTCTTGTCATATGAGCGAAACAGTGTTGTGCTGCCGTTGAGCGCCTGACAAGTCAGGCCTAGCCCATTTTGGGTGTTCTATATTATTACACACTATGTATGGTGGAATATTGTTGGATTTCATCAAAGCATTCAATGATGTTAAGGACATTATTTTTAAATAGCAAAAATGCTTTTCTTGCTGATTTTGTGAAAGGATAATAGTAATACCATTTAGTAGACTTTTGAAGTTTGATGCTAAAGTTGTGAGTTACGAGTTTCTTTTATTTTTGTTTTCATTATTTTCCCCGTCTAATATCACCTTTGTGAAAAAAGGTAAGTAAAATATTCATGTTGTTCATTTGTCTTGCTGAATGTTGGATGCATTGTGTTATAATTTTTCATTTTTGGGGGTAGTTTTCTATTTTCATTTGATGATGGTTCCAGGCTAAAGCAATATTCGCAATAAGGTGCACTGACCTGCTACGAACTCAATATGCAAGACAAAGGTAGGTTTTATTTGACTACTGGGATATATGAAGAGCTCCCGACTATAAAAACTTAAACTTAAGAGTTACGGGCACGTCACACAAACATCTGGACTGGCCAAGACTGTCCTACAGAGAACAATACAAGAAAGGAGATGAAGAGACAGACAGAGAAAACGATGGGAAGACAACATCAGAGAGTGGACTGGCCTTGAGTGGAACGATTTGTTACAGAAAGCAAAGAATATATTGCGCACACGTTAAATCCTGTTCCGCTTTTCATAAGAGTAGGCCATTGTGTGCCAGTGGGAACAGATGACAGAATTTACAAAACCACATATACACAGGGACTGGATGTAAAAAAGCACATAAGTGCTTATTCCATTATCCTAGATATAAAAGAATAAAAAAATTTTTAAATTAAAAAAGGACCGCAGTGAGTGAAGGAAGCTGGTTGCAAAATCTTCATTGATGCCCCCACGGTCTACGGACTTCGGGATACGTGAAGGATACATAGAGTTAATGCAAACATGAAAGAAATGTGTGTTGTGTCCCAAGGTGGTTGTGGTGGTAAAGTGGACAAGGTTCAACTGAGGTAAGAATTTCTCCCTGGGTGTGGAAACTTCCTGTAGAAGCCTAAACCTTCTCCTGTCCTTCACCAGGTGGGCTGCCAATGCACAGACTGCAAATCGCAGCAAGACAAACTATTTCAAATGTGATGATTCCTATTGTCTTTGTGAGCATGCAAATTGGGTGAAACAATATATTTTCCGGGGAAAGTTGGGGAATACCCATTTTATGATCTCATTCTCGACTGACTTTTATTTCTGAAATGTTTTTTTGTTACCATTATTTTGGGTCAATTGAAAGATAGTTTGGAGTTACTTTTTGACCAGGTTTGCACAGTTAAACGTCTTAATTCAGTTAGTGACAAGCAATCCATTTTACAACAATGTAGATGTGATCTTGCTAAAGACATTTCCTTTCAACAAAATTTCAAGTCAAGTTAAAGTGAAAACACTTTAATCATCCCACGAGAGGCAATTACAATACTAACAGACACACTGATATGTATCATTATCTCGAAAGACACAAAGAAAGCTACATTTCATACTGGCAAAGAGATGCATATTTACTCCATTGCTCTATCACAAAAAGCAAAACATAATGGTACACTGTTATACCAGTGTCTTTCCTATAAAGTACACATAATAAAAAACCCCCAAAAGAAACCAAAAGCACACCAGCACTTGCCTGACTCTGCTCTCAGAGAGATACAGTGGCTGTCACTGGAAGGGACAAAAGAGGGCAGCCACCACCACTTGCAAGTCGCCGGGCATAAAAGTGTCATTTTTCACTGCCTGCCTTTATGAGCTGTCCTTTTACTGCCTCAATAATAGCAACAGATATGTCCCTCCTATCAGTCATTAGTTGGGGATTGGCTAGCCTTGCCCGCTTAGTCACCACAGAGGGAGGGGTCTGGGTGGGGTGTGGCAGACTAAGCATACAATGACTCACTCACACCCCACAAATGGGAATGGTCCAATAAAAACCAAAACGAAAAATGGCCAGAAAGTTGGTTTGTGGCTTGAAACCGTATCAAAATCTGATAAGAAAGTGTTTTTGATTCTGAATCTCTACTCAGGAGAGTTTAAGAATTTAAGAATTTTATTTTTGCAAGGGATGTCCAAGAAAGCTGTTCTGTTCTATTTCAGTTCTACCCCACTGCTAAACCTATGCAGTTTAGCACCCTGAAGCAGGAAGTTTCTCATTTCATTGCGCAGTAACCTGTATTCTTCTTCTTTGTCTAATGCTCAGACAGCAGCTATTGTTGTCTCTCGTATGAGCGAAAATGCGTTGCCCTGCAGATAAGCGCCTGACAAGTCAGGCCCAGCGCATCTGATGTCATCGTGGGAGAGAACGGTTATCTTTTAAGTCTTTCTGGAATATTAAAAAGTTAGAAGAATGGGCCAAGAAGGCAGAAAATAGACAAGGAAGAGGTGAAAGGGGAAAACGAACAAGGCAGAAACTCAAAGAGAAGGATAGAAAAGAATGAACTCCTAGCACAGAATTGTCAACAGGAAGGGATGGGATTTATACTGACAGTACCCCGGCATCCCCATGGGGAAAATGAAGCTGTATTAGTTATAGACATTGAACAAGTTAGGCCTTTACGTTATGATGATGCTGATCAGCATTTCTTGAAAAGAAAAAAAAAGAGATAAATTCCTTGTGTCCAGATAGGCTTTTCCCACTGGGTGACACTGTGTGCAGGATATTGCACATACGCTTGACCACATCTGCAAGAAGGTTATCTACTAGATGCTTAACCAGCCGCATAGCCCTATGTGCTGCTAACAGCCTGGGTGTGTACACAGTTATGTGTGTGTGCGTGTGCACATGCGCGTTTGTGTGTGTGTGTGTGTGTGTTACCACACACCTTCAGGTGCAGTCATTAGCAGAATTAAAGGATTTTTCTTTCATGATTGATTTTTCTGTTCGCATACTTGAAATATGTGATCACCGGAGTATTCCATCTTTCTGCGCCTATCTCATTGTAGGGTCGGCCGTTGAGGCACCACTGAAGATTTTGCAACCAGCTTCCTTCACTCCTCGTGGATCTCAGCTTTCCGTAGCAGATTGTTCCTTTCAAGGCCAGTCAGTCCACTCTTTGATGTTATCTTCCCATCGTTTCCTCTGTCTGCCTCTTCGTCTCCCTCCTTGTATTGTTCCCTGCAGGACAGTCTTGGCCAGTTCAGATGTTCGTGTGCCTGTACAATTTCCATATTCCTATATGTATGTATGTAAACCATAGGCATCATTGACAGCAGATCAGGAAAAGAACCGGAATGTGGAGTTATGGCGTGATAGCCACGCCGAAGCTGGATGCGCTGGGCATGACTTGTAAGGAGCCTAGTGGCAGCGCAACGCATTTTCGCTGATATGACAGATAACAGTAGTTGCTGTCCCAGCACTCGATGGAGAAGAAGAAGAACAAGAAGAAGAATGACATAATAAGCATGAAAAACACTGGACCTAGTTGCAGCGAACAAATGTGACACATTATTTATCAGTGCACTGGTCCACACGAAGATCTCCTGACACTAGTTGAAACAATAAAGCCCACAAGTTGTATACCTACGTACCAAGACTCAATGGTCTACAGCACTTTTTTATATCGAGAAGTAGTTCGGAAGGAAATCACAAATGCAGACAGAAAACAGTGGATTGACAGCCATAAAGAATGAAAACTATGTACGGAAGCCTAGGATTTGACACACAGTCAATATAACTGGAAAGATGTGATGGATTTTTATTTTTATTTATTGAGAACCGCCCTCCCCCTTCCCGTACAAAAAGTTTGTGCATTAAGGAATATAACAAAATGCGTATAACATACAGACAGGAGTAATGCACTGGAAGGTGTGCGCATAACTGGACCTGAGTAATGCCGCATTCCTAAAAATTCCAATATTTGGTATCTCAAAACAGAGAAATTCACATAGGTAACGAACACAGGGAATTTCATATAGTTGGAATTTATCTTGTATGTTTGGAAACAAAAGAAACGAGCATAATGATATATGGATTAACCATTCCGCGCTGTTGTTCCCCCATCCTTACCCACTCCTCTCCATCCCTATACCCCTCCATCCCTACACCCCCTACCCCTCCCCTCCCTTCAGATATGAGGTGTGGCGGTGTGACCGGCCTGTAAACTGCCAATCACTTCACAGCTAGTTCAATGATCGGCCGCGCACCACGTGCAGCCACTATCAAACTGCCGATATTATGATCGGTTCTCTCTGGCTATAGCCACATCACCCCCAATGCTAACACAGCTCTGGCACTATGGCTCTTTGAGAGAAGGAGAAGGAACCACCAGCATACGTTGTGATTGATGAGAGCACCCCCCACGGCGCCTAAAGCCGTATAAAATGGGATCAAGATTGGTTTAGTTTTTTTAAGTCAAAGAAGGCTGGAGTTTCTCCCGTGAGAAGCTGTCAACAGCCAGTGCATTGTGATAGTCTTCTCTTGTTTCTGTTTCTTTGTCGATCGCTCAGACAGCTAAGCAACTCTGGAGGCTCTGACAAGTGGCGTGGTACGCCAAAGGTCTTTTAGGAATCTGAAGAGCTTGTCCCTCATCGGCAGGTCAGTAGGCCAGGTATTGGCCCTCAGGTTTTGGTGAGTTTGGACAGGTCTGGGGGAAGAGTTCCACCGTCATGGGAGAAGTGCATGCCGTGGGGGCATGAGGCAGAATCACCAATGTGGAACTTGGTGAGCATGACTGTGATGTCTGAGTCTGAATGTGATGTCCGAATACGCCGAAGTCGGACGCGCTGGGCCTGACCCGTCAGGAGTTTAACGGCAGCACAACGTATTTTCGTGCGCTCATTCTCTTGTTGTTTATCGGAAGTAATTCTTCTCGTTTCGGGAAATAGGTTGTATGATAGTTTTTATACGCTTTTGTGGGGCACAACATATTGTAATACTGACGTATAATCTGTAATATAAAAAATAGTAGTTGAGGAGGCCACATATATCAATTTAATATCTAAAGAGCTTTGCCACTGTGGTTTTCAAAGACATGCTATTTTAAATTTTGGCATCCAGGGTTTAACTGGCGTTCTTGTTTTGTCTAACAGTGGTACATGTTGAACAAAGTCAGCGCCAGTCTGGTTAGAACAACAGGTCTCCTCCGTGGGCCTGTCAGTATAAATAACATCCCTACCTTCTGGAAATTCTGTGCTAGGAATTCCCTCTTTCCGTCCCTTCCTTTATTTATGCCTTGTTCCTTTTCTTCTTGTCGCTTCCTTTTTGTCTATTTTCTGCCTTTTTGGTCCATTCTCCTACTTTTTTTGCAGAACGACTTGAAAGATAACAATTCTCTCCCACGCCGAAGTCGGATGTGCTGGGCCTGACTTGTCAGATGCTTAACGGCAGCGCAACGCACTACTACTCATATGACAGACACCAATAGTTGTTGTCTGAGCGTTCGCCGACGGAGAAGAAGAACCAGCAGTTCCTGCTCCCATTTAAGCATTTATTTTGAACATACTTTTTCCGTTCAGTGCTTAGATTTAGAAGTAAATACCCCAAATATTTTTGGATCACAACAGTGACAAATGAATGCACTTCAACTCAGAATATCATCATAAAAAAGACAACAGAAAATGACAAACAGCAAACAATAGCATAATCATTTTCTCGTCAGTTTTCATATCCCCCCCCCCCCAAAAAAAAAAAAGCAAACAACGTAACGAGCTTTCTATATAAACGAAAACCTAACCTGCCAATAAATCCACTAAGCATTACCCATACATACTACAAGAAACTTCGCCTGTATTACTGGATAAGTTAATGCCTGGGGGGACGGGATAGCCTGGTGGTTAGCGTGATGTGCTCGTGATCTGCTGACCCGGGTTCAATTCCCGTTCAAGAGGGTTTTCCTCTGAAGTTAACATCACTACCAACTCCACTCTCCCCAAAAGTCCTTCGGATGAGACTATAAATCGAGGTCCCGTGTGCGAACGCACGCACAGCATCTTGCGCGCACGTTAAAACCCGTCCCGATTTTCGGAAGAGTAGGCCATTGTGTGCCGGTGGAGAACGGATGACAAAATTGACAAAACTGCATACACAAGGGGACTGGATGAAAAAAAGCACAGGAGCACTTATTCCATGATCCTCGAAATAAAAGAATAAAGTAAAAGTTAAAAACAAAAGTAAAATGCTTCTTGCACCCAGCCAAAACGTTCGCTTTTATCTTGGGATCTTTACCCAAACATACCGTCATCCTTTCTTTCCATGCCAAACCACACTGGGGGCACACTGAAGGCACAAACAGGTCTTCTGCAATCAGGTTAAGCTGGGAGATTGTCCAAATCCTCTTAAGGACGGCCAAGAATGGAGCCAGGGCCATTAACAATTCATAAGATCGGAGTCCCCGATGATCTCATGATGACCAGGGCTAGCTGGTCGTGTTTCCAGCCACGCTGTCAAGAGGTTAAGCTGCCTGGAGGACATTCGAGCACACGTGCATGGATGGGTTTGCGCATGACTGTCAGGATAATGACAAAGTCTGTTAAAGTTGGCAGATGCTATGGTTTAGTTATGACATCATTCCAGTTGTTATGCCCACAGCAGACCAAAACAAAATAATGCACCAATTTCGTTCATTACCGTTTTGCTTTTAAGCTTCCTGAACAGCAAGGGTTTCCGAAAAAGAGGCGTACATTGAAGACTTGGTGAATACTTATGGTAAGTATATTCCTGCATACCCTCAATAAAGATTATTTAGACTTGGCTTGACTTGACTTGACTTGACTACTGACTTGACCTGACTGTCAAGAAGTCAGCTGAGTTTCAGCGAGAAAGAAGGGGCTTGAAGGTGACCCCTGGTGTGGAAGACCAAAGGTCATCATCACCGAAGGAAATATTGTCATGAGCCAGGACTTACATATCTAGTCATGGCAGACAGAAGACCAGCTCGCCGTCCTGTCAACAGCATTCTGGGCGTCTCTTGTTGAAGTGCTCGACACCAGTATGACGGAAAACTTGGGGAATAAGAAAAATACCCTGCAAGTTAGATGCCAAAACATAACCTAATTCAGAAACACACTCACATGGCAATGTTGGAAGGCGGGTGGTTAGAGCGTTGCACTCGCGATATGACGGCCTGGGTTTGAGCCATCCCCGAGACGTCTATTTTATTGGGGATTTTTCCTTAAGAATTAACATCAGTGCTGACTCTACTCCTTCAAAAGTCATTCGGATGAAAATTAAAACTAAAGCCTCGTGAGGAAACGCTCGCGGAACATCTTGCACACACGTTAAAACCCGCTCCACTTTTCGGAAGAGTTGGCAATTCGTGCTGGTAATAACGGTTGACAAAAAGAATATCTATCTATCTATCTATATATATATATATATATATATATATATATATATATATATATATATATATATATATATATATATATATATATATATATATATATATATAGAGAGAGAGAGAGAGAGAGAGAGAGAGAGAGAGAGAGAGAGAGAGATTCGGATTCGGATA
>CM054137.1:72064998-72067498 GCA_028751875.1 Rapana venosa | reverse complement strand
CATAATCACAACCAACCAACCAACACGACGACTGTGTTAGAAGATTGAAAAAGTATCACACAAAGAAAACCAGATCCACATAGAAGCAACGAACCAAGCAAAGCAAAAGTAACACACAGATAAAACCAAGATTCAAGATTTCATTCTTTTCACCCCTTTTGGGTTATGGAGGATTACAAACAAATTGAACAGGAGAATAAACCTAAAAGCAATACACCCAAAATGATATGAATACTAACAGGAACTGAAAAGCAAGAGTTCATCGCAAAATGATAAGCATACAGTATTAAAGATTCAATACTATTTCTTAAAGTATACACGTTTCTTTAAAAGACATAATCTACGCTCGTGAAAGACAATTGAAATTTCAAGAAATACCTGCAAATCTTATGAATTTTTAGAGCGAACCACATAACCACCAGAACCACATAAAAGCAAGCAACCACACAAACAACAAACAAACAGGTAAACGGACAAACAAAAACTGACAGACAAAACGAGATAAAGTATACCTAAGATTCCTTAGTTAAACTAGGAACATTGTTAAGAAATTTATGAGTAATATGAGTATGTTGCTATTGTTGGTGCTGTTGTTGTTGGTGTTGTCATCTGGTGTGGTATGTGTTGTGTTATTGTATTGCGGTGTGGTGTGGTGTGGTGTGGAGTGGTGTGGTTTGGTGTGGTGTGGTGTAGTGTGGTGTAATGTAGTGGTGTGGTGTGGTGTGTATTGGTGTAGTGTAGTGAAGTGGTGTGATGTGGTGTGGTGTGGAGTGGTGTGGTGTGGTTGTGGTGTGTATTGGTGTAGTGTACTGTAGTGAAGTGGTGTGGTGTGGTGTGTATTGGTGTAGTGTAGTGTGGTGTAGTGAGGTGTTGTGGTGTGGTGTGTATTGGTGTAGTGTAGTGGGGTGTAGTGAGGTGTTGTGGTGTGGTGTGTATTGGTGTAGTGTAGTGTAGTGTAGTGAGGTGTGGTGGTGTGGTGTGTATTGGTGTAGTGTAGTGTGGTGTAGTGAGGTGTTGTGGTGTGGTGCGTGCGGTGCAGTCCACTGCAGTGCAGTGCAGAGTAGTATATTTTAGTGTAGTGTAGTATATGATAGCGTAGTGTAGTATATTATAGTGTCTTCTTCTTCAAGTGTCCGGTCTGGTCCTGCAGACATCGACGATCATTGCTCTCCATTCTTCCCTGTTCTCGGTCCCTCTCATGAGCTCATTGTTGGTGCCCTCTTTATTTGTTGGGAATTTGTTTAAGCTGTCTGTGAATTTTGTGCGTTGTCTTCCTCTGCTCGTGTTTCCACAGATTTTGCCACTCCATAACAGTTTCTCTAGTCCGTCAGCCCTGATTATATGGCCGAAAAAATTGAGCTGTCTTTCTCTGATGGTGTTGAGAAGGGATCTCTTGTACCCAGCCATTTCCATTACTTCTGCATTAGTTTTTCTTTTTGTCCATGAGATTTTCATGATTCTCCGGATGAACCACATTCCACTGCTTCTAGTCGCTGTTCTGTGTCCTTGGCTAGGGTCCAGCACTCACATCCGTACAGAAGAATGGACCATACGTAGGCTCTCAAAACATGAATCTTTGTCTTGAGGCTTATCTTACTGTTGGTAAAAATGCATTTCATGTTGTTAAAAGTTGCCTTAGATTGACCGATTCTCTTCTTGATTTCTGTGTCACACTTGCCCTCCGGGGTGATAGTACAACCAAGGTATTTAAAGGTGTTTACTTGTCTGATTCTCTCTCCTTTACAGGATATGTTGCATTGTGGTATAACAGCTTTTTACGAGATCACCATGCATTCTGTCTTCTTTGCATTGAGCTGTAATCCTTTCTTTTCGCTTTCGTCTGTTACTGTTGTTAAAATCTTTTGCAGTTTTTCTTCAGAGTCGGCGATAAGGACTGTGTCATCTGCATATCTCAGGTTGTTGATGTTGTGGCCACCTACACTAATTCCCTCATGATTCTCAATATTTCGTAGAATTATTTCACTATATACATTAAATAAATCAGGCGAGAACACGCAGCCCTGCCTCACACCCCTGCAGATTGGTCTATATTGACTGATGTCATTGTCGACTCTAATGGCTGCCTCCTGTTCCCAATATATGTTTCTGAGGACTCGAAGATCTTTCCCGTCGATGTATAGCCCTGCCAGAATATCAAACAAGTCGGAGTGTCGTACTTTGTCGAACGCTTTTGAGTAGTCAATGAAGCAGAGGTACAGGTCTTTCTGGACCTCGATGGATCTTTCCATGAGAGTTTTCAATGCGAAGATTGCATTTCTGGTGCCTTTGTCTGCCATGAATCCAAATTGCGTTTCTGATATTTCTGGGAGTATTTTATTTCTCATTCTCTTCATGAGTATTCGTAAAAGAACTTTGGTGAGGTGACTCATCAGGCTGATTGTACGATGTTGGTCACATTCAGCTGTACCCAGCTTCTTAGGGATCGCAATGTAGATGGACTTCTTCATATCTGTCGGAATCTCTCCTGTGTCATATATAT
>CM054137.1:72054998-72059998 GCA_028751875.1 Rapana venosa | reverse complement strand
CACTACGGCCACTCAACAAGGTCTGACTGCCGTCCTTAAAGAAGTTTTCCAGGGGGTTGTTGAGGAATAGATACAATAATTCATGATTTTGTTTAAATTGTCTAGAAATACATTTCAGGCTTGGCCCAGGCCAAAAGCTGTGTCAGTTAATGATGTCAGCTAATTGCCAAGGCCTACATTAAAATGTTGTTATAATGTCAAATGTTGTGTTGATATTGCCTGCAGCCATGACAAGCTCTTAACATAACAACCTGCACTCTCCTTTATCAAAGGATAAAAAACTCCTCTGAAGTCGGGAGTGTGGCTGCCTATATGGCGAGGTGCTTGGAAAAGAGTCATACATGCAAACTTCTCATCCTGTGTACTTCCTATCTCACAGTGATTCCTAGGTGGGGTGAGTGAGTCAGAGTGCATGTTCTGGGTGACCCCCACGGTGTAAAGCTGGGGAACGCACAACAACAACAACAACATTTCAGGCACCGGCAAGCTTTAGATTTACATCTGTCGTCATAGATATCAGCACAGTATGCAATCAAAGCTGTTAATAAGACATAACAACAAACTGAATCAAGAAAACAGTAATAAAGTTGACAGAAGAGTAAGCAAAAATATTAAATAGGATCGGTGGTCTAGAGGTAACTCTCTTGCCTACCTATTTATCTTATATATTATTTTATTTCGACGATAATGGAGTAAGCTCTCATGTGCACTTTTTTTACCTCTAGTCCCCGTGCGTGTGCAGTTTTGTAAAGTGTGTCCTCGGTTCCCGCCGGCACACTATAATCTACTCTTCCGAAAATCAGAACGGGTTTTAACGGTTTTTATGTGAGTGCGTGAGTGTGCGTGTGTGTGCGTGTGTGTGCGTGCGTGCGTGTGTGCGAGCGTGTGTGTATACATTTGACTTTGTAAAAAACCCCAACCTATTAATTGTAACTGGCTGCATGTAAATGGGTAGGATGAATGAAAGCGCTTTGATTAGTTTTTTGCAATTTTATTATTATTACTACTATTATTATTTATCATCATCATTATGATGATGATGATGATGATGATGATAATTGTTATTATTATTGTTAAGTTGTTCTGCGTGCGTTCGCACTCGGGATTTCAGTTTATAGTCTCAACCGAAGGAAAGAGAGAAGTGTGTATCTTATCCCTGTTTGCGCCCAAATTTTTTACCCCATCCACTAAACCTCAAGTGGTGGTCTGGGTGCTAGTCTTTCGAATGAGACAATAAAAACCGTGGTCCCGTATGTAACACATACATAAAAGAACACACGGCAACAGAGAGTTCTTCCTGGCAAAATGATGTACAAAAAAAACACACGCTGGTAGTAAAGCAGAATGTACACATGCAGACAGGAAAAGAAAAAATATAAAGGGTGGCGCTGATCTTGTGGCGACGCGCTCTTTCCGGGGACAGCAGCCGGAATTTCACGCAGAGAAATATGTTGTGACATGAAGTGGTATATACACAATTACTAATGTGGACTGACTGTGTTGCAGAATAAACAGGGAGCCAATTTTTCACTGACTCAAGTGATGGCACTTAGCCAACAGAAATGGAAGAATCTAACTAACAGCTCTTCAGTACTTGCACCAAAACGACTTCTCCTTTACAACAAAGTTATTACAACTACTGCTAGGTTAAGAGAAGGAAAGAGAGAGAGAGAGAGAGAGAGAGAGAGAGAGAGAGAGAGAGGAGAGAGGAGAGAGAGAGATAGAGAGAGAGAGAGAGAGAGAGAGAGAGAGAGAGAGAGAGAGAGAGAGAGAGAAAGAAAGAGAGAGAGAGAGAGAGAGAGAGAGAGAGAGAGAGAGAGAGAGAGAGAGAGAGAGAGAGAGGAGAGAGAGAGAGGAGAGAGAGAGGAGAGAGAGAGAGAAGTAACGAAACATGTCTCTTTGTCACTGAATATTAAAATATACCAGGCACTGGTATTATTTCCTTATATATATATATACGCTGTACCATCCATAGTCATAAAAAGGATTTACGATCCATGAATATTCATACTTAGCGTACTCGCTCAGTTTTCATATCGTGAATAATAACGATGATTAAAAGAAGAAGCAGAAAAGAGCCGATGCATTGGGACGAGTGTCTATGTCTTAGTGCCTGTGTCCTTGCTTCACGTGTCTCCGTTTCACTCATGCTTTAAACTAGCCCCGTGGGAAGTCCGGGACCTCTCTTGCAGTAGGGGGACTGGATAGCCTGGTGGTTAGAGCGATGCGCATCGCACTCGCAATCTGCTGACCCGGGTTCCAATCCCGTTCAAGAGGATTTTTTCCCCTTCCTGGAGTTAACATCAGTGCCGAATCTACTTTCCCTAAAAGTCCTTCCGATGAGACTATAAACTGAGGTTCTGTGTGCGAACGCACGCAGAACATCTTGCACACAAGTTAAAACCCGTTCCTCCGTTCGGAAGAGTAGGCTTTTGAGTGCCAGTGTCTGTATTTTCCAAGGAAGTTCTCTACAAAATACAGATGAAATAGCGAGTCAGGTATTATTCTCTCTGTTAATATGATAAGGGGGCTTTATTGATGGATATATATTTTTGTATGCCTGTAAGTGTGATAATATAAACAAAGGATTTGTAAGTGGTATGTGTACGTGTGTTTGTGAATGTGTGTGTGCGCGCGTGTTTGTATGTATGTATGTGTATTAATACATATTTGTTATATAATATAATATGTATAAATGAATTAATTATACGTCTAGTTTTCCTTAATACCAACACCAACATTAATGCTGAGTGCCAGATCCTGCCAGAGCATTTTGTAAGATACAGATTGTAATAGTATAACACAGTTCATTTTCCCTTTAACAGGTTTGCTTTACATTAATGTCACATACTTAATAAGAAGCAGATTGGTTCTTGGTTCAAACAGTCTACCAACTTAGGTTCTGATTATTGCCTTTTTTGTTTGTCAGCGATGATTCTTCTGTTTTTTAAACAGTGTCAGCCTTAACAGTCCTCTTCTCCTCGCCCCAAAACATACATCAAGACAATGTTTGCGTAATTTTTCAAAAGAAGAAATTGCACAGACTTCCAAGGAAAGTTTTTTTATTTTGTTTTTAAATGATGACTACTCAGGTATCATATCTTTTCACCATGTGCCTAAAGCAAAAACAAATCCCCCACATTATTTTGAATTAAGGGATAGATAGTTACAGACAGCGCTATGAAGTTCATAAACATCGTCACTATAACCAAACAAAAAGCCTTTTAATTTAACTGTGTTAGAATCTTACGAAAAAGAGCAATGACTTGAAGCGATAACCGATAAAGTTGTAATTAATTTTTAACCTCCTCCTCCTTTTCTGTAAGTTTTCCCAGCAAAAAAACATAAACAAAACCCAAACCCAAATATTTCTACAATCTTAGATGGCTTTTTTAAATTCTAGCTAAAAGCATTTCTACAATATTAGTCTCCCTTTTAGTCCTAACAAGTTCTTTCCCTTGAAAGAATCCGGAAGTGTGGGAGTTAAGCAGCCTGGGTAGTGCATCTGTCGCCATGTTATTTTCGGCCGTCATCGACTTGTTACAACTTCGCTGTGAATTTTGTTTCTTCCTCTCTTTCTCTGTTTATTTCAGTTTTTGTTTCAGGAAGCAAGGCTTGCGTTGGCTGGTGGTCGGGATAGTGCAAGATAAAAATATCTTTGGGCCTGACACGAATCTGGGGGTTGGCAAGGCGTCTGAAAATAATGTAAATGCTTTCTAAAATGACGTGCGTTGATCCCGGACACAAACCGAGTGTTTAAGGAGTATTTTTTCTTTGTTTGTTTCTTTCTTTCTTTGTCTCAATGAGTAGTTGGGCTTAGCAACAGGATCACGGTTTAGCCTTGGTCCGTCTGCTATGGGCCAACACACAGCTGGGAATGAGGAAGACGGCTCTTAAGATTTTGCACGCGGAGATAAAAAAATTTTGTCTAGGAAGGGAGAATTCTGCAGTTTTAGTTCTTCGAACTCACGAGTTTATTCACATGTCATGTGAGCCTAAATGCGTTGCGTTGCCGTTAAGCAGCTGTTAGTTAAGTCAAGCCAGCACATCCGACTTCCGCGTGTTTTATTCATCTGACACAACCATTTTTTTTTCTTTTTTTCTTTCTTCGACTACAGCTCCTAGTTTCATCAATGGTGAGAATGTTGTGTACGCGACTCGGATTTTACACACTTAGTTAGCCACATTCCGACTTCGGGGACGACGCAACAATAAGTAATGGTCTGGGAGCTATCTTTTTTTCCTTTTTAAAATAATAAACCGATGTCCAGAAGGCAGCATGTATTAAAGTTATGTAGCACAACCGAAGACTATGTAGGATTTATCTGTGGTTTAATTGTGCTTGCAAATTTGTTCTCATAGATAAACGAATCTTCACTGACAGAAAAGCAAGAATGATGGTTGGCACTGTATATTGGAGACACACACACACACACACACACACACACGCACACGCACGCACGCACGCACGCACGCACACACAAAACCTTTCACACTTACACAATCAGAGAACAACCTTTTACATTGACACAACATCTGCTTTGGCAAGATACCTTGCCAAACCTGTTGCCACATTCATAATTATAAAAGGCAATATTTTTTGGTTAAGTAGTCTAAACAACTGCTACGGAAAGCACAGGACAGCGGAGAGAGGAGGAAGCTGGTTGTGAAATCTTCAGTGGTTCCCCCACGGTCTACAGAATTAAGGGAGAAGTGAAGAAGGCGAAGGAGAAGAGTCTAAACCAAAAATTTCGTTATTTGCGTGTTTGATGCTATAAGGTAATCCTAACCAGAATCAATGCAAAGTTTGGCTTTTTACTGATAGCATCAGCTTTCTTGACATTCAATTCGTGAAATATGGGCCACCCTTCAATCTTCTTTGGTACAGGCATCCCTACATCTCAACATTTCATTTCATTTTCACGTTGTTTATGTCCCACTGACAACGAAGGCCATAGCAGGGCTGTCATCTTATATCAGTTTCAGCAAGTCCAGTTACT
>CM054137.1:72042498-72049998 GCA_028751875.1 Rapana venosa | reverse complement strand
ATGAAATAAGCACTGATGTGCTTTTTCACATCCAGTCCCCGTGTGTGTGCAGCTTTGTAAATTTTGTCATCCGTCCCCACCGGCACACGATGGCCTACTCTTTCGAAACGCGAAACGGGTGTTAATGTGTGTATGTGTATGTGTGTGTGTTTGTGTGTATATTTGGGTAAGCGCAAGTGTGCACATGTGTATGTATGTGTGTTATATGTGCGTATGCGTATGCATGTGCATGTGTGTATATGTGTGTTTGCTCGTGCGTGCATATGTGTGTGTGCTTGTGTGTGTGCGCACCCGTCAAGCAAGCTCCTACACGCACCCATGATAAATGTTTTCCTCTTTTTCTTTAGTGTATGGCTTGAAACCTATTTGAAATTCTCAGTTGTTTTCAGCGAATTAAGTTTTTCCTATTCGTTTTATGCAGATTAAGTACAATTGATCAATTATTAAAACCACCACCAAGAACATCACAAAAAGAATACCTATTATCATGCACAAAAAAGTAAAAATTTGGAGAGAGAAAAAAAATTGTTCCCAAAAGAGTAATACCTGATAACGAACAAGAGCCAGCTAAACAAACCATCGAGATGGACAGACACACAGGAATACAGACGAAGAAAGGTGCACACAAACAAACAGACATACAGAAACGAGTCAGATAAGAAAGAAAGAATGAGAGACGTAAAGGAAAAGGTGTCCCATAACCTATAAGGTCGTAGGGGAGTGAAGCATCAGAGACCTCAGCTTCTCTTGGGGCCCAGCATATTGAGGGCGCCGCCCATCTCGTTTCCTTCGCTGCTTTACCTTCCCTGGCCCTAAAGAGGACAGGTACTCATTTACAGCTGGGGGACTGTACTGAAGCCAAGGCGCACAAACGGTCACCCATCCACTTGGTAACTACGCTCGATGCTGCTTAACATTGGCTGGGGAAAAGCGAGCGCTCTGACCACTGAGCTACCGCGTCCCCAAGCGAGACGTACACACAAACAAAAAGGCACTACTGCCTTCGAATTAATCCAACACGGCCGCCAAAACGATCACTTTTAATTTTCTACAAACTGTTCAATGATAGCATGATTGTACAAGAGGTATGTTTTCACAGACAGATTTTGTACCCCACTTTCGTTACATTTACGCAGAAAGAGTCAAATTTTAAAATCTATCAACCTTTTGTGAAAGGTATCATGTGTGTGAATGATTCGATTGCAAGCACTTTGATTTGCTTGCATTATAAGATTGAGCGCTCTAAAGATTCCATTATCATTATCGTTGTTGTTATCATCATCATCATCATCATCATCATCATCATCATCATCATCATCATCGTCGTCGTCGTCGTCGTCGTCGTCGTAGTCGTCGTCGTCGTCGTCGTCGTCGTCGTCGTCGTCGTCATCATCATCATCATCATCATCATCATCATCATCATCATCATCATCATCATCATCATCATCATCATCATCTTCACCAGTCAGCTGAGCTATGAAATAAAATAAAAGAGCCAAAGTGGCAAAACTGCTGACTGAGTTTCCCGGCAAACAGCAGTGGTCGATATGGTACCGAATATATGAATAGCAAAGTGTTCTTCAGCGCCCTTCTAGGGTCCATTTCTTGTCAATGGTACCAGGCTGCGGCTGTAGGGAATTTTTGTCTTCTTCTGAATTTTAAAATGTTTTTGAGGAAGATATGGAGACAGTGAGATCGAGACAAAAATGAGTGAGTGTGACTGAACAATGAACAATTAACAACATTTATTCTTCAGCCCCTAGAATGTGGTTGAACAAAGCATAGTAAAACCAAAACGACACAATAATAGACATATGTGGCAACTGCCAAAAAGCATGAGTGTAGTCATTCATGAGACGTTCCAACGGTTACATGTAGCAGTAGCAGTAGTAGTAGTAGTAGCAGCAGCAGCAGCAATAGCAGCAGCAGCAGCAGCAGCAGCAACAACATAAACACATTGTTGTTACCACCACCATCATCATCATCAAAACAACAACAACAGATATCATAATAATCATAGTAATGTTACTGATGGTGACGAAGATGACGACGGTGATGGTGATAATCATTGATGATGATAAAGAAGGTGATAATAGCAATAATGATGATGATAATAATAATAATAAGCCATTCATAGACCATACAAAGTATAAAACCAAATGTCAAGACATTATAATTCGATGAAACACAATACAATACAATATTGTATTATTGTAATATTGTGTAGACATTATAACGTTATGCAACATAATACAACACAAAGTACAATACAATACAACGAAGTGAATGAAACACAATGCAATGCAATACAACACAACGCAATACAATACAATGCAGTACAATACAATACGATGCAATGCAATGCCAAACAAAACACTATCAAAAATACAGTGTGGTATAATACAACCCATTGGAATACAATACCAACTCATAACATCTTGATGCTTCAACTGAGATTAAATGCATGGAATACTAAATAGTCAAAAAATGTAATATATTGTTGTTCTATTCCCCTTTCAATCCACCATTTATTGTTTGATTGCCCAATTCTTTTTGACATGTAGAAAAGAAGAGGTTTAGATGGTCATAAGAAATATACCACTAGTCAAGAAGTTTTTGATGACTCTCAGCAATTCATAATATCAGTTGCTGTAGTCATATATTCTTCGCCTGTAAGACCATTACTGTAATTAGTTGTGGGATATATAATAATAGGTACTGTGGTATGAATGCGGGTGTTGGTGTGTCTAAATCACCAAGTAGTGTGAATAGACATTAGACAAAACAAAACAAAAAATATCAAAAAGTCGAAAACCTTAAAACAGTCATCGTCTTTGGCAAGTCTAAAAACTAAAATGGTTATCAACATTTTTGTTTAGATTGTTTTATATCAGTGAAACAACCATCTTCACATGTAACTGAGCAAAATAAAATGACATAAGAAAACACAGAGCAGCAAACTATACACAAAATAATGTGCCATTTACTACTAATAAAATAATAATATACAAAACAATGTTGTACAATGTTATCTTCTTCACCCCTTCACCTATCCCGTAGTCCCGTGGACCGTGGGGGCTCCAATGAAGATTTTGCAACCAGCTTCCTCCACTCTCCGCGGTCCTCTGTTTTCCGTAGCAAATCGTTCCATTCAAGGCCTGTCAGTCCCTCTCTGATGCTGTCTTCCCATCGTTTCCTCTGTCTCCCTTCTTGAACTGTTACCTGTAGGACAGTCCTGGCCAGTCCAGATGTTCGTTACAGCCTACAATAAAAACAATACCTGGATCGGTGGTCTAGAGGTAACGCGCCTGTCTAGAAAGCGAAAAGTCCGGGTCGGAAGTGTGCGGTGGTTCGTATCCCGTTTGGACCCGAAACTTTTTCCCCATCCATTAGATCAAGAGTGGTGGTCAGGGCGCTAGTGTTTCGGATGAGACGATAAACCGAGGTCCCGTGTGTTGCACATACTTATTTAGCGCACGTAAAAGAACCCACGGCAACAAGAGAGTTGTCCCTGGCAAAATTATGTAGAAAAAAGCCACTCTGATAGGGAAACAAATACTGTTGCAGACAGAAAAAATGGGTGGCGCTGCTCTTGTGGCGACGTGCTCTTCCCGGGGAGAGCAGCCCGAATTTCACGCAGAGAAGTCTGCGTGATTTAAAGTGGTATAAATAAATAAATAAATACATTAATATACCATACAATACAATGTTATATCCTAAAATAAAAGACAGTACGATAAAATATTACACACTGCAATGCCATACGGTGCAACACAATTGAAAAAAGTGGGAGGACGGTGCAATTCAGTTCAATACAGTACAAAACAATCCCAAACCATAAAGACAATACAAACAAAAAACCGCAACACGTCACAATACCAAACGTTCGTGAAACGCTCTATGTCACGTTGTCTGAGTCGTGAGCCATTGGGCGCCATAACCTCCCCTCCTCCTCTCTCCCCCTTCCACCACCCCTCTCTCCTCTTCCCTCCTCTCTCCCTCTCTGCCCACCCCCACCCCACCTCCCATCTACATCCCAGCACACAAAACGGACAAGTATTGTAGCCGTGTGCGCTGTCATTGATGATGATGTTGCTGCTGCTGCTGCTGCCGCTGTTGCTGCAGTCAAGCCGGCGGGGAGGCGAGAAGCAGACGACAGAGCGTGGCGCGTGAGGTGCGAACCGCTTTTCTTCTTCCAGTCTGCGTGTGTATGTGTGTGTGTGGCTGTCGTCTGCTGTCGCCGCGTCACTTGCCTGGAATCGAACCGCGGACTCTGCAAGTTTGTTAAACAGTGCTTAGAGTACTACTTGAGTTTTTGTTTGTGTGTGCGTGTGTGTGTCAACTTTCATAATGTATTAACCAACAACAAAAAACGACGCGCGGCAAAGTTGTTTTTTTTAAAGGGGAGTAGTTGATTGGTTGCGAGTGTCTGAAACTTATAAAGTGTGTGTTTTCTTTGTTTTTGGTGATTATATTTGATTTATATTTGTGGTTACAACGATCTTTATAAAAGTGTGCGTTTTATGCTAATGAGGCGTAGCGTATATGGGAGATTCTGTGTACTGTGAGATTTTTTTTTTGGAGAAAAAAAAGAACTTTGACCTAAAAACACACAAAAAAAGATGCTGGAGATTTTTTAAAAGAAAATCGACCACCTAAAAAAGAAAATCGTGAAAAAAAAGTTTTTTCAACAACAATCAACCATTATCTCACAAAAAAGTACCACAACAAGACCTGGAGTTGACCCTTACTACACAACCAACTTACTAACTAACCATCCCTAGCATGCAGTCCACTGAGCGGACACAGCATGCAGGCACGGTGCTGGTGAACCAGTGGTCAATACATGGAATGGGGAAGGAGGGAGCTGAAGGGTCAGGAGAGAGGGGGGGGGGGGGAGAAAGGCCATCAGCAGCAGCAGCAGCAGCAGCAGTAGCGGCAGCGGCGGAGGAGACTAGCGTGGCAGTCAGCATTCAGCCTCAATGTCCCAGCCACAGCCTAGCCTTGTCTTGCCTTGTCGGGCCCCCTTCCTTCTCCTCTGGCCTTGAGAGAGAGAGAGAGAGAGAGAGAGAGAGAGAGAGAGAGAGAGGAGAGAGAGACGAGAGAGAGCAGAGAGAGAGGCACTAGAGAGAAGAGAGGCAGAGAAAGAGAGAGAGAGTGTGTGTGTGGGTGTGTGAAGGATTCAGGGACCTCCAGTGAGTGCACTTGCAGGTCCGGAATGCATGCTCTGTGATGATAACGCTAGTAGTGTCCCAGCGTTAATTTAAGACCATTCTTTGTTGGCAAAAGTGGGAAAGCGTTGATTTTGTTTTCGTTTAGCTAAAATCTATGGTTTCGCGGAAATTTATTGCGGTACGATAAGTAAGTTTATTTACCCTGAAAGAGCGTTAGAGTTGTGTTGTGTTGTGTTGCTTTACTTACTTCATCGGTCGGGGTTTTTGGGGCAGGGCAGGGCATTATTTGAGGACTCATTATTATTGCCTATCTACGCCAGCCAAACCAGTCAGCATAGCAGCGCATGGATTAGATTCGTTTTGATGCTGGTGCTGGTTTTTTGCCTTGTTGAATTGAGTTTGCCATGTACCAGTGTTAAGTTGGTGAAAGTGGTATACAAAAAAATCGGAGTTTTGTGTAACTAAAATTGTGATAGTTTGTTTTCAACTGATGTGCAGTTCTTTATTTTTCTTATGTGCGTGTGTGTGTGTGTCTCAGGTCTACGGATTGCGTTTGCTTCTGGAGTGAGGGACTGTTGCGAGACTGGAGGATTTATCTTTAATTTGTGTAAGCTTGGGAATAGTGGATTCCAGTGGTGCCAGGTGTGTAGAGATTCAAAGTGACTACGTGGGACAACGTTGTTTATTTATTTGGTTCTTCATTCAGTGATACGTCACGGTGTGTATGGTTTGTTTTTTTTACCTTGCCGAAAGACCTGGATGTCTGCATGGAACAGGTATTTGCCGGTTTTAAGTTCTGCTGTGTTTAAGTGCTGCTAGATAAAGGAAACTCTTGCACGCAAAGGCTTCTTTATATGTGAACCACATACACAGAGGGAACATACATATGCTCGCGCGCACACAAATACACAAACTCAAACGCGCGCGCGCGTGCACACACACGTACACACACACACACGCACACACGCGCGCGCAGCACACAACACGCACACACACACACACACACACACACACGCACGCACACACTCAAACACACACGCCCAGACAGAGAGAGAGAGAGAGAGAGAGAGAGAGAGAGAGAGAGAGAGAGAGAGAGAGAGAGAGAGAGAGAGAGAGAGAGAGAGAGAGAGAGAATGACAATGACAATGACAAATTCTTTTATTTCGAGGATAATGAATAAGCACTCATGTCCTTTTTTACATCCAGTCCCCGCCCGTAGGGATACATCTTAATGATAACCCAATACTTATACACTCTCACAGTAGAAACAAGGGGAAATAACCCTTTTCAAAACAGCCCCCCCCCCCCCAACAAAAACAAAAAAAAGAAAACCCTAAATAACACCCCACCCCCACCCCCGAAACCCCTAATCAAAACAAACAAACAAACAAGGAGAAAGAAAAATCAAATCGACAAAAGAAGGAAAAAGACAAAAAAAAGAGAAAAACAAACAAGAACAAGAACAATAACAAAGAGAGAGAGAGAGAGAGAGAGAGAGAGAGAGAGAGAGAGAGAGAGGAGAGAGAGAGAGAGAGAGAGAGAGAGAGAGCAGTGCTCTAGAAGTAATACAATTGTCTAGAAAGCCAGAAGTCTTGCGTTCGATTCCCCGTTTGTCTCCAAGCTTTTGCCCCATCCACTACACCGTGAATGTGGTCTGGGCGCTAGTCTTTAGGATGAAATGATAAGCTGAGATATGGTGTAGAACACACGTTGTCTCTTCCCCTTCACCTATCGTGGACAGTGGGGGCACCAATGAAGATTTTGCAACCAGCTTCCTCCACTCCCCCAAGGTCCTCTGCTTTCCGTAGCAAGTCGTTCTACTCAAGGCCAGTCAGTCCACTCTCTGATGTTGTCTTCCCATCTTTTTCTCTGTCTGCCTCTTCGTCTCCCTCCTTGTACTGTTCTCTGTAGGACAGTCTTGGCTAGTCTAAATGTTTGTGTGACATGACCGTACCTCTTTAGTTTGCGCTTTTTTCATTGAAGTCAGGAGCTCTTTATATGGCCCGATGACGTTTTTAAATCTGGTTAAAGACACCACAGCAACAAGAGAGCTGTTCCTTGTATTATGCAGAAAAAAGTCACTCTTAGCAAATAAAAACACATGCAGATTTCAGTATCAAGTATTTGTCTATGGCTTCATGAAATGAATCGGGATCTCAATAGTTCAAACACTTCAGAGTTGTTCTGTTGGGTTTTACCCCCTACGCATCTTGTTAATTTGTATTATTGGAGGTTATTGTTGACAAAAGTATGCCTGATGCTTAGGCATACAGCATTCCAAAAACTACTGCAGTCTACTGTTTGATTGTCCTTTGCTCCCAGAGTT
>CM054137.1:72022498-72037498 GCA_028751875.1 Rapana venosa | reverse complement strand
CTGGATTTACAGGCCAGTGTTGTTAGTGGTTAGTAGATATATAGAATTTTTCACCTAGGAAAATGGGAAAATTAAACGAGAGTGTGCCTGTGAGTTTGTGCATGCATAAGTATGTGTGTGCATGTGTGTGTGTGTGGTGTGTGTGTATGTGAGAGAGAGAGAGAAAAATAAACAGAGAGAGAGAGAGAGTGAGTGAGTGTGGGTGAGTGTGGGTGTGCAGGTGTGCATCTGCACATGTTTTTGTGTCTGTGTCTGTGTGTGCACCCATGTGCTTGCCTAATTTTCAAGCTCTCTGAATAATATACTTTGCTTGCTTTTTCACCTGGAGTTTACTTTGACTCCATTTTCCAACAAAGTACCTCAGATACGAATCAACTATCATCTATAAACCCATTCTTTAATTGCAAACACACGTAAAACATCTTCTGCACGCGTTTAGATCCCGCAATCTTTCATAGAATAGTGTAACAGTCATAACGAGCCAAGGATAATGCACAAGTACCCTGCAGTCACCCGAGGCTCCCTTAGCAAATTGTTTTCTGGTAGTTGGTGAAGACCCTGCCAATTGGATTAGGGAGACCAGTATGGTTAGTGGTTTCTGGGTATATGGAATTTTCCGCTTGGGAAAACTGGGAAGTTAAACGAGGGTGTGCCTGTGAATTTGTGTGTCCTCGGTGTGTGCGTGCATGTGTGTGTGTGTGGGGAGGAGAGAGAGAGAGAGAGAGAGAGAGAGAGAGAGAGAGAGAGAGAGAGAGAGAGAGAGAGGAGAGAAGAGAGAGAGAGAATGCGAATGCGAATGCGAATGCGAAAGTTTTATTCATTATAGGCCTTGTCCCCTCATGAACGGGGAGAGAGAGAGAGAGAACGAGAGAGAGAGAGAGAGCACGTGTGCGAGTTTGTGTATGTGTGTATATGTGTCTGTATGGGTGTGAGTGGGTTGCTCAACTAAATGTCAAGCCCTCTGAATATCATTGTATTTTGCGTTTTCTTCCCGCAGTTTACTTTGACTCCATTTTCCAGCAAAGTACCTCAGATAAGAATCAACTATCAGCTATAAACCCATGCTTTATATGCAAACACACCCAAAACATCTTCTGCTTACTTACTTTACTTTACTTTTGTCTTCCGCTTATACCCCTAAAGTCCAACCCCTCGTCCTCGTCGTGGGAGGTGGTAACAGCTATGCTGGCAAACGGGGCTCTGGTGAAGCTGCGACGGGCCTAGCAAGCCGGCAGTGGATTTCATAAACCGCTCAAGAAAAAGGAGATATAAACATCTTCTGAACGCATTTAAAATCCTACCCATCTTTTTATAAAACAGTGGGCTAGTCATAACCAGTGAAGGATAACACAAAACTGCCCTGCAGTCTCCCCAGGATCTGTTAGCAAATTGTGTCTGGTAGCTGGTAAGGCTCCTGCCAATTGGATTAGGGGGCCAGTGTGGTTCGTGGTTTGTAGATATCTTCCACCTGGGAAAACTGAAAAATTAAATGGGTATATGACTGTCAGTTTGTGCGTGTAAGTAAGTAATAATAATAATGTATGGAATTTATATAGCGCTGAATCTCGTAAAGCTACAAATCAAAGCGCTTTTTAAATTTATGCATGTGTATGCGGTTTTTTAAAATTTTGTCATCTGTTCCCACCGGCACACAATGGCCTACTCTTTCGAACAGCGGAACAGGATTTAACGTGTGCACAAGATGTTCTGCATGCGTTCGCGCACGGGGCCTCGGTTTATAGTCTCATCCGAAGGACTTGTGTAAGTGCATGTTTGTGTGTGTGTGTGTGTGTGTGTGTGTGTGTGTGTGTGTGTGTGTGTGTGAGAGAGAGAGAGAGAGAGAGAGAGAGAGAGAGGAGAGAGAGAGAGAGAGAGAGAGAGAGAGAGAGAGAGAGAGAGAGAGAGTGAGCGAGGAAGAGAGAGAGAAAATGAGAGTGAGTGTGTGTGTGTGGACATGTGTACGAATTTGTGTATGTGATTGTGTATCAGTGTGGGTTTGGGTGTGTTTGTCTAAATGTCAAGCCCTCTGAATGTGATTGTATTTTGCTTTTTCTTCCCGCAGTTTACTTTCACTTCATTTTCCAACCAAAGTACCTCAGAAGCGAGTAAATCATAAGCTATAAACCAACGTTTTATACGCAAACACACGTCAAAGATCTTCCACACCACTTAAATCCCACCCATCTTTTTGTAGAATAGTGGGTCAGTCACAACCAGTGAAGGATAACACAAAACTCTACCCTGCAATCACCTGAGGCCCCAAAAGCAACATTTTGCCCTGTAGATGGTAGCGCTCCTGCCAATTGGATTAGGGGGGCTGGTATGGTTTGGGGTTAGTGAATGTTTCTGCTTGGGAGAAAGAACTGCAAAATTGAACTTCTACGAGCGCGCGCGCCGGGGGGGGGGGGGGGGGGGGGGGGGGGGGGTCAGTCGGGTGCGCGTGTGTGTATTCCTGGAAGGTCCAATCCTCTCTCGCATTCTCTTAAAAACGCACTAAGACAAAGTCAGGGAGATACACATACAGAGGTACAAGCATGCACGCACGCACACACACCCGCACGCACGAGTAGAGTACAAATATACACACAGTCATACTCATACACACATATAAACACATACACAAATATACACACATACATACTCACATTCATACGCACGCGCGTGCGCGCACACACAGATACACACATGCGCACGCGCCAGACACAAGAACGGGGAGAGAGAGAGAGAGAGAGAGGGGGGGGGGGGGGGGGCGAGGGAGGGAGGGAGAGAGAGCACATAGTACATGTTGGGGTTTTTGGATCAGTAGTCTGAAACTTAGACAACAGGCCCGAGGAGAAACAAGTTGAATCAATATGAACCGTAATTTTCTCCCTCCTTCATCACATTCCGACAAATATAAACGTATGTATAATGATAACAAAAAAATATCCGTTAAAACCAATTCCCACCCACCCCCCTTCCCCACACCCACACGCTCCAAAAACTCCGCGAGTTCATTCAATTGTACGGAAGGGGCGCTACTCTGCTACGACCGTTAACTTCTCGGATGTCTATTTGTCAAGTTGTAAATGGCACCATGTACATCTTGCACGGTTGCGTTCCCTCCAAGACATTTTCGTACCAATAACTGGAAAATCAGCGTCGTATATTCTAGACTACATAACGGAATACAAAATTATGAACCAGAAGAAAGAAAGCAAAACAAACAAACAAGCAAGCAAGCAGAAATAGAAAACAAGGAAGAGAGAAATGCTTGACTTGGCTAATACCTGATATTTCCGGGCCTTCAATCGCTCTGTGGAAACAAGGCGGAATGACAGACAGGGAGAATAACAGCAATCAATACGCCTTCCTACACTCAGTTGGCGCGGCTGGCATGCCGTCAGGCAGACCACAGGGAAAAAAAAGAAAAAAAATCAGGGAAAGAAGATAGAGGGCAGAAGAGGGGGTGGGTGGAGGGTTCAGTGTGTGTGTCTGACCGAATTGTTTTCTTATCCGTTGTTATTCCTACCGCCCTCATATATTCCTCAAAGGGGGGGAATGACTGCGTTCGCCAGGAACGATAAACCACAAGAGATCAATCGCGGGAAGGGCCTGAACAACAAGGGGTCGAAAGGACGCCTCAGTCTTGCTAGTGTTCTGACTGTTCTACTCCGTACACTATAGGGGGACCAAGCGTCATGCATGCAGATCTTGACCTGTGAATGTCCTTTTTGCTGGTGCCTGTTCTGCTCTTTTTCCTATACAGCTATCTGTGTGACATTTGACTACAGAATGGTTGTTGGGTCGGAAAGTGGTTTTTGTTGTAAAGTGGACATGTTCAACAGAGATAGGAACTCCTTGCTAAGCCTGGAAATTTCTGCCGAAAGAAATAAAATAAAAAAACCCTGCTTAATCCTTCCTTCACCACGCACGTGGGCTGCTAATGCACAAGACCGCAAATTGCAAGAAAAAAAAACAACATTCCAAATCTGACAAATGCTAGTGTCTTTGTGATCGTGGGATTCGGGTTTAACAACGGATTTTTCATGGGAAGTTAGGGAATACTCGTTTTACGTACACAAGTCTCCACTGAGGGTTTTATTTTTTATTTATGTTACCTCTTTGTATTGCCAGTATTTTGGGTCGTGGTATTGCAGTCTCAACTGGGTTTTTATTTATATAATATCTTTTTATTGTCATTATAATGGGTCGTGTTATCATGTGTGTTGATAGAATATGCTGTGCTAAGTAGTTTAAAAAGTTTAAAGTCCTTCGGATGAGACTATAAATCGAGGTCCCGTGTGTGAACGCACACAGAACATCTTGCGCACGCGTAAAATTCTGACACCACAGCAGCAGACTGTACTGTGATATCCAGTCTGCAATGTAGTATGACAAATGGGCAGGGACCAATGACTGCAGTCAATTTTCTTGCGAAATGAAGGAGATACTTAAGTGTATATTCTGTTAGATATTTGACCAAACAATGAATAGTAACGACACAGTTGTACAACAAACAAACAAAAACTGGTTTGAGAGAAGACGATCTGTAATGACATCGCTATAAATCAGAAAACTTAACTGGTTTGAAGTTTTGCTATCAGTGAATAATTACCATAATTTTTGCTAAGATATATCTGTACACCTTGAAGGTCTATCTTGACGTATTACTCCGCTTTATTTGCGGTGACGAACAATCAAAGAGAGACGAGAAGTATAAACAGGATAGGCATATCATCTTGCCCTGAAGTACACGCTTGTTCTCTTAAAAACAAGAACACCAACTTAATCACAGAAAAAAACCCTGAGTGCATCATTATATTTAGCTCTTGTAACTCTCCGAGGCATAGTTTTAAAAAAAAACCCCACCCGGTTGCATCTTTATATTTCGCTGTTGTAGCTCTCCAAGGTATAGTTTTTAAACCATCTTTTCTTCTTTTTTTTATAACAGTTTTAAGAGCTTACTTTGAGCTTTAATGATCAACGAAATGACTGCCTTGACCTGACCTGACTGACCTGACCTGACCTTTACGGATGGCGGAGCCAAAAGCACGAAGCACCGCGCGATTGATCGCTGAGTTCTGAACCCACAGTCGCATTGGAAATGCATTTTCAAAACTTACTTTGCAGTGGCATCTGTTCTGAACAAACCCTGTGGCAATAATTGCGTGCAGCAGCTAGAGTAAACATTCGCGCAAAGGTCGCTCTGATTATCATAAATTCGCTCTGACGTCATCTGAATGATGCTCTGTTTGGTTTAACGAGAAAGATGTGTTTTCAATTCTTCGTTTCTTTTTCTTTTTGTTTTGTTTGTCGGCTAGAGCTCCCAGGTTCATCAAATTAAGAGATTTTGCGTCTGTTGGTGATTACGCACCGTGAGGAGAGATATAGAAGTCCTCATTTCAGCTGCAGCAATTATGCGTAGCTGAAGCCTAAGCCAGCAGCGTTGGAAGTGACGAAAGGTTTCAGAATAATTATGCAGCGTTTGCAGCTATAATTACTTTCACCCCTTAACAGAAAACACAGACAGGAAACATCGATTTTTTAAAAAAACAACAACAAAAAAACATTTTGTTGTTTTACGACAGTCTGAAACAGCGAGGTGCATGTCCGATTCCTTTTTTTTGTTTTGTTTTTGTTTGTTTCCCGATTAGAGCTCCGAGGTTTACCACGGTTGAAAGTTTTGCGTATACTGCCGTCCCCCCCCCCCCCCCCCCCCCCCTAACCATTTAGGTAGCTGTCATCCGACTTCGGGGATGGTTTCTGAACACGACACCTATGTACATGCGTTTTTTATTTAAAAAAAATTGTCATCCCTCCCTACCGGCACGAAATGGCGGAACGGGTTTTTAACGTGTTGTTGTTGTTGACTTCTTTACCGCGCGCAAGATTATGTGCGCGCGTTCGCACACGGGGTTTCGGTTTATAGTCTCATCGTAATGACTCTGATATTCAGTTCGATTTTTTCATCAAACTGGGAAGAAAAGGCGAAGGTGGGAATCAAACCCAAAACCTAACGGTTTAATTGTTAGGCAGGCGAACGTCTTAACCTTTCTGTCATCTTCCTTCTCATGCTCGAATCTGAAAGAGATAATCGGTCAACTGAAGAGTAGACATCAGACTGACAGAGAGCAGACTGTCATTTGTAAGCTGTACTTTTAAGGCAAGAACTGTGGCTATGTACCGTAGACACCCCCCTCTCGGCCTCGTCACAGAGACAGAACTCAATACATAACATTGCTTTTTATTGACAGAATTCGGCACAGGACCAACGTACATGGGATCACTAAGAGGCATGACCAGAACGCCAAGAATAGGGCTTAAAACACCGCGCATTCTATGTTGGTGGGCGATATAACCGACACACAATAAGTATCTCGTTCGACAGCAGACCATGGAACAGCCTACCCCAGAGAAAGCTCTGGACAGAAAGCGAACACCCTGTAGTCTATGCTGGTGGGTAATATTATAACTTGCAGTAAATAAGTCAATCGGCAGCAGACCGACCATCAGACGGCCTGCCCCTAAGGAAAGTTCTGGACAGAAGGATGTTTATCGGTCTCTCCTGGGGTATGGAGGGTAAGGCACAGGACAGGCCAGGACGTAATCTACTTCACTTCCACAGTCACTGAAACAGACGCGCTGGCTGGTTTGGTGCCAGGTAGGTAGATAGACAGCGCCTGGTAACAAGACCAATCCACCCTCAAAGCCTGTAGAGAATTATACACCGTGTTTTGAAAGGTCAGCATTTCTGTGGTAATCTTGGGACGTTCACCATGTCACAAGCGGGGTACGGGATAGCCTGGTGGCCACAGTGATGTATCGTGATCTGCTGACCCGGGTTCGATTCTCGTTCGAGAGGATTTTTCCTCTGGGGTTAACTTCAGTGCCGACTCCACTCTCCCCAAAAGTCTTTCGGATGAGACTGTAAACCGAGGTCCTGTGTGCGAACGCACGCAGAACATCTTGCGCACACGTTAAAACCCGTTCCGCTTTTCGGAAGAGTAGGCCATTGTGTGCCGGTGGGAACGGATGACAAAATTTACAAAACTGCATGCACACGGGGACTAGATGAAAAAAGCACATGAGTGCTTATTCCACTATCCCCGAAATAAAAGAGAAAAAATAAAAAATAAAAATAATAAAGCCACAGAGATAATTTTCACAGCAAAATGTTTCATTATGAAAATATTATGGTAGCATAAAACGCAATTAGCAATACATACTTTTAGTTTCCCTCGAAGAAAACAATGTTTTTATTATTGAGCTGATAATAATAACCACGTGAACTTGGTATAGCTTGAAAACAAATACTTGTTTATTGAAAAAGAACAACAGTAAATTTTAGGATGAAAACAGTCATGTGACAATTGTTTTTGTTTTGATTGTCTCTATCACTGTTATTTTAAATCGTGCTATAAACAGATGTTTTCCAAATATTCTGATGAAACAATGTACACCATAAAAAGAAGTCACTGTGTACTACAGAATCGCCTACGCTTGGGTGTTTTGAAACTAATTTTACATGCAGCCTGATTTATCATAACAGCAAATTCATATCTTTCGGTGTGAAAAAAAAACATGCAGAAAGCGTAGGCTGCTGAAGTCTTTGCCATTTAAGGAGATTAGCTCAATGGCTAAATTTCCCATTTCTGGGAGAGGTTTGATGATTTTTAATTCACTTAACAGCAGGCATTGAAAGAAGGATACAGGCAATGGAGATGAGATGCTTTGGCAAACTTTTAGTATCGCATACAGAGATCACATAACTGACAAAAAAAAGTGAAAACGAGAATTGAAAACACCATAGGGCCATATGAAGAGCTCCCGACTTCATTAAAAATAGCACCCGCAAACTGAAGTGGTACGAGCAAGTCACGCGAACATCTGGACCGGCCCAGATTGTCCTACAGGGAACAGTACAAGGAAGAAGAGACAGACATAGAACATGATGGGAAGGCAACATCAGAGAGTGGACTTGCCTCGAGTGGAGTGGCATACTACAAAAGCTTAGAGCCGCGAGGACAGGAGGAATCTGGTTTCAGAATCTTTAGCAGTGCCTCAACCGTTTACTAGACTACGGGATAGGTGAAGGTGAAAAAATACACAATCAGCGAAAACTGAATTACAATAATCCAGATGGGCAGAATTCATGCTCTGACAAACGTTAATCACTGAAAATGCCGTGCGACTATTCGGCACTTTCAATATTTCATGATTCCCTCTTCATGTCACAGAGGCTGGAAACAATAACCATGATTGGATTGGCTTACTACTGCCACTGACCGTGACAAGACCACGAACAACCCACCACCCATCACTTAGCATTAATATCTCATGTCCCTTACTGACAACATTCCCCACCCCTACTATCAGCTACAATCAGTACACTATCACCCCGGCGCTGCTACTGCTACTATCGATATCCCATTACCAATTGCTTAAATCAATACCACCTTCCTTCTCTAGTGCTTTCAACAACTCTCATCACCCCTTCTGGTTGTCATTGATCTCCATCGACAGCAGCCGGCTGGATAAACCCTCTCCGTTGTCCAGGTGTGAATTAATCAGAAGCAGGGTGGGTACCTGGTTATACTGACCGACATCTTGTGTGTCCCCGTTGATGAGCACATGAAACATTCATCCTGTCGGAAGAGGCATCAAGGACAGAACGGAGCGAGGAGGGTGGGGGGTTTGAGAGGCCGAGGGAGAAGAATGAAGATGGTGAGGAAAGAGATGGATGGGGTGGGGCAGGGGGGACAGAGGGGGAAGAGGGTGAGGAGATGGTGCTTGCTTGTGACTGATTGTGTTTGGATTGCCTGAAAGTGAATGGTGTGTGTAAGAGAGAGAGAGAGAGAGAGAGAGAGAGAGAGAGAGAGAGAGAGAGAGAGAGAGAGAAGAGAGAGAGAGAGAGAGAGAGAGTGTTGATTTTCATGCAGAGTTCTTTGTCCCGATGGTGATTCTGATTCTGCAGTAAGATCGGAAAATCGTCTGTCCTACTCCTTTTGCGTTACGCTGTTGTCCTCAACGTCTGCTGGACACAGCCCTGCGCACACACAGTGTGGCAGTGCTCTCTACACCAGCCCTGTGGCCATTCTCAGTCTGTGCAATGTCCTTCAGATGGTCGGTCAAGCGCCAGCTAGACGTACAGAGTTTATGGTTAATGTGGTGAAACGTTTCTGGAACGATGGCACTCAGTGACGCTTCTTGGGGGAAAACCTTTCCTGGCTCTGTGAAGAGAGATGGGCTGCACATCGTCGGTTCAGCTCACCCAATAATAATAATAATAATAATAATAATAATAATAATAATAATAATAATAATAATAATAAGGTATGGAATTTATATAGCGCAATATAGAGTGCCTGGAAGGTTTAGTGCCGTGTCCCAATGATGACTCCTGAAGGAGTTTAGTGAGAAGTCAAGTCAGGTCTGTGTCAGTGGATACGTTATAATGGTTTAGAACGTATGCGCAGTCAGATATGTCTATATGGTTATATAGCTACACACAGGCTTGCGTGTGCATGCATGTAATTGTATACATACCCATTTGGAAGAAGCAGGATTGACAGTCTTCAGCAATTGCTGTTAATTTAGGAGAAGGTAGTAGAACCATTTCATGAAATGTTTGTGATTTTTAGAAAAAAAGGGGGATCGTGTGGGTCCTAAATCATTATATGAGTTATGGGGAGCCAACAGACTCACTTCAGTTTTCATTATCTTTATAGATACTAGAAAACAATATTGATAGTTATATTTGTGTTAGGAGCTCTCTCAAACACTGCTGCTGGACAACTGTTGGTGTCCAGTGGCGTCCTTTCTTGTCCAACGTATGCAGGGTACTACGTAATTATCACCCCCCTGACGACATCGACAGATCGTCCGTCACAGAACCGGAGTCAGTGAGAAGGCCCATTTTGGGATGGTGAAGGCCATGTCCTGTCCCTCTGTCCAGCAAAACTCCCCTGTGAATCTGTCGACTTGGAACATTTGGACACGAATTTCATACATGGATAGAAGTAGAAAGGAGAAACCAAAGATGAAGTTACTGTAAAACTTCCTCACGAAATATTACAGCGTTAGACGCATCGGTTTTTTTGTTGAATGATTTATCTATCTTATTTTTAAAATTTTTATTTTTAATTTAAAATTATTCTTTTATTTCGAGGATATTGGAATAAGCACTCATGTGCTTTTTTCGTCCATTCCCTATGTGTATGCAGTTTTGTAAATTTTTTCATCCGTTCCCACCGGCACACAATGGCCTACTCTTCCGAAAAGCGGAACGGGTTTTACCGCGTGCGCAAGATATTCTGCGTGCGTTCGCACACGGGACCTCGGTTTATAGTCTCATCCGAAAGACTTTTTGGGGAGAGTGGAGTCGGCACTGATGTTAACTCCAGAGGAAAAATCCTCTTGAACGAGAATCGAACCCGGGTCAGCAGATCACGAATACATCACTCTAACCACTAGGTTATCCTGTTAGGTAAACCAGGGGGATAGGATTATACTGATAAATGGTGAGGGAGTGGAGTTCAGTTTAGGTGACGTTTCTGTGTCCAATGCCCCATTCCGTAAAAGAGTAGGCCCTTGTGTGCCGGTGGGAACTAATGACAAAATTTACAAAACCGCATACACACGGGTACTGGATGTAAAAAAGCACATGAGAGCTTATTCCATAATCCTGGAAATGATAAAAAAGGATGAATAAATAAACAAAATAAATAAATGTGATAACATGATGAATGCTGTGAAGTTCCGTGTAGGTCTGAGTGTAGGTGACGCAGATTTCACGCTTGCTTCCAAATCGAATCTCATGGTCACACAGGCCTCCCCCGTGCAGATACTTGTCAGTATAAATAATAATAATAGTAATAATAGTAATAATAATAATAATAATATTAATACATGAAATTTATATAGCGCTATATCTTGCAAAAAACAAATCAAAGCGCTTTCATTCATCCTACTCATTCTCATGCAGCCAGTTACAATTAACTGTTTTGTTTTTACAAATTCAAATGTGTATACATAGCATCCCCACCTTCAGGAATTTCTGTGCTAGGAATTCCTTCTTTTCCATCTCTCACTTGGTTTCTTCCTTGTTTCTTTTCTTCCTGTAACCCCCTTCTAGTCTTTTTTCTTCCTTCTTGGTCCATTTTCCTTCCCCGTGGGGATGCTGGGGGCATGTCAGTTATGAATAACATTCTCACCGTCTGGAAATTATGTGCTAGGAATTCCCTCTTTTCTATCCCTGTCATCGTTCCTGCCTTATTCTTTTTCTTCTTATCACCACCTTCTCGTCTATTTTCTGCCTTCATGGTCCCTTCTGCTTTTTTCCCCCTAGAAAGTCTTAAACGATGACAATTCTCTCTCTTGCCGAAGTCTGATGTCCTGGGCCCGACTTGTCAGGCGGTTAACGGCAGCGCAAAGCATTTTCGCTCCTGTGGCAGACAATAGTTGCTGTCTGAGCGTTCGATGAAGAAGAAGAAGTCCATTGTCCTGCCTTTCTTCCAGAAAGACTTAAAAGATAATAATTTTCTCACACGCCGAAGTCGGATGCGCTGGGCCTGACTTGTCAGGCGCTTAACGGCAGTGCAACGCATTTTCGCTCCTATGACAGACAATGGTTGCTGTCCGAGCGTTCGATGAAGAAGACGAAGAAGAACCAGGCCTGAAAATACAACAGAGACCAAGTAAGCGAAGCAGCATTCTCAGTGTGCATTTGATACACATGGTAGTACCAGTCGTCTCAGTGAGTCCATAACACACTCAGCTCTAGGATCTGTCAGAGCCTGAACATGCATTATTAAACTTATGGTTTGATGGGGCTGGAACGCACAAGCCTTCAACCAGGAATACGCTGTATAGAGCATTACACAAGGGTGGGTCGTATTCTCCTCCTCCTCCTCCTCCTCCTCCTCCTCCTCCTTCTTCTTCTTCTTCTTCTTCTTCTTCTTTTTCTTCTTCTACTCCTCTCATTCGCTTTTCACCGTCAGATGTGTCTGAGAAAAAATAATGACTTGTCCTTTCCAGCTCCTCTCGTGGGGCAGTACAGCTTGATTTGCAAGTTTATCTCCGTCGGCCACACAATCTTCTTCAGGTCGCTGAATAGCGTGCATCTTTGAAGGATGTGTTTGCCAGAGTTCGTATTCAAAAGTGCAAAGTTTGTCAGGAAACCAGTTATCATGACCCAACTTCAGATCAACTTGCATGTCTGTCCCACTGCTAAAGTACTTTCTATCTTTCCTGTTGTATTGTTCCCCAAGGATACGGGAAAACCCTCTGATGTACAAAGGAGAGTGTTAGGGTACAGGCAGCTATATATTCAATGACAGTCAACAAACCATTGATTTTTTCCCCGCAACACAATAGAACAGCCAACACCCCTTCAAGCCTGTATTGCTTTCATCTGTGTGTTAATGAAAGGCCTGTGGGAAGAGATCTTCTCACAAGTATTGCTCTTCAAGGCTTTGTGTAGATTATATAATTATTTCTGTGGACTTTTTTCCCCCAGGCAGCTCGTATTTCAGACCTCGATTTTTATCAACGTTTGTATGTATGCACGCAAGAAATATATAAGCCCACAGGCGTGCTACTGCGTTCATATACATACACGTATGCATGCATGTGTGCACACACGCAAACAAACACATAAATACATACATATACACATGCACGCATGTAATCACACACACACGTACATACAAACATACTCACACATACACACACACTCACACATACACACACAAACATACACATACTCGTACGTCCGCGCAGGCGAGCGCATACCAGTTTCCATTGGGACAATGTTTGTGTGTGTATGTATGTGTGTGTGTGTTTACATGCGTGTTTACATGCGTGCGTGCGCGAGTGTATGTGTGTGTCTACATGCGTGCGTGAGTGAGTGTGTGTGGATGCGTGTGCGGGTTTGTGCCTATGCCTGCATATGTACGTACATGCGTGTGTATTTGCATGTGCGCGCGCGTTCTTCTTCTTCTTCTTCTTCTTCTTCTTCTTCTTCTTCTTCTTCTTCTGCAGTTTTACTAGAAACATGGATTCATCACAGAAATGGTAGTATTTTTACACTGAAGTAGTGGTTTGAACCACCTTTTTTGCTAATCGAGAAAATAAAGGTCTTTAACACATAATTCATGTATAAGATTTGGAATGTATTTACTGAGAATGTGAGCTGTGTGCAGGAGATAACAGTATGCTCAAAGTGGAAAGTATCTAGAGAACGTTCTTTCTGTGCATTATCCGAGCGTGTGGATACAGTTTGTGTTGGATAGAAATAACAATATCCAGTATGTTATTATATTCCTTACAGTAGTATCATATTGCATACTGATGACAGACTGTATGGATAATGTTATTTTACTTATTAATGAGATGGCTTTGCTCAATAATGAAGTAATAAGTATTATCTCTCTGTACGATATTTGTTTTCAGCACAACATATTGGTAGTTAACAAACTTTGTTCCATTTGTCGTTAATTTCCCTACGAGCTATTATATGATAATACCGCGATATCCTATCATTACTATTTTTAATCAATTACACATTAGTCAAAATAATGAACATTGCACTACCAACTGTAACAGTTGTGACAATAATATGACCCATCGCTCTATAGTAATGATGATGAATGAACATAACACTACCAACTATCGTATGAACATGTATTACGCTCTGTAAATCGTTTCATTTTACTGATAAGAATAAATACTACACTAGCAACAATGCGACACTGCCTTTAACCCATCACACATTAGTAATAATAGCGAATATTACACTACAAACTATCATGATTATGAAAACATTCAATCGCTTTCTGTAACCCGTTACACATTACTAATAAGAATGAATATTACACAACCGGATTATGACACTATGTAATGAATGATACACTACTAGCAATTATGATTATGATAAACATTCAAACGCTCTCTGTAGCCTGTTACACATGAGTAATAATGATAAATGATCGTTACACTACCTTTTACCGTCGTAGCATTTCATTACTTTCTGTAAACCGTTACACACCAGTACTAACAATGAATATCACCATTTTATAATCACTTGCTACAACTGATATCCATTTAACCACTTCCCAGTCAATATCTCGTTTATAACCACTATCAATATCCCTGATTTCAAACAACTTCTATCAATGATACTGTCCTAATTCCCACCCCTTACAAACTGCCATCTCATCCTTTCTCACAACCTTCTTTCACCAATGCTCCATACAGCAATGAACCAGATAAATGACCCTCTCTGTTGTCCAGGTGTGAATTAATCAGCAATGGAGAGGATACCTGGCTATACTGACCGACATGGCGTATGTATGTCTTCGTTGATGAGGCCATGAAAAATTCATCATGCTGTATAGTACCTCGGAGACAGAACGGGACTATAGGGGCGCGTGTGTTGAGAGACACGAAGGGGGTGGAGGCAGGGAGGAGTGGGGGTGGGGGTGGGGGGTGGAGAAGAGGAATGGGGAAGTGCAGGAGGAGGTTTTTTTTAGTGTGTGTGTGTGTGTGTGTGTGCGTGTGCGTGTGTATGTGTGTGTGTGTGTGGTGTGTTGTCCTTGAGGAGTCATTGTATAGTTGAATCCGGGGGGAACCCTCTTTCTTTAGGTAATAGGGTACATTCTAGGTATGCGTATATTTCTTCTTCTTCTTCTTCTTCTTCTTCTTCTTCTTCTCGAACGCTCAGACAGAAACTATTGTCTGTTATATGAGCGAAAATGCGTCGCGCTGCCGTTAAGCGCCTGACAAGTCAGGCCCAGCGCATCCATTTATTCATGCCACTGACCGTACCTGGTCTATCTTCTACAAAATGTAGATGATGTTTTTAACACGTACACAAGATGTTCTCCGTGCGTTTATGTTCTGCATGCTTTTGTACACAGAACCTTAGTTTATAGCTTCAGTCAAAAGCCTGGGAAAGAAATTGAGTCAGTAGTAACATTAGCTCCCGGGAGGAAATATCCTTTGAAAACAAAATACGGA
>CM054137.1:71987498-72009998 GCA_028751875.1 Rapana venosa | reverse complement strand
ACATGGCTGTGCAGAGAGTGTGCACAACCTTCAGCGCGACCCAGCATCTAGTCCTGCACAGGAACACAGCCAATGGATAAAGTGCAGCCGCTCACGTGATCAGTCACTACAGTTTCCGGCCGTCAATACTTTCGCTTGGTGAGGATTACAATTGACAAAGGCAACAGCTGCCATCCACACATCCACTCACCCCACACCCTCCTCTTCCAATAGTCCACACCTTCCCCCGCTCATACATTCCGGTTTTTCCGTACATCTGTCTCCATCGTGCACAGTTGTGAAGCAAAAGAACTGCCATCATCAAGGGGGCAGGCACTTGTACGTGACCCTTGTTTCTTCTTATCAGGTGGGCAAGGATCTGGCCGAATCCTAAAAAGGTGTCTCGCTGTATACTAACCACCATAGCTACTACCTGTCACTGCTGGAGCTGGAGCTGATACCTGTTCCTGCGTGGAACGAAATCTGGCGTGGAAAGAAAAGTGCGAGCGATTAAGTGTGAACTGTGCACCGTGTGTGAATGATTAGGTCTCGGCTCTACTCCTGCGTGTATCGGTTTGTGTATTATTTTCGAAGGATAGGTTTAGGCTGTGGTGGTCTTTGTGAATTGTGCGATTATTGAATGTGGCAAGATCTCAGGTTTGAGATTTGGATCTGGTTTGGGAGTAAACGAAGTATTCATTTAGAAAAACATATTTTCAACAGCTTGTGAAGAGGATATGTCCAACAGTGGATCCCCTTTAGCCTGCACAGTACTACACCCTGTGTAAGCCATCCATCTCCCATCAGTTTATGTTTTCTTTGATTTGGTTGGTGCATTCATTGACGTGAAGTTGGTGCATTTTGGTTTTGATTTTACAAAACCTTATGGTCTGGTTCTGGTATTGGTTTATCTTGAAGCTACATAATCCATAATCGTGCCAAACACCTAGATCTGTATGAAAAACATCCCATCTCCTTTACTCAAACTATGTGGCAGATTGTAAAAGTTGTTAAATGATAAAAAGAGGTATGTAGTTAGTGAGATAACAGCAGTATTGTTTAACTCGCTACAGTTCTGTGTTAGATTAACTAGCACTGAGCACAAAGAAGAATACATCCGTTATAGCAATATCTTCGATCTGTTCTTCTTCTGTTCTTTCTGCTAAACTTTCTGATCTAACCCTGTGACCAAAAATAGCAAAAAATGCTGGAATCGGCAAGACAATGGTTACGCAAGAAAGAACCACAGGAACCAGTAACATTCACCAGCTGCCGCTGGCAGCATCTTGCGCTGATGGAAGATAAAGGAGAAAGCAGGCAGTAGTAGATTGCTGACCATGGATACCTGTGCCTGAGGAGGACACTAATTCATGACGGCACAACATAGGACCATCAATCGGCAAGTAGGTTACTAGTGTGAATTATTCAGCTGTCTATTGTTTTGCTATATTGGGCTGTTGTAAAGCGCTCAAGAGCCCCCAAAAGCTGACCTTCAAGAGTGCAGAAAGAAGAGGGAAGGAAGGAAAGAAGGAAGGAAGGAAAGGAAGGAAGGAAGGAAGGAAGGAAGGAGAGATGTGACCATGGACTGGAGCTCAGCTGTGTGTGTGCGTGTGTGGAACAGAAGGGAAGAAGACCGTGCACGGAGTACAAACGGTTAAACGGTATTCTGATTCTGGCGCACAACTGGTTTTTACTAAGTTTACAATAGAATTGATTTTGTTTTTTACATATTTGCTCTTTAGTCAAAAACACAAGTTCATGGTGAAAGAAGTGAAAGGATTCACGAGTGGTCCATACCGATAAAACAATAAACAAACGTGTGCTTCAGACCAAAGGTAATCACATACCTGACAACTTCGCGGCTGCTGACTTGGTAAGACGGAAAGTTTCGGAGTTCCAAAAATTGAAGAGCACATCAGACTACTACATAAAAATGATCAGAAAAGTGTGCTGGGAATCACAGGTCAAATAAACATCTAAGTGTAATTTCACATTCAAAAGTAAATGTATCGCTTGCCGCTTTGGCATTTTCTCTAGAGGCCTTGAAGATCAAATGCTTGTTGGTTGTCCATAGTAAATCAATACAATTTTGTGTCTGGAAGTTGTATATTCCAGGGCTGGAGAAATAGCAGTAAGCTGTTAAAGTGAGTCAGTGTGTGTGTAGATATATATAACCTGCCCAGCAGTGAAGACAGTTAAAAAAAATCACAGTCAAGACCAGTCTGTTCTCAGACAGGAATACCACATCAGTTCAACACCTAAACCCAACTTAAGACAAAACTCCAAATAGTGACACAAATCTCAAACCTCCAAAACCACACAAACACACACACACAGAGAAAACACCAAACAGAAACCCCCCCAAAAAACAAGAAAAGAAGGACAGAAAGAAATAGAGTGAGAAGTAGCTGGGAAAAAGGGGAGAGAGACCTCCTCAGCAGCAAAGCAAAAGCACCGGGCAGATGCTGGAATCGGAATGACGCGGCCGGACGGCGTGGGTGCTGTACAGCGCTGCATCTGAAGGAGGACAACGCCCGTTTCCTGCTGCTAGCGGTGGTGCTGTGCTGCTACATGGCTGCCGGGGCCGCCATCTTCATGGCTTTGGAGGCCGACAACGAGCAGAAGGAGAAGGAGGAGTACGAGGCCCTGTACCGCCAGTTCCTGCTGGACAACCCCCAGGTCAACCAGACGGACCTGAAGAGGCTCCTGCACAAGCACGCGCTGGCGGACGCTGCCGGGATCGTGGGCAACAAGCGTGCCCGCTGGGATTTCCCTGGATCGTTTTACTTCGTGGGGACTGTGGTGTCGACGATTGGTGAGTTTTTTGGGGTGGTTTGTGTGTGTGTGTGTGGGGGGGGGGGGGGGGGTTGGGCGGTGGGGGTGGTGGGGGTGGGTGGGGGGGTGTGAGGGTGTGTGTGTGTGGGGGGGGGGGGGGGGGTTGCTGTGTGTGTGTGTGTTGTTTGTAGAGTTGTGGAGTTTTTGTTTTTTTAGTGGTGGTGGTATGTGGTGTTGGTGGTGGTATGTGGTGGTGGTGATGGTGTGGTGTGTGTGTGAAATGGTATTGTTGTTGGTGGTGGTGTGGTGGTGATGGTGTGGTTGTGGTGGTTGGTGGCATGTTTCTGTGTTTTGTACGTTTGTGTGTGTGTTATGTTTGTGAGTATGTGTTTGGTTGTGTCCACAAGATAATCATTAAAAGCCTCTTTTTTCTCTTATTTTTTCCACTGTTCTTTGTTTGTATTTCCTTTTTCAAGTGCAAAAAAACGTTCTTATTGCCATCTTACTTCCACAAACACCCTCTATCATTATTTGCTATCATCATTACAATCATCATTATCGTCGTCGTCGTCGCCGCCGTTGTCACTATCTTTCCTCTACTTCTTCTCCTTCCTCTTCTCCTGTATCGTCATCATCTGGACTATCGTAGTCACTAATTCTAACTACAACCTTTTTCATGATGATCATCATTATTTTTGTTGTCATTGTCGTCCTTCTAGTCATTGCTGTCGTTGTCACTACCTTCAGTATATTGTAATCATTACTGTTGTTCTGTTTCTCTGACTGTTTGTCTGTCTGTCTCTCTTTGTCGCTCTGTCTGTCTGTCTGTCTCTCCCTCTCTCTCGCTCTTCCTCTATTTATTTATTTATACCACTTTAAGTCACGAGATTTCTCTGCGTGAAATTTGGGCTGCTCTCCCCGGGGAGAGCGCGTCGCCACAAGAGCAGCGCCACCCTTTCTTTTTTTTTTTTCGAATTGTATTTGTTTCCCTATCAGAGTGGCTTTTTCTAAGAATTTTGCCAGGGACAACTCCCTTGTTGCCGTGGGTTTTTTTACGTGCGCTGAATAATTTTGTGCAACACACGGGACCTCGGTTTATCGTCTCATCCGAAAGACTAGCGCCCAGACCACCACTCATGGTCTAATGGATGGGGGAAAAGTTTCGGGCCCAAACGGGATTTGAACCACCGCACACTTCCGACCCGGACTTTTCGCTTTCTAGACAGGCGCGTTACCTCTAGACCACCGATCCACCTCTCTTGCCATCTTCGTTGCCATCATCAGCACTATTATTCTATCTGCCTGCTTGTGTGTTTGTGTGCCTATGAGGCTCTCATTCTGTCTGTGTCTCTCTCTGTCTCTCTCTCTCCCTCCTTCCCCCTCTCTCTGTCTCTCTCCCTGTCTTACCTTTCTACTCTTTGATTTTCCGTTTGGTGCAAACTTAATGTCCCACTTATTGAACCAATCTGGATTGCTCAATCTCTATTCCGTTTCATACTTTCACGGAGACAACTTCACTGTGTCATAGTTAAAACACTTTGATGTTTTAAGTGGCATTTTATGTCGAATAGTCAGTTCCCAGATTATGTCTGATTGGTGAAGCAAACGCAACCAGTCAATTTTATACAGATATCAAGGGAGTTTTGGGGAGAGGCGGTAGCCTAGTGGTTAGAGCGTTGCTCTCACGATCTTAAGGCCCGGGTTCGAGCCAGCACTGAGGCATCCATTCCAGGAGATTTTTCTCCTAGAGTTAACATAAGTACTGACTCCACTGCTCCGAAAGTCCTTCGGATGTGACTATAAACTCACGCCTTTTGTGAAAACGCGCGAAGAGAACCTTGTATATATGTTAAAACCTGCTCTGCCTTTGGGAAGAGTAGGTCATTCGTGCCAGTAAGGTTGTACCTGACAAAAAAACCTGCATGCACACTAGTAACGTGTTCAGACATCATACCTGAAGTGGGAATGCGGCTACCTTAGTGGTAGGCAAAAACGGTCGCATTCGCAACAAAAAAATCTCACCATTGGTCAAGCTTACAGCTCTAGCCGAGGAACGAAAGGAAAAACGAGAAGAAAAAAAAAGATGTCTGGCTTGCTGTGTCGTGCGTGTTTTCTGCCGGTGTTTTCGCGTTTTGATTTTTTTTTTTGGGGGGGGGGGGGGGGGGGTTGTTGTTGGTTTTCTTTTCCCTTCTGTCTGTCTTTTTTATATTTCTGCATTCCTTTCTTCCTTTCTTTGTGTTTGGTTGGGTTTTTGTCTTCCCGTATTTCGGTGTTTCTCTGTCTACTACCTGTCTGTCTACCTACCTGTCTGTCTTTCTACCTGTCTGTCTGCCTTCCAGGCTGTCTGCCTTTCTCGCGGTCTGCCTACCTGTCTGTCTGCCATCTGTCTGCCTACCCGTCTGTCTGCCTACCTGTCTGTCTGCCTACCTGTCTGTCTGCCTTCCTGTCTGCCTACCTGTCTGTCTGCCTTCCTGGCTGTCTGCCTCCTGGTTGTCTGCCTTCTGTCTGTCTGCCTACCTGTCTGTCTGCCTTCTGTCTGTCTTCTACCTGTCTGTCTGCCTACTGTCTGTCTGTCTACCTTCTGTCTGCTTCTGGCTGTCTGCCTACCTGTCTGTCTTCCTACCTGTCTGTCTGCCTGCCTACCTGTCTGTCTGCCTTTCTCCTTCTACCTGTCTGTCTTCCTACCTGTCTGTCTGCCTTCCTTGTGTCTGCCTACCTGTCTGACTCCTTCCTGGCTGTCTGCCTACCTGTCTGCCTACCTGTCTGTCTTCTCCTGTCTGTCTGCCTGCCTTTCTGTCTGTCTGCCTACCTGTCTGTCTGCCTTACCTGTCTGTCTGCCTACCTGTCTGTCTGCCTACCTGCTGTCTCCTTCTGTCTCCTACCTGTCTGTCTGCTTCTGCTTTCCTTGTTCTACCTACCTGTCTGTTCTTGTCTGCCTACCTGTCTGTCTGCCTACCTGTCTGTCTGCCTACCTCTGTCTGCACTGTCTGTCTGCTTCCTGTCTGCTCCTGTCTTCTTCTTTCTGTGTCTACCTACCTGTCTGTCTGCCTACCTGTCTGTCTGCCTTCTTGCTGTCTGCCTACCTGTCTGCTTTCTCTGTCTGTCTGCCTACTGTCTGTCTGCCTTTTCGTGTCTACCTACCTGTCTGTCTGCCTACCTTCTGTCTGCCTTTCTCGCTGTCTCCTACCTGTCTGTCTGCCTACCTGTCTGTCTGCCTACCTGTCTGTCTGCCTTCCTGTCTGCTATTTGTCTGTTCTTCTGCTGTCTGTACTGTCTGCCTATCTGTCTGTCTGCTTCTTCTGTCTGTCTGTCTGTTACTCTATTTGTCTCTTTCAAAAAGTGTCTCAGCTCTTCCTGTTTTTCTGCGTCTTCGTCTGTTATTTGTTGTCGGTATTTTTTAAAGAATTTTTGGTGGTATTTTGTGTCCGTGATTCTTTCCGTTTGGTCGGTCTCGGGGTGTGTGTGTGTGTGTGTGTGTGTGTTTTGTGTGTGTGTCGTGTACGTGCGTGCATGTGTGTTTGTGTATGTATGCGTGTGTTTGTGTATGTATGTGTGTTTGTGTGTGAGCGTGCTTTTATGTAGTCATGCATACATGCATGCACACACAGAGTGGTGAATGCACACACATACACATGTTGCGTAACAAGTGCAAGCTTTTCCCCTACCTTATGGACAATAAGTGGTGATGCTGCTGCTGCTGCCGCTGATGATGATGATGATGACATTTGCAATGATGATGGTGCTAGCTGCTACACAAGTATCGATGTCAGATGCCACCCTGACAGTGTAAGTACGACAGACGTGTCCACAGGCTCTGCATCATTTCTCCCCTGTCTATCCACCACACTGGCATGAATAGGATTAGTCACTAGACTGTCGCTGTAGGCTCTCTGATATGTATGTAGGCGCTTTTTTGTCTACTTACCACCTGTCTGGTTGTTTGACAGCCTAGTGTATACTTGTCTTGTCTGGCTGGCGGAGTGATGGTTTAAAAGAGATGATTATTGAGAAGAGAAACACTATTGTACTTAAGTTTATTTCGAACCAGGATTAAACTTACAGGTCGAGTATTTTGTCTGTGTCTGTCTGTTTGTCTGTTTGTATCTGTCTCAGCTTCGCTCAGAAATACAGAGAGACGCATGGACACACAGAGATAAGGACACACGGGACATTTATAGCACACATACACAGATACATATATACAAACATACATACATACATATATACATATATACATACATACATACATGCATATATACATACATACATACATACATACATACATATATTTATGTATTCACACACACACACTACACTACACTTCACTAAACCACACCACACCACACCACACCACATTACACTACACTACACTACACTACACTGCACTACACTACACTACACTAACACTACTACACTACAGTACACTACACCACACTACACTACACTACACTACACTACATCTGTTTCTAAAATCCTCCCCATCTCTCACCCCCCACCCCCAATTCCTCCCCACCCCCCTCTTCCCCTCCCCTCCCCCTCACCATCTACCTCCCCAGCTTTCTCGCTATATCACTCACACAGCTCTGTCACTTCCCATTTTACGCTTCTCGATTCCCTTAGTCTCTTTCTTCTATGTATGTCCTTACCATCCTTCCGTTCTTTCCTCCTTTCTCTTTCTGTCACTCCTTTTCTCTCTGTCTCTGTCTCTGTCTCTGTCTCTGTCTGTCTGTCTCTCTCTCTCTCTTCTCTGTTTCTTTCTGTTTGTCTGTCTTTCATTCTCTCTCTCTCTCTCTCTCTCTCTCTCTCTCTCTCTCTCTCTCTCTCTCTCTCTCTCTCTCTCTCCTCTCTCTTTCTTTCTTCTTTCTTTCTTTCTTTATCTCTCTATCTCTCTCATTGTTTTTTGTGACTGTATTTGCGTGTCATAGGTTGTTTGATCTCTTTTTTTTCCTGAACGCTTTACAGCAAGGCACTAACGACCTCGCAAACTGCTAGCAATTAAGATGAAACAGAATGGCCGCCGTAGACTATATCGATTTCATGGGATTTCTGTCCGAGAAAGACAGATTCGAGTGGATCTGTCGAAGGTAGTGTGTGATGGGTGTGTGTGTGTGTGTGTTCGTGTGTTGTGTGTTGTGTGTGTGTTGTGTGTGTGTTTGTGCGTGTGTGTGTTGTGTGTATTTGTGTGTTGTGTGTGTGTGTTTGCGTTGTGTGAGTTTATGTGGTGTGTGTGTGTGTGTGTGTCCCGTCTCACTCTCTTTCCTGTGTGTGTGTGTGTGTTGTGTATGTGGTGTGTGTGTGTGTGTGTGTGTGTGTGTGTGTGTGTGTATGTAGTGTGTGTGTCCGTCTCGCTCTCTTTCCCTGTTGTGTGTGTTGTGTGTGTGTGTGTGTAGTGTGTGTGTGTGTTTGTGTGTTGTGTGTAGTGTGTGTGTGTGTAGGTGTGTAGTGTGTGTGTCGTCTTCGCTTTTTCTGTGGTGTGTGTGTTGTGGTGTGTAGTTGTGTGTGTGTGTAGTGTGTGTGTAGTGTGTTAGTGTATGTGTAGTTGTGTGTGTAGTGTTGTGTTGTGTTGAGTGTATGGTGTATGTAGTGTGTGTACGTGTGTATGTGTGTGTTGTGTGTATATGTGTGTAGTGTGTGTGTGTCCGTCTCGCTCTTTTCCTGTGTGTGTGTGTGTGTTTGTGTGTATGTGTGTGTGTAGTGTATTGTGTGTGTAGTGTGTGTGTTTGTGTGTAGTGTAGTGTGTGTAGCGTGTGTGTTGTGTTGAGGGTATGTGTATGTAGTGTTGTATGTGTGTGTATGTGTGTGTAGTGTGTGTGTAATATGTGTGTGTAGTGTGTGTATGTGTGTGTGTGTGTGGGGGGGGGGGGGGGTCGGCTTATCTTTGTGTGCGTCATGGACTCTCCCCATGTGTGTGTGTGTGTGTATCTTGGCTTGTCTCTCAACAAGCTGTTAAAGACTTTAATTTTGTTGTTGTTGGTTTTTTTATATTGATTTTTTTCAGGGGGTGGGAATAGACGATGACGTGGGGCGGAATGATAGGAGATTAATAATAATAATAATAATAATAATAATAATAATAATAATAATAATGTATGGAATTTATATAGCGCTGGATCTTGTAAAGCAACAAATCAAAGCGCTCAGATGACTTTAAAAAAAATTTATGCGTGTGTATGCGGTTTTTAAAATTTTGTCATCTGCTCCCACCGGCACACAATGGCCTACTCTTTCGAACAGCGGAACAGGATTTAACGTGTGCGCAAGATGTTCTGCATGCGTTCGCACACGGGGCCTCGGTTTATAGTCTCATGCGAAGGGCTAAGGATTAACGGGTGGTCATGTGTGTTTGTGAGTGTGTGTTTGTGTGTTTATTTTGCATCTTATTTTATTCATTTCGAGGATAATGGAATAAGCACTCATGTGCTTTTTTCATCCAGTCCCCGTGTGTATGGAGTTTTGTCAATTTTGTCATCCGTTCCCACCGGCACACAATGGCCTACTCTTTCGAAAAGCGGAACGGGTTTTAACGTGTGCGCAAGATGTTGTGCGTGCGTTCGTGCACGGGACCTCGGTTTTTAGTCTCATCCGAAGGATTCTTGGGGAGAGTGGAGTTGGCATTGAGGTTAACTCCAGAGGAAAAATCCTCTTGAACGGGAATCGAACCCGGGTCAGCAGATCACGAGCGCATCAGTGTGTGTGTGTGTGTGTGTGTGTGTGTGTGTGTGTGTGTGTGTGTGTGTGTGTGTGTTTGTGTGTGTGTGTGTGTGTGTGTGTGTGTGTGTGTGTGTGTGTGTGTGTGTGTGTGTGTGTGTGCGGGGGTGGCTGGGGGGTGGGGGTGATGGGGATGGATATGTGTGGGGGGATGAGTATGGATGCGTTTTTGTTCTATCTTTCTTTAATCTTATGTCATTTCACTCAAACTGACACTGGACAATAAAGCTTTATTGCGATGAAGTTTACATGACAATTATGTGGCATTCAGAGAATGTGTGGGTGTGTGTGTGAGTGTGTGCGTGCGTGTGTGTGTGTGTGTGTGTGTGTGTGTGTGTGTGTGTGCATGATATTTTGTTTTTGTTTCTACTTTTGCTGTTGGGCCTGGTGGGTTGCTTTGTTCCATAGACTTTCATTCTTCGTGTCTTTTGTCGGAAGTGTTTTCCTTTCTCTCTTTCTCTGTGAAGTTTGCCAAATTTAAAATTCATAAAAGATCGATGGCGAGCCTTTGTATAGATTCAGACAACTCTGGGGAAGGAGCATAATTACACTGATTTCAAATGATGGCTAGAGATAGTTGCATTCTGCAGAGATAGTGTGTGTTTGGGTGCGTGTGTGTTTTGTGTGTGTGTGTGTCTGCGAGAGAGAGAGAGAGAGAGAGAGAGAGAGAGAGAGAGAGAGAGAGAGAGAGAGACAATGACAATGACAAATTCTTTTATTTCGAGGATAATGAATAAGCACCCATGTGCTTTTTTACATCCAGTCCCTGCCCTCAGGGATATAAGAGAGAGAGAGAGAGAGAGAGAGAGAGAGAGAGGAGAGAGAGAGAGAGAGAGAGAGAGAGAGGAGAGATAGAGACAGAGAAGAGCAGAAGAAGAGACAGAGAGGCAGAGACGAGAGGACGAGAGAGAGGGGGGGAGAGAGGAGAGATGAGAGGCAGAGAGAGGAGAGAGACAGAGAGTAGGCAGAGACAGAGCAGAGACTGGCCACGGAGAGAGAGAGGAGGGGGGAGAGAGAGAGAGAAGGAGAGAGAGAGGAGAGAGAGAGAGAGAGAGAGAGAGGAGAGAGAGAGAGAGAGAGATGACGGAGAGAGGAGAGAGAGAGAGAGGGAGAGAGAGAGAGAGAGAGAGAGGATGAGAGGAGAGAGAGAGAGAGGAGAGAGAGAGAGAGAGAGAGAGAGAGAGATGAGGAGAGAGAGAGAGAGAGAGAGAGAGAGAGAGAGAGAGAGAGAGAGAGAGAGAAGAGAGAGGGAGAGAGAGAGAGATGGCACGGAGAGAGAGAGGAGAGAGAGAAGAGAGCAGACAGAGACAGAGAGACGCAATGAAAGAGGAAAGAACAGCAATCGTGACAAATTATGTTAGGGAAAAAAGAAGTAAGCAAAGTGATAATGGAGAACAAGCAATTCAGTCACGAAGCCCGGGATGAAAATGAAATCAGTCAGGCAAGGATCGAAACAGCACAATGTAGTAACAATAGACGTAAGGAGCTGGGGGAGGGGGGGGGGGAGTGGAGGAGATAAGAGGGTCCGTCAGGAAACAATAGAGAGAATTGGGGGCGAGGCGAGTAATTGAGAGTCACAAGGAAGGGAAAGAGAGAGGGAAGAAGAAGGAGGAGGGGGGGGGGGGGGGGAGGAGAGAGAGAGGTCGAGAGAGAACAGAGAGAGAGAAGAGGAGGGCGGAGAGGCGGAAGGCAGGCAGACAGACAGGAACAAGGAGACAAGAAGGCAAGGCAAGCAGACAAGGCAAGGCAAGTCAAGCAAGGCAAGGCAAGGCAAGACAAGGCAAGACAAGGCAAGGCAAGGCAAGACAAAGCAAGGCAAGGCAAGACAAGGCAAAGCAAGGCAAGGCGGTAATGTTTTTCTCACCTCGAAGATTTGTTTTCAAGCCAGTGTCCGATCTTTCTGTAGATTATATTATGATATAAAAAATGATGCTAAAGCCAGAAGATTATGACAAAAGAGACAAGACACCCCTCCTCCCCCGTCGAGAAAAAAACAGAAAAGGAAAAGACAAAAAATCAAACACCGTTCATGATTACGAACATAAAAAGATCATATGATCTTTAAAACATAACACATCACACGTGCACATGCACACAGACAAGCAGACAGAGACACAGACAAAAACACACACATACACACACACGTACACACACACGCACGCACGCACACACACTCACGCACGCACACACAAACACACACTCACACACAGGCACGCACACACATGTCAATAATGATAACATGATATGGTATTTATCACACCACAGATCACTATGGCCATAATTAAAAAACAACATTATCAGTGCTATCAGCATATAAGTCTGGAAAATGCAACAGCCAGCCGTGTCACACTTATCAGTGTTGTCAAAACCAATTTTCATCCACCCTCAAAAACAGACACAGCTGGACACAGGTCATGAGAGGGAGAGAGAGAGAGAGAGAGAGAGAGAGAGAGAGAGAGAGAGAGAGAAGGAGAGAGAGAGAGAGAGAGAGGAGAGAGAGAGAGAGAGAGAGAGAGAGGAGATGACGTCTTTTAGTAATAATTGTAGAAACACATAATTATATGTCTTTTTTAATCTAGTCTCCGTGTGCATGTGGTTTTGTAAATTTGTCATCAGTTCCCAAGGCACAAATAGCTTTCTCTTCCGAGAGAAGGAACAGATTATTACATATGCGCAAGATGTTCTGCGTGCGTTTACACTCGGGATATCAGTCAATAGTCTCATCTGATGGAAATTTGAGGGCTGGAGTCGGTATACTCATGTTGAACAAGAGGAGAAACGGGCGTCTCGATGGTGGCTCGAACCTGGGCCGTCATATGTCGAGCGCAACGCTCTAACCGCACGGCTATCCCGTCCCCCATCGACCATCACACAATGAAAGAAAACCTATCCGTCACTGCTGAATTTTTCAGCATATCCATGCATTCTTGATACCTGTTTTTTTTTTCTCCCCATGTTTTCCCGATCCATGTTAGATGTTCTGTGAGGTCAGTGAAAGATAAAACTGTTTTAGCCTATAATGGGATCATCACTAGACTTACATCTGGCTTTTCCGAAGTTGGAATGTGGCTACCTTAATGGTGGGCTAAAACGGTTGCACATGTAAAATCTCACCAGTGGGGATCCTCAGAGCTCTAGTCGAATAACGGGGAGAACAAAACAACAACAAGAAAAAAGAAAACGAAAATTTCACCGGGCTCTACTAAAAACAGTCCACAACGTAGCAGTCGCTAATCCTTTTTATACTTTTACTTTTAAATTCTCCCTCGAACTTAAAATAAACTGTTTGAAATTTGTAGTTATCGTTAATGACAACAGTACGCTGCTGTAATATTGTTTTGGTTATATGTAAGGTGGTAGATAATCCTTTATTTGAATTTCTCTGATTTAACATTTTTATTCAGATACAGCAGGCTTCATCTAAATGTCTTTATTCTTTCTGTATAGTTTTTTTTCTTTCGAGAATGATGAATAAACACGTGCTCTTCTTTATCATGTACATGCAGTTTTGTACATGGTGTCACCCGTTTCCACCGACATACAATGACCTTTTCTTCGGAAATGTGGAACGGGTCAAAGGCAGAGTCAAGGTCAAATTTTTATTTCCAGATGGTACATTGAATACGCCCTGCATTTGTTTTTTTCATCTAGCCATCTATCTAGGAACAGGTTTTAACATGTGCGCATTATCTAAAGACTGAGTATCTGAGTTTAAGTTGTGTACCTTTGTTAATGACGATAATTATTTCCTTTGTTTTATCATTGACAATTTTAATGTTAACTCTGTGCATTTTTGTGGCGTTTCGAAGAGCAAGCGTATGTAGGCTTATGTGCAAAATCAATCGATTCCCATAAACTGGCCCCTTTCATAGACACATAATCTGCTGATATTGTAAGTGTGTAAGTGTGTGTGTGTGTGTAATTTGATTTCCACAATAAATGCATTCTTCCTCTCACCACTCTATCCTTTTCTCCACAAAAAAGAACACCCAGAACTTCATTGTGTGAAAACGATTATGGACAAAATTCACCGCGCGCTGATTTATGGGTAAGATGAGTTTAGTTGGCATTGAAACCAGTCCCTTGAAAACGCACACAGCAAGTGACATGCTTCCGTTTCCTGTGACATGGCGGCTGGGCCAGGTGTGAAACGGAACTGCGTAACGCTTCGGGGAGTATCGTGTTTCCTACATAACCTTGTAGTGCTATTACCTTTCTCTCGTTAGCGTTGTTGGGGATACAACATTTCCTGTCATATAACTGAAGTCAGGGGTGGTATTGTTTTTGTGGTCTTAGTTTTTGCTGTCCTAGCTTTTATGACGTGTCAGAGCTGATTTTCCCAAGCCGCTCATTCCGATTTTATGGCATCACAATGTCACACCCTGGCTTGCTCTATCTCTGTGAGTCTTAATGTTCACAGGAAGCAGATCAGACTGAAGCCATTAACTGAACCATTATAATTATAAGGTCTTGAACCGCTGATGGGTCGCTTCGATGGTGTTCGGTATCACCCGTTCGGACCCCCCAAAAAAGCACGACATCACCTACTATGCTCTCTGCAGACGTCGGAATCTCATCGTGGAGCCAGACTGAGGGTTCCATTTTCAGAATGGGATCCCACCATGTTCTGTCAAATCCAATCAAAATTGTTTTATTTCGAGTATGAGGAATAAGCGCTCGTGCACTTTTTTTTTTACATCGAGTCTCCGCTCCTGATAACATCATGATAGAAAAAAATCTAAATCCAAACAACCCCCCACAATAAAATAAAAACAACAGTAACAAAGAAACACAAAGAAACAAAAAAATACCAAAATAACAAAAACCACACACAAACAGATAAACACATGATAAATATATAAAAACAGGCAACCATAAAAAAGCAAGCAGCAAGCAAGAAAACATAATAATTCAAGCCACTGAATACAGCTTTCCACCACCCTCAATTAAAAAACGAACCATGCCTGTTCAATGACTGTCCTCTACAAAATATTCACACGTAGAACGCTTTGATACAAACCAAAACACTAGCATGGAAGCAGATGAGAAAATGGAACAGAAGTTTACCCTGAGACTTGAGTAACAGGGGCTATCGAATCAGTGGTGATTTTCTTTCATAGTGTAATGATTAACGGTGATGAGGACGATATTTATAGCGCTACAGAAGTGTGCCTCGCTGTAGGACTACTTATCTGTTCTCCACTTATATGTTCTCTATTTATCTATTGTCGACTCAGCTGTTCTCTACGCTTTCTAATAATAACATTATCCTGGCGTTAACCAGGCCTGAGAGATACGTTTGCTGTGTTGGTCAAGTAATTTGAGCAACACGCTTAGAATCGTATAATTATGTAACGTGGATGATGCTCAACTATATGGTATCAGTCTTCATAGTTTTTACACAGCAATCTCGCTGTTGTTTGGGGCTAGCTAGCCAGAACAAACAAACAAACAAATGAACAAATAAACAACAACCGACAACAGTATCAACAGTATCAACAACAGAAACAACACCAACACCAACCCCCATGTTTTCTTATGGGAATCGAACCGTGTTTATCCAACTTAAGACTCCACTAACCACTGCGCCAACAGGAACTGGCACATTGAGGTTATTGTAGGTTTCTGAATAACATTTTTGAGGGTTATATCCTTTCACATGTATAACTTTTTTCGTGAAGGATAATGTATCTGTATGGATAACGTTACTGGGATTATTAACGTTCCTTGATTAGCGAAGTGGGGATTGCAGTATTTCCTGGGTTTGGTTTGTCGGGGATATGGTATTTGTGATGTAATGTTGTTATGATTTTCATGTTACCTGACGTTCTTACCAGTATTCATTTTTTCAGAGACGTTTAATGTTGCTGGTATATCATTACACTTCGAAACATTTTGGATATATTGCATCGCTTGGAATATAAAGCTATTTTCCTTTTGCGATTTTCGATTATGGGGTATAGTTTTCCGGGATAACGCTTTTTTTATTTAGGATTTTGCAATTGTGTGACTTAAGTTGTGGGAGATGTGTTTCTTGTGGCAATCGTTTCCTTTAACCTTGTTTCCCTAACATTTGGTGTGATTGTATTTCTTGTGGCAATATTGTATAACAAAAATTGCATTACCTTGGTTGTTGTATTTAGCGATGTTGCAGTCTACTGGGCAGCTTTACTAGAAACACTACGTTCCTTGAATGAAGTTATTACTTTATTTTTCCTGAATTCCTCCAAGCATCCTTTCGGGACATTGTATCAGTTTTGTTAGCGACATAGAAATGTTATCTTTCCTTGGATGTGGCTATAACTGACACAGCGTTTCCCCGGATAATATCGTTGGGGATATTGCGTTTGCTTAGCTAACCTTGTTTCGGGGGAGGGGAAGAGAAATACCTGGAGAAGGATGGGCTCAGAGACATAACCTGAAAAAGTCAGTACAGTGCCCTAATGACTCCTCCGTGGTAAATTTTCATGTTTGTTGAGGTGTTTTGTTGTTTTTTGTTTGTTTTTGTTTTGTTTTTTTCTCTCCAGAGGGCTGGGGGTAAGAAAAAGAAGCAGTTGCTGCTTATTCCATTATCCTCCTTGAATTTAAAAAAGTCATTTTTAATTTTCTTGCAGATGTGAGAGAGAGAGAGACAGAGAGAGAAAGAGAAACAGAGACAGAGAAAGAACATTGCTTAGAGCATCGGATTTCCCTAATTGAAGTTGTTGGAATGCTGTGTTTCTTTAGAAAACCTGACTGGATGTATTGTTGGTAAACGTCAGATAACTAACTATGTTGGAGAGAGATATCGTGCTTTTTCTTTTTCTTGAACATTCACTACAGAGAAATGTCGAAAGAAGCAGTCTGTAACCTGAACGATTCTTTTTCTTCCACCTCTCAGGCAGTAACTATTGTTGTCTGTCATCTATCTATCTATCTGTCCCGTAGTCTGCCGACCGTGGGGGCACCCTCAAAGACTCAACAACCAGTTACCTCCATTCCTCTCTCTGTTCTGCCTTTCTCAGGGTTTTGTTGAGTTCTAGGCCTGTCCATTCGCTGATGTTATCCTCCCAGCTCTTCCTTGGTCTGCCTCTTCTTCTTCCTCCTTGGACAGTGCCTTGTAAAACTGTCTTTGCAAGTCCTTTGGATCTTGTGACATGCCCATACCATTTAAGTTTACGCTTTTTCACGATCGTTAGAAGGTTCTCATAGGGTCCAATGGTTTGCTGGATTCTGTTATGCACGCTTTCGTTGCTTATGTGGTCTTTGTAGGAGATGCCAAGGAGTCTCCGAAAGCATCTCATCTCCACCGCCTGTACCCTTCTCTCCAAATCTGCAGTCAGGGTCCATGATTCACAGGCATACTGTCTGTCATAATGAGAAAAAATGCGTTTGCGCTGCCGTTAAGCGCCTGACAAGTCAGGCCCAGCCCATCCGACTTCGGCGTGTTATCTTTGAAATTTTTCTGGAGAAAAAAGGCAGGAGAATGGACCAAGCAGGCAAACAATGGACACGAAGGAGTGGTCAGGAAGAAACGGAACAAGGCAGAAGTAAAGGGAGGGATAGAAAAGAGGGAATCTCAAGCATAGTATTTTAGGGGTGCTAGTTTTTAAACTGACAAACCTCTGGCATCCGCAAAGGGAAAATGGACAATAATATGATTGTGTATTTTCCTTAAGCTGTTGTATTCACCCTGGGAAATTGTTTTCCCAGGGACTGTGTCTTTTAACTATTTTCGTAGCGATGTTGGTTGTGTTTCTTTTAATTAAGGGTTTTGCATTTTTCCTGGGAATATTGTATTTCTTTCCTTTTTTTAATTTGGTATTTTCTTGGGGAAGAGCGAAGGTGAGGGGTTAGAGGGGGAGGAGATGGTGGTGGTCGTGGTGGTGGTATTATATACTTATGGGGGAGGATACTATGGTCACGTGCACGGGCAGAGGCCTGCTTGTATATATCATCGATGTCTCCCGGGGTGTGTTTGTGAATTATGCAAATCCCCTGCCAGTTTCTGTCAGAGTAAATTCTGTTTGGTTTTGTTAGGGATTTTTTCGTTTCTGTTCTCTTCTTGTTCTTCCCGTGTGGCGACCTAGCGCTAGCTGTGGTTTATCAGAGATCATCTCCCCGTGTAGCAGTCCTTTTCCCTTTCTGGTTTTTGCCCTCCCTTTGCCTCTCTCTGTATCTCTCTCTCTTTCTCTCTGTGTCTCTGTCTTTCTATGTCTCTGTCTCTACCTCCGTTTCTGTCTTTTCCTCTCTGTCTGTCTGTCTGTCTGTCTGTCTCTCTCTCTCTCTGTCTCTCTGTCTTCTGTCTGTCTTTCTCTCTTCTCTCTCTGTCTCTTTGTCTTTTTTCTTTGACACTGTCTGTCTGTGCTGTGTCTGTCTGTCTGCCTCTCTGTCTGTCTCTCTGTTTCTGTCTCTGTCTGTCTGTCTGTCTCTATATCTCCCTTCTCTCACTCTGTCTCTGTCTTTGACTGTCTATCTGTCTGTATGTCAGTCAGTCTGTCTGTCTGTCTCTCACTTTCTCTCACTTTCTCTCTCCCTCTCCCTCTCTCTCTCCTTTCTCCCTCTCATCTTTCTCTCTCTCTATGTCCATCTGTTGTCGGTCCGTCTATCTGTCTGTCTGTTGTCTGTCTGTCTGTCTGTCTTCTCTCTCTCTCTCTCTCTCTCTCTCTCTCTCTCTGTGTGCGTGTGTATGTGTGTGTGTGGCGTGCGTGTGTGTATGTGTGTATGTCGTGTTGTGCGTGCGTGCGAGGGTCCGTGCCTGCGTGTGTGTGTGTGTGCGTGCGTGTGTGCATGCATGATTATGTACGTGAACGTTGTGTTTGTACAGTGTGTGTGTGTGTGCGTGCTCGCACGCATGCACGCAAGCAGGCGCACACGCTGTGTACGTACTGAACTGTTTTCTTTCACTATTGATTCGAATAAATTATCTCTGCCTGACTTGTTGACTCAAAACAGATAGAGGCTTATTTCATTTCACCGTAGAAGATAGTAATGGAATGTAGGGAGGAATATTGATTTACAGCCTTTTCGCGTGTGCTGGGGACTAAGGTCTTTATCTTATTATGGGCCTGTCAGTTCTACGCTCTGAAGCTGTCTTTTGAGGATAAATGAGTATTTTGACTTAGATGGACTTGGTTTAACTCTCTGCGTCCTCTGTCCCTCTGTCTGTCTGATTGTCTGACTGTCTTGTCTGTTTGTCTGTCTGGTTGTCTCTATCTAACAGAATTTTAAAAACCGCACACACACGGGGACTGGATGTAAAAAAAGCACATGAGTGCTTATTCCATTATCCTCGATATAAAACAATAAATAAATAAACATCTTGTCTGTCTGTGTCCCACTGTCTCTGTCTGTCTGCCTTTCTGTCTTTTTTGTCTGTCATTTCTTTCTGTCTGTCTCTCCCCCTCTCCCTCACCTCCTTTATTTCGTACTTTGATTACTATTTTTTCCTTTATATTTACTGTCTTCATGCCTTTGTGTATTGTACTTACGTAATTTCAGTTTTTCCCCCTTATCTAAAAAAAAAAAGTTTTATTGTTTTACCATCTTTTATTTCTGGTTTTTATTCTGTCTTTTTTTCTTAGAATATGTTTTCATGTTCACCAAAAGGTTGAAACATTTTTCAATTAAAGAACTCTTTTCAAAAGATAGGTTTGGGAAAGACCTCTCTGCCCATTCCTTCTCTCTTGTGGGCGTTGTTGTTAGTGGACACTTAAAGAACTCTCTGATGGTTCTGCGGTCATGGGTGCCTAGCGAATGAAGGTAGGGCATGTTTTAGTAACCTTCTTCTTTGTCGTCGTCATCAAACGCTCAGACAACTATTGTAGTCTTTCATATGAGCGAAAATGCGTTGCGCCGCCGTTAAGCGCCTGACAAGTCAGGCCCAGCGCATCCGACCTGGGAGAAAACTGTTATCTTTTGAGTCTTTCCAGAAAAAGAGGCAAGAAAGTGGACCAGAAGGAGGTGGTAGAGAAAATAAAAGGAATAAGCTGAAACAAAGACAGGGATAATGATAAAAAAGTGGGAATTCCTAGCACATAATTTCCAGAAGGGGGGTATGCTCTTTATACTCACAGGCCCCTGGCATCCCCACGGGGAGCAATTTTAGACTTGGCAGCAGGGTTTATGTGCAGGCCTGCTAGTGCTTGCATATTCAATTCATATATACAAGCTAAGATCAAGCAGCATCGAGCGTGGTTACCGAGTGGATGGGTGACCGTTTGCACGCCTCTGCTTCAGTACAGTCCCCCAGTTCACCCAGCTGTAAATGGGTACCTGCCCTCTTTAGGGTCAGGGAAGTTAGAGCAGCGAGGGAGAGGAGATGGGCTTCGCCCTCAATATGCTAGCCCCTGGAGAAACTTAAGTCTATGACGCCTCGCTCCCCTATGACCACATAGGTTATAGGAATACCTTTACCTTTTCTACAAACATGCAGAAGATCTAGTATGTGCGCTAAAGATCCCGAAGTTCGTGTCAGCTTTCCGGGGGTTGTGGAGAGACCAAGATACCTAGTATGCATGCGAGGCTTGAGGAGGGCGTTTGGTGATACGGTGGGTGATGCATGTGCAGAATTGCTTTACTGGAAAATATAGAATAGCGTTTATGAGATATGGATCGGCAGTCTAGAGGTAGCGCACCTGCCTAGAAAGCAAAAAGTCCGGGTCGGAAGTATGCAGTGGTTTCATCCCCGTTTGGGCTCGAAACTTTTCTCCATCCATTAGAGAGGTGGTCTGGGTGCTAGCCTTTGGAATGAGACGATAAAACTGAGATTCCGTGTGTTACACATAATTATTTAGCGCTCGTAAAAGAACCCACAGCAACTAGAGAGTCGTCCCTGGCAACATTCTTTTAGGAGAAGGTCACTATGATAGGAAAACATACAGTTGCAGACAGTACAGGAAAAAGAAAAAAAATGGATGGCGCTGCTGTTGTGGCGACGCGCTCTTCCTAGGAAGAGCAGCCCGAATTTCTCGCAGATAATTCTGCCGTGATCTAAAGTGGTATAGAAATTGCAAAATATTTCGGGCATTGTCTTTGGGGAACAGTACTGAACGTTGAAACAAACAAACGTCTCCCCACCTAGGCGGACCGCTATTGTAGGACCAAACTCGAGGTCACAATCAACTTCAGATAGTAAATCCTACATTTAACCACTCTCTGCAAGATATAGCGCTATATAAATTCCATTTATTATTATTATTATTATTATTGATATTATTATTATTGTTGTTGTTGTTTACGCTATTATTATTATTATTATTGCTATTATTATTATTGCTATTATTATTATTATTATTACTATTAATTATTATTCTTATCATTATTATTCTTATTATTGAAAACAGGGCTGTTGCATGTCAATACATCAATGGATAAATTAAAAAAAAATGTTTCAGAATAAACATTGATGATGAATGAATTAGCAGTCGAACTGTAGAACGTAAGAATGATGAATTGATTGGATAGATAAATGCAAAAATAACTATTTGCCTTGTTATAATTATGACGTGTGAACTTTTGAATAATGTCGAGTGACTGAATTAATGAATAGATGGAGGGATGGCCTGGAAAGATGAAAGGATTTTGGATGGATGAATATATAAGAAAAAAAATCAATAAACAAGCAAACAAGTGTTCAAAGGATGAGGGGGGAAAAATCCGAATCAATCACATCATAAATAAACAAAAATAGTGATTTAAGCTAGCCAAAGCCTTGAAACAAAGATAAAATAAATGAATTGAAAGAACACCGTTAAAAATAAACATGAAAACATACCTGAATCCAATAAACGTGTAAGCAAAAGACACTGGATTAGCAAAAAACACATTATTAATAGTAAAAAAGGGGTATAAAAACAACCCTAACACTATACAGCAGCAACACTAGCTGATCCATGAACCAAAGAAAAAAAAGAAAAAAGCAAAAAATTCCCGTCAGCACAGACTAGACCAGCCATGCCATAGAGACATGCTAATCTTCCTGATCCCTGGCTTTGGCCGTACAGGAGAGAGAGAGAGAGAGAGAGAGAGAGAGAGAGAGAGAGAGAGAGAGAGAGAGAGAGAGAGAGAGAGAGAAGAGAGGGGGGGGGGGGTGGAGAGAAGACAGAAGACAGAGACAAAAGACAGAGAAAGAGAGAGCAAGACAAAGACAGACACACATGAAGTGAGACAGAGACAGTGCCAGACAGACAGAGAGAAACAGAGAGAGAAAGATAGTGAGAGAGAGAGAGAGAAACAGAGAGACAGACACAGAGAGATGGTGACAAGAGAGAGTGAGAGAGACAGAGACAGAGAAAACAGAAAAGACAGAGTGAGAGAGAGACAGAGACAGAAAGAGCTAGTCAGAGACAGGCACACACACGTAAAGTGAGACAGAGACAGACAGACGAGACAGAGATAGTCGATGAGAAAGAGAACGAGAGAGAGAGAAGAGGAGAAACGAGAGAGGGGAGAGAGAGAGTAGAGAGAGAAAAGAAGAGAGACAGAGATAGAGAAGAGAGATGAGAGAGCACAGAGAGAGAGACATAGAGAACGAGGAGAGAAACAGAGAGAGAGGAGGGAGAGAGAACAGACAGACAGAGACAGAGACAGAGAGACGTGGTGGAGGGAGGGGGGGATGTATAAAAAGACCCGGGCTATATCATAACCGGGCTCAAACCTGGTCTTTGTTTTTATCTCATTTTATGTGTGGTTGATGTGGTTTCTCCCATAACGCGGTGACCGTCCTGGGTTGATGACCCTTATGGTTGGCCAGGGCTTTGATACAAGGACCTGGGTTCGAATCTCGTTCAAGAGGATTTTTCCTCTGGAGTTCACATCAGTGCCGGCCGACTCCACTCTCCCCAAAAGTCCTTCGGACGAGACTGTAAACCAAGGTCCCGTGTGCGAACTCACGCACACGTTAAAGCCCGTTCCGCTTTTCGGAAGAGTAGGCCATTGTGTGCCGGTGGGAGTGGATGACAAAATTTACAAAGCTGCATACACATAGGGACTGGATGTAAAAAAAAAAAGCACATGAGTGCTTATTGCATATATCCTCGAAATAATAATAATAATAAC
>CM054137.1:71942498-71984998 GCA_028751875.1 Rapana venosa | reverse complement strand
TTGATGCTGTAGTTGAAAATATAACACACACACACACACACAATGTAGAGTTGTTTTGGACAGCTTCCGAGAATGTTGGGTCACAGTCAGTCTTCATGTCACCTCTGCTGCATACAAGGGTACTGCCCTCGGTAGTGCTTAGAATGCTACTGTTCGGGATTGTTCGGGAGTTCGCAAGTTCTTAACTCATTGATAGCAACAGAACAAACAGTGAATGCTGTACAACAATTTTACTGTTCCTATTCTCAACTTTTCTTGGCCCTGGTAGAACTCTGCAGAAAAAAGCTTCTCTTGTAGGGAAACAACACTACACCCCGAGAAAAATAGTTTTGAAAAAAACACGGTGATTCTTTTGGCGAGACGCTCTTCCCGGGTAGAGTTACCCAAAATTACACAGAGAGAATTCTGTCGTGACTGAAAGTGATATACAGAACGATATATGTGATAAAAGATACTAAAGCAGCGGACAAAATCATATCAAACCAATAATAAAGCGCTGATTATATCTATATGTTTATCATTGTTTTTATATTCGATAAATGGTATTACGAAAAGTTCACCTCAGTCCACGTAACATTTTTATTTTGTAGGCCTAACGACCAGACGGTTGTTCATTGTGTATGTGTTCCAAAACATGTCGTTTGTGTTCAAACTGGTTTAGCGGTAGTGCATTTATTTACGATAAAAAAACTCAAACACTTTGCATTTCAAATCAAAAGCGTAGGAGGAGTTGCGGGATTGATTGACAGAAAATAGGCTAGCAAAGAGACACACGATTATATTATGTGTGTGTCCTACAGAATTCTAGGGCTTTTTTTATAGCATAATCTTCAAGATGAACAACACACACACACAACACACGCTCACTCACACACACACACACACACACACTCACCCCACACTACACACACACACACACTACACACACATCACACACTATACACCCACCCCTCACCCCACCCCCACACACTCACACACACCTTCGGATGAGACTATAAACCGAGACCCCGTGTTCGAACGCATGCAGAACATCTTGCGCACACGTTAAATCCTGTTCCGCTTTTCGGAAGAGTAGGCCATTGTGTGCGGTGGAAACAGATGACAAAATTTACAAAACCGCATACACACGGGGACTGGATGTAAAAAAGCACACGAATGCTATTCCATTATCCTCGATATAAAAGAATAAATAAATAAATTAATTAATTAATAAACACTGACTCTACATCTCTGTCGTTATCCAGACTCACATAATTATGTAATTACATCTCTGCACAGCACCTTCGCGGTAACAATAAGCGTCACAGATGTGACAAACGGTGAACTGAATGACGTCACCCAGGGAACCAAGGGAGACGACTGCGTTGTGTAACTGCACATTACGTGCCATTCTCTTTCCCTCTGGTGCCCTCTGCCATATTCGTAAGTGATGTCGAGTTCTCTGTTCTCAAAATGGCACACTGACAATGAACTAGCATCGACTGCTAAACGAGTACAGCGAAAGCCAGAGCAAACGAGTTAAGTGAACAAGCAACACATTGCGATATTGTCGTGGCGCAGTGTGGGGTAGCATAGGCGATTATGAGGGCGGAGGATCAGTTAATTATTGTTCCTTATTAGAGCCATGGTGTTATGGTTGTTCGCGTTGGTGTTTTTGGCGGCGGTGGTGGTGGTGGTGGTGGTGGGTGGCGGTTTAGAGAGAGAGAGTTGCGGGGGTGGCAGGAGAGAGAGAGAGAGAGAGAGAGAGAGAGAGAGAGAGAGAGAGAGAGAGAGAGAGAGAGAGAGAGAGAGAGAGAGACTTTTTCTTTGAGAGGTCCAGATAAATATCAACAAAACTTTCTATTCGGCTCTTCTTAGGCAGACAGACAGACAAACAGACAGACAGCAGACAGACAGACGGGCAAACATACAGGCAGACAGAAGGATGAAACGAGAAAAAGATAGAGAGAAGGTAGAGATACAGATATACAGAAAGGAACGGACATTGAATTGATTTGAATTGAATACTACTTTCAGTCACCGCAGATTCCTCTGCGTGAAAGTCGGAATGCTCTCCCCGGGGAGAGCGCACCGCCACAAGAGCAGCGCCGCCCATTATTTTCTTCATATTTTCCTGTTAGCAATGTGTTTGTATCCCTATGACAGTGTCTTCTTGTTATACAGAATTTGCCAGGGACAACTGTCTTTTTACCGTAAGTTGTTGTACATACGCTGAATGCGTTTTGCACACAGGACCTCGGTTTATCGTCTCATTCGAAAGACTAGCGCCTAGGCCACCACTCAAGGTCTAGTGGATGGAGGAGTGGGATGGGGTGGGGGCAGGGGGAAGGGGGATTGGGCACAAACATGGACCGAACCTTCACTTTTGGCTTTTTAGGTAGGTCGTGGTTCGGCGGTTAACGTAAGTTAGGGGCTGGCTGGAAGATTGGCAAGAACAGGCAGTCTTGCCACTTTTCATTGCTGTTGAGCACACTCTAAGCTTTTAGCTTGTTGCTGCTCTGTTGTAAGTGTGTATATGTATGATTTTCTTTGAATAAAACTTTGTTCAAACCAACAGGCAGGCGCACGTTGACACCAAGAAACAGAACAGCAGAGTGAAGCGAACAAAATCAGAAACGGATACATGCAAAATACGAATTAATTTATTTTTAAGGCCAACAGCTTCGGTAGAATGGGGGTGAAAAAACCCCAAACCAAATCAGTATCTTGACAATCATGTATCATGAAGTGAGAAACAAAAAAGTATTTTTAACTGCAACAACAATACATTCAGAAAAAAACAAACCGATTTTCTCCTTTGCTGAACACTCAGACAACAGCTATTGTTATGAGTCCTATGAGCAAAAATACGTGGCGCTGCCGTAAAACGCCTGACAAGTCAAGCCCAGCACATGCGACTTCGGTGTGGGAGACAATTGTAACAATGTAAGTCTTTTTTGACAAAAAAGGCAGGAGAATGAACCAAGAAGGCAACAAATACACAAGAAAGCGGTGACAGGAATAAAATGACCAAGGCAGAAATAAAGAGAGGGTAGAAAAAGGAAGGAGATTCCTAGCACAGAACTTCCAGAAAGTTGGGTGCTGTTTATATTGGTAGACAGACCCCCGGCATCCCCACGGAGAAAACAAACAAGCAAACAAACAAAAAACAAACCCAACCAAACAGAAACATATAGACAAAGGCAGAGACACGCAGCCAACAGTGAAAAGAACGACACAACCAGGCAGAGCAGAGCAGTGGAAATGTCCAAACAACCTATTTTTCCCCCCTAAAGGGCGGCCGGACAGACTGTACGGCGTAAGAACAACAGCTTACCCTGTCACATAAAAACCACCCACTGAGCCCTCTCTCCCCACCCCTCCAGCCTCTCCTCCCTTTCCCCCTTCCCTCCCCTCCCATCTCCTTTCCTCCCCCCTTCATCCTCCTTAATGATCACAAGGCATACAGGGCCTGACACAACGGATCAATTCGGTTCTTTCTGCCAGCAGCACACAAAAAAACCAACAAAAAAATGAAAACAAGAAAAAAAGAGAACCACACACACACACACACACGCACACACGCACACGCACGCTCGTTCGCACACACGCACACACGCACACACACAGAATCGGGTCAGATCAGTCAGAACAACTTCGATCTCACTCTCTTCCTCTTTTTGTTTTGTTTTTGTGTTTGGGGTTTTTTTGTTGTTGTTTTTTTTGGCTACCTTGCCTGTTGACGCTTGTTTGTGTTTGTTCTGCTGGTGCACCTGCCCTCTCACCTGTTCCAGAGATTTTTTGGTAGGTTTTTATGTTTGTTTTGTTGTATAAATTGTGTCATTGTTTTTACTGTACCTTAGGGGACGGGACAGCTCAGTGGTCAGAGCACTCGCTTTCCACCAGCCAAGTTAAGCAGCGTCGAGCGTGGGTGACTGTTTGCGCGCCTTGGCTTCAGTACAGTCCACCGGTTCACCCAGCTGTAAGTGGGTACCTGCCTCTTTAGGGTCAGGGAAGGTAAAGCAGCGAGGGAGAGGAGATGGGCGCCGCCCTCAATATGCTGGCCCCTTGAGAAGCTGAGGTCTCTGACGCCTCGCTCCCCTACGACCTTATAGGTTATGGGACACCTTTACCTTTACCTGTGTCTAGTCCAATTCTGTTTCTTTGTTTTTGTCTTGCTTGTTCGTTTTAGCTTTTCGTATTTAGGACAAGGGCTCGAGGGGGAAAGGGATGGTAGTGCTTACCTGTTAATATGATAATAAAGAACAGTAATGAAACCATCTGTCTTTGTGTCTTTGTCTCTGTCTGTGTGTCTGGCTGTCTCTTTCTCTCTCTCTCTCATTGTTAAGAAAAAGGTAGCGGTAAAGGTGTTCCATAACCTATGTGGTTGTAGGGTAGTGAGGCATCAGAGACTTCAACTTCTCAAGGAGTCAGCATATTGAGGGAGGAACCCATCTCCGCCCCTTCGCTGCTTTACCTTCCCTGACCCTAAAGAGGCAGGTACCCATTTACAGCTGGGTGAACTGGGGGATTGTACTGAAGCCAAGGCGCGCAAACATTCATCCATCCAAGTGGTAACCACGCTGCATTGCTGCTGGGGAAAGCGAGTGCTCTGATATCCCGTCCCCAGTAACCTTTTGATTGTTCAGACTGTAGGGAAAATAGATATCAAGCATAAGAAAATATTGTCACATTATTGGTTCACAATTTCCCATTATCTGTCTTTATTAGATCAGCACTATTGTTTTAAATGTTAAGCTCGTTTTTTTGTAATCAGTTTCTTCCTAACTGTGTGTCTTTTTTCCCAACCTTCTTACCTCTTTAGTAACCAGTCAATCAATTAATCAATCAGTAAATGAAGTAGCTTGTCAACCAAGTCCTACTGTTCATATTATTTTAAAGGAAGGGCAGAGTTTCGGAAACCAGAGCTTTTGTGATCAATTGTGTGTGTTGATTAAAAAAAAAAATGTTAGAGCACTCTTTCAATATACATTTGCGCGCGTGCACACACATACACACAAACACACGCACGCAAACACACACAAACACACACACACACACACACACATTAGATACTCCGCCATCTGTAGACATTTGTACAGATTTATCCACCGTTAAGGCAGGCGCATTTCGATTTCAGGGATGGTGTCTAAACACATCGCCAGTGTGCACACGTTTCTAAATATTGGTCATCCGTTCCTACAGGCACATAAAACCTACGCTTCTCAAAAGCGGAACGGGTTGGTAACGTACGCCCAAGATGTTCAGCGCGCGTTTGCAACAAGTGGCCCCCCGTTTAACATAAGTCTCATCGGAAGGACTGTCAGGAGAGTGGAGTTTAGTACTCACGTCAACTCCAGGGGTGAAAAGGTGACCGAGTCAACCAACCCCAGAGAGACGTCTAATGACACATGATCAGAGGGCATGTGTACCGCCAGTATCAGTACATGAGAAGACTGGCGGCCTACCAACAATTTTTTCCTTCTCTCTCTCTCTTTCTACTGGATGGAAACCTCCCATACCTATCCCAGAAGGGGCTCTTAACGATAGGCTAGGCCAGTTCAATAGTGCACAGCAGCCACACACCACAAATCACCCGGCGACACGTGCACGGCTGGACCAAGCGGAGCAATTACCGCCCCACAATACACTAGAGAAAAGGGGGCCCCCTATGACAGCTGCCAAATAAACAATTCATACCAGTGGACAGGGGAATGACTGCACTGGTTTACGGCTCGCTACAACATGCCGACTTTTTCAGTTCCTCACACTGATTAACTGCCGGTGAAGTGAAACACGTTGTGTGCATGGGGACAGGTTCATTCCTATGAAGGAGAGAGAGGGAGAGAGAGGGAGGGGTGTGGAGAGAGAGAGAGGGAGAGAGGGGGATGGAGAGAGAGAGAGAGAGAGAGAGAGAGAGAGGAGAGGGAGGGAGGGAGAGAGAGAGAGGGAGGGAGGGAGGGAGAGAGAGAGAGAGGGGGGGTGGAGAGAGAGAGGGAGAAAGAGAGAGAGAGAGAGAGAGAGAGAGAGAGGGGGGTGGAGAGAGAGAGGGAGAAGAGAGAGAGAGAGAGAAGAGAGAGAGAGAGAGAGAGAGAGAGAGAGAGAGAGAGAGAGAGAGAGAGAGATTGGAGGGACTAAACACTTAATGCATGATGTAAACTGATTGCTGAACAATCAACGTGGTGAGGTAGAGTGATACACGAGCGATGTATAAAAGACAGGTTGACGATATAATGTTGATTGTTTTTTGTGTAAAGTCGGATTATATTGACGATTGCTGAATAAAATTGATGATGTGTAAATTGGCTGCATGGTTAAGGGTCACAGATTCCATTTTCTGTGGCCCCTGATGGGTTAAGGTTCGGTTTTTTTTAAGAAAAAGGTTTTCCACACCAGTTGATGTACAGATGCGTGTGGTGTCGTTAAATGGTTTTCTTGAGACTAACTGGATTGAGACGTTAAACTGTCATAAGTAAAGGTAGAGGTGTTCCATAACCTATGTGGTCGTAGGGGAGCGAGGCCTCATAGACCTCACTTCTCTAGGGGCCAGCAAATTGAAGACGGCGCCCATTTCCTCTCCCTCGCTGCTTTACCTTTCCTGACTCTAATAGAGGCAGGTATCCATTTACAGCTGGGTGAACTGGGGGACTGTACTGAAGCCAAGGCGCGCAAACGGTCACCCACCCAACTGGTAACCACGCTCGATGCTGCGAATCCTTGGCTGGGGGGAAAGCGAGAGCTCTGACCACTGAGCTATCCCGACAAACTTGGTCAAAAAGTAACTTGACGTTATTTTTAAACTGATCAGTACATCGTTTTTTGTTTTATAAAAAACACATGAAAACATGATTTAAAAAGGCATTAAAAAGATATTACAGTAATAAAAGCTCAGTCGAAATTGCGAACGTAAAACGAGCTCTCCCTAACTTTCCCCAGGAAAAAAAATGTTGTTTTACCCAAATGGCACGCTCGCAAAGACAAGAAGAATTGTCAGATTTGGAATCGTCTGTCTTGCAATTGGCAGTCTGTGTGTTGACAGGCTGTTTGGTGAAGGAAAGAAAAGCTTTTCTTTGTGCAAGAAATTTCCAGACTCCGGGAGAAGCTCTTGTTTCTGTTTGAGCCTGTCCACTTTACGACAATAACCATTTTACAACACACCAAATGTGTTGGTGATTTTGTGTGTGTGTGTGTGTGTGTGTGTGTGTGTGTGTGGCGCGCGTGTGTGTGTGTGTGTGCGCGCGCGCGCGCGCGTGTGTGTATGTGTGTGTGTGCACGGGCACACATGTGGTCAACGAAACATGCACATGAAATATTTTATATTTCTTGTCAGCGTGAGTCAAGTGTGAGGTAGAGTGCACAGGTACACAACACACAACACACAAACACACACATACACACACACCATCACACACACACATACACACACAAACACATACAAACACATACACACAAACACACACAAACACATACAAACACATACACACAAACACACACAAACACACACACAAAAAACACACACACACAAACACACACAAACACACACACAAACACACACAAAACACACACAAAACACACACACACACAACACACCACATACACACACACAAACACACACACAAACACACAACACACAACACACACACAAACACACACAAACACAACACACATACACACAACACACACACACACACACAAACACACACACACACAACACACACACAACACACACACGCACAACACACACACACATACACACACACACACACACACACACAAACACACACACACACACACACACACACATACACACACCATCACACACACACACAACTTGCGCTCCAAAGCTTCACCACTGTATATCATGAGGTTTTGCAGTTGTAAAGCATCTGCCAAGTGTAGGCCCACTGATTGGCAGGTTCAGTGGAGCGTCTATGACATCCTCCACTCTCAATAACACCTCCCTGCGGAGACTGAAACTGGAAACTGGTTGCTGTTTGTGTGTGGTGTTCTTTGTGTATTATCCGGTTCTCTCTGTGTGTGCCCGGCTCTATGTGTGTGAAGTTGTTTGTGTGTCCGGTTATCTGTGTGTGGGCGATTGTTTGTGTGTCTGTTCCTGACTGTTTGAACATGAATTAATTGTGTGAGAGGAGAGTCTGACTTATGACAGTGTTTTTATTTTGGTATCGATTCCTACGTTTCGTGAAGCATCTAAGCGTATTTTGACTGAGCACGATTAATTATGTGTGTGTGTGTGTGTGTGTGTGTGTGTGTGTGTGTGTGTGTGTGTGTTTGTGTGTGTGTGTGTGTGTGTGTGTGTGTGTGTGTACGTGTACGCGAGCGCGTGTTTGTGTGCATATTATGTACTGTGCATTTGAGAGAGTATGTGTGCAAGAAACGACACAAGCGAATGATGCAGACGAATAGGAAGTTGCCAATAACATGGAGTTGCCGATGGGGATTATATGAATATATCATATTATCAAATCAATTGGTAGATCTAAAGGTAGACAGGTAAACACTGGAAATGATTCAAACACAACTACCTACCTGTTACCTTTTTCCATTGCCACTGTCGATGGTAGGAGCTCCTTTTATTTTTAAATTGTATATTATTATATTGTTTTTTTATTTTTATTCTTTTATTTCGAGGATAATGAAATAAGTACTCATGTGCTTTTTTCATCCAGTCCCTGTGTGTAAGTTAACAAGTTTTCGGTGAAATTTTGGTCCAACTCAGCTTCCCACTGGGACCATCGGCTACTCTTCCAAAGGACTGGTTGTAGAGTGTGTCGCGCACTGAGTTGCACTCGGAAAAAGTCTCATTGAAACGGGAATGGAACCCTGAGCAATCAGAAAATTCACTCTGAACGAGATTGAACCGTTCAGCCGATCCGAATATCACTACCAAACCCATAACTCTCCTTCTCGCGATTCCAAATCCCTACCAAATTCCCATCAATCCCCTCTCTCTGCTGATTCCAAGATTTCCCATGCTGCTCCACCCCCCCCCCTCCACCACCACCACCACCACCACCACCACTCCGTCCTCCATGGGGAAGTTTGTATTTAGAGTACTGCAATATAATGTAGATGAATAAAGAAATTTCGAGCGTGAAAGGTATCACATTTAGAATACGTCTGTGCTGGGTACATCAATACTCGGCTGCTATTGCGTATTAGTATCAGGCCTGGTATACAATGACGTGATAACGGGTTTGAGTAGAATGGGACCGACATTACATAGACTAGACCAGAATAAAAACATCCCCAAAGTCGGAATGCGGCTACCTCAATGCTGGGAGAAAACAAAAAAGGTCACACGCGTAAAAAATTCACATTTGGAGCTCTAGCCAAGAAATAAAGAAAAAAGGGTTAAAAAAAAGAAGAAAAAAAGAAAGGAATAAGACCACTGAAGCATGGACAAGATCAATACTGTAACTACATTCATGCTGGGGTACTAACCAGTGAAAAGAGTTTCTCTTAGAAAACCTACAGCGTGAAACTGCACTGATCGATACGACGATCGATCCATGTGAAAGATTATTACGTGAACCAGACTAGTTTAGGAATACTGCAACGTAAACAGTATTACTCGTAGAAAACCTGAGTGGACATTGATTGGTTGATATAGAATTGGTGATGTGTCAAAAAAGATTACTGTAAAATTACGTTAGATTGATCTACAAGAAAGATTGCAGTAATACAGAAAGATTGAATAGGTCCATATTTACTTCATTATTTTTTTTAAATTTATTCTTTTATTTCGCGGATAATGGAAAAAGCACTTGTATGTTTCATTTTTACATCCAATCCCCGTGTGTATGCTGCTTTGCAAATTTTGTTTCTGTTCCCGCTAGCTCTAATTCTTCCGAAAGGAGAAGCAGATTTTAACGTGTGCGCAAGATCTTCTGCGTATATTGTGTCTACCACAATTACAAATACATCAATACAGGACCGTTAGTGCGTGACGCTGCGCATTAGTATCATAACTATGTTTACAAACGTGTGCTACGGATTTGAGTTGTGTAGGACTACTAAAGCAAAAACTTGATTACTATAGAAACACTGAGGCGTGAAAAAGATGAACACGTGAACTATACTAGAATGCCACTATGCCGGGAATGTCAATACAGTGTTGCTAGTGCGTGAAGCTGCGCATTAGTATCAGAACTAAGCTTACAAACGTGTGATATGGATTTTCTGTAGTACAGGACGGCCAAAGCATAAACTGGATTACTATAAAAACACTGCGGCGTGAAAAGGTTAACACGTGAACTAGAATGCCACTGTACTGGGTATATATCAATAACATGGCCGCTAGTGCGTGAAGCAACACATGAGTATGGAGACTAAGCTTACAAACGTGTGGTATAAAGCTGAGAAGAAAGGGACCACCAAAGCGTGGACTGGAGAAGAATAGTAAAAGGAGCAATGAGGCGAGAACAAAAATAGTATGGTAACTATATTAATGGAAACAGCGTGAAAACTACGTTGGGAGTATTAAAGCATGGAAGTGATTGGGTTAGAACAGGGGAAGTCTCCAGAACATTGCGTTATATTAATACAGAAGATTACTTTAGGTAAATACAGAAATATTGAGCGTAGAAAAAGCTCATATTAAGAAGACGACTGTGCTGAATGCATCTATACATGACTGTTAGTGCGTTAAGCTGCACATTAGTATCAAGACTAAGCTTAGCGTGTTTTGTCCTTGGTGTTCGACGATGACCTCCAAAACAGCAGAGGAGGCTGTTGCTGTTTCATAAATTGGGCAGAAAGTTGTTTAAAGTGGAGGTGCCTTTCCCACAGCACACCCCCACTCTCTCGGCCAAGAGGGCATAGGAACAGTCAGCGTTGGAGATGTTCTCCAAAGGCCAACTAGCCCCCAGGGCTGCAGTACATAAGGACTGTGCGAGTCAAGTCTCCTCGTCAGAGAGTCATAGGCGATCGCTAAAGACTAAGCTGTAAAGTGGAATTCCAATAGTGGGAAAGCCACTGTCATACAGCCTCTCACTTTGACTGTTACCCCCAGCGTCAATGGTTAATCCAGAACTGTGATAAAACCCAGGCGATTTGTACCCACGAGTAAGGTAGCCGCATTCCGACTTCGGGAAGATATTTAAAAGCGCACGGATTACAAACGTGTGATATGGATTTGAGTAGTAGATAACTGCTCAAGCACGGATTGGATATGAATGCTGGATGCATCAATACAGGGCTGCCAGTGCGTGAAGCAGCACATTGGTATAGAGACTAAACTTACAAACGTGTGGTATAGAGCTGAGAAGAAAGGGACCACCAAAGCGTAGGTTAGGGAAGAATAGAAGTAGGTACACTGAGACATGGAAAGACCAATACGGTAACTAGATTAATGGAATGATGCTATAGCGTGAAAATGACTTTGGGAATACTAGAGCATGGAATTTATTGATGATTATAGAACAGGCAGAGTATCAACAATACGGTAAGTAGATCAATGGAGTTTCCCTAAATCGCGAAATAAGATACTTTTCAATCGTGAAACTTACCAATATATAATTAATACAAAAGTTATTGTGTAAACTAGACTTATGTCGGAATTTTAGATCTTGGAAAGAATTACTTTGAGAATTCTAAAGCGTGACATTGATTGAAATAAAATGTTGAAGCATTCAAAACGTTACTTAAAATTCCTTTGAATTGATATAGAAAAAAATGATTACTTTAAATAAATACAGAAATATCGAAAGTAAAATAGGTTTCTATCAAGAATACGACTGTGCTAGACACATCAATACAATCATGCTGGCTGTCAGTGCGTGGAGTCACGCGTGAGCATCAAGGTAAAGCTCACACATAATTATGCGATGAAGATTTGAGGAGTATAGGACTGCTAAAGCATAAACTGGATTACTATAGACACACTAAGGCGTAAAAAGATCAGTAAGTGATCTAGACTAGCTTAGGGAAACTAAGGTATGAACAGAAAACTACGAATAATACAGCGTCAAAAAATATCAGGAAAACTTAAGTGTGGAAAGAACTACCTAGAAATACCAAAGCGTGAACCTGATCAATGTGTGATCAATACAAAAGATCAATACGCGAACCAAGACTAGAGTAGAAATACTAAACGATGAAAATAGTTGTCATGGGAATAGTAAAGTATGAAACTGAATGGTGTAGAAATGGTTAATTCAAGATTGCTTTAGGGAAAAAATGGAATTGTTGGATGAAAAGTACCCAATACAAGATTAAATCGCCACAAAGATTGTCTTAGAAAAGTACATTCGGGTATTTGTTTTTTGTTCCTGGGCTAGAGCCCCGAGCTTCACCAGTGGTGAGATATTTTGTGTTTGACCATTTGGTGTTCGCCTATGAAACTGAGCGTTCAGAGTGGTAGAGCATCACGAGGTTTGCCTTAAAGTAAAGTACTCGTGTGTCAAACTAATGGATACAGACATTACAAAGCATCAAAACATATAACGTGTAAAGCAGATAATTAACATACACGTAGTTATGGAAAAAGATCACTGTTGCGTCTTCTCTCATGTCCCCCCTACGTCCTTTGGGACATGGGACTGAGTGAGTGAGTGAGTTATCTATATATGTATGGTACATTATGCATTAAAAATATTAATAACAATACTACTACTACTACTACTACTACTACTACTACTACTTCTACTACTACTACTACTACTACTACTACTAATGATAATAATAATAACAGTCATCATCATCATCATCATCATCATCATGCTGTCATAGAAACCCACGCAGCCGTTGCTCGGCCACCTAGCTGCATAGCCCAGTGATAACAATCTTGGAGGTACGCTACACATTTTTTGTGTTTCTGCAATTCCCACTACTACTGTGACATGAATAACCAGGTCGTTAAAATGCAAATTCGATCTTTTCTATGCGTACATTAATGAATAGTATGGCAGTACAGACAGACCGGTGCATAATTGATTTGGGAATCACACAAAAAATCTGTATCCATAATCAACGAGCCACACCATTGCTGATATATATTTTACAAGGAACGGGGCAGATAACGTGGTATTAAAGGAGGAAGCCTGATATAGATATACATAAAACAGGACTATACTATAGATTGTCAGATAAAAAAAATGCGTGGTGTAGATCGACAGAGCCACAGTACTATCGCATGCATCAATAAAGAGAACATGAATTATTCAGAGAGTATTGTAGCATTGTGTATCTCGACACGATGTCAACTATCATTGAAATCGGGACTGGTCGGGTGTGTGTGTGGGGGGGGGAGGAGATATACAAAGATGTTAACTGCAGATGCACAAGTAAAAAGAATGACTCACGTAATACATTATAAAGAAGAGGAACCCATTTTCATAAACCTTGATCATAACAATAGATGTATCTAGTTTTCCGCTTATTTAACTAACGAACGGACGGGGACTGGATACCTCAGTGGTCAGAGCACTCGTTTTCCTCAGCTAAGGTGAAGCACCATCGAGCGTGGTTACCAATTGGATGGGTGACCTTTTGCGCGCCTTGGCTTCAGTACAGTCCCTTAGTTCACCCAGCTGTAAATGGGTACCTGCCCTCTTTAGGGTCAGGGAAGGTAAAGCAGCGAGGGAGAGGAGATGGGCGCCGCCCTCAATATGCTGGCCCCTGGAGAATTAGAAGCTGAGGTTTCTGATGCCTCACTCTCCTACAACTTCATAGGTTACAGAACGCCTTTACCTTTTGATTAATGAGCAGAACTGTTAAGCTGTGCAGTATCTTGGTTGTAATTTGTTGTTTTTTTAAAGGGAAAAAGTTCGCTTTCTACAAGAACATGAAAAGCGAACAAATGTACGTAAAATGGAAGGTCAGTTTTCAACCAGCACAAACAGTGCATCAAACAAGGCTTCATTAATTATTGCTTTAAAAAAGCGAAAAAAAAACCTCATCCAGTTTCATGCCGAACGTGAGAAGGAAACCAAGCCACACAAAACGGGAGGTGTGTGAATTGCATACATCACTAAACATCATGCCCAGTGAAAGGAATCAACGTTAGAAAGAGAGAGAGAGAGAGGGAGAGAGAGAGAGAGAGAGAGAGAGAAGAGAGAGAGAGAGAGAGAGAGAGAGAGAGAGAGAGACAGAGACAGAGACAGACAGACAGAGAGACAGAGACAAAAACTGAGATAGAGATAGAGAGAAAGAGAGAGCAGTATTGCTCAATACAGGAATATATGGACTCTGTCATTGGAATAAAGCGAATATTGATAGTACAGTATTCATAAAAAGGAGATACTTTGTATAGAAAATGAAAAACTTAAGAAAGAACAAGAAAGATTATTCCATTATAAGAGAGAGAGAGAGAGAGAGAGAGAGAGAGAGAGAGAGAGAGTATGAGAGACAGACAGACAGACAGACAGACAGACAGACAGACAGACAGAGATATTGGAATATTGTCAAATGTAGAACAGGAGACACTTTTTTATTTTAGCATGACAGCAATATTTTCAATAAAAGGAAAACATAATAAAAGAAAATTTGTTATGCAGAGAAGGGGAACAACAATGATAAAAAATAATAATGGCTCAATATTGTGCAATTGAAGGAGAAAACAGTGAAGCGAGGAGATTGATTCTCTCTTTCCTAACGCGAGAGAAAATACAAGATTTCATACGTGGAAAGACCTGTCCGTTCTCTCCAAGCACAAGCGTTGCTCTGCAACTGTTTAAGCTCATAGCGAAGTCATTTTACAAACATGAATACAGCTTGATATCTCAGAATCTTTACTTTAGCACACAACAAAAAAGAGTACTGTTTCATGCAACGGATCAGAACAAAACCACCAGACGGAGTTGATTGCAGACATCACTAAACACATGTCCAGTGAAAAGAGAGTAGAGACAACAAAAGATGAGTTTCCAACTCAAAATTATGCTTAAAAAAAGCGAAGAAAAAAATCACAGTTTTGCGAACTGAGAAAAAAAAAAAAAAGGGAGGCGTGGAATTGCATACATCCAAACATCATCCCAGTGAAAGGACAGCGTTAGAAAGAGAGAGAGAGAGAGGAGAGAGAGAGAGAGAGAGAGAGAGAGAGAGAGAGAGAGCAGAGCAGAGCTAAGAGAGAGAGAGACAGTTAGACAGAGACAGACAGACTAGAGAGAACAGAGACAAATAATCTGAGATAGAGATAGAAGAAAAGAGAGAGCAGTATTGCTCGATACAGGAATATATGGACTCTGTCATTGGAATAAAGCGAATATTGATAGTACAGTATTCATAAAAAGGAGATACTTTGTATAGAAAATGAAAAACTTGAGAAAGAACAAGAAAGATTATTCCATTATAAGAGAGAGAGAGAGAGAGAGAGAGAGAGAGAGAGAGAGAGAGAGAGAGAGAAGACGGACAGACAGACAGACAGACAGACAGACAGACAGACAGACAGAGATATTGGAATATTGTCAAATGTAGAACAGGAGACACTTCTTTTTTTAGACATGACAGCAATATTTTACAATATAAAGGAAATGAAACAGCAATAAAAAGGAGATAATATTGTGTAATGCAGAGAAAGGGGAACAACAATGATAAAAAAAATAAATATAATGGCTCAATATTGTGCAATATGAAGGTAGAGAAACAGTGACAGCGAGGGAGAATTGATGTTCTCTCTTTTCCCTCAAACGCGAGGAGAGAAAGCTACGACAGATTTCCAGTACGTGTGATATAGACCTGTCCGTTTCGTCTCCAAGCACAAGCTGTTGCTCTGCAACTTGTTTTTCAAGGCCTTCCATATAGCGGAAAGTCAGTTTATTTAACAAACATGAATACAGCATTATATGATATCTCAGCAATCTTTACTTTAGCACAACAACAAAAAAGAGTACGGTTTCATGCAGAACGTGATACGGAAACAAAACCACACAGAACGGGAGGTTTCAGTTGCAGACATCACTAAACATCATGTCCAGTGAAAAGAGTTGATGTTAGAGAACAAAAAAAATGATGAAGGGTATTGCTCAATACAAAAATGTATGGAAACTGTTATAGGAATAAAGTGAGAATTTATAGTACAATTTACAAAAAAAGGAGATATTTTGTATAAATAAAAAAAAGGAAACTTGAGAAACAACAAGAAAGGAATGTCATAACAGAGAGAGACAGAGATAAAACACACACACACACACACACACACACACACACACACACACACACACACACACACACACACACACACACACACACACACACACACACACACACACACAGACATAAATATTTGAACATTGTCAAATATGGAACAGGAGACACATTTTTATTAAAAGATATGACAGCAATATTTTACAGTATAAAGGGAATGAAACAGTAATAAAAAGGAGATCATAAATTATTGTGTAACGCAGAGAAAGGGGAACAGCACTAATAAAAAATAAATATAATTGGCTCAATATTGTGCAATATGAAAGTAGAGAAACAGTGACAGCCAGGGAGAATTGATGTTCTCTCTTTTCACTCAAACGCGAGGTGAGTAAGCTACGACAGATTTCCAGTACGTGTGATATAGACCTGTCCGTTTCGTCTCCAAGCACAAGCTGTTGCTTTTCAGCTATGTTTTTTGTTTCGGTTTTTTTTTTTTTGTGGTTTGGTTTGGTTTGGTTGTCTGGTCAAGGTCGTTTTCTTTACGTTATCGTAGACTGTCCCTTCTTTCCTTCTCCATGTACAGTGTAGGTTGTGTTGAAGATGGGTGAATGGATGTGTGAATTATTATTGATGAGAGGCAAAGTATGTGTGTGTGTGTGTGTGTGTGTATGTGTGTGTGTGTGTGAGTGTGTGTGTGTGGGGGGGGGGGGGGGGAGGAGGGGGAGGGTGAGACAAGAACAGGCGGAGAGAGAGACAGAGACAGAGACAGAGAGACAGAGAGAGCGCGCGCGCACACGCACACACACACACACACACACACACACACACACACACACACACACACTCACACACACACACACACTGCGCGAGAACCATATGTAACAACAAGAAAACGAGATTGTTGGCCAGAGCAAAACGAAACGATGCCAAAACAACCTCTCTCCCCCCCACTCCACACACACGCGCGCGCACGCACACACACACACTAAATGATGAAGCTCATTGAATACAGACGACAGTGCGTGTGGAGGAGACACAACAGGGAAAAAAAGAGCCGTTCGTCGTGTCCTAAAACGGAGTATTTGTCCCTAAATGGATTAAGACGCTGAACTAACCCAGTCAAAAAGTAACTTAAATTTATTTTTCTAAACTGCTCAGCCGCGCCGAAGTTGGATGTGCTGGGCCTGACTTATCAGGCGCTTAACGGCAGCACAACGCGTTTGGGCGTTTGAAGAAGAACTGCTCAAAACATTGTGTTTTTATGTCACTACCTAGTACGCTGGCAACAGAGATATATTTCATAATTTAAACCTCAGTAGAGAGTGTAAATGTATACTCCTTAACTTTCCCAGGGAAAGTACTGTGTAACACGATTCGCGCGCTCACAGAGACAATAAGAATTGTCAGTTTCGGGGTCGTTTCTCTTGCGGTTTTTGTTGTTGTTGTTGTTGTTGTTGTTGCAATCTGTGTACATTTGCAGCCCACCTGGTGAAGGAAAGGAGAAGGGATTTTGTGTGTGTGTGCATTTGGCAAGCCCACTTGATAAACGAAAAAAGGAAAAGGGGATTTTTTTTCCCGCGCAGGAACTTTCCACACCCAGTAAGGACTTCTTTATCTCTCGTTTGAGCCTGTCCAGTTTACGACAGTCACCACTTCAGGACACAGCGACCGTTCTCCGTTGATGGAGATGAAGGAAGAGAACAATATTTATGGCCGGGGACGAAGGGGAGATAACCACGGACGTATAAACAAGGTAAAGGAAAGAAACAATAATACCCTCCAGGGCTCGCTTAATGATTTGATGCACGCACAATGCCTTGTGTGTGAGAGAGAGACTGGGATGCCTATTGGGGAGAAAAAATGATACACGATCATACATTTGTGGGTACAAGAGGTAGATGTGTGTGTGTGTGTGTGTGTGTGTGTTGTGTGAGAGAGAGAGAGAGGGAGAGAGAGAGAGAAAGAGAGAAGGAAGAGTGGTGGTGGTGGTAATGCTGGTGGTGATAGTAGTTGTGTGTGTGTGTAAATGAGTGTGCACACACGCTCCTGCTGGTGTGTATGTGTGTGTGTGAAGTGGGGAGAGAGTGGTGGTGGTGCTGGTGGTGTTTTGTTTGTGTGTGTATGTGTGGTGTGTGTGCGCTCGCGCTCGCGCGTATGTAATGTGTGCGTGCATGTTTGTGCGCGCTCATGTAAGTGTGCGTGCGTGTGTATGTGTATGTGTGCACGGGTGCATGCTCTTTGCACACGCACGCATGTGTGCAGCAGGGTAACGTGTGTGCGTATGCGTGTGTAGGTGTGCGTGTGAGCGCGCGCGCACGCTCGAGCTGGGGCACGACGTTGGAACAGTAGGATATGGGGAGGGGAGGGGGACCCTGGATGGGGGACGGGGGAGGAGGGTGAAGGAGGTGAGTGTATGAGGAATAAGGGAGAGGGAAGAGGCGGTGGATTACTGTAGGTTTAGGCAATAAGCATGCTCATTCTGAGTGGGCTATGTGCGTTTAACAAATGTGGTGATAGCTGCAATTGCTTTTACTCTACTCTCTCTCTCTCTCTCTCTCTCTCTCTCTCTCTCTCTCTCTCTCTCTCTCTCTCTCCTCTCTCTCTCTCTCTTCTGTTTCTGTCTGTCTGTCGCTCTCTCTCTCTCTCTCTCCTCTCTCTCTCTCTCTCTCTCTCTCTCTCTCTCGCTATGTTTGTCTCTGTCTCTCTCTGTCCCTCTACGTTTGTCACTTTCAGTTTTTCTGCCTGACTGTCTCTATTTATCTATCTCTGTTGTGTGTGTCTATCAGTGTGTGAGGGAATTAGAGAGAGAGAAAACTTTGAAAACTTTTATTCAAAAGGGTAATAGAATAAGCAGTAGTTGCTTTTTTTACGTCCACCCCCCAGGCAAAAACAAAGAAACGAACACAAAAAACAACAATCAAAAACAAAACAACTCCTTCAAAGAAAAATCACCACCACCACCACCCCAAAAAAGAGAGAGGAAGAGAGAGAGAGTTTGTGTGTATGTGTGTGTTTGTGTGAGAGAGAGAGAGAGGGAGAGAGAGAGTTTGTGTGTGTTTGTGTGTGTGTGAGAGAGAGAGAGAGAGAGAGAGAGAGAGAGAGAGAGAGAGAGAGAGAGAGAGAGAAGGGGGAAAGCGAGAGAGAGACAGAAAGACAGACAGAGAGACAGCCAGACAGACATCCAGACAGACAGCCAGACAGACAGAAAATGAGAGAGAGAGAGACAGACAGACAGACAGTGAGAGAAAGAGAGAAAAGAAAATCTGACAGCAGCCCCACATAATATTAAGAAACCCGGCACCATAATCACCCCCACACGATAATTACCATGACTTAAGTCTTAATGCGAAAGGTCTGGCTTGCAGCAGTCGCTAGCTGTATGTTGTGTAGTAGTGCTTAGAAACACAAAACACACACACACACACACACACACAAACACACACCAATACTTATTGTTTCATCTACACACACTCTCTCTCCACACACTCACACACGCACACACTCACACACACACAAACACACACCAATACTAATTGTTTCATCTACACACACTCTCTCTCTCTCCCACACACACACACACACACACACACTTATACACACACACTCACACACATTCATACACACACTCACACACACAGACACACACACACACTCACACACTCACATACACACTCACACACACACACACACTCACACACACACTCACACAGGCACACACACACTCACACACACATATACACAGACACACACACAGACACACACACAGGCACACACACACAGACACACACACAGACACACACACAGACACACACACACTCACACAGACAGACACACACACACAGACACACACACACAGACACACACACACACACACTCACACACACACCCACACCACACACACCCACCACACTCTCTCACCCACACACACACACACCACACACACACTCACACACACAGACACAGATACACACACACTCACACACTCACACTCATAAGCACACTCACACACATTCACACACACACACACTCACACAGACAGACACACACACACAGACACACACACACACACACACACACTCACACACACACCCACACCACACCCACCCACCACACTCTCTCACACACACACACACACCACACACACACTCACACACACAGACACAGATACACACACACTCACACACTCACACCCATAAGCACACTCACACACATTCACACACACACACACTCACACACAGACAGACACACACTCACACACTCACATACACAGACACATACACAGAGACAGACACACACACAGACATAGACACACACACACATCTTTGTTTATTCTATAGAATGAAACTAAATGCATTGATAACCAAATTCAGCAAAAATGGTAAATGCCTGTGTGGTGAGAATATCACTAATACTCATATACTTTTTGACTGCCAGAGTGTAAAACCTTTCATGCCCCATTTTTCTGAAAACTCCCTCACTAGCATATTCAGTAATCTAAAACTGGCATTTGAAATTGTGAAAGGTCTTTGTCACAGTCCCATAGGACATTTGTTATAGTTACATTAACGTTAATGACTTGTTTTTGTTTGTTGTTGTTGTGTATGTGTATTTTTTTTAAAATTCCTGTTGCATTGCCAAGTTTCTTATCTAGATTTTTGTTTAAAACAACACATCCACATCTACCGGTTGTTTTTTTGTGGGTTTTTTTGTGGTTTTTTTTTTTTTTTTTTTTTTTTTTTGGGGGGGGGGGGGGAGCGTCTAATATCACTAAAAGTGAACAGACGTAAAATTGAAGTCAACAACAACAACACACACACACACACACACACACCACACACACACACACGAGGGGGGGGGGGGTGGTGGGGGGCGGGATAGCCTAGTGGTCAGAACATTGTGTGTGTGTCTGTGGCTGTGTATGTGTGAGTGTGTGTGTCTGTGTCACACACATTCACACACACTCACACACACAGACACACACACTCACACACTCTCACATGCACACAGACACACACACACACACACACACACACAAAACACACACACACACACACACACACACACACACACACACACACCACTCAACCCCCCCCCCCCCAAAAAAAAAAGCACGGACATTGCACCTAACTGCATCTAGCCCCTCATTTTGAACGTTCAGCCACACCAACTAAGACTGCTGGAACTACCACCGATAATGATGGCAATTACTGAGGGAGGACAGCACCTAGCAGACGTCTAGCTACATTCGTCCTGCAAAATAATGAATAGCATACGGTATTTTAACAAAGGGTCTATGTGTGTGCGTGGGGTTGGGGGTCGTCGTAGTTGTTATGGATTAGACGACTTCATTATTGTTTTGGGAGAAGGGGGGTGGGGTGAAGCGGGGTTTGGGGGTGGGGTGGGGGTTTCTACGTCTGCTGTATCATTATGAATGGATGGGACGTAAAACCTGAATGATGAACCAATAGATTATAAAATCAGCGACCTTGCTCAGATCTTACTAACTTCTAGTCTGCGGACAGCTGTTTCATGTTGGTTCGTTGGCTGGTCAGGCATACACTGCTGTCTGTTCGAATCCCGTTCAAGGGGATTTTTCTCCCGGAGTTAACATCAGTGTAGACTCCACTCTCCCCACAGGTCCTTCGGATGAGACTTCACCTGTACACTCCTTCTCGTTCCCTCAGCTCTGCTGCAGATACCTTGTGCTTAAGAATACCTAGATTCAACCAGTCCACGTTGGCCGTCGCTCTTTCTCTGTTTCTGGTTCATCGATCTGGAATGACCTCCCTCTCTCTCTTCGCCAAACGCCTTCTTATGACGCTTTTAGATCCGGCTTCAAGACACATTTATTTAAAACCTAACATTCTCCCCACTTGTTCCATTTCATTTTTGTCCCTGCCCTCAACATCCAAAACCCCATCACCCTGCCGGAGTGTATAACCTTTTAAGTGAGTGCTTGAGTGTGCGTGTGTGTGCGTGCGTGCGTGCGGGCGTGTCTGTATACATTTGAATTTGTAAAAAAAACACCTAGTAATTGTAACTGGCTGCATGTGAATGAGTAGGATGAATGAAAGCGCTTTGATTTGTTTTTTGCGAGATATAGTGCTATATAAAATATAAATTTCATTTATTATTATTATGATTATGATGATGATTATTAGTATTACTATTATTACTATTATTATTATAAACCGAGGCCCCGTGTGCGAAAGCACGCAGAACAGCTTGCGCACACGTAAAATCCTGTTCAGCTTTTCGAAAGAGTAGGCCATTGTGTGCCGGTGCGAACAGATGACAAAATTTACAAAATCGCATACACACGGGGACCGGATGTGAAAAAACACCTTTATGGGTGCTTATTCCATTATCCTCGAAATGAAAGAATAAATAAATCTGTCATCATGTCTACAGGTGACGGACGCTATTGATTGAAGCCATGGGTTCGAATCTCGGTGGCATCTGGTGAGGATTTTGACGATCTCCCACCAGGTCAATTTCAAGTGCAGACCTGCCAGTGCCTTACATGTATTATACACATGCAGAAGATCAACCATGCACATTAAAGATCACCTTGTGGCTCATGTAAATGTTAGGAGTTGGGTTACAGAAACACGAACATACCCAGCATACATCCCCCGTAGTCTGAAGGCGGTAACCTTCAAGATGGGCACAAACGGTCACTTACGCAAAATCTGACCATTGGTGAACCTCGGAGCTCTAGTCGAGGAACGAAAATTTCAGTGCCTTCAGGTGTGGACATTCTTATATTTTGTAAATGATACATACATTTATTCATTTATCGCCGAAGTTGGAATGTGGCTACCTTTATGGTGGGTAAAAAACGGTTGCATATGCAAAATATGGCCTTTGATGAGCCTCTGAGCTCTAACCGAGGAACATCTTCCTTCTTTTTTGTTTATTCATATAGCCAGTAGATTTGTTGCCAATCTGTTGCTGTCAAAATACTTCACCTTCATCTATCCCGTAATCCCGTGGACCGTGGAGGCACCAATTAAGTTTTTGCAACCAGCTTCCTCCACATCCCGCGGTCCTCTGCTTTCCGTAGCAATTCGTTCCACTCAGGGCCAGTCCACTCTCTGATGTTGTAGATCTTCCCATCGTTGTCTCTGTCTGCCTCTTCGTCTCCCTCCTTGTACTGTTCCCTGTAGGACAGTCTTGGCCAGTCCAGATGTTCGTGTGACGTTCACAAACTTAAGTGGTACGGACACGTCACACGAATACACGAACATTAGAGTACTACCACTTTTTAAAAAAAAGTTGGCTCTCCCACTTTCTGTCACTCAGAAGAGATTGTATAGTGCAGTGTATGTGGAATCTTTTTAATGAAGTGACACATCTTTGAGAAATTACAAGGGCAGCGTAAAAAAACCAAACCTTGGTCAGAATATTGCAATCATTTCTGTATGGGGAAACTTCAAAAGACGACAGAAAATCAATCGTAGGAAATATGAAATCTGTCCCTGCCTGTCTGTGGTTCTTACAGAGAAATGAATGAAGGGCTGTTTGAAAATTCTCTATACAAAACAAATGTCTTATTCAGTTGATATTTTCTTGTTTATCTTCGTTCCTTGGCTAGAGCTCCGAGGTTTACCACCAATGGTGAGATTTTGCGTATGCGACCATTTTTTTGCCCACCATAAAGGTAGCCGCATTCCGACGTCGGGGTGTTGATATTTTCAGCTTTACTTACTGATTCAAACTGACAGAAAAAGACTCTTACAGTGGACTGACAGTTTGCTTTAAACATCTTTATCCTTGAAAAGAAGGAAGACCATCACAGTTGCACAACAGAACAATACATGGCTAGAGCAACAACAAAAGCATGGAGTTTATGTCACGCTCCTTCAAACCTACCAGGAAACTGGGAGTTTTAGGGTGGGGTGAAATTTAGCTCAGTGGTAAAAGCTTTTAGATTTTGATTTGGAGTATTTCGGGGATGTGGGTTCGAATCTCTGCTGAGCAGTCTGTTTGAGGGTATTCCTACCCCCTGGAGTTAGGAATGGGTCTGTTTCCATTATACCCTACAAGTGCTTCGGACGAGAGACTGTCAGTGATCAAGGATGAGACTACCATAGTCCCGTGTGTGAAGGTCAGCATAACATCTTGAGCACGCCTTAAAAACCTATTCATCTTCCGTAGAAGCGTAGGCTGGTTATAGTAGGTGGAGTGGATGACTTGCATGTACCCAGGAGTCTGCGAGTTAGTAAGTCTGAATTCAGACTTTGAGCGCTGGGTAGTGCCACAAGCAATCCTAGAAGACAAAGACGAGGGATAATATACTGTGCACATTATTGTTTTGATACTGACAGTGGCTGTGTCAGGCGGGCGTTTGCTCGGGTATTGTTTTCTGGTGTTGTCGTTGTAATCATTGTTTAGATGTAGTTTTTAAACTGGCTCTTTGTCATTTTCCTCCTGTGGGGGGTTCTGAGGGCTCTTTTAGTATAAAATGATAGCATCCATACCCACCAAAGAAATTAGATTGTATCGGTTTTGAACTTAATGTGAATGTTATTGGAGTTGCTAAAGTCGAATAAAGTGACAGCCCTAAAATGGCATTTGTGGTCGGCGAGGCAATAAACAACATGAAATGAAAACAGTCTGTCATGGGACTCCCTTTCCCCGTTTCTTTTTCCCTGTGCCAATCCATGCTCTTTTAAACAGTCCATGAGTACTGAGCTGGACTTGATAACAACATACTATGTACTAGGCAATAAAAAAATGTGAATGTTTTACCGCTTTCTCACACTTACATGAGATTTCAGCATATTCATTCCACGAAAAAACAAACAGCAAGAAAGCCAAACAAAAAAGCAAAACCAAAACCAGACCAAAAACATAACCAAAAAGCTACACAGCTGCACACATAAACATAACAAGACAAAGTAAAAGCAGACATAAGCCCACAGCTGAGGTCATACTCAATCGATAGAATAATATGTCAGACAAATTGATGCAATGACGGAAACGCATGAGAACTCCATGTCTACAAGGAAAAATGAAATTAATGGGCAAGGCAGACATTGAATGCTATGTGCCACAGGGTTTTTTGCAACAGGAAGAAGAAACTCAAATCACCTTAGAACAAAGAAACAGAAAACCCAAACCAGCCAACCAAACAGACCCTAACGTCAGAGAGCAGACGTTGTAAATATCAGAAACAAAACACTGAGTGAATATGGCAGAAGAGGAAGAGAGAGACAGATGGTGGGGGGGATAGAGAGAGAGGGGAGGGAGAGAGAGGGGGAGAGAGAAGAGGGGAGAGAGAGAGAGAGAAAGAGAGAGAGAGAGAGATTGACCTTTAATTCGCAAAGATAGTTTAAGCCAAGCCTAGTCTCACAATATATCCTTATAGACATGCGTTCATCAACAATAATTAGTGAATCAAACAGACAGACAAACAGACAGACAGACAGACAGAGGCACGGAGAGAAAGAGAGAGGGAGGGAGGGAGAGAATGATTGACCTTTAACATACGCAATGATAAATAGTTTGAAGCAAGCCTGCTCTGACAATGTGTCCTTGTTAGTGTACATGCACTAAAACTAATTGGTTAAGCAAATCAGACAGGAACAGACAAACAGACAGAAAAACAGACAGTCATTCAGACAGACAAACAGATAACAGACAGTGAGACAGACAGACAGACAGAGAGAAAGAGAGAGAGAGAGAGATGGGGGGGGGGGGGGGGGGTAGAGAGAGCGAGAGAGAGAAAGAGAGAGAGAGAATGGTTGACCTTTAATATACGCAAAGATAAATATTTTAAGCCAAGCCTAGCATCCCAATACGTCCTTATAAACATGCGTGCATCAAAATTAATTAATTAATAAAGTCAATCAGTCAGAGAGGCAGAGAGACAGACAGGCAGGCAGACAGTCAGATAGACAGAGACAAACAGAGAGAGAGAGAGAGAATATTTCGTCTTTGATACGGAAAGGTAACTGTTTTAAGCCAATCCTGGTCTTACAATATTTTCTTGTAAATGCACATGCTCCAAAACATTTAGTGAAGTGAATGAGAGAGAGAGAGAGCGATGAGAGAGAGAGAGAGAGAGAGAGAGAGAGAGAGAGAGAGAGAGAGAGAGAGAGGTGAATATGCATATCAAGATCTATTTGCATTGCTGTTGAATTATGGTTTGAAATCATCATTTTTATCTTCATCATCCTCATCATTATCACCATCATCACCATAACCATCATCTTCACCATCATCTTCATCACCATTACCATCATCATCATCATCATCATCACCATCATCACCATAATCATTACCACCATCATCATCCTTGTCCTCCTCCTTCTCATCCTCCTCCACATCATCATCGTTATCACCATCATCGTTGTCGTCATTGCCGTCGTCATTATCATCACCATCATCTTTACCACCACACCACCACCACCACCACCATCATCATCATCATCATCATCACCATAACCACCACCACCACCACCACTACCATCATCATCATCATCATCATCCTTCTCTTCCACCTCCTCCATATCATCATTGTTATCACCATCACACCACTCATACACATCATCATCACACCACAATCATCATCATCATCTTCACCTTATCGTCATCATCATCGTCGTCGTCGTCACCACCACCATCATCATCATCATCATCATCATCATCATCATCATCATCATCATCATCATCATACAACAACAACATCCACAGCTTCCCTTGGCTAAGAAGGTTGTCAGGGGTGCACGAGGGACAAAGCGACGGTCGACAAAATTAATGTTCTCCAGGCTGTCTGTCTGTCTGTCTGTCTGTCTGTCTTCAGCCCTTAGCAGCACCACAGCCATGTCAAGGCCAGTCCTGTCTTTCATGTTTTGCCTCATCCACTTCTCCATCTGTCTGCCTCTGCGTCCTCTGTCTCCCTCAAGTGTTCCCTGTAGGACAGTTTGGGGCCAGAGAGCTGTGACGTGTGACGTGACCAAACCACACCAGCTTCCTCTTCATTGGAAATGGGGACGGGCGGGGTAGCCTGGTGGTTAGAGTGACGCGCTCGTTATCTGCTGACCCGGGTTCGAATCTCGTCCAAGAGGATTTTTTCCTCTGGAGTTAACATCAGTGCCGACTCCGTTCCCCGCAAAAGTCCTTCTGATGAGACTATCAAACGAGGTCCCGTGTGCGAACTTACGCAGAACATCTTGCGCACACGTTAAAACCTGTTCCGCTTTTCGGACGAGTAGGTCATTGTGTGCCGGTGGGAGCGGATGACAAAATTGACAAAACTGCATGCATACGGGGACTGGAGGTTACAAAAATGCACATGAGTGCTTTATTCCATTATCCTCGAAATAAAAGAATAAATAAGTGAACAAATGTCCAAGACCTTTCTTTGACACGATGGCTAGGGTCAGTGTGCCCACACTAAGGACGCTGAATTGCTTGATTCATGGAGGAAGATTAGAAATATACCGTGCATGTGGCCTACTTTCTGTCACACGAACATCATCAAGGTATTACCGCTAGAAAATGCTGACCGTCTTTTCAATAATCCCCGCGAAATCTTTTTACATGCATGCGGAGGTGACGATTAACTGGATCGTGGGTTAAGATTGCTAGTGGTAAAGAAAAAAGTGCTTGTGTCAATGTTCGTGCTATCTTTTTTTCACACCTTGTCTGCATATTCCTTGGTTTTTGGAGGGATTATATGCATTACGTTCGATTGGGCACGCATGCACGTACGTATGCACGCACGCGCTCGCCCACACACGCACGCACGCAAAAAAGCAAATGCACTGCTTATTCAATGTACAATCTGAAAATAAAAGTTTGACTTTAACGCACACACACACGCGCGCTTGCACGCACACACACATCATACACACATGCGCATCTTGTTCACTCTTTGATCGTTGCCCTTATCAAAAACCGAGGGGCAAGTGGATTAAAAAAAGTACGCAAATGTTTATCTGTAACGCTGGGAAATAAACATTATCATTATGACTCTCTCTTACACACACACACACACACACACACACACACACACACACACACACTCTCTCTCTCTCTCTCTGTTTGTCTGTCTGTCTGTCTGTCTCTCTCTCTCTCTCTCTCTCTCTCTCTCTCTCTCTCTCTCTCTCTCTCTCTTACCCCCACCAAAATACTAAGCAGTTCGGCAACCCCTTCATGTATGGGCCAATGGCCTTTTTGTGAATAAATCATTCGAGTTCGAGTTCGAGTTCTCTCTCTCTCTCTCTGTGAACTGGCGCGAAACCACACATCTGTCACAGATGTTGCAAACAGACAAGTCATCGGCGGCAGTTGGCCATAAAGATTATTAACCTTTTCTTTCTCAGGAGGCTACTTGTCCCTCTACCTACCCCCCCCCCCCCCCCTCCCACCTCCCATCCCTGGACACCCTTCTCTCCTCCCCAACACTTTGCCCCATATGCTCCCCCCCCCCCCCCCCCCATCCCTCTGTGCAATGTTCACTAGTGATGCTGAGCTGCTCATATTAACGGCAGTGCGTGCTCCAAGTCATTACCGGCCTTGGCATGGCTAGGCCTGTTACCTCCCTTGATCGATGGCTACACTGCTGGGGTCTTCCGTCCTTTACCGTGTCATAATTTCTGCTCCCCTGCTTTCAGGCTGTGAGCTACGTCATACTCACATGCTCTGCCTTTACAATGATGTGTGTGTGTGTGTGTGTGTGTGTGTGTGTGTGTGTGTGTGTGTGTGTGTGGGCTTTATGACTGTTCTTTATACTGCTTTAGTGTGTGTGATGTGTGGAGCGTTATTACAGAGCGAGGGAGAGAGAGAGGTTGATATTGTTGGCGACTATTTAGATCTTGTGTAATCCTAGTAAAGTGCTGGTTGTTAAAAGAGTCTTGAGTTGCTTTATGGCTGGTTCTTATGGCTTTGGTGTTGTAATGAATGAAGTGTTGAAGAGCTAGAGAGGTTAATATTGTTCCCAACTGTTTAAATCTTGTGCTATCGTAAATTGATGGATGTCAAGAGTTTAGTTGCTTTATGGCTAGTTCTTACAGCTTTTAATGTGTAATGAATGGAGTGTTGTAGAGTTAGAGTGTTAATATTGTTCCCAACTGTTTAAATCTTGTGCTATCGTAAACTGATAAATGTTAAGAGTTTAGTTGCTTTATGGCTTGTTCTTACAGCTTTTAATGTGTAATGAATGGAGTGTTGTAGAGTTAGAGTGTTAATATTGTTCCCAACTGTTTAAATCTTGAGCTATCGTGAAGTGATGGATGTTAAGAGTTTAGTTGCTTTATGGCTTGTTCTTACAGCTTTTAATATGTAATGAATGGAGTTTTGTAGAGCGAGACAGGTTAATATTGTTCCCAACTGTTTAAATCTTGAGTTTTCGTGAAGTGCTGGCTGTTAGGAGTCTAGTTGCTTTATGGCTAGTTCTTACAGCTTTCAATGTGTAATCAATGGAGTGTTGTAGAGTTAGAGTGTTAATATTGTTCCCAACTGTTTAATCTTGTGTTATCGTAAAGTGCTGGCTGTTAAGGTCTGAGTGCTTCATGACTGGTTCTTATGGGTTTAATGTGTAATAAATGGAGTTTTGTAGAGCGAGAGAGGTTCATAATCATTCCCAACTGTTCAAATCCTGTATTATCATACAGTGCTGGTTGTTAGAGTCTAGGTACTTTATGAATGGTTCTTATTGCTGTAACGTGTAGTGAATGGAGCGTTGTGGACCTAAGCAGCTTCATGCTGTTCCCAACTTTTAACATCTTATATCTGCTTAAAGTCTGTATCCTTTAAAAATGGATCTCATTATACTGCTTTCATGTATAAAAAATTGGAGTGCTACAGAGCTAAAAAAACCGATAGTTGTTACTGTTCCCAAAATTTTAGATCTCGAGTCACCTTTCAGTGCTAGTTCCTACAGTCTGTGTGCTCTATGGCTGATTCTTACTGCTTTAATAATGCAATGTCTATTACAGAGCTAGAGAGGTTGACAGTGTTGTCAACTTTAGAAAAATATATTGTGTTACCTTAAAGTGCTGGTTCTTGCAGTTTGTGTGTCATTATGATTGTTCCTTACTGATTTAATGCGTAATATAAAATGTAATTACATAGCAAGAGAGTTTGATATTGTTCCTAGCATTTTAAAATCGTGCGTTAGCTTAAAACTCTGGTTCTTAGTCTTGGTTCTATAATGACTAGGATCCATCACTACTTGACTGTATAACGAAGTTGAGAGTGTTCATTTTTACATCGTGTGTCACCTTAACATGCTTGTCCTTAGAGTGTTTTTTTTTTAATCATTACTCCTTACTGCTTTGATGTGTCATGTCTAGAGTATTATAGTATTATATGGGGACGGGATAGCCGAGTGGTCTCAACATTGCGCTCGCAATCTGATGACCCGGGTTCGATTCCCGTTCAAGGGGGATAATTTCCCCTGGAGTTAACATCAGCGCAGACTCCACTCGCCCCAAAAGTCCTTCAGATAAGACTATAACCGAGGTCCCGTGTGCGAACGCACGCAGAACATCGTGCGCACACATTACATCCTGTTCCGCTTTTCGTAAGAGTATGCCATTGTGTGCCGGTGGGAACATATGACAGAATTTACAAAACCACATACACACTGGTACTGATTGTAGAAAAGAACATAAGTGGTTATTCCAATATCCTCGATATAAAAGAATTTTTAAAAAAATAGTCTAGAGTATTTCGATTATTACGATTATGATGATGATGAATGATGATGATGATGATGATGATGATGATGATGATGATTTATTGTTGTTGTTGTTGTTATTATTATATTATTATTATGTCTAGAGTATTACGATCTGAGCTTTTTTGTTGTTGTTCCGAACTTTTTTTTTATATCTTGTGTTACCTTAAAAATGCTAGCTCTTAGAGTCTGTGTGTTTTATGGCCATTCCTCAGATCTTTAATCTACACTTTACCGGTCATGATAGAGTGCCCTTTTAAAGCCTGTGGGGTTTTCTATTGTTCAGAAATGAAAGCTGTTGTTTCTCTCTTTCAGTTCTAGCCGGTTTGATGTGTGTGTGTGTGTGTGTGTGTGTGTGTGTGTGTGTGTGTGTGTGTGTGTGTGTGTGTGTGTGTGTGTGATTATTTTTCAACCTTCTTTTAATCATTCTGTAGTGCAATATTCTATATAGTGTCAGCCTGTAGGACTTTTTGTGGTTTCTCCAGCCATGTTCTTTTATTGTCCCTCTTCTTTCTTTCTTTCTTTCTTCCTTTCTTTCTGCTTGTTTGTTTCTTCTTCTTGTTCTTCTTTTGAATTCAAAACGTATGCATTGTTTTTTCTTTTATTATGCAAATGCTTCAGCAGTTTAAGAAAGAAATATTTCAGTCAGAAGGACATTTTGGTGTAAACAATATATTTTTTCTTCACTCCTTTTAGTGTGCGTGTGTGTATGTATATCTAAAGCTTTCTTTTCTTCGAAAGATACTGGCTATACTCAGATCAGTTTGGAAGGGTTACAGATAAACCCATTGTCTTTTCACATATCGTCCCTGCAATAGCCGAGAGCAAAAATGCTAAATCCACTTACGCATACGATTTAACAACTGATTTTTAAAGTGAAAGTTCTACCATTGAAAAGTTGACTAATTTGGTGATAATTTTGAAAATATTAACAAAATGTTTTTGGTTTTGTATCTATTCTGTCATTCTATGTATGCTTTTAATAAATTTTAAGTGTTAAATTGCACAGTATTCCAATTTTTTGTTGAGTTTTAAAAACATTATTTTTTCTCTCTGGTTCATTAGTTTATATCATCTTCCTACTTGTCATCTATCGTCTGAATTGTCACCATTTTTTTTTTTTCTACACTACTTCTCCACTTCACCCAATTAGCAAACTGACCCTCTCCAACAAAGAGGGTATATCTTTCAACTCCACTCACCCACCCACCCACCCGTACCCCTCTTTCTCTCTTCCCTGCAATCAATATTCTTTCCTACTACTCTCCTGTCCCGTTGCTTATCTGTGAAGTGGAATCAGTCGAGTCGTCTTGTATTTCATTGGCTGAAACAAGCACTGTAATGGCGGGCGCTGAAGATAAAACCGGGTAGATGGATGGAGCGGCTTTTTGATACAGGGAACTGTTGGAGTCATTGACCTTTGTTTGAAGGAGAGCGGATAGCTAGATGGATGGGTGGATGGGTGGATAGATGGGTTGTGTGTCTTTGCTTGGTGATATATCATGGGATGATTCTTTCTCTGTGTCTGTGTCTGTGTGCTTGTGTGTGTGTGTGTGTGTGTGGTGTGTGTGTGTGTGTGTGTGTGTGTGTGTATGTGTGTGTGTGTGTATGTGTGTGTTTGTGTGTGTGTGTCTGTCTGTCTGTCTCTCATATATACACACAAAACCACACGCAGATGTGTCTTTACTTGGTTATATGTCATAGGAACTCTCTCTCTGTCTGCCTATTGCCTTTCCGTCTACCCCTCTGTCTCTTTCGTGTGTGTGTGTGTGTGTGTGTGTGTGTGTGTGTGTGTGTGTGTGTGTGTGTGTGCGGCGCGTCCGTCCGTCAAGTCAAGTCAAGTCAAGTCAAGTCAATCTATTTCCAGATGGTACATTGAATAAGCAATGCATTTGCTTTTTTTCATCAAGCCATCTATCTAACCACGCGTGCGTGCGTGCGTGTGTGTGTATGTGCGCGCGTGCATGCGTGCTTGCGTGTGTCTGTGTCTGTGTGTGTGTATGTGTGTGTTAACTACTAACGGAGCTACTTACAGCTTGATGTCTGTCTACTGCTTTGCCACAGAGTTTTTTTTATATCTCTAAATTCTCGCCTGCACGAACATCGATTAAATCATTGGACGTTTCTTACGTTATCGAATCACTGCTGTTAGATAAACGCATGCTAAAAGCACAAACCATGTCCCTTCGAAAATGGTCTTGGAAACCATGAACATCTATGGATGGATCTACGGCTATGCATGTAAAAAAAAGAAAAGCACATGAATGCTTATTCCATTATCCTCAAAAAAAAGAATAAAATGAACATAATAAAATGACAGAATGAAAAATAAACACGCACATCCCTTCACACCCACACACAAGCATGCACAAAGCTAGCGCCTGCTCAAGCATACACACAAACGCACGCCCCGCGGGCGCACGCGCATGTACGTATGCACATACACACACACACACACACACAACACACACACAACACACACACACACACATACACGCTCGCACTCACGCAAGCGCAAGCATACACACAGACACAGAGGGACAGACAGACAGACAGACACACACACACGCACACACACACACACACGTTCAAGTTTTGCACTTGGCTTATGTTTAATCAGTTACCTTTTGTGGTTTTTTTGAGGGGCTCTTGAAATCTAATTTCAATTCTTGTTTAAGTCTGATATCACCAAAACTGAACGGACATTTAAAGAAACAACAATAAAAGCAATACACTCACTCACACACACACACACACACACACACACACACACACACACACACACACACACACACACACACACACACACACACACACACACTCTCTCTCTCTCTCTCTTTATCTCTCTCTCTCCCCTCCCCCTCTTTGTCTCTCTGTCTCTGTCTCTCCCCCTCCCTTCCCTCTCTCTCCCCTCCCCTCCCCGCTCTCTCTCTCTCTCTCTCTCCCTCCCTCCCTCCTTGCACCCCCCCCCCCCTATCTCTCTCTCAACTATAAGCGCAGAGATGTTTTTCTGTGCGGTCTATAAATCATACTTAAATTTGTTCATTCATCTCAGTATGCTGTGGATCCCCTCCCATAACGCTGTTTGACCTTTTCACACAGAGAACAGATCAATGCTGCTGCTGTTACTGCTGTTGCTGCTGCTGCTGCTGCTGCTGCTGCTGCTGCTGCTGCTGCTGCAGTGGGCTATCCATCACTTCCTCTGATGCTGAGTGTGCCTTTCATGCCTCTCCTCCTCACGTCTTTGCCTGAGGTCCCGTGGCTAGACTGCTGTTGGAGAAACGGAGAAATGTAGTGTTTGATCCTTTGACGAGCCTAGATGTTGATTGCTTTATGTTTTGGTTGTTTCCCCGTATGTAGAAATGTAGCTCACCTGTTAGTGACAGGTAAGAAATGAACTGTATTAAAATGAAGATGTTATAAATATGACTTGTAGATTTGTGCTGTTTGGTATATAGTTGTTATCGTTTATAAGCTACTTTTGTGTGTGTGAGTGAGTGAGTGAGTGAGTGAGTGATTGAGTGTTTTTATTTTATTTATTCTTTTATATCGAGGATAATGGAATATGCACGTATGTGCTTTTTTACATCAAGTCCCCGTGTGTATGCGGTTTTGTAAATTCTGTCATCTGTTTCCACCGCACACAATGGCCTACTTTTACGAAAAGCGGAACAGGATTTAACGTGTGTGCAAGATGTTCTGTGTGTGTGTGTGTGTTGTTTTTTAAGACATTCTTTTATTTTATTCTTTTATTTTATTCTTTTATTATTCTTTTATATCGAGGATAATGGAATAAGCACTTAAGTGTATAAGTGGGTTTGTGTTGTGTGAGTGAGTGTTTGTGTGTGTGTGTCTGTATGTGTGTCTGTGTGCGTACGAGTGAGTGAGTAAGTGAGTGTGAGAGAGAGTGTATGTGTGTGTTATCTTTTTTTATTTTATTCTTTTATTTCGACCCGCAAAGAGTATGTTTGCTTACATCCAGTCCCTGTGTATAATCATGTGGTTGTATGAATTTTGTCAACCGTTCCCACCAGCACACAATGAACTTCTCTTCCGAAAAAGTTGAACAGGTTTAATGTGTGTGTGCACGTGCGTGCATGCGTGCGTGTGTGCGCGCGCACGTGTGTGTGTAATCAAAGTCAAAGCCAAAGTGAGTTCAGATTTTTATTTCCAGATGGTACACTCAAATGATTTCTCCATTTGCCTGGTTTCCTTAAGCCATCCATCTGAAGGAAAAACAAAACAATGACAAAAACAAAACGCAGAAATAAAGAAAAAAGAAAGGAAGAAACAAACGAACGAGAAAAGGCAACCAAAAATTGTAAAAGGGAAAAAAGCAGCTCCAGGCAAAGAAACAAGAGTGCATCATGTTACACTGTCTCACCACAACATTAACCACGCGCCTCTGTGCGTGCGTGCGTGCGTGCGTGCGCGTGCGTGCGTGTGTGTGTGTGTGTGTGTGTGTGTGTGAGTGTCTGTGTGTCTCTGTGTGTTTTTGTCTTTGTCTGTGAGAGTATGTGTGTGTATGTGTGTGTGTGTGCGCGCGCGCGCGCGCGAGTGTGTGTTTATGTGCCGCGCACGCCCGGCATGTGTGCGTGTATGCGCGTCTGTGTCTTCGTCTTAACGTCTGTCCATTAAAAAAAGGGTTTTTAGACAGATGTGTGCGTGTGTGTGTGTGTGTGTGGGGGGGGGGGGGGGTCGTGTGTAAAGGAGTGTGCGTGTGTGTTTGTATACGTGTGTATTTATTTAATTATTTTATTTAGTCTTTTAAATCGATAGTAATGGAATAAGCACTCGTGCTTGTGTGCGTGCGTGTGTTTTGTGCGTGGTGCGTGCGTGTGTGGTGTGTGTGCGTGCGTGTGTTTGTGTGTGCGTGTGTTGTGTGTGTGGTGTGTGAGTGTGTGCGTGCGAGTGTGTGTGTGTGTGTTGTAAGATCTCCACTCGGTGTTGTGCGTGTTATTATGGGGAGGCAGTGTTTGCTCACCCGTGTTGTTTTCGTTTATTCTAGCTGTCAATTTGCCATTCGATTCTCCATTGCCTTGTGTGGGCCGTTTCCTCAGCCCACACGCAAACAGTTATTTCTCAATCTTTGTTTGTTTAACACTTGTTGGTTTTTTTGAATATATAACATTAGGCGGCCTTGAATCTTGAACCGTGTTAGTTTCCAAAGCTACGGGTCTTCTCCATATTTTGCTTTGTGTTGAGCAATGAATTGAGAGTCACTAACTTTCCACAGCAGAATGTATGTAAAAGAAAAGAAATGAATTAGTTATTCCATATTCATTTTAAAAAAAATGTTCATCATTTATCAACCAAGTCTCACACGGTAGCCATAGTATAGATAATGTTTTCTTGACAATTCGTCATGTGCTTCAAGATCAGACTGATGCGTTCCCTGATCATATCTATGTTGTTGCACGCCTGTGAAACACTGACAATAACAGCCGACATTGAAAAAAGGATACAGCAATGGAGATGAGGTGCTTTCGCAAACTCCATGGTATCTCCTACAGAGATCACATCACTAATGAGGAAGTGAAGGCCAGAATTAAAAACGCCATCGGACCATATGAAGAGCTCCTGACTTCATTGAAAAGACGCAAACCAAAGTGGTACGGACACGTTACACGAACATCTGGACTGGCCAAGACTGTCCTACAGGAAACAGTATAAGGAGGGAGATGAAGAGGCAGACAGAGAACACGATGGGAAGACAACATCAGAGAGTAGACTGGCCTTGAGTGGAACTATTTGCTACGGAAAGCAGAGGACCTTGGGGAGTGGAGGAAGCTGGTTGCAAATTTTTCAGTAGTGCCCCCACGGTCCAAGGGACTACGGGATAAGTGAGGTGAGAGTTATTGCATAGTCACAGAGAAAAACTTTTCACCATTCATTCATTACAAAGTCTCACATGATTGACGGCCAGAGAATAAAACTCCCTTCTAAAACATTCCAGCATCCCAATGAGCACCAAGGCAAAACTCATCAACGCCATCTTCGTTCCAACACTCACATACCAGTGTCAGACATGGGCCCTAACAAAAGCTTTAGAGAGAAAATTGGTCACATGTGAAATGCGCTGCCTGAGAAAAGCTGTCAACAAGACCAGACGCGACAACAAAGGATCAGGTGGTTTGGTCACCTCACTAGAATGCCGCCCAACCAACCAGCCCTACGGGCATACACCACCAAACACAATGGCTGGAAAGCCAGAGGTAGACCAAGGAGACGATGGAGCGACTCCGTGGCTGACACCCTGCGAGCCCATGACCTGTCACTACATCAAGCCTCCCGCCTTGCTGCAGACAGACGTCTGTGTCTCCCCGCGACGCCGAAGGGCACCAGCGGCAGATGAAAGAAGAAGATAGATAGATAGATAGATAGATAGAATCGAGCTTAGTCATATGAAGCTGGAAAAACACATCACCATTAACAGGCCATCAAATGCCCATTGGCTTTGTCCTATAGCTCTCGTGCTTGGCTGTAATGCTTGTCATTCAATTCACTCTCCAGGAAGGTCAACACTTCAATAGTATTCACTCTGTTGTCAGCCTTCCCTGCTTGTATCATGTCTTATTCATGGCAATTGTGTGCTAAACAGCCTTTTGCCAAGATGGAAGGACAAGATAAAGAGGGCGAAATGGCCCGGTGGTTAGAGACATATGCGCAGTGTCGTTAATGGTTTTCTTGTCACTAACTGGATTAAGGCCTTTAACAGCACGAACCTGGTCCAAACGTAACTGGACATTATTATTTTAAACTGGTCTGCACATCGTTTTGTATCAAAACACATGAAAACACGACCCAAAATAATGGCAGTGAATATATATTACAGAAATAGAAACTCAGCCATGACTCTGAACGTAAAACTAGTACTTCCTAACTTTCGGGAGAAAATCTGCTGTATCACCGGACTCACACTAAGACAAAGGCAATGGGAGTTATCAGGTTTGGAATCGTTTGTCTTACAATTTGCAGTCTGTACATTGACAGCCCGCCTGGCGAAAGCAAAGAGAAGAGCGTTGGGTGGGTTTTATTTTTCTACAGGAAGTTTCCAGACCCAGGAAAGAGTTCTAAGAATCTCGCTTAAGCCTGTCCACTTAACGACAATGAACAACTTTAGGACACAATAATAATAATAATAATAATAATGCATGGAATTTATATAGCGCTGAATCTTGTAAAGCAACAAATCAAAGCGCTCAGATTTTATTTCATACCGCTTTAAGTCACGGCAGATTTCTCTCCGTGAAATTCGGGCTGCTCTCCCCGGGGAGAGCGGGAGAACGCGTCGCCACTTAGCGCTGCGCCACCCTTTCACCCTTTTTTTTTCTGCAGCTGTATTTGTTTCCCTATCAGAGTGGCTTTTTTCTAAGAATTTTGCCAGGGACAACTCTCTTGTTGCCGTGGGTTTTTTACGTGCGCTAAATAATTACGTGTAACACACGGGACCTCGGTTTATCGTCTCATCCGAAAGACTAGCGCCCAGACCACCACTCATGGTCTAATGGATGGGGGAAAAATTTCCAGTCCAAACGGGGTACGAACCGCCGCACACTTCAGACTCGGACTTTTCGCTTTCTAGACAGGCGCGTTACCTCTAGACCACCGATCCACCACACAAGAGTGGTACTTAATAGTAAATGAGTGCACGGGGTAGACTTTCTTTCAAGGTATCCGTTTGAGGGAAACTTTCCCCCGTGGAGTTTATCGTTTCTGACTCCAATCTCCCGAAAGTCTTTCAGACGAAAGTGGATACTGATGTTCCATGTGCAAAACGCATGCAGAGCATCACGAGCAGGTGTCATCCTTCTTTTGTAGAAGATAAGGTCAGCTATGGTTGGTGGTGGGATGGATGACGTTGACATACTCAGCATGCACCCTGCTACCAGAGAAGGAATGGGCTCCGTTTGGTTCAACGTGTTTGAAAATTTCAGAGTAGTGCCACGCCCCGACGACTCTTTGAAGAGTTAGAGAGAAGCTAAGTTATGTGAAAGGCAAGGAAACACACACTGTATGGAAACAAGAGCATACACTCTATGGTTACGTTATTTTGGAACATTGTCTTGCAACGGGATGGTTTATAATGAACCTAAGAATGCCCCCCCCCCCCCCTCTATGTGTGTGTGTGTTCACTTAAACCAGAATCCAGTAAAAAGATATTGGTCTATTTCACAAGTCTTTCATATCAACCTCACTGAAAAGTAGCACGCTCAATCTTTTCCCAGTATAATTTTTAACAAATAATTATTCTTATTCGAAACCAACATAATGTATAAATATAAAACAGAACAAAATAAAGAAAAAAGCAACATATATATATATATATATATATATATATATTATATATATATATATATACATATATATATATACATATATATATATACATATATATATATATATATATATGTATGTATGTATGTATGTATGTGTATGTATGTATGTATGTATGTGTGTGTGTGTGTGTGTGTGTGTGTGTGTGTGTGTGTGTGTGTGTGTGTGTGTGTGTGTGTGTGTGTGTGACTTATTCCATCCTCGTGCAACCGGAGGGTATTGTCTACATGATATCATAAGTAGCATGATGGCTCATGTGGTGTAGAACCCTCCCCGTTACGACGTTTTGTCTTCCTGCTATTGATTCGGCTCTGTGCTGTAGTACAGTGTAAATCACAGCTGACTGCTACGCTACTTTCCTCCGCACAGCCTTTTGCCCGTAGCGGTCTGACTGACTCCTGACTTTGACAGATAGCAGGCCTGTCTACATGTATCTATAGAAGGAAGGTTGAATGACTGCTTCTCTTCATTTCATTTAATTTCATACCACTGTTGAGTCACGGCAGATTTCTCGGCGTGAAATTAGGGCTGGTCTTCCCCGGGGAGAGCGCGTCGCCTCAAGAGCAGCGCCACCCATTTCTTCTTCATGGAACGTTCAGACCAGCAACTATTGTTGTCAGTTATATGAGCGGAAATGCGTCATGCACGCTGCCGTTAAGCGCCTGACAAGTCAGGCCCAGCGCATCCGACTTCGGTATAAGAGAGAATCGTTAACTTTAAAGTCTTTCTGGAAAAAAAAATGCGGCAAATAGACAAGGAGGTGACAGGAAGAAAAGATACAAGACAGAAACAGAGACTGATAGAAAAGAGAAAATTTCTAGCACAGAATTTCCAGAATGTGGGGATGCTATCTATACTGACATGCTCCCGGTATCCTTTTTTAATTTTTTATTCTTTTATATCGAGGATAATGGAATAAGCACAGGGGGAGAATGACTTTTATCCAGAAGGGGGTTGGTGGTGGTCGTTTCCTTCTTAGGCTAGAACTCCGAGGTTCACCAGTGGTGAGATTTCGCGTATGCGACCATTTGCACACTACATACATGCTTGCAGTGCCACTTGATGAGCCAGGCGATCGATCATTCATAGCTTCCAATATATTGATCAGAAACACGAAGGTTTTTCAGCGATTTCCGAATAACACGCAGTTAGCTTCTCTGACATCCTTGGGTAAAGCATTCCACACAGCGGTGCCAATATAACGGAATGCTTGCTGGCCGTGGAATTTTGTTTAGATGTGTCGTGGGAAGGGAAACGACAGTGACTTAGCTGATCGGAGAGCTCGAGAAGGGCGATAACAACCAAACAAGATCAGAGATGTAAGCCGGAAGGTTTCCTGTTACAGGCAAGGAATGCTAATGATAACAACTGAACAAGATCAGAGATGTAAGCCGGAAGGTTTCTTGTTGCAGGCAAGGAATGCTAATGATAACAACTGAACAAGATCAGAGATGTAAGCCGGAAGGTTTCTTGTTGCAGGCAAGGAATGCTAATGATAACAACTGAACAAGATCAGAGATGTAAGCTGGAAGGTTTCCTGTTACATGCAAGGAATGCTAATGATAACAACTGAACAAGATCAGAGATGTAAGCTGGAAGGTTTCCTGTTACATGCAAGGAATGCTAATGATAACAACTGAACAAGATCAGAGATGTAAGCTGGAAGGTTTCCTGTTACATGCAAGGAATGCTAATGATAACAACTGAACAAGATCAGAGATGTAAGCTGGAAGGTTTCCTTTACATGCAAGGAATGCTAATGATAACAACTGAACAAGATCAGAGATGTAAGCTGGAAGGTTTCCTGTTACATGCAAGGAATGCTAATGATAACAACTGAACAAGATCAGAGATGTAAGCTGGAAGGTTGTCTGTTACAGGCAAGGAATGCTAATGATAACAACTGAACAAGATCAGAGATGTAAGCTGGAAGGTTTCCTGTTACAGGCAAGGAATGCTAATGATAACAACTGAACAAGATCAGAGATGTAAGCTGGAAGGTTTCCTGTTACATGCAAGGAATGCTAATGATAACAACTGAACAAGATCAGAGATGTAAGCTGGAAGGTTTCCTGTTACATGCAAGGAATGCTAATGATAACAACTGAACAAGATCAGAGATGTAAGCTGGAAGGTTTCCTGTTACATGCAAGGAATGCTAATGATAACAACTGAACAAGATCAGAGATGTAAGCTGGAAGGTTTCCTGTTACATGCAAGGAATGCTAATGATAACAACTAAACAAGATCAGAGATGTAAGCTGGAAGGTTTCCTGTTACAGGCAAGGAATGCTAATGATAACAACTGAACAAAATCAGAGATGTAAGCCGGAAGGTTTCTTGTTGCAGGCAGAGAATGCTAATGATAACAACTGAACAAGATCAGAGATGTAAGCCGGAAGGTTTCTTGTTACAGGCAAGGAATGCTAATGATAACAACTGAACAAGATCAGAGATGTAAGCCGGAAGGTTTCTTGTTACAGGCAAGGAATGCTAATGATAACAACTAAACAAGATCAGAGATGTAAGCCGGAAGGTTTCCTGTTACAGACAGAGAATGCTAATGATAACAACTAAACAAGATCAGAGATGTAAGCCGGAAGGTTTCCTGCTACAGGCAAGGAATGCTAATGATAACAACTGAACAAGATCAGAGATGTAAGCCGGAAGGTTTCCTGTTACAGGCAAGGAATGCTAATGATAACAACTAAACAAGATCAGAGATGTAAGCCGGAAGGTTTCCTGTTACATGCAAGGAATGCTAATGATAACAACTAAACAAGATCAGAGATGTAAGCCGGAAGGTTTCTTGTTACAGGCAGAAAATGCTAATGACACTATCCTCTGTCTAATTCCTCCACGTACGGAAAGCGAGTGCATGTTCTTGTCTTACTATTCTTTTGTCTGCCTACTTTGTCTGTCTGTCTGTCTGTCTCGCTCTGTCTGCGTACTTGTCTGTCTGTCTCTTTGTCTCTTTGTCTGTCTCTCTCTTTGTCTGTCTCTTTGTCTGTCTCTCTCTTTGTCTGTCTCTTTGTCTGTGTGTGTGTGTGTGTGTGCTGTCTGTCTGTCTGTCTCTCTCTCTCTCTCTCTCTCTCTCTGTTTATATTTCTCTGGTTCTGAACTTCTGCCTCTGTCTGTCTTAAGTCTGTGTCTGCGGTCTCACCAGTTCCGTCTTTCTGTCTGTCTTTCTGGCTATCTGTATATCTGTTAATCTGATTCTGCCTTTCTACCCTTCTTGTGCGTCTTTCGGCTTGTGCCTGCAATGTCTGTCTATATGAGTTAGTTGTCTCTCGCCGCTCTTCGACAACCCGTATGCTTTAATGCTGTGTGAATTATTGCAATATTTTCCGGGAGATTAGATCCGACAGTGCTGATATTGGTATTATAA
>CM054137.1:71927498-71932498 GCA_028751875.1 Rapana venosa | reverse complement strand
GTTAGCTCGTGTCTTCAAGACCTTCAGTGTGGGAAGATGCATGAAGGAACTGCTGTTGGATAAGAGGAGGACGGTCGCTAATCCAGTGTACATAATATATTATCTCACTGGTTTTGGAAAAAAAGCAAATGCATTGCTTATTCAATGTACCATCTGGAAATTAAATTTTAACTTGACTGAAGGTATCGTCCTCAGCAAGAAAAGGATTTATATGTAACCCATAGGGTGTTCATAAAAGTGAGAAATCCAACTACAGCAGTCCAAATGTCACTAGCAGAATACATGTCCAGTAATTATGCAATCAAGTTAACTGGAAAATTATAAATAGTTAATACATGAAGTGGTACCACATTAAAATCTTGAACATTCGTGCTCTCACGAAGTGAAACACTATAGGAGCAAAGAACTGATTGAGTTGACACTTAGCGATTTTATTATTATTATCATTATTATTATTATTATTATTATTATTATTATTATTATTATTATTATTATTATTATTAACTCATTAGTACGTTCAATAAGAGTACTAGTTTAATGAGCTTTTGTCTGTTTTATTATTTAAAAGGGTTTTGAATTCCTAAACATCGGGGCGTCTGTAGTAGAAGTTCATCACATCTGTATAGAGACATTCATCGTAAAAGACCATCTAAAGATGGAATAAGTACACACACACACACACACACACACCCACACACACACACACACACACACACACACACACACACCAGAGTAGTGTCTTGCATACAATAGATCAGAACAGACACATCTAAACGCCATCGATAGCGCGGGGCCTGTTCTAGTTGGTGTCCCGTGATTGTCTAATAATGGGAAGTTTTCCTGGAGTGTTGACCCTGAACAGTACAATGAAACAAGCCAGAGCGTGGTCGTATTATGTGGTTAGATCGGACTGAGCGACAAGAGAGCAGTAGCACTGACATAACACGACATAACTGGGAAGCGTGCATGGATGTTCATTCTACTCCACTCTCTCCAAAAGTCCTTTGGATGAGACTATAAACCGAGGTGCCTTGAACAAACGCACGCAGAACATCTTGCGTTTACGTTAAAACCCGTTCTGCTTTTCGGAAGAGTAGGCCATTGTGTGCCGGTGGGAACGGATGACAAAATTTACAAAACTGCATACACATGGGGACTGGACATAAAAAGCACAAGAGTGCTTATTCCATTATCCTCGAAATATGATAAGAATAAGAATGCATAGCAGTGGCTACTGTCAAAAAAATCTACAAAGAACTGAACTGGTTGTGTGCCCCTTAATTTCTTCGTATGAATGCCTTTTATAGGCAGTAAGAATAAAGTACAATCATTCAAAAAAAGGAAGTCGTGACACACGCCATAAGGCACTTATTTTCCAAAAAGTTATTGTCGGTTGTTTTATATGTAGGTTTTTTTGTTGTTAATATGAAAATCGCATTCAACTAGCTTCTATTTTTGAACTCTTTTGCGATGTCCAATAAAGCGTACATGTATTTTCAATAAATTGCTCTGTCCCTTCTTCTTCTTGTTCTTGTTCTTGTTCTTGTTCTTGTTCTTCTTCTTCTTCTTCTTCTTCTTCTTCTTCTCTTCTTCTTCTTCTTCGCTGTGTTTTGTGTGTGTTGTGTGTGTGTGTGTGTGTGTGTGTGTGTGTGTGGTGTGTGTGTGTGTGTGTGTGTGGTGTGTTTCTCCTTGTGTGTGAATGTTTCTTGTGTGTGTGTGTGTGTGTGTGTGTGTGTGTGTGTGTGTGTGTGTGTGTCTGTGTGTCTGTGTCTGTGTCTGTCTGTGTGTGTTTTCTTTTTAGCTGTTTTCTTTCTTCTATGTTTTTTTTTCCTAATTTCTTCGGATTTCTTTTTCGATTCATTGATTCTCTTCTCCATTTTCTCCTTTATCCTCCTCTCTCCCCCTTACCATTGTTTTCCTCTGTGTTGTGTGTCTGTGTGCCTGTGTTATTTCTTTCATTCCAGTAGTTCTTTTTTCTTTTCTTCCTTCTTCGGTAAACATGATTTGTTTCTTTGTTTTCTCGGTTTCCTGATTTTCGCTTTTTCTTTCGTCTCTTTGCTTTTGTCCATTGTTTCTGCCTTCTAACCCCCCCCCCCCCCCCCCCCCCCCCCTGTTTTTTTCTTCTGTTTGTTTTTGTTCTTTTCTTTGCTTTTGCCTATTTCTCTGTCAGCACTCTTTGTGATTCGCATTTGTCTTTGAAATTTCGGGGAAAGGGGCGTGTGGTGTGTGTGGTGTGGGGGGGGGGGGGGGGGGGGGGGTCGGGTTACTGGGGATTTTTTGGTTGTTATTTTTCCTCGGCTACTTCCCGTGGGGATGCCAGGGGGCCTGACAGTATAAATAGCATCCCCACTTTCTGGAAATTCTGTGCTAGGAATTCCCCACTTTTCTATCCCTCTCATTGTTTCTGTCTTGTCCTTTTTCTTCTTATCACCACCTTCTTGTCTCTTTTCTGCCTTCTTGGTCCATTCTCCTTCCTGTTTTTCTTTCTCCCATAAAGCCTTTAACGATAACAATTCTCTCCCTTGCCGAAGTTGGATGCGCTGGGGCCTGTCTTGTCAGGCGCTTAACGGCAGCGCAACGCATTTTCGTTCATATGACAGACAACAATGGTTGCTGTCTGAGCGTTCGACGAAGAAGTTCCTCGGCTAGAGCACTGAGGTTCAAAGATGGTGACATTATATTTTGTGCGTATTCGGCCGATTTCGATTTGTTTGTCTTACAAGATTCAGCGCTATATAAATTCCATATATTATATTATTATTATTATATTATTATTATTATTATTTCACTCACGATGGAGGTAGCTGCATTCCGACTTTGAGGATGATGACTGTCTAAACGCAATACGAGTGTGCGCGCGTTTTTCTTAATGGTGTCATCTGTTACAACTGGCACGGATTAGCCTACTCTTCACAAAAGCGGGAAGGGTGTTAGTATTGATGTTAACTCAATGGGGAAGAAATCAATGGGGATGACAAAATTTACAAAACCGCATACACACGGGGACTGGATGTAAAAAAGCTCATGAGTGCTTATTCCATTATCCTCGATTAAAAAAATATATATCTGAGCGCTTTGATTTGTTGCTTTACAAGATTCAGCGCTATATAAATTCCATACATTATTATTATTATTATTATTATTATTAATCTCCTCAAACAGGTGTCTCCAGGGTGGCTCGAACTCGTTTCGTTAGATCAAAGATCTCAATGCTCTAACCGCTGGACTAACTCCACTTCCCCGCCCCCAACCCCAGTTTCCCGATTTGTTTTTTATATTACACAGTAGTCTAATACATCTCACCAGTCTTGTCTTTTCTGTAAATCTAAAACGGAGAATGTTAGGTGCGTGATGTTTTTTTTTCTCTCTCTAGTTTTTCTTTTGTTTGTTTTGGTGATATCTGAGAATTGAATAACTGGATGGCGTGTGTGTGAATCAGAATCAGAATCTATCTGAGTGTGTGTATTTGCGTGGGTGCGTGCCTCCATGCGTGCGTGTGTGAGTGTGTGTGTTATGTACGTGTTTCTGCGTGCGTGCGTGTGTGTGCGTACGTGCGTGTGTATGTGTGTGTGTGTGTGTGCGTGCGTGTGTGCACAGCCTAGCCTAGTGATGATGAAGAGGTAGAGTGTGGTATGCTAAGGTTGTTGCAGTAGTGGTGGTGGCGGTGGTGCTGTTATCTGTAGGCGGGGGGGGAAGGTTTGCTCTGTAAACAGCTTGGCTGGCTAGGAGTGTCCTGGGCCTAGAATATTGCGCGTGTGTGGTCGTTGTCGTGGGTAGTGGAGGGTTTCTAAGCCAGCTTCTTCATTAATCGATCGTCGCCGCGCCGCTCAGTTCAATATTCGTTCCGGTCCTTCTAGCCTGTCTTTGTTGGTTTGATGTCTTTGTCTCTCTCTCTCTCTTTGAATGTCTGTCATCTCTTTGATGCATCTGTCTGTCTGTCTGTGTGTATGTATGTATGTATGTATGTCTGTCTGTCTGTCTGTGGGTTTGTCCGTCTGTCTGTATCTCTGTCTGTGGGTTTGACTGTCTGTCTGTAACTCTGTCTGTGGGTTTGTCGGTCGGTCGGTTGGTCAATCTCTCTCTCTCACTCCCTCCTCTCTCTCTCTCTCTCGTTCTCAGAACATCTTGCGCATACGTTAAATCATGTTCCGCTTTCCGTAAGAGTAGGCCATTGTGTGCCGGTGGGAACAGATGACAGAATTTACAAAACCGCATACACACGGGGACTGGATGTAAAAATGCACACGAGTGCTTATTCCATTATCCTCGATATAAAAGAATAAATAAATAAATAGAATCTATTTTGACATGTATTTCTGTTGATGTTATAATGAGATTTTTTCCAAAACTTTTCCTTTGTATTTGTTAATTTGGTTTCCTTATAAATTCTGGACTGATAGCTATATGTAAAAATAGCCATTATATGTGCGTATTTCTTCCTCTCAATAAAAAGTTTCAAGTTTCTCTTCAGAAAGGGACTATGGTCAAAAATCTGAATACACAATTCGCAGACTTCTTTCTTCTTCTCTTCTTCTCTCTCTCTCTCTCTCTCTCTCTCTCTCTCTCTCTCTCTCTCTCTCTCTCTCTCTCTCTTCTCCCCCCCCCCTTCTCTCTCTCTCTCTCTCTCTCTCTCTCTCTCTCTCTCTCCTCTCTCTCTCTCTTCTCTCTCTCTCTCTCCTCACAGGCTTTCTTTGTGCGAGTTCCTCTTCGTGGTTTGTTTCAGAATACACTTTGAAATGAAAGTAACGTTGTTTTTCAAAACCATGTAAGCAAGAAGTGTACCCATAGAATTGAAATTTAAAAACGGAAAATAAACCACCGTGGCATAATCTACGCGTACTATTTGCTTTTTGTTTCTACGCGTGTGGGTGCGATTTTTTTAAAAAAACGATTTCATTATTTTCTGTTGTTCGAGTTTTGCGGTTAGCGAGTTTCATAAAACAACTAACTCTGCAAATCTATCTTGGTGTTTTTTGTCGATTGAAGGAAAACTGCAGAAG
>CM054137.1:71899998-71922498 GCA_028751875.1 Rapana venosa | reverse complement strand
TTTGGATTGAGGACATAGAGCAGTAACAGGTAGTCACGAGAAAGTTGGAAATAATCATCAAATAAGGATTTCCTGTATTCCTACAGTATTGACCCCGCGCATACATAGTGCGTTAAGGAAGCTAGCAGACGACAAAAGACTGAGGGGGTACAGTGTTTGCTGAAAAGTTTTTAAAAATCCAAACCTACCGAATTTGTCCAAAATCACATGAGATTTGAGTCAGAGGCTAGTCTTTCACAAATAGTGGTTTTTATTTCTGTGGATGCCTTAGTACGTGCGGTATGAATATAAGAGTCACACAGAAAAACAGAAGGAAAAGAGTGATTTTTTTAATACCGGTGTGTGGCCAAAGCACTGCACAGGGTTGACCCCCAACAACCGCCATGCCATGTTGGTGTGACAGGGACATAACTCAGGCACTGCGGCACAGGGGGAGTTCACGGACCTGATTGACTGACGCCACAGATATAACATACAGCTAGCCTTGAACAATAGCACTTAGCCAGCGTATGTGTTGGGGAGGGGGGGGGGGGGATATTGTGCGTGTGTATGTGGTTTAGTTCAAAGTCTTTGGAGGTCATCGTCGAACTCGACGGACAAACATACTATCTACTAACGCTTGGTGATATTACACTTGGTGTGTGTGTGTATCTATAAGTGTGTCCTGATGTACTGATATACAAACTCCAGCTGTAAACGATATAGAACATTGCAGCATTAGGAGGAAAACACCCTGCAAATACAGAGAAAAACACCCTTGTATAGATAGGAGCAACGATGATACGACCAATTGCAAAAAAGTGTCTAGTTTACAGAAGTGAGTTATACAACCATCAAAAGCAGTGACTGGTTAGCAGCGATACCGGTATCGTTTTTGTCATCCTCATCGTCGATAATACCTACAACAGTTCCATTACACCTTCCACCATGACAATCATCGTAAATATCGTCGTCACCATCGTCAAACAGAAGCTCTTATCCAGGGTGGGGTCTATGGTGCACTTTGCCTTTTGTCTCCAATTCTATTAAAACTATTGCAATGACATTTTGCACAGTGATAAAAAATATTCTTTTTAAGCTAAAATACAAAGTTTAACAAGTTAATATCATAGAAAAAGTTTTTGATGATGTATTTTACTATCTGTGTTGGAAACAAATTGGGTTCTTCTTTTCCATATCTACGATTATCGACGTAACAAAATCTTGGAGCTATAATTATTGCAAAGGCAAAGGATATGACTAGAAAGGCGCAGTGAATATAGATTTGAATGTTAGAGGCATGTTTTTAAAGTAAATATTTATAACAAAAAAGCACAAAGCAGTATCAGAATCTTAGGCAAACCAGTCATACTCTTAAACATGTCATTAAAGGATATAATGTTTTCATTTTTTTTTTCTTTCGAGGTCACCCAAATGTATTTTTTTAATCCAGTTCTGGTGTGCATTCAGTTCTGTTAATTTTGTCATCCATTCCCACTGGCACACAGTGGCATACTCTTCCAAAAGGCCAGGCAGGTTTTAACATATGTGCAAGATGTCCTGCGTGCGTTTGTACACAAAACCTTGGTTTATTCTTTCATCCGAAGAACTTGGGGACAGAGGAGTTTGCACTGCTGTTAACTCCTGGGAATGGGTGGCTTGAAGGTGGCTTAAACCCGAGTCGTCAGACTGCAAACACAAGGCTCTAACAAATAGGCTATTTCGTCCCCAACACCAGTGATATTCATATAAATTTTTCTTTCTTTTTCATAAACAGTTAACATTATCAACAGCAACGCAGCCACCTCGAGTCACTGGCATGCACTCACCATCACCATCACCTCAATAAGTTGCATTGCTCATCATTTGTACCCCACCCACCCACTACTTGCCCTATCACCAACACCACTCCATCACCAACCAATACCACATCACCACCACCACCATCACCAACAATACCACATCATCACCACCACCATCACCAACCAACCACCACCACCACCATCACCAACCATCACCAACCAACCACCATCACCACCAACCATCACCAACCGACACCACCACCAACCATCACCACCATCGCCACAACAGTTAACAACCCACGAGAGGAGCTGCAGCGACACATCAGAAGAAGCAGGAGCGACAGACCAGCCGCCATGAGGATGGCCTGAATTGGCGGGAAATGGACAGCCCTTGTGAGCGATGCGGAGAGTTGTTCCCCCTTGTGGCTGCAGGCGTCGCCAGGGGAGGCGGGTGTGTGGGGGTGGTAGGGGGTTGTCTGCTGGTACAGTGCAGATTGTCGCCCCTGTCTTCGACTCTGGGGATACCTTAGGGCCGTCTGGTTTGAACACATTATAGGGTAGGCACTCGCAAGTGCGTGCATACATACGCGCGCGCGTGCGCGGACACACACACACACGCATGCACGCACACACATGCATGCACGCACACACACACATATAAACGACATTGATTTTATTAATTAATAGGGGTTATAAGCGTTTGCGCGTATTCATGTGTGCGTTGCGCGCGCGCATGCGCGTACGTGTGTGTGTGTGTGTGTGTGTGTTTATTTGTGAATGCGTGTGTTTGTATGTGTGCGTGCGTGTGTTTGTATGTGTTGTATTCGCGTGTGTGTGTGTGTCTCAAGCCAAGTCAAGTCAAGTTTTTATTTCCAGATGGCACATTGAATAAGCAATGCATTTGCAGTGCCTGTGTGTGTATGCGCGCGCGAATGCGTGTGATTGAATGCACGCACTAGTGATAAACACTTTCCTATCTACTGTGTTATGTCTAGCTTGTAAACCATTTGAATTTATCTGGTTTTGAGATTGTAGAGTATTTGTATTCATGCTTGCAAGAATACATACGCGCGCACTCACGCAGACACAGATGCGCACGCTTCTCCATAAACACAAACACACATGCACAAGTGCGTGCACACACAAGTGCGAGCGCACGCAAGCGCGCGCACACACACATACACGGACAGACAGACATAAGGGCTGACAGACAGGCAGATACACAGACAGACACGCAGACAGACATACAGAGTGAGAGAGGGGGGGGAGGGAGGTGGGGGGAGAAGAGAGAGAGAGAGAGAGAGAGAGAGAGAGAGAGAGAGAGAGAGAGAGAGAGGAGAGAGAGAGAGAGAGAGAGAGAACGCAAACGCAAATACAATTTTATTTCACGAGGGTAATAGATTAAGTAACAATACTTTTTTCCATCCAGCCTCAAAATGAAAGAAAAAATGAAAGAAAAAGCTGCAGAAAAACAAAGCATAATATGATACATATGAAAATACACACACATGGATATCAACAGATGCACAAGAGAAGAGAGAGAGAGAGAGAGAGAGAGAGAGAGAGAGAGAGAGAGAGAGAGAGAGAGACAGACGCGGAAAGAAATTGTTTTCTTTCGTTCGTTAGGGCTCGGAGGCCAAACAATGAAGAAATTTTACGTATGCAACCTATTACTCACTGTTAAGGTAGCCGCTGTTCGACCTCCGAGGATGTCTAAACATAACCAGAATGCATGCTTAGTTTTAATGTTGTCATCCGTCCCTACTGGTACGCAATGACCCACTCATCCGAAAAGCTGAACGAATTTTAACATGTGGGCAAGATGTTCTGCTCATGGGACTTCGATTTATAGTCTCATCCGAAAGAATTTCGACGCTCTGGAGTCGGCACTGATGTTAACTCCAGGGAAAAAAATCCCCATCGAACTGGTGTCTCGGTGGTAGCTCGAACCCGCGCCGACAGATCACAAGCTTAACGCTCTAACCACTAGGCTATTTATTTATTCATGTATTCATTTATTTATTGATACCACTTTAAGTCACGGCAGATTTCTCTGTGTGAAATTCGGGCTGGTCTTCCCCCCGGGGAGAGCGCGTCGCCACAAGAGCAGCGCCACCCATTTTTTTCTTCTTTTTCCTGTCTGAAACTGTATTTGTTTTCCCTATCAGAGCGGTTTTCTACATCACTTTGCCAGGGACAACTCTCTCTTGTTGCCGTGGATTCTTTTACGTGCGCTAAATAATTATATGTGTAACACACGGGACCTCAGTTTATCGTCTCATACGAAAGACTAGCGCCCAGACCACCACTCATGATCTAATGGATGGGGGAAAGTTTCGGGTCCAAACGGGATTCGAACTACCGCACACTTCCGACCCGGACTTTTTTCGCTTACTAGACAGGCGCGTTACCTCTAGACCACCGATCCACCGAGGCTACACCCCCTTCCCCCGGTACTTTTGAAGAGAGAATAAAGAAAAGGAAGAGACAGAGGATATTCCGTGAAAAAGCCGGAGTACATAACGAGGGAAAAGATCCAGTAGCTGCAGAAATCCTGAAGCCTTTTAGTAAAGCATGATGCATTATGTTTCTGTCAACACAATAGGGACTGACAGTCCCAGAGTATGGAATAATGAACCAGATCAAGTCGCTCTGTCTGTCTGTCTTTCTTCTTTCTCTCTCTCTCTCTGTCTGTCTCTGTCTGTCTGTCTGTCTGTCTCTGTCTCTCTCTCTCTCTTCTCTCTCTCTCTCTCTCTCTCTCTCTCTCTCTTTTTTTCTTCTCTCTCTTCTCTCTTGTCACATCTCTGTTTCTGTCTTTGTTCTCTGTATCTGTCTGTCTCTGTGTCATTCTTTCTGTAACTCTTCATCTGTTCGACTGTCGTTTGTCTGTTTGTCTGCCTCTCTTGTCCTTCTGTCTGGGTCGGTCTGTCTGTCTGTCTCTGTCTCTATCTATTTATCTGTCTGTCTCTCTCTCACGGTCTGTCTCTTCTTTCTCTATCTCTCTTCTCTCTCTTTCTCTCTCTCTCTTATAACATTTTATATATTATGTGTGTGTGCGTGTGTTTGGCGTGCATAGCATGCGTGGTTTGTGCTTACGTGCGTTATGAGATACAGAGAGAGAGAGAGAGAGAGAGAGAGAGAGAGAGAGAGAGAGAGAGAGAGAGAGAGAGAGAGAGAGAGAGAGAGAGAGAGAGAGACTAAGAGACACAGAAACAGAGACACCGACAGAAACAGGGAGGCAGAAAGAAAGCAGTCATCCAGCAGTAATGTCTCTCTGGGGCAGAATGTAAATCAAGAGCCAGCTTACCGATGAAGCGGCTTCGTTCAACGGTTCCGGATGAAAGTGGGAACAGGGAGGGAAAGGGCCAGGAGAGAGAGGGGAGGGGAGGGGGAGGTGCAAAGGGTCAGAGCAAGGGCGGAGGGGTTGGGGGTGGTGATGGAGATATGTGGACACTGTTTCTGGACTTCATTTAACTGCGGAGTCAGTCAGGTCTGACCCATACCAGGGTCACCTAGTTAGTCAGTCTCCTTGGAGGGTTCTCGCCACAGGAATCTGCACGAGAGGACTGGTGGTTAGAGTGATGCGCTCGAGATCTGCTGACCCGGGTTCGAATCTCGTTAGGATTTTTCCTGTGGAGTTAACATCAGTGCCGACTCCACTCCCCCAAAAAAGTCCTTTGGATGAGACTATAAACCGAGGTCGGTCCTGTGTGCGAACGCACGCAGAACATCTTGCGCACTCGTTAAAATCCGTTTCGCTTTTTGGAAGAGTAGGCCATTGTGTGCCGGTGGGAACGGATGACAAAATAGACAAAACTGCATACACACGGGAAGTGGGTGTAAAAATGCACATGATTTCAGTATCCTCGAAATAAAAGAATGACTAAAATAAATAGATAAAATCTTGTATTAGGGAAGTTTTAATTAGTAGTATTATTCTCTCTTGATGAAGTTTTGTTGCGAAATGAAAGATTTTTCTCTCTTCTACTCCCTGTCAATTATTGAGAAAATAAGCGATGTTGCTGATGGTGGTGGTGGTGGTGGTAGAGGTGGTGGTGGTGGTTGTGGCGGTGGCGGTGGCGGTGTTGATTGTGTGTATGTTCGTTCTTATATTTAACGTCTGTTCACTATCCGTGATGTTAGACGAGGTTGTGTGTGTGTGTGTGTGTGTGTGTGTGTGTGTGTGTGTGTGTGTGTGTGTGTGTGTGTGTGTGTGTGTGTGTGAGTGAGAGAGAGAGAGAGAGAGAGAGAGAGAGAGAGTGTGTGTGTGTGTGTGTGTGTGTGTGTGTGTGTGGTGTGTGTGAGTGTGTATGAGTGTGTGTGTGTCTGAGTGTGTGTGTGCGCGCACGCGCGTGTGTATGTGAGTATGTGAGTGAGTGTGTGGGTGTCCGCGCGCGTGTGTGTGTGAATGTGTGTGTGTGAATGTGTGTGTGTGTGTGTGCGCGCGCGTGTGTGTCTTCAATTTTACGTCTGTTCACTTAAAGTGATATTGTTCTCACACTAACAGATACATTCTCAGACAGATTGTTTTACCAAAGCCGGTTCTTATCACGCGATTTTCCGAATTAAACCTACTAGCCAGATCTATAGATCAGCTTAGAGAGTGTTCACAGTGAAGGAAAGAGTGCCATCTGATCTCCCCTCTGCTCTCTGTAGTTCCTGCTGTGCACACAACTCGCTGTATGTGGCGACATGAGTGGAGCCACAGCAGGTGTTGCTTGTTCTTATTTAGAATGATTATGTAGAATATGCATCTGCTGTGACCTCTTTTGGCCCTGATATGGGTGAAGATGTCTTAGTCTGTCGCCAAGAACAAGGCTATTTTAAGGAAACTGGTTTAGGTTTAATCTCATTTTATGTGTCGTTGATGTTGTTTCTCCCACAACGTGGTGACGGTCCTGGGTCCTGGGATGACCTTATGGTCGGCCAGGGCCTTGAAGCAAGGTATGACAATAAAGTTGGTTTTACACCCTGTTCTGCACTGTATTTGTTGCACAGTTTTAATCTGAGATTTAAAAAAGGATTGACAAGGTGAAAACCCCAATATGGCATCTATAGTCTTTGTGTCTATGAACAAGATTGGATTGGATTACAAGCTCTTTGGCCTAGGCTTTTCTGTTGCAGAGGACATCTGGTTCTCTAGTATTTTATTGCCGTTTAGTGGCCTTTGGGGACGGGATAGCTCAGTGGTCGGAGCACTCGCTTACCCCCAGCCAAGTTAAGCAGCGTTGAGCGTGCTTACCAGTTGGATGAGTGACCGTTTGGGCGCCTTGGCTTCACCACAGTCCCCCAGTTCATCCAGCTGTAAGTGGGTACCTGCCTATTTAGGGTCAGGAAAGGTAGAGCAGCGAGGGAGAGGAGATGGGCGCCACCCTCAATATGCTGGTCCCTAGAGAAGTGAGGTCTCTGAAGCCTTGCTCCCCTAAGACCTTATAGGTTATGGGGCACCTTTACCTTACGTTTTTAGTGGCCTTTACCTCCTTTATCATTATAGGATGAGGAGAAAAGTGAATGTGTGGGTTGGCAACATGGAAACTATATGTTTTCAAAATCCATCTCCGTCATTTTTCTTACTTTTCGTCTTACTTTTCGTGTTAAATGGTCAGAGCTTTCGCAACCCACTAAATGCTTAGTTAAATTTCTGGATCTTTTACGCGCAAATGTGATCCTTTGTATGAATATATAAAGAAAGGTGTCAACATACTAGAATCTCAATTTTAATGTTTATCTGAAAGATTAGAACAAATCATTTCAATTTTGAAGCTTATCTGGAAGATTAGAACAAATCCCCAATCTTTAACCCCTCATGCGGTAACAAAATGGGAAACTATATTTAAGATGGTTGGGATTTAAACCCGAAACCTTTATATTCAACTGGCCGTTGCGTCGAATATGGAGTTCCATTGCTGCATTTCAATTTATTACAAAGGGTGTCTAGAACATATGCAGATCGCAACTGAAAAATGTCTGACACAGAAACAAGAGGAGAAAAAGCTTGGTCACCGGTCTCACAGGATGGATTTTTGAATAAGATGCAAAATACCTTCATCTGTACGTGTAGTTAAGTAGAGCAACACAACTTTACTTCTCTATTTAGAATTGCAAATTGTATTTGGTGTCACATTCAAAAATATTTCTATGTGTGGAATTAGCTCACTCTGACCACACACACACACACACACACACACACACACACACACTTTCTTTGTCGCTCTGTCTCTGTCTGTCTGTCTCTGCGTGTCTGTCGGTCTGTGTCTGTCTCTGTTTGTCTGTCTGTCTCTGTCTCTCTGTCCCTCTGTCTCTCTGTTTCTGTCTCTCCCTCTCTCTCTTTGGGATGAAAACTGTAGTGTTTTCAGTAGAGAAGCTTTCCAAAGGCAAGATATTTTTTCTGCCTTATCGTCTGACGATGATGTGATCAAATATGTTGCAAAGTTTACTGCTAAAGCAAGAACACTGCGACAATCACAGGAAAACATCAAATAGTTTAACTTTTATTGTGACTAGACTAAAGAAACATTTTTATTCTGTAATCTCCAGCAATATTTTGTGACACATCTAAAGAAACATTTATAACTATACTGTAATCTCCAGCAAGTTTACTTATTGAAACCTGTACATAGAATTTGATTGGATGGTCTAATATAACATTCTAGAATGTTCTTGTTATTATTTTAGTTGTTGTTTATTGGTTCCTGTTGTTTATCCTTGACATTACTTGTGTTCAGTTTGAAGCTGCGTTTACGCCAGAGCTTAAAGTCGTATCCATTTATAGAGAGCACCTGTCTTTTCATTACGTTAAATGCATCATGTAATTTTTCTTGTATTTACAAGAGAAAATGGCGTGTAACCCTCCTTGTCAATAGGCCACATTGAGCAATGACAGTAAATTGGTCAAAGCGTCTCTCTCTGGGAGTATTTTGCTGCAGTGTGGGCCTACCTTTTTCTCCCCTTTGTAGGTAGTAGTTTTCTTTTGCTAGGAAGATCAGGGCTTCTCTACAGAATTGTGCCAAGAAAACACTGTGTACAGCCATGGGTTCTTAATACCTATGCTACAAGCGTTTTGGACTGCAGAATTCTGATTTGTATCTTGTACAAAGGAAAAGCACCCAGTGGAATTCGCGGGGGAAGGGAAGGGGTGTTCAAATGAGATTTAAGCTACATGTACCTTTTGTGTTTTTTTTCGATAAATGCTTTTGCGTCTAGGATATACAACAAAATTGATCGCCTTCGATATCATCTGGTACATGTGGTGTGTGAGTCTGTGTCTGTGTGTATGCATGCGCGCGCGCGCGTGCGTGTGATTCTGATCATTGATCAATATTTCAAATTATACTCTTTATAGCCGAGTGAAAATTGTCTTAGTAGAAACCATCTATTAAGAGTCCATATATATCCAAAACAGTGGTTTTCAGGACAATTCTTGTGATTTTAAAAAAAAAAGAGGTTATGTAAAATTACTTTTTTAAAAATTAATATTCAAAAGACATGTACCGAAAATATAGATTGGGCAGAATGAGCTGGCTTTCTCTATATCGTAGTTCTGAATAACAATCAATAATAAAATCCAACATCTATACACACTGAAGGAATGTCATTACAGGTTAGAATGTCAGTGACGACTGTAAACATTGAAAACTTGTCATTACAAGTAATAGCATTCACATAATACACTTTTCATTTTCGGTGAGCTGTTTTACTGATGACAATCTAAAACACTCTATCCCAGATGCTATTTCCAGAACTCTGCAAACACTGTCACCAGTATCAAACAAGCAGCTTTAGAAAACTAGCTTTGCAATCAGGTAATGCTCTCAGGACGTGTTAGCTCAGTGCTCAGAGCACTCGCTTTCCAGAAGCAAAGTTTAAGAAGCATCGAGCGTGGTTACCAACTGGATGGGTGACCGTTTCCGCGCTTTGGCTTCAGTATAGTCCCCCAGTTCACCCAGCTGTAAATTAGTACCTGCCCTCTTTAGGGTCAGGGAAGGTAAAGCAGCGAGGGAGAGGAGATGGGCACCGCTGTCACTATGCTGGCCCCTGGAGAAGCTGAGGTCTCTGATGCCTCGCTCCCCTACGACCACAAAGGTAATGGGACACAAAAAGCTTGCCAACATTTACGTAAATGGGTTTCATTTAAAACACGCTTGGTTTTAATGTAGGATCTTTCTATGCTTTCACATCTAAAATCAGCCAATACATTCTCTAGCCACCATCATCCTCCGCTAAAGTGCGTTGTGTGTGTGTGTGTGTGTGTGTGTGTGTGTGTGTGTGTGTGGTGGTGTGGTGTGTGTGTGTGTGTGTGTGTGCGTGCGCCTAAATTTGAATATATTGATAATTTTTGTGAATGTTTGCATATCTATGAATGAATCACTTGCAAGCGATTTGATTTGTTTTTCATATTAATATATAGCACTATGTAAACTTCGTATGTTATAGCGCTATATAAACAGCTATATAATCATCACCATAATCGTCGTCGTCATCATCATCATCATCATCATCATCATCATCATCTTCATTTATTATTATTACTACTATATTGTTACTATAATAATTATTATTATTTTTGTTGTTGTCGTTGTTGCTGTTGTTGTTCTCCTTATTAACGTTACTATCTTTCAACTTTTTACCGTCTTTCTCTTTAATCATAAACGTTTACCGTTCAACACACTATAGGCAGAGCAGAGATTGCTTTTTACGTGAGAGAAGGGGAGGGGGGTTGACAAATCTTCCTATTAAAACCAACAAATCGCATTACACTTTAGACGAACGAATGCTACTGAACTATTGAGTACAACATTTCGGCCGAACGAAACACAGAAAAACTAGGCCTAGCTGAAAGCTTTCAAATAATGATCTCATCGATCAGCAAAGGAGCCTTCTGGTCAGCAGACAAGGCGCAGAGCTAGAGCACTTTGCAGTCCTTTTTGAAAGAAGACCCCGTTTTTGCCACCATCAGGGTCATCACTATCATGTGTCTTTCTCAGGGGCTGAAGTCTTCGCCAGAAATGACAAGAATGAACTAGTTTGCGTTTCAACGTAATTGTAATTATGCTATTTGTGTTCGTGTGTTGGTTTATTTGTTGGGTTGTTTGTGTGTGTGGTGTGCTTTGTGTGTGTGTGTGTGGTTGTTAATGTGTGTGTATGTGTGTGAGGGAGATAAATCAAATCTAATCAACTTCTTTTAGAGAGAGAGAGAGAGAGAGAGAGGGGAGAGAGGGGAGAGAGAGAGAATGTGCCTATATGTGATGAGCGTGTGTGTGTGTGTGTGTGTGTGTGTGTGTGTAGAGAGAGAGAGAGAGAGAGAGAGAGAGGAGAGAGAGAGAGAGAGAGAGAGAGAGAGAGAGAGAGAGAGAGAGAGAGAGAGAGAGAGAGAGAGGAGAGAAGAGAGAGAGAGAAAGAAAGAAGAAAGAAGAAAGTGAGATTGATTGATTGATAATCTTTATTTCGAAGGGCGACAGATAAGCATTAACATTTTGTTTCATCCACTCAGAGAAAAGAGAGAGAGAAGAGAGAAAAGAGAGCGAGAAAGAGAGAGAGAGAGAGAGAGAGAGAGAGAGACAGAGACAGAGAGAGACAGAGAGAGACAGGTAGACAGACAGACACAGAGACAGAGACAGATACACAGACAGACAGACAGGCAGCAGAGATCTAACATGAAGATTTTCTTGTTCATACACAGCTCTTTGATCAATCCGTCTGGTCCCCAAACCGCGAAGAATAGAAAAGGTTGACTGACTGACTGACTGACTGACTGACTGACTGACTGTGTGTGTGAGTGTGTAGATGTCTAAGCAAGCAAACAAGCAAGCAGCAGCAGTTCTTGGCGTGTCATTGGTGAATTGATTTCTGGGCCATCCAGCTTGTGGAAATGAGTTCTGCCTCATCAGGGCCATCAATCATCCGCTGCACTGCTGAGATAAGTCAGTCCGTGCCATTTTCTCACCCAGCCAATCGGGGCTCCTACTATGTGATGAAAACATAGAGAGGGATAGAAAGAGACAGAGAGAGAGAGAAGGTGAGAGAGAGAAGGGGAGAGAGAGAGGATATATATATATATATATATGTACATAGATAGATAGATTGGTAGATAGATAGATAGATTATTTATCTATTCATTTATAACGCGATAATGGAATATAGCACTCATGTGCTTTTTTTACATCCAGTCCCGAGAGAGAGAGAAAGAGAGAGGAAGAAGAGAGAGAGAAAGAAGAGAGAGAAGAAAGAGAGAAGAGAGAAGAACATGATGAAGATAATGATGATGATCTTTAATTTCAAAGGGTAGGGGATAACCATTTACCTTTCCTTTCATTCGGTCGTTGCCAGAAATAAGGACTGCAGTAAATGAAGTGACAGACAGACAGATTCATAGAGAGACAAAATTGAGAGACAGACAAAGAAAAAAGGGGTTGGGTGCTAGATGGAGAGATAGAGAGTGAGAGAGAGAGAGATAGAGAGAGAGAGAGAGACAGAGAGAGAGAGAGAGAGACAGACAGGCAGACAGACAGACAGACAGACGGACAGACAGAGACAGATAGAGACAGAGAAAGAAAGGGGGGTGAGGGTCTGTTTATGCAGGAAGCAATGTCATTTGCAAACAAAGCAGTTCACACAATACTATCAAATCAAGCTACCTTCACAGGGACCATTCAAGACCATCAACAGACGAGGCAGGGCGAAGAAGGGAGGATAGGAGCATTACATTTAGCCCATATACATCATCCTTTTATAGAAATATTTTTGTCATCATTGGAACCTTAAGACAATCTGTGTGTTTTTAATCCATAAGACCTGATAAAACCAAGGTTTTGTGTGCAGTCTCTACTCAACAGATATCCTGGAACATCTATCAAGAAGATCATCATTGCCTCTAACGAGGTTGTGCAGAAAAATATATAGTATCACAGGTGAATCATAAGAAAAGTTATGGTAAATTGAAAACGAAAAGATGTCATGGCAATGAGCTATGATTGGCGTGGTTTGGGTAAGGGCGTGCAAATGTTATTTATAAGAAATGTTATAATGAGGATGGACGTTATACTGTACCAGGACTGGTATATAAACCACAGTAATCGCATCTCGTACGATCCAGTCTGACATAGTACTGTCCATTCCATTCCAATCCAATCCAAGACAACACAGTGCTAGTCAAAATAGACAAAGGCAAATGAAGACAGAGTAATTGAAAGAGCATTGAAAGCAATGGATGGACTGCAATCTAATACAATAAAGTACATGGCAGCTCAGTATGGTAATGTCCGGTACAGTAAATTATGATATCATAGCCCAGTCAAGCACAATACAGAACAGTACATTAAGTATAGCACAGCACAGTACAATACATACAGCACAGTACAATACAGTACAGCACAGCACAGTGCAGAACCTATCCAGTTGCAGAGTTTTCCCATACCAAAGGACCTGCTCTTCAAAGTGCATACATTTGGATAAACTTGCTTTGAAGCGCGCCCACATGCATGCAGTTACGAAAGCAACACCATTTCTAGACTCCAGTGGCAACTGCTCTTTAAATACAGTTTGATTTTAGAAGACGCATTAAGCCACAGAACTGCTGGGAGCGAGCTTCTGATAATCTTTGTAGGCGTAATGTGTTGACTTGATTGGTGACATTTCTCAGCATGCTTTTGTCGAATGCGCTTTCCTTTGATTGATTCCTAGGGCGAAGCTTTGCGAGGTGGGCTGGACGTGCTCATCGGCAGTTGTAAATCCCAGCCTATTGGGGGAAATCGCAAAATCGCTGGGCTGGCTTTTTTCACGAAATAGCTTTGTCCACGGTTTTTTTTTTGTTGTAACCTCTTTTCACTTTGTCTTTCGTGGTACAATCGTTTTTTTTCTTTTTCTTGGTCTGTTGCAGTTTTCTTTCTTTGCTTGTTGCAGGTTTTCTTTTTTTATCTGCGTTCCTTTTTCGTACAACAATTAGTTTATATTTTTGTCTTACAGGTTGTTTATTTTGTTCTATTTCTTCATTTTTTCAGGTTTACTGCTTCTCTTACTTTTTCTTGTTTCCCTTTGGTTCTTCTTTTCTGTGTTGTTTGCAATAGCTTAGTTGATAAGGCAGGAGTCTTTCAAACTGGAATGGTTTTAAAGGCACACACAGCAAGGTCAATCGCCGACAGCACTGGTAAATTAAGGGCAGGGATATTCACAATGTTGCAGCTCAACTTATGTTCCAATTTAATGCTACTTTGGTGGTGATTTTGTTTCAAATGCAGAGGGACTGCATGTAACCACTAAAGTGTTTGGCATCAGTCTTTCAGAGGAGATGGTGAACCAAGGATTCAGATGTGCGTAGCATGCACATACTTAGTTGTTTTACCATAGAGAAATGTGAATCAAAGTTCTGTTAAAATTCATACACACATATCTATCTATCTATCTATCTATCTATCTATCTATCTATCTATCTATCTATCTATCTATCTATCTATCTATCTATCTATCTATATATATATATATATAGAGAGAGAGAGAGAGAGAGAGAGAGAGAGAGAGAGAGAGAGAGAGGTGGAACAGCATTAAAGAAATCACTTTCCCTGAGAGTAACAATGACAAGCTTGAAAGACATTAATGTATTGCATCTGTGAAGAAAAAGCATATTACCAGACAGGAATTAAAACGGGTTTTGTGTACAGTCTGACTCCAAATGACCTGGTGGAGCAAAGCGGACTTCATGTACCAGACTGGCTGTTTAAGCCTGACCTGTTGAGTTGACGGGTGTGATGTCCCATCATTCCCTACTAAAACGATCATTCGCTTGATTGGTTGGGGGAGCAAAGCATTGTGGGCTGGACGGAATGTGCTCGTCGCCGATTGTAATTCCTGGCTTAATGAAGGGAACGAAATCAGTGAGGCTGGGTTTTTTTTTTTATATTGATCCGCGCTGTCCCAGTTTCTGTCCAACTGTTTTCCACTTTGCTCCATGACATGTACTTGACTTTTTCCATTTCTTTCCAATCGAACATGTTTTCTTTTTCTTCCTCCATTCCTTTTTTCAAATCGACTTGGCCAGCCATTACTTTAGGGTCTACCTTGTTCCCTACAAATACATTTTTTTGGGGGGTGGGGGGGTCTTTATCTTATTTCTTTATGAGATTTACTGCTTCCTCTGTTTTGTTTTGCATTTCTTTGATCTTGTTCCTATTTTTGCTTGAGTCGGTGGCTAAAAGGATAAGGTGTGCATCATTAACTGTTAAACAGTTCTGATGTCATGGTAGTAGAATCGATTCTGCAGGACACTCAGTGAATTAAGAGTAAGGATTTTCAGTATCTCCCAGACGAACTAATGTCATTGAGATTAGATGGTAAACCTAGGACACATATTTGTAACATGAAGACACTTGCATTATTCTTCATAACCTAAAGAAATGTACACCAACTTTCTCCTCAAAATTACTCAGACTTACACAAAAATAATATGGCAGGGAAATGTTGGTACATTGCTTTTGGGTAAGCATTTCCTCTCTGGAAAATAGCGAGAGTGTTTGAGAACGCGAGTATATTGCTGTAGTAAAGAAAAGCATATTGATCATGGGCATTTTGTTAGTTAAGTCTGAGTCTGAATAACCTTTAAACCAAAGACCAAAAAATGGTTCTGATTGGCTAAGTAAATCTTTTGAAAGGGATGGAGTTATGTCCCGTCATTCCCTGGTGAAAAGCTCTTTGGTTTTGTTTGTTGATTGTGTAATCCATTGTGGACTGGGTTGAATGTATTCGTCGCCAATTTTAATTCCTGGCTAGATGAAGGGAAATTGGAGGATTGGGAGGGAGGCGAAGGAGTCTGGCTTTCTCACGGATCAGTCTTACTTTTTGTGTAACCTCTTTTCTCCTTGTCTCATGGGGTATGTTTGACTTTTTGCTTTTCTTTTTTTTTTTCTGTGCTTTTTATATTTCATTCAACCAGCCATTACTTTTTTTTAAAGCAAGATTTCTTGTACTCTCTGTTGGGCTTATTTTGAAGATTTTTTTCTATTTTGTCTGCTTTTGTAGTCTGTTTTTATGTTGATGATATAGTTTTAGAGGATGAGCTGAAAGCCTTTAATTCTTCAATTGTTTTAAAGTCGTAAGTTGTGGGATCAAATAATAACAATAACCAATAGAAAGGTGGAATTGTCACTGTCTTGTTGGTTATAGTACAACTTTTAGATGACATCATAAACCAGAAGCTGAAGAAATATGCATCAAAAGTCTTAAAAAATCTGCTGCTAACAATACACAAAGAATACACTCTGGCACAAATTATATGTGCATTATGTGCTAGCGAAATATTTTTTCCTCTGAGCAATGAAAATTTTTTTTTGATATTAATATGACAAAAATCTCAAGAAAATTGTAGTCAAGTTAGCCATGTCAAAAATACTTTTCTCATCTCAAGAAGGGCAATTACAACACTAGCTGTAGACTTTGACTGAAAGTGTGTTTTGAGGCAACAATGAGTTTAAATGACCCATTTGATTAAAAAAACAACAAACAACCCAGCAGGCATAGAGGCTTCTGACTGACTTTCTGAGCCAGACCTGCTGATTTAGTTCATGTTATGTTCCAGCATGCCCTAGTAAAAGAAAACCCTTTAGTTTGATTGGTTGATGGAGCAATACACTGTGGGCTGGACTGAATGCACTTGTCGCCCAATTGTAGTTCCTGGCTAATGAAGGGAAATCTGTGAGGCTGGCTTTTAAGTTTATTGATGTGTCCGAGTTTCTTACAACCTCTTTCCATTTTGCTCGCTGACATGTACTTGACATTTTCCTTTTCCTCTCCAAATGAACCTGTTTTCTTTTTCCTGTCCATTTTTTAATTCATATTTATTTGTTGGGTCATTAGTTTACTGTCTTTTTTTTAAAGTAAAGTTTCTTTTCTTTTATTGAGTTTTGTTCTTCTTTTTTCTATTTTCTTCTGCTTTTCTTTGATCTTTGCTTTATCTTTGCTGGAGGCAGAAATAGGTGTGTGTCTTTTAATCTTGAATGGCTCTCATGTCATGGATAGTAAATCAAATCTGTATGGCACTGAACAAACTGAGGGCGGAGATTTTCCAAATCTATCAGAACATATAATGTCTCTTAGATCAGATGTGAAACCGTTGGCATAACATGCAATGGCCTTTCCCTTTGTATTTCAGAGAAATGTGCATCACAATTTTCCAAGAAAATCCACTCAAAACCATACACATACATACTCTGGCTGGGATAAGGTGGCATGCAAACAAGGAAAAACATTTTCTCTAATATGAAACATTTTTTTAGGAAGCTGCTGTTTTAGAGAAAAGCTTACTTACACATTTGGATTGGGTTTGGGTTTTAATTTGGGTCTGAATGGCTAAGTTAGCATGACCTGTTGAAAGGGCTTGCAAGATGTCTCTTCATGCCTTAGTGACATGACCTATTGCTTGATTAGTTGACTTAACAATGCATTGTGGATAAGATTGAAAGTACTCATTACCCATTGCAGTTCCTGGTGAATTAGTAAAGGGAAATCACTTAGACTGGCTTTCTTACTCCTTTGCCCGACTTCTGTGTAACCTCCTATCTTTGTCTACCGGGACTTTCTTCCTATTCTTTCTAATCAATTGCCTCTTCCCCTTCCGTTCCCTTTTGTTTAAGTTTTATCACATGAACCCTTTCCCTTTGTGTCTTGTGTCTTACAGGTCACAGTTTGGGGGCTTTGGAGTTTGGAGCTTATTTCTTTGAAGATTTTCTTACTATGTTTCTCTCTTTTCCTGGATCTGTTTGTTTTTTTGGATGAAATACTTGCATAGATGGAGGAATGTTTTACAATCTTGAATGATTTTAGGGTTGTGAGATTAAATTGGGATGATACAGCAAATCAAAGGTAAGAAATTTTGCTGTATATATATATATACATGTACAGCAAAATTTATATATATATCTTTGAGATGATATGGTAAACCAACAACCTGTATGTGTGTAAAGTTGTGCATCACAAGTCAGTAGTGCGAAAATCTACTGCCAAATGTAGAGAAATCTAATATGCTCGGCAAAACAAAAGTGGTGGCACAATATGTCAGAGAAATATTCTCCCTCTGAACAATAAGAATCTTTGAAGATAATTATGAACGCCATAAAGTTTTACAGACAAGAATATTTCCAGACTTGGACTGAACATGTGTTTTGAGACAATTATGATTTTAAATGAACCAGTTGATCAAAGAACAGAAGATACAGAGGTTCCTGACTGGCTTTCTAAGTTGACCCATTGAGCTAACTGGGGGTCATGTCCCATCACCCCTTGGTGAAACAGCCTTTAGTTTGATTGGTTGATGGAGCAATGCATTGTGAGCTGGACTGAAAGTCGCCTGTTGTCAATCCTGGCTTAATGAAGGGAAATCAGTGGGACTGGATTTCTAATGGATCTGTCTGACTTTCCTTACAACCATCATCCACTTCGTCTGCCAGGATTTTCTCAGTTTTTCTTCTCTTTCTTTCCAGTTGAAAGGTTTTTTTTCCTGATTTTGTTTGGTCTGTTCCTGGTTTTTATTGTCACCTTTCTTTTGACCTGCTATTTGTTTGGGTTTTTTCTTTGTTTTTGGTTTTTTTTCATTTTAAGTTTTATCAGTGTGATGCTTTTTCTATTTTTACTCTTGCCTATGTTTCCTTCATGATGTTCCAGTGCATCAGCCATGATTCTCTCAAGGAAGATGTTGAAAAGAGTGGGTGAGAGTAGACAGCCCTGCCTTACTCCAACTGTTGTTCGAAACCATTCTCCAATGTTGTTGTTGTAGTACACTGCACTGGTGGCCTCGCTGTACAGCTGTTTGATGACTCTGATCAGGTTTGCATTGATGCTGTACAAATTCATGGTTGCCCACAAAGCTGCATGCCACACCCTGTCAAATGCCTTCTTAAAATCGATAAATACATGGTAAAGGTCTTGTTGATGTTGAAGGTACCGCTCACATAGTATTCTGAGGTTGAATATCTGTTCTGTTGTGCTGCGCCCTGCTCTGAAACTGGTTGTTCCTCAGCAATGATGGTCTCTGCTTGTGGCTTCAGTCTATTCAATATTATCTGCAGCATGACCTTGCTTGGGTGGCATATGAGGCTGATTGTGCGGTAATTATGGCATTGTTGTAGATTTCCTTTCTTGGGGAGGGTGATGATGAGTGACTGTGTCCATGGTGTTGGCCATTTTCCTGTCTGCCAGATCTTGTTGCAGATTCTTAGTAGGGCGCTGATCATGGCTTCCCCTCCAGCTTGGACCAACTCAGCTGGAATATTGTCAGCCCCTGCTGACTTCCCCTTTTTCAGCGATCTGACTGCTTTTTCCACTTCTTCTCGGAGGATAGGGTGACTGTCTGTGTCTTTGCTTTCGGGTACATTAAGGACTTCTGGATCTCCTGCGGTTCTATAGTTATACAGGTCGGAGCAGTATTCTGTCCATCTGTTCAGAATATCCTGGTCGTCAGTGAGACACTTCCCATTTTTGTCTTGGATTGTTAAACCTTTTCTCTGTTTTGTGCTAGTCAGGTCTTTCACCAGCTGATATGCTTTCTTGCTATTGTTTTTCTTGATGTTTTCTTCAATGTCTTGGCACTGTTCACCGATCCATTTCTCTTTTGCCTCCGTCATGGACTTCCTGATTCTTTTGTTGACTGCCCTATATTGTTCTGCTCTTTCTTTTGTTTCATTTTTCTTTTTCTTCAACTCTCTACGCTTGTCGCATAGTTGTAGGATGTTAGGTGTGACCCATGGTTTTTTGACTGGTCGGTGTTTGCCAAGAAGCTCGCTTGCTGTTTCAGTCACTGCTGTATTGAAACTATTCGTCAGTGTATCTATGTCTGAGTCTATCACAGTGAGTGCTGCAAACTTTCCACCTATCCTTGCTTGAAAAATTTCTAATACCTCTGGGTCCTTCAGCTTCTCGAGGTCAAATTTGATCCTGATGTTGTTCCGCTTGTGGATTTTCTTTAGACGTAGTCGGAAAGTCATCATCATAAGATCATGATCACTCCCTATGTCTGCTCCTGGAAAACTTCGAGTCTGTGCGATGTTAACGCTAGACTGAAACCGTCTTTTCACCATAATGTAGTCTATTTGGTTGTGGTGTTCAGTCAGCATTGGTGGCAGAACGATCACAAACCTCCGCTTCGCAGATGACATTGATGGAATAGCAGGATCAGAAAAAGAGCTTGCCAGCCTAACAGAACACTTGAATAAGGCCTCCAAAACATACGGCATGGAAATCAGTGCAGAGAAGACCAAACTGATGACTAATAACACCAACGGCATTAGCACTGACATCAGGGTTAATGACCAGAAGCTGGAAACAGTTCAAAGCTTCAAGTACCTGGGAGCCATTGTATCAGACCAGGGATCCAAGCCAGAAGTAGTATGCAGGACTGCACAGACAATAACAGCTTTGTCAAAACTAAACACCATCTGGAGAGATAAAAATATCTCACTTATCTCCAAGATCAGACTAATGCGCTCCCTTGTCATATCCATATTTCTGTATGCCTGTGAATCATGGACCCTGACTGCAGATTTGGAGAGAAGAGTACAGGCGGTGGAGATGAGATGCTTTCGGAGACTCCTTGGCATCTCCTACAAAGACCACATAAGCAACGAAAGCGTGCATAACATAATCCAGCAAACCATTGGACCCTATGAGAACCTTCTAACGATCGTGAAAAAGCGTAAACTTAAATGGTATGGGCATGTCACAAGATCCAAAGGACTTGCAAAGACAGTTTTGCAAGGCACTGTCCAAGGAGGAAGAAGAAGAGGCAGACCAAGGAAGAGCTGGGAGGATAACATCAGCGAATGGACAGGCCTAGAACTCAACAAAACCCGGAGAAAGGCAGAACAGAGAGAGGAATGGAGGGAACTGGTTGTTGAGTCTTTGAGGGTGCCCCCACGGTCGGCAGACTACGGGACAGATAGATAGATAGATAGATAGATAGATGTTTCCTACTTTGTTTAGTTTTGTTTGATTTTGGTAGTTACTAAATGAATAACGCACCAAGCTTTTGATCTTGAATGTTGCTAAAGTTATAGATGTAGAATTGAATTTTGAACGAAAATAGCACATTTGTATATTGATGCTTGCTCTATTCCTGGTCAACTTACCTGCTAACCACGCTGTACCTAGCTCGCTTTTGCGAAGACAAAAACAGTAACTTCCATGGTATCAATGGTGGTGTTCGGCTTGTTGTTGGAGCATGTGAATGTCTATTGTCCACCCAAGTTTTACCAGTGCTTTGTTTTGTGCAACTCTTCAAGCGTCAGAAAAAAGTGAATTTCTAGGCAGATGAGGTACCACGTTTGGATTTTACAACAACTATTACACTTGTAAACTTCTGGCACAATTGAAAATTTAAAACTAAAATCAAAGATTTCTCCTTATACTGTTCTGTATCTTTTACTGAAGTGGACACACAAGCTTAAAGAGAAGTTTTTACTACTTTAAGGTGATTACTATACTTTTTAAACAACTGTGTTTTGCTTTCTTCTTGATTCAGATTTCTATTCTGTTGATTTCGTTTGGGTTCAGATGAAAAATGTCTTTGTCTCTCTCTCTCTCTCTCTCTCTCTCTCTCTCTCTCTCTCTCTCTCTCTCTCTCTCTCTCTCTCTCTCTCTCTCTCTATCTATCTCTCTCTCTCCCCATAGGGATGGTTGTAAAAAAGCATGTTTGCTTATGCCACAACCCTCTTTAAATAAAATTTTATCAATTCAGTTCTCTCTCTCTTAGTCACTCACTTATTCAAACCAAATGTCTGTATTTTGAAATCGTTAATTACTTTTAAGCTTTACAAATATTCCAGTCTTTTTATGCTTTTTTTTCTTGTAGGATGACTTTAACTACTAAATGGCTTGTCTTAAGAAAAAAATAGGCAACCATTGATTGTTTTCCCAAGACAACACACAGGGGTGTTTAGGGAAGCAGGCAATATCTTTCAAGTCCGTGGCACTTAAAATTTACTAAAGCACGGGTTATATTGCGATGTTTTTAATCACATATTTTGAATTACACTCATACTTTGGCTTTGACAGGATTTTGAGTGTCCCAAGAGTACATTTTTAACTATGTAGTACACACGTACAGCACAAGAAGGTGTATTGATCTTCGTGGCTTCTTAATGTTCAGCATTCTTCATAGAATGAATAGTAACAATCAGGCTGTAGTCTCCAAAGGTGTATGGCTAGACGTCTTATTTCACAGCTGTTTCCCATTTAATGTCTGTCATTTACTCCTGACGGATGTGGGCTGAAGAACAGCTTGTCAGACTCCTCCTGTGAGTTCAGATCAGTGCAGCCTGTTGTTGTTCCCGCTGAAAGAGAAGCATAATCACACGTCACCGTTTTCTGAAGATCTTTATTACTGGCCATTAAATTCTGCCGCTGCCTGTGGCATTTCCTCAGGTTTTTTCTTTTGTTTTTTTATGTTGGCTTTTTCTGTTTGGCAAACCATCAGTTTGATGGATATCTCCTTCCTCCATTTTTCTAATGTTCTCTGTGAATATAATCACCATTATTTTTTCGGGTCCATGAAAAGAGAAGAAACAGTGTTGAAAATCTCGTTGGACACCATAAAATTTCTAGGAAAGCCATCTTCGGTTTTGCTGGTCCAGTTGTATAAGAACTGGAGAAAGAATTCACCTCTTGTTATAATATGTAGGCCAGCTGGCCATACTGCGAATGTTATCACATTAAGAGAGAAGGATAGAAACAGTCAGACAGACAG
>CM054137.1:71847498-71889998 GCA_028751875.1 Rapana venosa | reverse complement strand
CTGTGGGGGTCGATCAATGCTTGTTCTCTGATGATATGAGTAAATGAGAAATATGGCTGTGGGCTTATAAGTCATTGTATAGAACGTGACAGTAGGAAAAAAGAGGAATTGGAAGAGAGAGAGATAAAGAGAGAGAGAGAGAGGTGGGGGGACAGAGACGGCCAGAGAGGGAGAGAGAGAGGGAGAGAGAGAGTGGGGGAGAGAGAGAGAGAGAGACCTCATGCCCATTCACAAGAAAAGTAAGTTTGGTACAGGACAGACATTTAGAAATGAGCATGATCAGTAACTGTCTGAACATCACCATACCATTTGCCTCTATCTTTCTTTATTGCTGGCTATCTCTGTCTTTCTGTCGTTCTCTTAGTGAGTGCCTGCTTTTTCTGTTCCTGTCTTTGATTCTGTTCTTTTTTGTTCGTTTGTTTCAGTCTCTGGTTATGGCAATGAGTGTGTGTGTGTGTATGTGAGTGTGTATGTGTGTGGGGGGGATGTTGATGTGTGTGTGTAGGTGGGATGGTGAGGTTCATGTGTGTCCCCACATATGCACAGGAGCATGTCTATGTGTATGCTTGCACAAAGCAATCTTACTAAGTGCCTGCTTTCTAACTTTTCAGACACGAGCCATGCACTTTCTGTCTATGGCTGCCACAGCTAAAGCCTATTATGGACAACGGCTGTCAGCAGAGAAATGTTTTAATGAGTTGAAAACGACTAAAGTGGATGCTGCACAAGCTTTCTGTGCTGTAAGCAATGGTGTGTGTGTGTGTGTGTGTTTGTGAGTGTGTGTGTGTGTGTATGTGTGTTGTGCTGTGGGGGTCGATCAATGCTTGTTCTCTGATGATATGAGTAAATGAGAAATATGGCTGTAGGCTTTTAAGTCAGTGTATGGAACATGACAGTAGGGTGAGAGAAGAATTGGAAGAGAGAGAGGGGGGACAGAGAGGGACAGAGAGAGAGAGAGTGAGAGAGAGAGAGAGAGAGAGAGAGGGGGGGGGGATGGAGAGAGAGGCTTCGTGCCCATTCACAACAAAAGTAAGTCTGGTACAGGACAGACATTTAGAAATGAGCATGATCAGTAACTGTATGAATATCATCATACCCTTTGCCTCTATCTTTCTTTATTGCTGGCTGTCTTTGTCTTTCGGTCGTTCTCTTAGTGAGTGCCTGATTTTTCTGTCCCTGTCTTTGATTCTGTTCTTTTTTTGTTTGTTTCTGTCTCTGATTATGGCAATGAGTGTGTGTGTATGTGAGTGTGTATGTGTGTGGGGGAATGTTGATGTGTGTGTAGGTGGGATGGTGAGGTTCATGTGTGTCCCCACATATGCACAGGAGCATGTCTATGTGTATGCTTGCACAAAGCAATCTTACTAAGTGCCTGCTTTCTAACTTTTCAGACACGAGCCATGCACTTTCTGTCTATGGCTGCCACAGCTAAAGCCTATTATGGACAACGGCTGTCAGCAGAGAAATGTTTTAATTAGTTGAAAACGACTAAAGTGGATGCTGCACAAGCTTTCTGTGCTGTAAGCAATGGGGTGTGCTGTAGGGGTCGATCAATGCTTGTTCTCTGATGATATGAGTAAATGAGAAATATGGCTGTGGGCTTTTAAGTCATTGTATGGAACGTGACAGTAGGATGAGAGAGGAATTGGAAGAGAGAGAGAGAGAGAGAGAGAGGGAGAGGGGGGAGAGAGAGAGAGAGAGAGAGAGAGGGGGGGGGGAGAGAGAGATAGGGGGAGAGAGAGAGAGAGAGGCCTCATGCCCATTCACAAGAAAAGTAAGTTTGGTACAGGACAGACATTTAGAAATGAGCATGATCAGTAACTGTCTGAACATCACGATAACATTTGCCTCTATCTTTCTTGATTGCTGGCTATCTCTGTCTTTCTGTCGTTCTCTTAGTGAGTGCCTGCTTTTTCTGCCCCTGTCTTTGATTCTGTTCTTTTTTGTTTGTTTGTTTCTGTCTCTGATTATGGCAATGAGAGTGTGAGTTTGTATGTGTGTGTGTGTGGTGGGGGGGGGGGGGGATTTTGATGAGTGTGTGGTGGGATTGTGATGTTCATGTGTGTTCCCACATATGCACAGGAGCATGTCTATGTGTATGCTTGCACAAAGCAATCTTGCTAAGTGCCTGCTTTCTAACTTTTCAGACACGAGCCATCCACTTTCTGTCTATGGCTGCCACAGCTAAAGCCTATTATAGACAACGGCTGTCAGCAGAGAAATGTTTTAATGAGTTGAAAACGACTAAAGTGGATGCGGCACAAGCTTTCAATGCTGTAAGCAATGGTGTGTGCTGTGGGCGTCGATCAATGCTTGTCCTCTGATGATATGAGTAAATGAGAAATATGGCAGTGGGCTTTTAAGTCATTGTATGGAACGTGACAGTAGGATGAGAGAGGAATTGGAAAAGAGAGAGAGAGAGAGAGAGAGAGAGAGAGAGAGAGAGAGAGAGAGAGAGAGGAGAGAGAGAGGGGGGGGGGGGAGAGAGAGAGAGGCCTCATTCCATTCACAAGAAAAGTAAGTTTGGTACAGGACAGACATTTAGAAATGAGCATGATCAGTAACTGTCTGAACATCACGATAACATTTGCCTCTATCTTTCTTTTTTGATGGCTATCTCTGTCTTTCTGTCGTTCTCTTAGTGGGTCCCTGCTTTTTCTGTTCCTGTCTTTGATTCTGGGTTTTTTTTTTGTTCATTTGTTTCTGTCTCTGATTATGGCAATGAGTGTGTGTGTATGTGAGTGTGTATGTGTGGGGGGGATGTTGATGTGTGTGTGTAGGTGGGATGGTGATGTTCATGAATGTCCCCACATATGCACAGGAGCATGTCTATGTGTACGCTTGCACAAAGCAATCTTACTAAGTGCCTGCTTTCTAACATTTCAGACACGAGCCATCCACTTTCTGTCTATGGCTGTCACAGATAAAGTCTATTATGGACAACGGCTGTCAGCAGAGAAATGTTTTAATGAGTTGAAAACGAGTAAAGTGGATGCTGCACAAGCTTTCTGTGCTGTAAGCAATGGTGTGTGTGTGTGTGTGTGTGTGTGTGTGTGTGTGTGTGTGTGTGTGTGTGTGTGTGTGTGTGTGTGTTGTGCTGTGGGGGTCGATCAATGCTTGTTCTCTGATGATATGAGTAAATGAGAAATATGGCTGTGGGCTTATAAGTCATTGTATAGAACGTGACAGTAGGAAAAAAGAGGAATTGGAAGAGAGAGAGATAAAGAGAGAGAGAGAGAGGGAGAGGTGGGGGGACAGAGACGGCCAGAGAGGGAGAGAGAGAGGGAGAGAGAGAGTGGGGGGGAGAGAGAGAGAGAGACCTCATGCCCATTCACAAGAAAAGTAAGTTTGGTACAGGACAGACATTTAGAAATGAGCATGATCAGTAACTGTCTGAACATCATCATACCATTTGCCTCTATCTTTCTTTATTGCTGGCTATCTCTGTCTTTCTGTCGTTCTCTTAGTGAGTGCCTGCTTTTTCTGTTCCTGTCTTTGATTCTGTTCTTTTTTGTTCGTTTGTTTCAGTCTCTTGTTATGGCAATGAGTGTGTGTGTGTGTATGTGAGTGTGTATGTGTGGGGGGGGATGTTGATGTGTGTGTGTAGGTGGGATGGTGAGGTTCATGTGTGTCCCCACATATGCACAGGAGCATGTCTATGTGTATGCTTGCACAAAGCAATCTTACTAAGTGCCTGCTTTCTAACTTTTCAGACACGAGCCATGCACTTTCTGTCTATGGCTGCCACAGCTAAAGCCTATTATGGACAACGGCTGTCAGCAGAGAAATGTTTTAATTAGTTGAAAACGACTAAAGTGGATGCTGCACAAGCTTTCTGTGCTGTAAGCAATGGTGTGTGTGTGTGTGTGTGTGTGTGTGTGTGTGTGTGTGTGTGTATGTGTGTTGTGCTGTGGGGGTCGATCATTGCTTGTTCTCTGATGATATGAGTAAATGAGAAATATGGCTGTAGGCTTTTAAGTCAGTGTATGGAACATGACAGTAGGGTGAGAGAAGAATTGGAAGAGAGAGAGGGGGGACAGAGAGGGACAGAGAGAGAGAGAGTGAGAGAGAGAGAGAGAGAGAGAGAGAGAGAGAGAGAGAGAGGGGGGGGGGGATGGAGAGAGAGGCTTCGTGCCCATTCACAAGAAAAGTAAGTTTGGTACAGGACAGACATTTAGAAATGAGCATGATCAGTAACTGTATGAACATCATCATACCCTTTGCCTCTATCTTTCTTTATTGCTGGCTGTCTTTGTCTTTCGGTCGTTCTCTTAGTGAGTGCCTGATTTTTCTGTCCCTGTCTTTGATTCTGTTCTTTTTTTGTTTGTTTCTGTCTCTGATTATGGCAATGAGTGTGTGTGTATGTGAGTGTGTATGTGTGTGGGGGAATGTTGATGTGTGTGTAGGTGGGATGGTGATGTTCATGTGTGTCCCCACATATGCACAGGAGCATGTCTATGTGTATGCTTGCACAAAGCAATCTTACTAAGTGCCTGCTTTCTAACTTTTCAGACACGAGCCATGCACTTTCTGTCTATGGCTGCCACAGCTAAAGCCTATTATGGACAACGGCTGTCAGCAGAGAAATGTTTTAATGAGTTGAAAACGAGTAAAGTGGATGCTGCACAAGCTTTCTGTGCTGTTAGCAATGGTGTGTGCTGTGGGGGTCGATCAATGCTTGTTCTCTGATGATATGAGTAAATGAGAAATATGGCAGTGGGCTTTTAAGTCATTGTATGGAACTTGACAGTAGGATGAGAGAGGAATTGGAAGAGAGGGAGAGGGGGACAGAGAGGGCAAGAGAGAGGGAGAGAGAGAGTGGGGGAGAGAGATGGAGGCCTCATGCCCATTCACAAGAAAAGTAAGTTTGGTACAGGACAGACATTTAGAAATGGGCATGATCAGTAACTGTATGAACATCATCATACCCTTTGCCTCTATCTTTCTTTATTGCTGGCTGTCTTTGTCTTTCGGTCGTTCTCATAGTGAGTGCCTGTTTTTTCTGTCCCTGTCTTTGATTCTGTTCTTTTTTGTTCGTTTGTTTATGTCTCTGATTATGGCAATGAGTGTGTGAGTGTGTATTTGTGTGGGGGGGGATGTTGATGTGTGTGTAGGTGGGATGGTGATGTTCATGTGTGTCCCCACATATGCACAGGAGCATGTCTATGTGTATGCTTGCACAAAGCAATCTTACTAAGTGCCTGCTTTCTAACTTTTCAGACACGAGCCATCCACTTTCTGTCTATGGCTGTCACAGCTTAAAGCCTATTATGGACAACGGCTGTCAGCAGAGAAATGTTTTAATGAGTTGAAAACGACTAAAGTGGATGCGGCACAAGCTTTCTGTGCTGTAAGCAATGGTGTGTGTGTGTGTTGTGTGTGTGTGTGTGTGTGTGTGTGTTGTGCTGTGGGGGCCAATCAATGCTTGTTCTCTGATGATATAAGTAAATGAGAAATATGGCTGTGGGCTTTTAAGTCATTGTATGGAACGTGACAGTATGATGAGAGAGGAATTGGAAGAGAGAGAGAGAGAGAGAGAGAGAGAGAGAGAGAGAGGAGGGGGGGGGACAGAGAGAGAGAGAGAGGGGAAGAGAGAGGAGGGGGAGAGAGAGGCTTCATGCCCATTCACAAGAAAAGTAAGTTTGGTAAAGGAAAGACATTTAGAGATGAGCATAATCAGTAACTGTCTGAACATCATCCTAAACTTGCCTCTATCTTTCTTTATTGCTGGCTGTCTCTGTCTTTCTGTCGTTCTCATAGTGAGTGCCTGCTTTTTCTGTCTCTGTCTTTGATTCTGTTTTTTTTTTGTTCGTTTGTTTCTGTCTCTGGTTATGGCAATGAGTGTGTGAGTTTGTATGTGTGTGGGGGGGATTTTGATGAGTGTGTGGTGGGATTGTGAGGTTCATGTGTGTCCCCACATATGCACAGGAGCATGTCTATGTGTACGCTTGCACAAAGCAATCTTACTAAAAGCCTGCTTTCTAGCTTTTCAGACACGAGCCATCCACTTTCTGTCTATGGCTGCCACAGCTAAAGCCTATTATGGACAACGGCTGTTAGCAGAGAAATGCTTTAATGAGTTGAAAACGAGTAAAGTGGATGCTGCACAAGCTTTCTGTGCTGTAGGCAATGGTGTGTGCTGTGGGGGTCGATCAATGCTTGTTCTCTGATGATATGAGTAAATGAGAAATATGGCAGTGGGCTTTTAAGTCATTGTATGGAACTTGACAGTAGGATGAGAGAGGAATTGGAAAAGAGGGAGAGGGGGACAGAGAGGGCAAGAGAGAGGGAGAGAGAGAGTGGGGGAGAGAGATGGAGGCCTCATGCCCATTCACAAGAAAAGTAAGTTTGGTACAGGACAGACATTTAGAAATGAGCATGATCAGTAACTGTATGATCATCATCATACCCTTTGCCTCTATCTTTCTTTATTGCTGGCTGTCTTTGTCTTTCGGTCGTTCTCATAGTGAGTGCCTGTTTTTTCTGTCCCTGTCTTTGATTCTGTTCTTTTTTGTTCGTTTGTTTATGTCTCTGATTATGGCAATGAGTGTGTGAGTGTGTATTTGTGTGGGGGGGATGTTGATGTGTGTGTAGGTGGGATGGTGATGTTCATGTGTGTCCCCACATATGCACAGGAGCATGTCTATGTGTATGCTTGCACAAAGCAATCTTACTAAGTGCCTGCTTTCTAGCTTTTCAGACACGAGCCATCCACTTTCTGTCTATGGCTGTCACAGATAAAGCCTATTATGGACAACGGCTGTCAGCAGAGAAATGTTTTAATGAGTTGAAAACGACTAAAGTGGATGCGGCACAAGCTTTCTGTGCTGTAAGCAATGGGGTGTGCTGTGGGGGTCGATCAATGCTTGTTCTCTGATGATATGAGTAAATGAGAAATATGGCTGTGGGCTTTTAAGCCATTGTATGGAACTTGACAGTAGGATGAGAGAGGAATTGGAAGAGAGAGAGAGAGAGGAGAGAGAGAGAGAGAGAGAGAGAGAGAGAGAGAGAGAGAGAGAGAGAGAGAGAGAGAGAGAGAGAGAGAGAGAGAGAGAGAGGCGGGGGAGAGAGAGAGAGGCTTCATACCCATTCACAAGAAAAGTAAGTTTGGTACAGGACAGACATTTAGAAATGAGCATAATCAGTAACTGTCTGAACATCACGATAACATTTGCCTCTATCTTTCTTGATTGCTGGCTATTTCTGTCTTTCTGTTGTTCTCTTAGTGAGTGCCTACTTTTTCTGCCCCTGTCTTTGATTCTGTTTTTGTTTGTTTGTTTGTTTCTGTCTCTGGTTATGGCAATGAGTGTGTGTGTGTATGTGGTGTGTATTTGTGGGGGGATGTTGATGTGTGTGTGTAGGTGGGATGGTGATGTTCATGTGTGTCCCCACATATGCACAGGAGCATGTCTATGTGTACGCTTGCACAAAGCAATCTTAATGAATGCCTGCTTTCTAACTTTTCAGGCAGGAGCTATCCACTTTCTGTCTATGGCTGCCACAGCTAAAGCCTATTATGGACAACGGCTGTCAGCAGAGAAATGTTTTAATGAGTTGAAAACGACTAAAGTGGATGCTGCACAAGCTTTCTGTGCTGTAAGCAATGGTGTGTGCTGTGGGAGTCGATCAATGCTTGTTCCCTGATGATGTGAGTAAATGAGAAATATGGCTGTGGGCTTTTAAGTCATTGTATGGAACTTGACAGTAGGATGAGAGAGGAACTGAGAGACAGACAGACAGACAGAAAGAGACAGAGGGAAGGAGAGGAGAGAGAGGAGAGAGAGAGAGAGAGAGAGAGAGAGAGAGAGAGAGAGAGAGAGAGAGAGAGAGAGAGAGAAAGTGACAGACAGACAGAGAGAGATACAGAGATAGACAGACAGAGATAGGGGTATATAGAGAGAGAAAGAGGGAGGGAGAAAGAGATACAGGCAGAGACACAGAGGCGTGTGATCTGTGAATAAGAGGGCAGGAGCAGAAACTGGGGCTGAGTGATGAATTTGGTTTTCATCTTATATTGATGCCTAAAATGCGGTTGTCATGGGAGCTCTGAAAGGCGATAGGAGGTCACAGGCAGTGGAGCCTTGGTTAACCTTTCGAGGAAAACCCTGGCACATCCACAATGATTGTTCGCAACAGTGACAACACATTTATTTACCTCTGCTCATCTGCGTCTGTCAGCCGTGACATTTCAATTTTCTTCTTTGTCATTAAGAATTTACCAGGAATTTGAGGTTTTTGTTCATTTTGGTTGTTTGGTTGGTTTTTCTTTTCTTTTGTAATTGGTTGAAGATTCTTTTTCTCTGTGTGTGTGTGTGTGTGTGTGTGTGTGTGTGTGTGTGTGTGTGTGTGTGTGTGTGTGTGTGTGTGTGTCTCAATCTGTAATTAGGATTTTGTTGCTTGTGTCTTTGCCTGTCTGTCCTTTTTCTCTGTTTTTGTCTCTTTCTGTAGCTGTCTCTTTCACCCTGTCTGTCTCTCTGTCCATCTATCTGTCTGTATCTAATTGTTTTCACTGCATAGCCAATATTCTATGTTTTGTCGAGTGCACGTGCACTCGAGTACACGTTCGTGCGTGCCTACATGTGCATGTGCATGTGTGTGTATTGGGCTAGGAGGGGGGTTGGCCCTGTAAATCAGAGTATATTAGTAAAAGGATTCAATAAGGAGAATAGGATAGCGTTCTTCTTTACTATTAATATAATTATTCATCATCGTCATTGTTGTTCTTATAATGATGATAATGATCATCATCATCGTCTTTTTTCTTCTACTTGTTCTTCTTCTTCTCTTCTTCTTCTTCACCTCCTTCTCCTTCTCATCCTTTTTCTTCTACTCCTTCTTGTCGTTGTCGTCCTTCTCCTCCTCCTCTTTCTCCTACTCTTCTTCCTCCTCCTCCTCTTTTCTTCGTCTTCTTCCATCCAGGTTGAATATGTACAGTACAGCTATTGGTGTGATCCGATCAAGGGGAATAATCTGTCCAGGAGATTGGGGGCAAGGGTCAAGGAAGCCTATCTAACGGCACTGTACTAATAACGCTGTGTAAGCCCCCAGTCCGAATGATGATGGCCGTCAGAGAGAGAGAGAAGAGAGAGGGGAGAGAGAGAGAGAGAGAGAGAGAGAGAGAGAGAGAGAAGACAGAGAGACAGAGAGAGAGACAGAGAGACAGAGAGAACAACATGTTTTGAACAAATTTTGCTTTTTAGAAGGTAATACATTAAGCAATTACATGTTATTTTTTACATCCATCCCTCGAAAAAATATTAGAGAGAGGGAGGGCGGGAGAGAGAGAGAGAGGGGGGGGGAGAGGGATATATATAGAGAGAGGGAGAGATCGAGAGGGAAAGGGGAGAGAGAGAGAACAACAAGTTTTTAACAAATTTTACTTTTCAGAGGGTAATATATTAGCATTAAATGTATTTTTTTTTGCATCCAGCCCTCCAAGAAATAGAGGGAGGGAAGGAGAGAGAGAGAGAGAGAGAGAGGGGGGGGGGAAGAACAACAAATATTTTTCAGAGGGTCATAGATTAAGCATTACATCCTTTTTTGCATCCAGCCCTCGAAAAAATATTAGAGAGAGGGAGGGAGGGAGGGAGAGAGACAGAGAAACAGAGATAGACAGAGACAGACAGAAACAGAGACAGAGAGAGACAGAAACAGAGAGACAGACAGACAGACAGAGAAAGAGCAGACAGAGCAATAGAGAGACAGAGACAGGGACACAGAGAGAGAGGCAGACAGGCAGGCACAGACAGACAGCCAGGCATACAGGCAAGCAGGCAGAGACAGGCAGAGACAGACAGGCGGGAAGACAAACAGACAGGCCGACTGAAAGACAGACAGGCCGACTGAAAGACAGACAGGCAGGCAGAAAGACAGACAGACAGGCAGGTAGACAGATAGGCAGGCAGAACGACAGACAGACAGGCAGGTAGACAGATAGGCAGGCAGGCAGAAAGACAGACAGACAGGCAGGTAGACAGACAGGCAGGGAGACAGACAGGCAGGCAGGCAGAAAGACATACAGGCAGGCAGGTAGAAAGACAGACAGACAGGCAGGTAGACAGACAGACAGACAGGCAGGTAGAAAGACATACAGGCAGTCAGAAAGATAGACAGGCAGTCAGAAAGACAGACAGGCAGGTAGAAAGACATACAGGCAGTCAGAAAGACAGACAGGCAGGCAGAAAGTCAGACAGGCAGGTAGACAGACAGACAGGCCCTGTAGACAGACAGGCTGGTAGACAGACAGACAGGCCCTGTAGACAGACAGGCTGGTAGACAGACAGACAGACAGGCAGTCAGAAAGACAGACAGGCAGTCAGAAAGACAGACAGGCAGTCAGAAAGACAGACAGGCAGGCAGAAAGACATACAGGCAGTCAGAAAGACAGGCAGGCAGTCAGAAAGACAGACAGGCAGTCAGAAAGACATACAGGCAGTCAGAAAGACAGACAGGCAGTCAGAAAGACAGACAGGCAGGCAGAAAGACATACAGGCAGTCAGAAAGACAGACAGGCAGGCAGAAAGTCAGACAGGCAGGTAGACAGACAGACAGGCCCTGTAGACAGACAGGCTGGTAGACAGACAGACAGACAGGCAGGTAGAAAGACAGACAGGCAGGCAGAGACAGACAGGTAGAACCGACAAACAGAGAGGCAGAGACAGACGTACAGAGACAAATAGACAGGACAGACACAGATCGAAATAAAAAGAAAAGCGTCAACCAGACACAGAACAGCAGGCAGCCAACGACCCTGGCACTCCCTCCTCCTGCTGACCGGTGTGTTGATTGTCTATATGTGTGACGGCGGGGGTCATAAGGTGTGTGTGTGTGTGTGTGTGTGTTGTGTGGTGTGTACGTGTGTATGTGTGTGTGCGTGCGTGTGTGTGTGTGTGTGTGTGTACGTGCGTGTGTGTGTGTGTGTGTACGTTTTGTGTGTGTGTGGTGTGTGTGTGTGTGTGGTGTGTGTGTGAATGGATGGATGGATGGATGGATGGATGGATAGGGTTGTCTGCACTGACCTGTCGCCGCCTGCTTACAGCAGATCTATCAATGGAAACACTCCCCACTGCTTTGTTGCCTCCTCTTCAGGATCTCTTCACTATGCACACACACACATACACATGCACACACACACACACACAACCACACGTTTCTGCGTGCACTATGCACGCACACACACACTCACTCACCACAGTGAACATCTGTGCAAGAAGTGTTATGTAATCCCACTAACAGCTCTAAGTTGTATTGAAAAAAATTGAGATTTGTTCGTACAGTATAGTTGTTGTTTTTCTGTGGCATATTTTTTCTTGGTACTTTTTATCAATTTATGTGGAGTTGATAACACGTTCAGTTTGCGTTCGTGGAGATGAATTCTTTTGCATTTTCTTTTCGAGGAAATCGCTGTATGGATTTCAATAACCATACAAATTTTGTTTACTATTGGTCCTCAGAAAGAATGAGTTTACCTTTGTTGCTGTCTTTATATTTTCGTTTTTGCTGCAGTCTTATCTAAATGATCTGTTGTGAGTATTTTATGGCAAAAACGAGTTAAGAACTGGTCCTAGTGAGTGTTACTTCTGTCCGTTCTTTTGAATAAACGAACATGCGGTTTCTTTTCTTTTTTTAACCTCACACGATAAAGCATGAAGTTGGGAGATTCTCTCCCTTTGCTCAAGGGTAGTGCTTAATTTTCCTGTTGTTCACGACAATTTAATTCAATCCAAAGGTAGTATTTTTAAACGGCGAATAAGTTCATATAAAGGTGCATCAAAAGTAGTCTTTTGCAGTAAATATTTGGCACTAGTTTAATTCACATCTATATGCATGGCTTTTGAAGACTGTCATGAATAGATAAAATATACGTTTGATCACTTCGGACATCTCATCTTCAGTACAAGTTTAAACGTAAGCTTAATTTTTTTTTCTTTGATTAACACTGCTTCCTTAATAGATATATGTACACATACAGGTTTTCAGGTAACACTGTTTATCGAACTGAATGTCAAAGTCCTTCGGATGAGACTTTAAACCGAGGCCCCGTGTTCGAACGCATGCAGAACATCTTGCGCACACCTTAAATCCTGTTCCGCTTTTCGGAACACTAGGCCATTGTGTGCCGTGGAAACATGACAAAATTTACAAAACCGCATACACACGGGGACTGGATGTAAAAAAGCACATGAGTGCTTATTCCATTATCATCGATATAAAAGAATAAATAAATAAATAAATAAAATAGATATAAAACAGCTGGGTTGGTATTGATCTCTGTAGCATTGTTAGATGTTAGACAACTCGCTATTCAACCGTACGACTTCTCGGCCACTGGTTATGGCTGTTTCCCGTCAGTAAAGCAGACGACTGTAAGCAGGAAATGGAACAGTGTCCACCGAGTTGCCTTTGGTAATTAACAGTGACGTAAGTCGGCATTTGTCATATCGGATCATTCAGCGTGGGCGGTATATGGTTACCGAACATGTCAGGTAGGAAATGTGGACAACACCTATGTTTATTTTAGTTCCATTGTAAACAGTGAAGTTAAAGTTAGTAGGCCATTGCGGCCTTTTTGTCTGTCTGTCTTTCTATGTCATTGCGTTTCTGTTTCTCTGTCGGTTTTTCTGTTGGTCGGTCAATCTCAGTCTCTCTACTCTGTCTCTCTCTTTGCCTCTCTGTTATTCTCTTATCTCTTCTTCTTTTCTATCTATCCTATCTGTCTACTGTCTATCATCGTTCGATCATCATCATCAATATCAATGTATCTATATTCTAGTCTATTATACTTGACTATCTGCTTGTTAGCCTGTTGTGTTTATCTACTTTGTTGTCTTCTGTCTTTATCATCATGTACTGTCTCTCTGTCTACGTCTGTCTGTGCGTATCTGTATCTGTCTATCTATCTGTGTGTGCGTTTTGAGTTGTGTTTGTGCGTCGATCATCACACACACACACACCACCACACCACTCACCACACCACGGGTGACTGAACTGTCGATTACTGTTATCAGGGTTGTTGTACATGTAGTTTACGTGGTTGTTGATCTGAAATGCTACATCAGCCTCAGGTGAACCGTCTGTCTGCTATGTGGGTATATCTGTCTATTTTGTAGGTGGTGTGTGTGTCTCAATTTTACGTCTGTTCACTAAATGAATTAGACGATAGGTGTGTGTGTGTGTGTATGTGGTGTGTGTGTGTGTGTAGTGTGTGGGTGTGTTGTGAGCACGCGTGTCCATGTGTACGTGCATCCATGCATGATGTATGTTTGTCTACGTGTGTCTTATTTCATATGATGTGCATGCATGCATACGTGCGTTGGTGTGTTATGTGTGTGTGTTTTGTGTGTGTTGTGTGTGTGTGTGTGTGTGTGTTGTTGTGTTGTGCCGCGTGTCCATGTGTGCGTGCATCCATGCATAAATGTGTGTGTATTGTATGTGTTCCAATATGCGTGCGTGGATATTGCACACGTACGTTCGTGTGTGGTGTGTGTGTGTGTGGTGTGTGTGTGTGTGTGTGTGTTGTGTGTGTATGTTGTGTGGTGTGCGTACATACATACTTGTGTTGTTTTGTGTGTGTGCGTGCGTAGTGTTTGTGTGCGTGCATACATGCATGCGTGTGTCTGTATTTGTAGGCATGCTTGAGAACGCCCATTTCTTTTACATATGTGGCTACGATAGTGTGCCCATGCGCGCACATTCATTCGCTTGAACACGTGCTTACGTATCTATGCGTTATCGCACACGCGTAGGCGTTTGTAGCGCACATGCAGGAGCGTAAGTAAAGGTTCGATCACGAGCAACACACAGCAGAGCCTGGACAAGCGTATTACGGACAAGTGGATAGTGTGAGAGACTTATGTCAACCCCAGCCAGTGCTGTCAGTGATGCCAGTGCAGGCCACACTGACTGACTGGGCCCGGAAAGTGTTATTGTAACGTAGTGGCTTTGGTTCCAGCCTTGCTTGTCTTGCTTTGTTGTTGTTGTTGTTGTGGTTGTTGTTGCTGTTGTTGTTGTTGTTGTTGTTGCTGTTGCTGCTGTTGTGGTTGTTGTTGTGGTTGTATTTACGTCCCAGCCGAGATTTTCCGATTTCGGGACTGATTGTCCAGCTCTGTCTCTCTGACCTTCTTCGTGTCTGTCTCTCTGTGGGTTTGTTTGTGTACTTGCCCATGTGTTACCCCCCCCCCCCCCACACACACACACTACCACCACCACCACCACCACCACCCTTCTCCTCTTTCTCCAAAACTGCCATTACCCTCCCCTTTCTATGTCTATGTCTTCTGGGTTGTTTTGTTTTCAAAAGGTGGGGGTTTGGGGACTATGGCTGTGACTGAAATTCATCACAGAGAGAGGGTATGTTGCAATGTGGTCGCCATCTGTGAATTCTCAGGAGGGAAAATGGAAGAAGAAAAAGAAGAACGCAAACATGTATTTTAAGAAACGTTTGGAGATTTTCTAACTTCCTGTTTGAAAGTTCAAGGGTCTGGGTGCGATGGGGGAAAACAGCCCCCCCCCCCCCCCCCTTCGAGAAATAAACACTGTCACAAACCGTTGCTGCCTGTGTGCTTGTCTGTCTGTCTGTCTGTGTCTGTCTGTTTCTCTCTGCCTGTTTCACTTTGTATCTCTGTTGGTCTGCCAATCACTGTGTGTGTTTGTGTGTGTGTGTGTGTGTGTGTGTGTGTTGAGAGAGAGAGAGAGAGAGAGAGAGGAGAGACCAAGCCAGAGAGAGAGAGAGAGAGAGAGAGAGAGAGAGAGAGAGAGAGAGAGAGAGAGAGAGACAAACAGACAGACAGACAGACAGACAGAGAAACAGACAGAGAAACAGACAGACAGGGTCAGACACAGACACAGAGAGACAAACAAAACTCGATTTATTTTCTCGCTTGCCCACTTCCAAGCTTTACTGCGCTGAAGAAGACAACAATGTCAATACACGTTCATGGTTGTCTGCAGCGCCCCCCACCACCAGGGGAAAAAAAAGAGAGGGGACAAAAACTGGAGTTGTTGCTAATCATTCTGGCTTTCAGTGCCTCATTTAGAAATGACGTTGCTCCCAGCCGTTTGAGAGCTAGCTGCCTTGTTCCATTTCTTCCCCCTGCGCTTGTAAGAGGGAAGAAAATGGCGTTATTGCCAACCTTCGAGGGTTTGCCATGCTGTTCAGGAGGCAAAAACTATGGCTAATTATTCAGGGAGGGATTTGTTCGATTTTATCCAATTTTCTGGTACTTCAGAGAGTGAGAGAGAAAAAAAAAGCTTAACAAGGACCCACTTGAAAAACTGTCAACTAGCGTTAAATTGTATCCTGTCTTTGTTATAAACTTTCGCTTTTAGTGTGTGAAATTCTGTCCGGTCTCCCCACACAAAAGGGTTTTATGCAAGGCATCAGTGTATAGTGCCACTTTTTTTTGGAAGGTGGGGGGGGTGCTCATTTTACCTTGAACATTGTCCTGTAGAATTATGTCTATACCGTTGATTTGTTTTTTCGCGAAAAAAATGCCAGAGAGAGAGAGAAAGAGAGAGAGAGAGAGAGAAGAGAGAGAGAGAGAGAGAGAGAGAGAGAGAGAGAGAGAATGACAATGACATGAATTTTTTTATTTCGAAGATAACGAATAAGCACTCATGTGCTTTTTTTACATCCATTCCACAGAGAGAGATAGAGAGAGAGAGAAAGACAGAGAAGAAGAAGACAGAGAGAGAGAGAGAGAGAGAGTGAGAGACGAGAAAGACAGACAGACAGACAGAGAAATACAGACAAACATGTATGCAGGCAGGCAGGCAGACAAAGAGAAAGACATTCAGGAGGATGAACCACATAAACATAAAGCAAACTCAGTGTGGGGAGCGCTCATGAAGTTGTTATGGCTGCTTAAGACAGAAGTAAATGTGTTTTTAAAGAGCATGTGTTTTAATGAGGATTTAAAGGAGAGTAGCAAAATAGGAAACACAAGCTAGTTATATATTCCATGATTGTTTTTGTTTGTTCGCTTGTTGGTTACTTGGTTGGCTGGTTGTTGGTTCGTTGGTTTCTAGCTATCCGAGGAGAAATCATGTTGTGCAAAATGTGCCTTGGACATTACATCATAAATGTAAAAAGGTAAAGGTGTCCCATAACTTAGGCGGTCGAAGGGGAGTGAGGCGTCAGAGACCTCAGCTTCTCCAGGGGCCAGCATATTGAGGGCGGCGCCCATCTCCTCTCCCTCGCTGTTTTACCTTCCCTGACCCTCAAGAGGGCAGGTACCCATTTACAGCTGGGTGTAGAAGGGGATTGTACTGAAGCCAATCATATCTGCTATTAAATCAGCTAAGCAGATACTCAACCACCACATAACGCCATCTTGAATCCCCTGGTTCACGCTAATAGCTTGGTTTAAATCGGTCTATCCCCAATATCGGAATATGGCTACCTTTGTGGTGAGGCAAAAACGGTCGCATACACAAAATCTACCAGTTGTGAACCTCGGAGCTCTATCCGCAGAACGGGATAAAAGTATTTCGTTCCTCCTAAGGCATGGAATAAATATAACGAGAAGAACATGATTACATAGCCACAATACGATAATAGCTTATATTGTGCTCAGGTACAATATCAACATTCACATAGCGGCTAATGATCTCTATAAGTGACCAAAGAAGAAGATTGGGAGGGGAAAATGACTAAACGCAATGATAACAGCATTACCGATCACAGATAAAGAACTGAATGACTGTTTTCCTAACATGTCTTTTGCATAAATAGCGCTAAATGGCTTCACTTAACATCTTTATTAACTCTGCAAGCATACATATCATAGTGAACGATATTAGCGTGGGAAACATTGAATCTGTGCGCCTTCCCCCATACCTATCCCCATTCTCATTCACTCTCCTCATCTATATCCCCCCCCTCCCCCTTAACCCATCTGGAAGTAATTCGTGTACCGCACTGAACTGTTCAGACCGTTTATTGTGGACAAGTTGTAGCTGGCATATTATCTCCTTCTTAAGGCATAAATAATAAAGCTGCTTCTTTCTTCTGTAACCCATTAAGTACGGAAACAAATTATATCATCATCTTATCCCTGATCTTCATGCATATGCTAACATAATGGATAAGAGCAATGGCAATTCTCCATATGAATTAACATGCGTGATGATACAAATACATTTTACGTGGGAAGAGAGGAAAGAAGACTAGATTGGTGAGAGAATGGCAAGGGGGGGGGGGGGGGGGGGGGTGGGGAAGAAGAAAAATGTTTTCTCTATTACTCTCAAAGTAGCAAGTATGAAATTCTGACATGAAGAGTACAGCAAGCCAGTTTGCATAAGTGTGAACGAGACTCCCCCCCTTAACTATAACCCCCTCCCTTCTACCCCACACCTATTATCCCCTTCCCATCCCACACTCTCCCCCATCTAACCTTTCCCCCCAACTCTCTCTAGAAGAAAAACAATAAAACGATACGAACATGGGAAGATAGACGACACATCTCCTCCAAACTTCAGAGGATTAGAAGTTAGGGGCTGATCCTCGAAAAGATCACAGATTCCTAACTCACTGCTGAAACTATTGCCTTCATACTTTTACAACATATTATTTAACCAACTATTCCAACAATTTAAAGGTGTCTTTTCCTATATCGGTTCAGAAATCGAAAAAAAAAACCGTATTCTAAATCATTCAATTTTACCGTGTCTTGTTTCAGACAGGTAAAACAGTAGAGTTTACAATTTTATGTCAAAATTGCTGCTTCATTTCCATTAGATACAATCTGTTATCTAGACTTCTGAGCATTTTCAAACAATAAAAAGGAATATAACTGTTTACGATAGCGTATGAATGGGAGGTAATATTGCCATCAAATCGAATGAAAGTTTCATCGCGTCAAAAATGTGTCAAAATTCGGATGAGACTATAAACCGAGGCCCCGTGTGCGAACGCACGCAGAACATCTTGGCACACGTTAAATCATGTTCCGCTTTTTGGATGAGTAGGCCATTGTGTGCCAGTGGGAACAGATGACAAAATTTACAAAACTGCATACACACGAGGACTGGATGTAAAAAAGCACATGAGTGCTTATTCCATTATCCTCGATAAAAAAAAATGTTTAAAATAGATAAATAAAACTTTAAATACAGTTGAGCAAGGTTCATATGCAGCACACCTTAACAGCTTGAAGACTGTTACCTGGGGAGTAATAAATCCAGAACGTCCTCGGCATAGCCTGATTTCATTTGCCTTAAGTAATGAAATAATTAATGTGATTGTTTTTCAGGTTGACCCTATTGGATGTTTAAAGGGATTGGGTCTTGATCTTAAATTTGAAGTGAATGCACACACACACACACACAGACACACACACAGACACACACACACACACACACACACAGACACACACACACACACACACACACAGACACACACACAGAACACACACACACACACACACACACACACACACACAGACACACACACACACACAGACACACACACACATACATACAAACACACACTTGCCTATTCAATGTACCATCTGGAAATAAATATTTGACTTTGACTTTCCACACACACACGCACGCGCGCGCGGAGGAGGAGTGCTTGAAGTGGAGGTGACAAGGAGGGTTTTTATTAGGGGACAAGGAGGGATGGGTATAGGGGAGGGAGATGGAAGGAGGGGAATAGGTTAAGGAAGGAGGGGAATAAGGAGGTGAGGGGGAAGAGGGCGATTTCGAGGGGGATAGGTAGATAGTGGGCGGTGGTGAAGAGGGGGCGCAGATTGTATTTACCCAGACTTAAAGTGTCAAAATTGCCAATGTTTATGAGCCTTGCTTTTTTTAAACCATAACTCTTACCTTCTCTCCCTATTTTACACAATCCCCCCTAACCTCTATCCCCTCCTCCCCCTAACTTAAACACATAAGACAAGATAAAACAGAATCAAAGCTGTAAGTGGAGCATCTGCACGTAACAGAATTCACAGCTTGTATGTAGAAAGTTGTGACTAGCAAATTTATGTAATAGAACCACACTCCCTCCTCTCCCTTTAACAATAATAATCTTCTTTGAATATTCAGACAGCAACTATTGTTGTCTGTCAAATGAGAAAAACGGCGTTATGCTGCCATTAAAGACCCTGACAGGTCAGGTCCAACCCTTCCGACTTCGGTGTGCTATTCTTCTCTTTTTTCTGTATAAACATCAAGCAAGTGAATGAGCATAAAAATATATGCTGCATTCGAATCCTTCATATTCTCATCTTATTTATTCTTTTTTCCCTCTCCCTCTTCTTTTTGCCCCTTTCTTTTTTTCTTCTTTCTCCTACTCTTTCCTTTAATTTCTCTGGTGTTTCTTTTGCCATTCCCTCCTACCTTCTCCCTTTATGACCATCCTTAAAAAGCAAATGACCACTGACCACAGTATAACCAAAGCTTGTGGTTCATGCTAAGTGATACCTTATTTTTCCATAACGTATAGAACACGGACATTATTTTCATTATAATTATTTGTTTACCTGATCTGCACGAGTATATTCACAAACAGAATCAGAGCCCTAGTAGGTCTACATAGATATGAATTATCATAAAAGTGTTTTTCATGTGGGAAGGCGAAAAAGAAAAGGGGAGTAATTTAGCAAAAGAGGATGGCTGAAGATGGCCAGAGTGGAGGCGAGGAAGGAGGCAGGGAGGAAGAGAAAAGAAGACGAATGACTGTTTTCTCAATAACTTCGAAAAGAGTAATGGCTAACTTGATTCCTTTGGGGAGTACGTTGTAATGATGATGACTGTTTATTTTGGGTGTTGTTTTTCTGACCGTTTTCTTTCTTTTCTTCTGCCTTTCTCTTCTGTACCCTATTTTTCAAATGCTTTGGGTTCTCTTTTCTTTTGGAGATTGTATTCTCAAATTCTGTTAAGTATCATGGCTTGTGTGCAAGTTTATGTGCTGGTTTATATTTTACTCATACTGCTAATGAATAGATTTACTTGTAAAGGCATAAACAAAGGAATGTTGGAATGAAAGAAAAATGGAAGTGTGTGCAAAGTGAATGTATGATAGAAATAAATGAATGAGTCTTTGAAATAAAAATAAATCTAGAAATGAATTAAAGAATGAATAAGTGAGTGCTTGAATGAAGAAATAAATAAATGAATGGGTGAATAAAAAAAATGTATGAATGATTGCAAAAGATGAACGGATGACTATCTGAGAGAAAAAAGAGTGAGTAACTAAGCAAACAAATATAGTGCCTCACTGCCTAAGTTCCAGAGTAAAGGCGCCAGTGTTTGGTGAGGGTTGAATGGAGTAAGAGATCAGAGGCTGCTGCACTGAATGGGTCACTTTACTGATCACACGGCCTGATAGGAACGGGGCTCCGGCCTGACAAACCCAATCACTGGGACCTGGCCAATGGCCTCTTTCTGCCCTCGTCCACAGCCTCCTTAAATCAAACAGAGGAGGGGAAAAGAAACTTGAGAGTAAACAAGATGAAGTATTTAAAGAAAGACAAGAGATAGAGATGCTATGGAGAGAGTTAGGGAGCTGGGGAGAGAGAGAGAGAGAGAGAGGAGAGAGAGAGAGAGAGAGAGAGAGAGAGAGAGAGAGAGAGAGAGAGAGAGAGAGGAGGGGGAGAGGAACTAGAGCTGAGAGATAGACAACAGCCAGACAAACAGACAGATCAAGTATCAATGTGGCCTCACCGACTTGCAAAAATGAATGAGGTTTATCCTCTCAGCCAGTCTTAACTGAGGAAAAAATGAGGACATTTCCAATCAAACAGGAAAATGTAAACACTGGAATCAAAACACCCAAGAGAAAAGCTACAGATAAAAAATTCTGAATTAAATCTGACTGTGTGTATACATCACACAATAAACATAGCTACATTTTTTTGTTCATAATGCTGCCTTTGATGTTGACTGTTGTTTCCATTCCTGAGCGTAAGGGGTGGCTCAGTGGTCAGAGCACTTGCTTTCCCCAAGCTGAGGTTCAGCAGCATTGAGCTTGGTTACCAAGAGGATGGGTGACCGTTTGCATGTCTTGGCTTCAGTAAGTCTCCCCCAATTCACCCTGCTGTAAATGGGTATGTGCCTTCTTTAGGATCAGGGAAGGTAAAGCAGTGAGGGAGAGGAGATGTGTGTCACCCTCAGTATACAGGGCCCTAGAGAAACTGAGGTCTCTGACATCTCTCTAATGTCTGCATGGTTATGGGAACACCTTTACCTTTTTTAACTTTTTACTTCTGCCTGCCTGTCTTTATCTACTATCTGTATGAACATCAAGCAAGCTAATGAGCATGAAAGTAGGAATGTAGCTACATTCCATCCCTTCATTATCCCATCCTTGTCTTTCCTTATACTCTTGTCTTTTTATCTCTTTCATCTTACCTCATCTTTCTTTTCTTGTTTCTCAAATTCTTCTCTTTCATTTTCCGGGGGTTCATGCCTTCTCATGCCCCCTATCTGTGTGATCACCTGTCAGTCCAGAGATAATTATCACTGACTATTGCATAACATATACGAACTGGGAACAACAAGAAACATTCTTACATTTTTAAATGAAAGGAAAATATGATATGTAGGCCATGCACTGTAAAGCAAAGATAAGGACTTTATGAAGACTGTCTTTCAAGGCAAGAGCAATGGGAAAAGAAAGAAGGGGCAGACCACTAGCTTGTCTCAATGGTAACAACACCGAATCCTGTGGCATGAGATTCTGTGGAGTCAGCAGGGACAGCAAAGATTGGAGCAAATGGAGAAGGAGGGTTATGTTGGTGTCAGTGGGTGTGGTGGCTAATGCCAAACTCAGTGATGAGACAAATGAGACCATAATTATATTATAACCTGGTGTTGAAGTCTGTGGTGAATGGTAAGTTATTTCATCCTTTCAACAACCTACATTTACACTGGAAATTCCATAGTCTTTGAATACCTGATCTACATTAGCAATCTCACCAAATCACTGAAGAACTGGCAGATCTGCATATTGATCACAATAAAATAATGAACAAATAAAAAAAAGGAATCTATTGCATTGCTTATTCAAAGAACCATTTGGGAATAGAGCTTAACTTTGACTTTGATACATGTAACCACAAAGGTGCTTTCATTGTGGGAAGAGAAAAAGAAAAGTAGACTAATTTAGCAAAAGAGAATGGTGAGGAGGAAGGAGGGTGAGGCAGGTGGGAAGGGCAGGGATGAGAAGGAGGATAAAAGGAAGATAAATGACTGTTTTCTCACCCACTTCCTAAAAAGTGAGGCCCAACTTGATTCCCACAGGAGACATTGTAATGATGATGACTGTTTATTCTAGATGTTGTTTTTGCAGCAGTTTTCCTCCATTCTTCTGTCTTTCTCTTCCATGGTGTCTTATGTGTTTTGTGTGTGAGTCTTCTTTATTTGTTTGATTCAAAAAAAATTCTCATTCTAAAATTGTTTTAGATATCGGGCCTTTCACACACTTGCTTTTCTATCTAGTCATTCCGCTAATGAATAATAAACATAAGTATAAACAAACATAAGAACGACAATGCAGTAAGTAAATGAATAAATACACAAATGAGTGAATGAACGAATACAGTTTAGCACTGAATGAATATAAACGTAAATGCCAGGGTAGAAAAATGAATGAGTGCTTAAACAAATGAATGAAAAATGAACAAAAATAAATGAATGAATGAATGAATGAAACCTACACATGAAAGTAGAAATAACTCACTGAGAACCCATATGAAATATAGATGACTAAATACACGTAGATTACAAGCGTGGTTCCTCTCCCTCACATCCAATCTCCCTCCCTTCCAGAGATTAAGGCGCCAGTGTTTGGTGAGGGTTGAATGGAGTAAGAGATCAGAGGCTGCTGCACTGAATGGGTCACTTTACTGATCACACGGCCTGATAGGAACGGGGCTCCGGCCTAACAAACCCAATCAATGGGAGCTGGCCAATGGCCTCTTTCTGCCCTCGTCCACAGCCTCCTTAAATCAACACAGAGGAGGGGAAAAGAAACTTGAGAGTAAACAAGATGTAAGTATTGAGAGAGAGAGAAAGAGACGGAAAGAAAGGTAAGAAGCAGTGGGGGGGGGGGGGGGGGTGATGGGAGGAAGAAAAAGGAAGAAAAAGAGGGGGAGCAATGAGAGATAGAGAGAGAGAGAGAGAGAGAGAGAGAGAGAGAGAGAGAGAGAGAGAGAGAGAGAGAGAGAGAGAGAGAGAGAGAGAGAGGAGAGAGAGAGAGGAGAGACGAAATACGAAATACGAAATTTTATTTACAGAGGGTAGTAGATTAAGTGCAATGATTTTTTTTCATCCAGCCCTCAAGAGAGAGAGAGGGGAGAGAGAGAGAGAGAGAGAGAGAGAGAGAGAGAGAGAGAGAGAGAGAGAGATTTTTAATTTTTTTTATCGAGGATGATGGAATAAGCACTTGTGTGCTTTTTTTATCCAGTCCCCCTGTGTATGCAGTTTTGTCAATTTTGTCATCCGTTCCCACTGGCACACAATGGCATACTCTTCCGAAAAGCGGAACGGGTTTTAACGTGTGCGCAAGATATTCTGCGTGCGTTCACACACGAGATTGAGGGAGGGAGAGACAGACAGACAGACAGACAGAAAAAAGTATTAACGTAAAGCTGCCAGTTTGCATGCAAAATGCAAAAGAATCCTCCTCACAACAAGTCTTAATAGGGAAAAAATAATTAGGACACTTTGGATGAAACAAACAAACTCGAAAATGTAAACACTGGAATGAAAACAATGAAAATGAAAGGTCACAAACTGCGACTGCTTAATGAACTGTTGACTTGTTTACGCAAAACAAAATAACCAGAGCTACATCTCTAGCTATGACCACTAATTATTTTGTTGTTTTGATTTCAAATAGATTAGATAATTCTAGGGACATTTATTTCTCAAACCACACATAATCTCAAACTGCAGATGGGAAAGTCGAGTTTTATCCTCTAAGGAGTTTTGTGGTCCTTCGTTCATCATATGCCTTTGTTGTATTTTTAAAAACATTTCAGTTTTGGATACTTCGTTTTATGTTGTATTTCAGAGTATCTTAAAGGGCATTGTTGCTGTGTTCTTCAGTTGAAATAGTTGTAACCCTGGATATCCCATGAAGGGTGAAAGGAATTGCGTCTTTGTAACCCTCTATATCCCATGAGGGGTGAAAGGAATTACGTCTTTGTAACCCTCTATATCCCATGAGGGGTGAAAGGAATTACGTCTTTGTAACCCTCTATATCCCATGAGGGGTGAAAGGAATTACGTCTTTGTAACCCTCTATATCCCATGAGGGGTGAAAGGAATTACGTCTTTGTAACCCTCTATATCCCATGAAGTGTGAAAGGAATTACGTCTTTGTAACTCTCTATATGCCATGAAGGGTGAAAGGCATTACCTCTTTGTAACCCTGGATATCCCATGAAGGGTGAAAGGAATTACGTCTTTGAACTTTGTTGGATCTTGCGAGCATTAAATGCAACAAGTAAATTAATTTAGTTATGCTAGAAGCAGGGAGGGGGGGGGGTGAACTCAAACTTGAGTATCAGATCAAGGGTAGCTGGACAAGTCATAGCCTTCTTACATCGAACCCCCAAGAAAAAGGTAGGAAAGTAGACATAAATGAATTGTTGGTAAATAAACTGAAAAATCAATGTAAACAGTAGCAAATTTAATCACTTCATTATCTAGGGGAGAGAGGGGGAGGGAGGTAGGGAGGGCGAGAGAGGGAGAGAAAGAGAGAGAGACATACAGAGGCAAAGAAATAGACAATTAAACAAAAACAGAGACAAAGTGGGGGAAGGGGTAAGTTTTCTGAGTCTTTTGAAGACAACCAAAGAACAGCCTGGCCTGTCTTCAAACTTGAACGAAATGAAGCAGAGGACGAAATAAATGAACGGTTAAAAAGGAGATACCAGATGAAGGTACCTCTGCTACACAGACGACTGAGCTCAGAGATCTAGCTCACTGACTTTCTTTGTTCTCTTCTCACTCAGACAAGAACAAACAAGTGAAAAAAAGTGCTGAACATCTAGATCCGTTGAGAAAGAAAACAGAGCCGTGGATGTGTTAAGCGTAGAGCGAGGGTGTATAAGACAGTCTTTTGTTTTATAAGACAATCTCCGAAAGAGAATAAGGATAATGGAAGACCAAGAGAAGGACGACAATCTGGGAACAAAATTAATCTGTAAAAATGAAGTGAGATAACGTGAGGGTAGTTTTAGTTGTTTTTATGGTAATTCGGGGATACTAAAGACTCATTTTAAAAAGATATGAGAAATGGCAGGTTGTATAAAGTGATATTTATTGTAGATATATGTGTTCACAAGACTTGAGTTGGATTTTAGTTTTAAGTTTCACAAGGAAGTGGCACTACATAAACGATTTTGATAAACCCTACACCACAACTTTCAAGTAAAAGACAATCGTGTGTGTATGCGCGTGCACACACGCACGTGGGTGTGTTTGCATGCATGCGTAGGTGTGTTTGTATGTCTGAGTACACGCCTGCATGTGTGTGCCTGCATGTAAGTGTGTGTACATGTATGTGTGCATGTGTGTGCATGCATGTGTGTGCATACATGCGTATGCATTCTTGTTCAAAACTGGTGAAAACAGAAAAGGTTTTCAGCAAAGACGAAGAATACATTAGGACAGAAAAATCTGCACATAAGTTCCTCCTGACCACAGCAAACGATTACTGAATTTACTCGTTAAAAGAAAAAAATACTGAAGCGCCTTTGCTTTCAAACACTTTGCTGTCAGCATAAGGTATCGATAAAAGCTAGTTTTACTGTGCAGTCTTTGTTAGAATGTTGGCTGGGGTTTTTATAATCCAAATAATCGTGAAAGTATAACACTGGCTGTCATAATGTTCGGGGCGTGTAGGTTATGACTCTTTCACAGAGGTGTTCTGTTTGAAGAAGCAGTAGAAGCCTGTTACTCGTTTATAAGTGAGCAGAATGGATGGTTGTCCTTAGTTGTGGCGTTTCTATCGTCTGCTTAAATCATGTTCTGCCTTTGGCTTTTCCTTTGGTACCTTTTATCACTGTTTTAGTTTTGTTTCACCGTTGTTGGTGTTAGGTGTTGGTTTTATTGCTGCCTTCAGATGTAGTTTCTCAAGTGCTGCTTCATAGCTATTTTTCAGTGGTGTTTCTTGCTTCTTCTCTCTATTAAGTTTTGTATTTCAACTGTTTTTCACGTCCAGAAATACAGCCATGTATTTCAGAGGAAATGTTTTTGTTCTTATTGTCTCTAACACGTCTGCATAGTATGGGGGAGTGGGGGTTGTTGAACTAACTGTATTATAATGTAGATACTAAACCAGTCTTATAAACGACAGGTACTTTTCTGACCATAAAAAATTTGCTAAGAATAATTCTGCAGTTTCTATAGATTCATCTACATGTCCCTATTGCATGTTGCACACAAGACCATGAAACGTCTCCTCTAAATGAACTGACATTCTGAAGACCATTCAAGACCTAGTTTACTCAAAGATCTTGCTTCTGAAGTGAAGGCTGCAGTGAGTGAGGCCTCCTTTCATGGACAGTGAAGGCTGCAGTGAGTGAGGCCTCCTTTCATGGACAGTGAAGGCTGCAGTGAGTGAGGCCTCCTTTCATGGACAGTGAAAGCTGCAGTGAGTGAGGCCTCCTTTCATGGACAGTGAAGGCTGTAGTGAAAAAGGCCTCCTTTCATGGACAGTGAAGGATGCAGTGAAAAAGGCCTCCTTTCATGGTTAATGAAGGCTGCAGTGAAAAGGGCCTCCTTTCATGGACAGTGAAGGCTGCAGTGAGTGAGGCCTCCTTTCATGGACAGTGAAGGCTGCAGTGAGTGAGGCCTCCTTTCATGGACAGTGAAAGCTGCAGTGAGTGAGGCCTCCTTTCATGGACAGTGAAAGCTGCAGTGAGTGAGGCCTCCTTTCATGGACAGTGAAGGCTGCAGTGAGTGAGGCCTCCTTTCATGGACAGTGAAGGCTGTAGTGAAAAAGGCCTCCTTTCATGGACAGTGAAGGCTGTAGTGAAAAAGGCCTCCTTTCATGGACATTGAAGGCTGCAGTGAGTGAGGCCTCCTTTCATGGACAGTGAAGGCTGCAGTGAGTGAGGCCTCTATTCATGAACAGGTAAGGCTGCAGTGAGTGAGGCCTCCTTTCATGGACAGTGAAGGCTGCAGTGAGTGAGGCCTCTATTCATGAACAGGTAAGGCTGCAGTGAGTGAGGCCTCCTTTCATGGACAGTGAAGGCTGCAGTGAAAAGGGCCTCCTTGCATGGACAATGAAAGCTGCAGTGAAAAAGGCCTCCTTTCATGGACATGGACAGGAAAAAAAAGGGTGTCGCTGCTTATGTGGCAACGTGCTCACTCCAGGGAGAGCAGCCCGAATTCCACGCTCAGAAATTTGCCGTGACTTTTAAGTGTAATGGAAAAAAATCACTTTTAAATCTCCCCAACTATTCTCTTTGCAAACAGTAGTTGTGTTGACCAGCCGCCTGACCATCAATCAAGATTGGCTTTCTGAGTTCGAGGGTGTGTCAAAAGAAAGGCAATACAGCATTTTGCACCAATTTTTACCGAAAGAAACGCAAACATCGAACCATCTCCTTATAAAGCCTGTCAGCTGTAGAGAAATGTTTACCATTCCACTTTTGTCAGAACTTTTTCTTCTCAAGAGTGTAAAGGAAGGGCAGAGATAGATAGATAGATAGATAGATAGATAGATAGATAGATAGATAGATAGATAGATAGATAGATAGATAGATAGATAGATAGAGAGACAGACAGACAGACAGACAGACATATACAGAAACTGACAGACAGAGACAGGAACAAACAGAGGAAGAGAGACAGAGACGGGCAAACAGACAAAAATATTCAAACACACAAGCGCATGCACGCACGCACACACACACACACACACACACACACACACACACACACACACACACACACACACACACAGAGCCGTAATGTTATTTCATGTGGAATGACAGTAAACTTGAAGACTACAACCACACACACTCACTTACTCTCACAGAATGATTGACAGAGGGAGAGACAGACAGAGACAGACAGACAGAAACAGACAGAGACAGACAGACAGAGGTGACGTACTGTTTAAAAACAAATAAGGTCAAAAACTTAAGTCAGACGGAATAAAACAACAACATTCTGGGGAGAAAGCTAAACAAAAGTGGAGACGTCCTTATGTTTTACGGCGAAAAAAAGGCGAGAAAATGGGGTTTCTTTTACTCTCAGCTTACATAAAAACCACTATTACTGCCGAGACGTAACATTAGAAAATGGGTCAGTGTGTGTGTGTGTGTGTGTGTGTGTGTGTGTGTGTGTGTGTGTGTGTGTGTGTGTGTTTGTGCGCGCGCGCGGCGCACACGCACAAATATCTGTATAAAAATGGAGAGAGAAAACAAGAAAGAGGCAGACAGAGAGATACAGAAGAGAAGACAAAGTAATAAAAAAGAAGGTATTTAGAAAACAGACTCACGAGAGCAAGAGGAGAGAGAGAGAGAGAGAGAGAGAGAGAGAGAGAGAGAGAGAGAGAGAGAGAGAGAGAGAGAGAGAGAAGACAGACAGACAGACAGACAGACAGACAGACAGACAGACATAGACAGACAGACAGACAGAGACAGGGAGACAGAGACAGACAGACAGAGACAAAGAGAGACAGACAGAGACAAAGAAAGACAGACAGACACACACTACACAGAGAGAGAGTTTTCCTTTTCAGTACCCTTAGAATTAAACAGTATAGGGGTGGGTTTTTTCCTCATACCTGTTTCATCAACTTTCCCTACTTTATCATAAAACAGTAACTTAAAAAAATGAATGATGTAAAAATGACAGAAGATCAAATATCACTGTATTTTTCAAAAGTTTGTAATTTAAGAGGAGTAGCAACATCACGACAAGAATTATAAGCACAGCAAAACAACAGTTGATATACTCTGTGCATGTGCTAACATAAAAGTGGGAACTGCTGTTTCATTTTATGTCAAGGGGAGGGGGCGACCCTGGCTAACAAACATTCAAACGTCCAGTTATGATTCTAGCCTGCTTCGAATTTTGAGTACTTTATTTAAATACAATATACAAGCAGGTTCAGTGTCCATGCGCTAAGACATTTTTTATTAAAACACAGCTTTTTCTTCATTCCAACCAAACTACAAGTGATTAGAAGACTTCCTGGAAGTTGAAGAGTTCGTGTTCACAGTATTCGTCTTGTTTTGCACTTACCGTCATCTTTCAAGATTGTCATATCTCCTATTACAAGTGGTGGGGTGGCTTGTGACTTAAATCTAGCTGTGTTGCTGTTGTTGTTGAAATTGAATTAAAGTCCCAGCGGAGTTATCCGATTAAGGGACTGTGGTCGCAAGTCATCCCACTTTGGCGCCGCGGGCCACGCTTTAAAATAATACAATTCTTGAAATTCTTGAAAGTCCTTCGGATGAGACTATAAACTGAGGCCTCGTGTGCGAACGCACGCAGAACATCTTGCGCACACGTTAAATCCTGTTCTGCTTTTCGTAAGAGAAGGCCATCGTGTGCTGGTGGGAACAGATGACAGAATTTACAAACCGCATACACACGGGGACTGGATGTAGAAAAGCACATACGTATTTATTCCATTATCCTCGATATACAAGAATAACATTTAAAAAATAAAAAAAAAACAACTGTGCTAGTCCTGCACAAGCACAAGTGTATTATTTATATAACTGTTATCTACTAGCAAGGCCTTCGCGTCGCGTTAGTCCGCTGTTGTCTGTAGATTGTACCTGTTCAACATCCCCTCTGTCTTTAATGTGGCATTTTACTCCCAGCACTTGCATCAAATGTATTTTTGATTCAGTTGAAGCTCAGCGTGGATACTGCTTGCTGTTTTGGTTGATGTCATAACTCATCATTCCAGGAGACTGGGTCTTATGAGCTGTCAACAGCAGAGAATCAAAACACAAAGTAAATGTCAGCGTTGATTAACATTTTAATAAGAAGAACTTGGAATGTCCTTTGTCTACCTTTTTCTGTAGTTGACTGAAAAATAAAAGATTAAATATCAGATTGAATAATTATGATTCATGTATAATTGGGTTTTTTTTTCTTTTCCTTTAGTTCTGTGTGTTTATGTAAAGTAAACCAACAAAGTGAACCGGGTTTTTGTGAGGAAGTCTCTCATTTCTCCATTCATACCCTTATGGCTTCCATTAACTTACCAAGGAGCCGAGTAGCTAGACACGAAGTAACTATTAGCTGGAGTTGTGTTCCCTTGTGAATAAGCAAAAGTTCACGTCTCTGTCAGGTGTTGAACACAGCGATGAAGAGAAAAGGCCATTCTTTATTCTTGGCATCTAAAGATCGAATCGACAGTTTGTTAGCATAGTCCTAATCTCAGTTAATGAAGTCACACAGCTCGCTGTGTACAGCAGGCGCTGTCAGCTTGTTGTCTTTGCTGATCTGTTCTTTAATAAGGAGCCAACCTCACCATGACGCCATCGACCAGCAGGTGTTGCAACAGATCACGATTTTCCGTTCTGTCCCATTCTCCGTGACCTAATGCTGCTATCGCCTATCCCACCAGCTCCACCGCAAAGCAACAATTATACCTGTTCCTTGTGTGCACTCTCAGAACCATAGCTCCGCCACAAACCAACTGCCAGTAAATGTGTAACATGAACACATCTTGCAGAGATTTGTGGTGGTGATGTGGGGGTAGCTAAATTGGTGAGGGTGGTAAGGGGTGGGGTGGGTTTGAAACAGTCAGGTGTATGTGCTTGTGTTAGTTATATTACTTTTTGCGGTTGGCTGCTGCTGCTGCTTAACACTAGTGCATTTTCTACGGCTTCAGCTGCTTTTGATGCTACTTCACAATAGCTACCTCAGTCACTACTACTACCACAACGATGAAAGCGATGACTGCTAATACTGCTACTACTGTTGCTGCTTCTGCTGCTTCTACTGATGCTGCTGTTGCTGCTGATGCTACTACCACCACCTCCACTAAAACCAATTCTACTATTACAATTATTATTATTACTACTACTACTACTACTACTACTACTACTACTACTACTACTACAACTACAACTACAACTGCTACTATGAATGAACAATAACTGGCCGTTTGAGTGCAGTATTGAATGAAACCTGATGACTGTGTGCAACTCCTGTACACGTCAGTCCTACCTATTGGCTTCTCCTGACGTCAGTCAGTGTTCCCACATACCTCCTTCACGTTATCGCTGTATTGGCATGTTATCTGACAGATTGGGAGAAGGATACGAGGAAGAAGACTGAGCATCTGTGAGGAAGCTAACCACAGTTCTCCACGTATGCGAGAAATAGTATCACTGCAAAAAGCCTGGAGCTGAACTGCATGAACTTTTGACGAAGTACATGCTGTGTCTTTAGTTGAAAAAATGTAACGGCAGAATTGATGTAAAGAGATTGCACAAGAAAGCGAAAATAGACTCATATAAAGGGCAAATATGATGGAGTGTAACTAGGCTTTTTTGGATTGTGCTGAAGATGTTCCTGATGAGCTGAATGCTTTGCCAGACTAGTCTTGGTATTGACACTTCCCTTTAATGTCACGGTGGATCATGTTTCAAGCCAGCAGCTATTAATCAGCAAAACAATATGTAGGTTTTTATTTTATTCTGCTATTGTATGTTGTTGTTTTGTTTCTTGCTTTGCTCCCTTGTTTGCGTGTTTATTCATATCTTTCTCTTTTCTCCCCTTTCAGTCTTCTCTGACCTCTTTGAAAGCAAATCCCATTTCAGCTCTTTGTGTTGAAATGTTAAACATACGTTTCAAGTGTTTTAGTGACATGATCTGTGTTGTTGGGTCGATGATGTCACGAGACTGCTTCAGATGTCATCATGTTTTAACGAGGCAAAGAGTTGGTGTCCTTTATACTCAGAGTCAGTCTATTCTGGGACTGTGGTATAGGCGGCATTCAGCATTTGACGTGCCACGTGGAACAGGAACCTCAGAGTGTATCGCTAGACTGTATCCCTCTTTCCTTTGCTAGGCTATAAAACTATCAAGCACTAGGCCATAAAGGGCCAGAGGTAAATACTATGGATTGGTATTGACCCGAGCCTCTACTCTCTCTACGTAGTGGTAGGATCCTCCATCACGTGCGTGACTAACTAAGATGTATGTGTGTGATGATTTGTGTAATGTCACAGAAGGTCAGTAGGAATATCGTGTAAGGGAAAGGTGTCCTGGCTTTGCTGTACGGTACTTTTGGGGATTGATGATGAAGTAACACAGGCTTAGGACCTTGTAGCTTTTTTTGGGTGCTATTTCATGCATGTGCATATAAAGGTATTTATTTAGTAAGGAACAGAGGGAGCTGGAGAGTCATAGCTTTAGTGGTTGAGTTTTCCTTTCATCTTTCTGAACACAGTTGTTCTTTGTTTTTTTGTTTATGCTGTATTACAACACATGGCAGAAGGGTTGGATTGGTAGAAAGATTGAATGAATAAATAAACAAATGAATAACTAGATGAAAAAAATGGGGAGATTTTGGCCAGAGCTCTAAGCTTTTTCAGTGGCATAGTTTTTGTGTATGAGACTGTTTGCCCACCAGAATGAATGAATCGGTCAAAGCATCAATATTTTAATGACGAATGAAATAACAAATAAGTGAATAAAAAATCTAGAAACAACTGAATGTATCTCACACACACACACACACACACACACACACACTGTGTGCGAACGCACGCAGAACATCTTGCGCACACGTTACATCCTGTTCCGCTTTTCGTAAGAGTAGGCCATTGTGTGCCGGTGGGAACAGATGACATAATTTACAAAACCACATACACACGGGGACTGGATGTAAAAGAGCACGTAAGTGCTTATTCCATTATCCTCGATATGAAAGAAGAAAAGAAAATAAATTTTAAAAACCGAAACAAAGACACACACACATAACAGGTGACTGAATCAACGAAGAAGCATGGTCCCGCTTCCTCACTTCCAGTGTTAAAGGCGCCAGTGTTTGATGACAGTTAAATGGAGTGAGAGATCAGAGGCTGCTGCACTGAATGGGTCACTTTACTGATCACACGGCCTGATAGGAACGGGGCTCCGGCCTGACAAACCCAATCAATGGGAGCTGGGCAATGGCCTCTTTCTGCCCTCGTCCGTAGCCTCCTTAAATCAACACAGAGGAGGGGAAAAGAAACTTGAGAGTAAAGAAGATGAAGTGCTTAAAGACAGAGAGACAGACAGCCAGACAGACAAAGATATGGAGAAAGATGAAAAGAGAAAGTGGGGGGTAGAGGGAGAGGGAGAGAGAGAGAGAGAGAGAGAGAGAGAGAGAGAGAGAGAGAGAGAGAGAGAGAGAGAGACATACAGACAAACAGACAGACAAACCGACTGACCGACCAACCGACTGATAGATAGAATGAGAGAGAGGGAACTCGAACTCGAACTCGAATGATTTATTCAGAAAAAGGCCATTGGCCCATACATGAAGGGGGTTGCCGAACTGCTTAGTATTTTGGATTTTTTTTAAATATATAAAAAAACAAAAAAACAACAACACACACACAGACAACAAGTTACTGTATAACAAAAAGTCAGCTACAAAAACATCATTTAGGATAACATTATCTGTCTTATTCTGAAAGCTTTACACAAATACAAAGTGAGGCTGCGTACAACATCAGGATGACTTGATGCCAGGAGTAAACAGAGTCTAAATAAATTAGGCTGTCTACTTTAATTAACAGGGATGTAGTTCTGCCTAACATCATCAAATACTGGACAGCACAACACAAAATGTACTTCATCCTCCGGTGCTTGCTTACATAATGGGCATAGCAGCCTGAGGTCGTCAATATCATGTTCTCTGTATCTGAATTTATTATACACCAAGTCTAAACTTAGACATAATTCTTTTCAAATGTATATCCATATCAAGTTTTAGATAAGGTTTGACATCATGCGAACTTATAAATTGTCTGTACATTTGAAATCTTTCACTGTTTTGTATATGATAACTCCATTGCTGCCATCGGAAGTCAATCAATCTTTGCCTGAAAGCGTTAATAAAGTCTCTACAATTTCCGACTCTTTGATTGAGCCAAACAAATCCAAACCCGAGTCCACACAAACAGAGAGACAGAGACACAGAGAGAGAGAGAGAGAGAGAGAGAGAGAGATAGAGAGAGAGAGAGAGAGAGAGAGAGAGAGAGAGAGAGAGAGAGAGAGAGAGAGAGAGAGAGAGAGAGAGAGAGAAAGCAGGAGAGAAGAAGGGAACTCGAAAGAAAGAGAAGGGGAAGGGAGAGAGATAGATGAATAGAGATAGAGAGACAGAGAGACAAACACACAGAGTATTAGTTTTAAAGTCACCAATTTGCATGCAAAATGCACAAGAATCATCCTCATATCCAGTCTTAATTGAGAACAAAAAAATTGAACACTTTGCACAAAAACAAACAAACTCGAAAACATAAACACTGAAATGGAAATATTGAAAATCCAAGCTCAAGGGAAATCATGTCTCATTAACTTTGGACTTGTTTACGCAGAAACAAAAGAACCAGAGCTACATCTCTAGTCATAACATACCACTATATTTTGTTGTTTTGATGTAAAGTAGATTAAACGTTTTTAGTAACATCTATTTTCCAGGCAAAACATCTTTTTAGGTTCCAATTGAGAAAGCCAAGTGTTCACCCCACAAAAGGTATTTATAGCATTACTATCTCCTACGTTTTAAAATGTTTATACTGGTCATTTCTTTTTACCTGTTGTCATTCAAGACATTCTCGGACACATCCCTTTTGTATCTGTTCTTCAGTTAAAAGTGTGATTCTGAATACCTCTTAAAAGATATAAGGAGTTACATTTTTACAATTTGATCTAGGAACATGGAATAGAGTAATGAATATTTATGTATGCTAATGGAGGCTAGAGACCTTGAACTAGAACTCAAGCTCGGTGATTTCATTGGATGAACCAGAGGCTTTTCAACCCTGCATGCATGAATATAAAAAAGGAGGGGGGAGGAAACAAGCATATGTAAATTGGTAAGTAGATGGGAACGTCAGTGATAAATGATCATGGAATGAATCACTTAATTGTCTAGGGGAGAGACAGACAGACAGACAGAGACAGACAGACAGAGACACAGATGGAGTGAGATAGCTCTGAACTCTGAAATTGTAGAATTGCACATAGGACTTAGGCGTCAATACAATGCAAAAATACCTGATATAACAACATCTATCTGTATTCTACAATCTCAGATTGACTTAAACTCAGAGCCAGAAGGCAAGAGAGAGAGGGGGAGACAGACAGACGGTCGTGCAGATAAGAAAGGAACATATGAAGGATGGTAAGCTTAGTGAGTCGTCTGAAGACACCCAAAGAACAGCCAGTCTTGAAACAGGAGCGACATGAAGCACGGGATAACATAAATGAAGGGGACACCAATCAAAGGTGCCTCTACAACAGATGACTTATCTCGCACCTCCAGCTCAGTGACTTTCTCACTACTCTTCTCACACATCCAAGAATAAGTAAAATACAAAAAAGAAACATTTCAAACTGAAGGCAGTTGTCAAAATCAAAGTCAGAATTAAATTTTTATTTCCAGATGAGACGTAGAAAGAAAACAGAAGAGGGGATGTTTGAAACATAGAATGAGGGCAGAAGACAAAGTCATTTTGTCTTCAGAGATAACCCCCATGAAAAGAATGAAGACAATGGTAGACTAGGAAAAGAGTTTGACTAAAGAAACAAATATTATTGAAAATGGAGTGATATAAAGTGGGGGGGGGGTTCTAAGGAGAAGACGTGGAAGATCTACTAAATAAGGAATAAATTCAGATGAGAAATGACAAAACGTATAGTATAAAGTGGTACTGACTGTGAATAGATGCAATCATACAGTTAGAAATGGTCTTAGTACCAAGTTTCTCAAGAAAGTAGGTGCTGGATGCAGATTTCTCTATACAGCCTATGCCATGGTCTCTAGTCACAGACAGTTGTATGTGCGTGTGTTTCTCATTATCATTTTTTTTTTACTTTTAAAAATTATTATTTTCAGGATGATTATGTGCTTTCTTCTAATTATTCAATCACTATGTATATGAGGCCAAGATTTGTGCAAATTTTGTCATTGATTTCCACCAGCACACAATGGCCTGTTCCTAAAAAAAGCAGAACAGGCTCATAACAATTGCACAAGATGTTCTACATGCATTCACACATTGGACCTTGGTTTATGGTCTCATATACACACGCATATGCACAAACACTTTTGTTGTTTTGGTTTTTTTAAAAAAGACAAACAAATAAAAAGAAAGAAAGAAACAAAAAGCAGAGAAAGCTTTCATCGAGGAACTGTGCACATTTCTTTTTTTTCTACCACAGCTAACGAGAGTTGAACTTGAAACAAAAAATGTCAAGTGCCTTTGCTTTCAAACACCTAGCTGTCAGCATGAGGTATTGATCAAAGCTGGTTTTACTGTGCAGCCTTTGTTAGAATGTTGGCTGGTTGGTGTGTTTTTTAAAATATATAATCCAGGTAAACGTGCAAATATAATAGTAGTGGCTGCCATAATGTTCCTGGCGTGTTGGTTATGGGGCTTTCACAGCTGTGCTGTGCTTAAACAATCGTTATAAACGTGTCACTCTCTTTTATTGATAAAAATGAATGGTGGCTTTTTGTTTTACTTCTGTCACTTGCTTTTTGTTGTGTTTCTGACATTTGCTTTAGATGGTTTTGTATTATTGGTTTTAGGTACTTTGGATTTTGTGTTGTTTTACTGTTATTTGTATCAAGTATTGCTTTTATTACTACTTTCAGGTTTACTTTGTCTTGTGTTCATTATTGATTTTCCAAAGTTGACATGATTTGGTTTTCTATCATTGCTTTTTGCCGTTTTGCCATAAACTTTATTAGCATGTCTCTTCATAACCAACGATGTCATTATTGTTTTTTGTCTCTGCTCACCTGTTCTTTAATAATAAACCAATCTCACAATGACGCCATCAACTGAAAGATGTTGTAACAGATCACGATGTTCCCACCTGTCCCATTCTCACTCACTCACTCAGTCCCATGTCTCAAAGGACGTAGGGGGGACATGAGAGAAAACGCGACAGAGATCTTTTTCCATGCTTCACGATCCTGTGTGGCTAGTAGAAGGTGTTGCTAGTAGGTGTCCCATTCTACATGACCTAAATATTGCTATCACCCATCCCATCTCTACCGCGGAACAATATACAGATCTGTAATGGCCATTCCCAGAACCAAGGACCCACTATATTTGGCTGCCAGTAGTCCTCCAGCCAGAACAGATTCAGCATAGACAATATTCTAGTCGTGGTAATGGTGGTGGTGGCAGTAGATGGAGTGGAGGGAGGAGGCAGATGCAGTGAAGCACATGTGCAGCAGCTGTTGCTGCTTATGTTACTGTTGCTGTAGGAACAGCTGTTTCTGCTGCCATTGCTCTTACTAGTACTGTGTTTGCTGCAACTGCTACTAGTATTAATAGTAGTTCGTTTGCTGCAGCTACGGCTGCTGTTACTGCTTTTTCTGTTGCTGCTGCTACAACATTGACCGCCTCAGCTACTGCTACTACTACGACGTCTACCATCACCATACCTATTACCACCTCCATCACTACTACTACTGCTACAACAACAACAACTACTACTACTTACTACTACTGCTATAAAAACAAAGCAAAAACGATGACAGTATCAGCAAAGAATGTCGGTGGTATATTGAATGAAATCGGCTGATGTGTGGAAGTGCATTTTATATCTGTCCTATCTATCTGGCTTCTTCTGACGTCAGCGTTCCCATAAGCCTCCTTCACTTCATCACTGTATTGGCATTTTATCTGACAAACTTGAGAAAGAAACGAGGAAGAAGGATGGAAATCTGTAAGGAAGCCAACCGCAGCTCTCGACATGTGAGAAATAGTATCAATTAAAAAAAAACGTTGAATGGAACCATATCAACTGTCGTTAAAGAACATTGCAAAAACCAGATGTTTGTGCTTACACATAAGAGAATGCAATGGCAGGATTGATCATAAAGCATTGCACAAGATAGCGAAAATAAATGTTTTAAAGGTCAAAAACAATGGAATCTTTTAATAATTTTTGTATTTGGCTGATGGTGAATAAGGCTGGCTGGAGGTTTCAGTGTTCACCAGACGCAGGTTAGCTTTAGCACAATCATTGAATGCTGTGGAGGAGAGATGATATTTCAGTCAAACAAACTTTGTCAATCATTTACCAGCAAGCCATTAAACAACCTCTTTTTTCCCCAGGATTGTTTTCCCTTTTTTTTGTTTCTTGCCTATTCCCAGGCCCCTTAGTTGTGGTCTTTATTCACATCTTCCTCTTTTGTCTTTCAGTGTTCTCTGACCTCTTTCACCGCATAGTAATGATAAATGGACTTTATATATATTTATATTTTCACCGCATACCCTGTGTCATCTCAGTGTTTAAAATGTTAAAAATGAGTTTCAGATGTTTTCGTGACATGATCCACTTGCAATGTCAACGATGTGGTGAAACTGCTTTAGATGGCGTCATGTTTTAACAAAACAAGAGCTGGTGTCAGTTATACTCGAAGTCTGCTTGTCTATTCTGGGACTCTGGTATAAACATTTAGCCTTTGGCGTGCCACGTGGGAAAGGAATACCAGAGTGTGTGTCTATAGAATGTATGGGGTTTTTTTTAAACTTAGCTGGGTTGTAAAAGTATGAAGCACTGGGCCAGAAAGGACCAGAAGAGAATACTATGGATTGGTATTGATCCAACTGTCTGCTCCCCACACCTACTGACAGGAATAAATACCACGTGCGTGACTAACTTAGATATATGTGTGTGTGATGATCTGTGTAGTGTGGAAGAGGGTCAGTAGGAGTGTCATGTGAAGGACAGGAGTCCTAGCTTTGCTCTTTTGTAGGGTAGATTTGGGGACTGGTGATCAAGTAACGCATTGACCTAGCTCCGTCCTGCTCTTTGGTGTTGTCTGTTTCATTTATTTGTATGTATGTATGTATGTATGTATGTATGTATGTATGTATGTATGTATATGTGTATGTATGTATGTATGTGTGTGTGTGTGTATGTATGTATGTATGTATGTATGTGTGTATGTATGTATGTGTGTATGTATGTTTGTATGTATGTATGTGTATATTTGTTTAGACCAAAGGAAGAGACGCGGTTTTAGTGGTTAAGATTTCTTCTTTTTTTCTTTTTTTTTATTCTACACGTTTTTTCTACTTCTGCACATAACATTATGGAGGAGAAGTGGAATTGGTAAGTTGGAAAATTACAGTAAAAAGATATAAATGGTCAAAAACGGTCGCATACGCAAAATCTCACCATTGGTGAACCTATGTGCTCTAATCCAAACTGGGAAAAAGGGATACTTTTCTTAACACTGTTTTTCTTCATTCTAAAGAATAGATAGTTGCGTAGAAAAAAGTAAGTACGTCTTCAATTGTAACGTCTTTCCACTTTTAGTGATACCAGACGACCCTAAAATAGGAGACTGAATATGTGAAAGAGGGAGGAGAGAGAGAGAGAGAGAGAGAGGAGAGGAGAGAGAAGAGAGAGAGAGAGAGAGAGAGAGATCTACTCTGTGTGTGTATGCGTGTGCGTGTGTGTGGGCGTCCCTGCATGCATGCGCGCTCGTGTGTGTAATAAAAAGTAATAACAAAGGAAATAGTGTTCTTCACATGTACAGATCAAGACCTTTTTTTAAAAAAATGGAAATTCAAAAACAACTACAAGAACTACAATAAATAGTCTATAGGACTTAAAAATAAATCCTCAGCAATGTCAATTGTTAACTTAGCATTGTTTAAAATTTCTTCAGTGGAATTCTCAGAAAAGGCAGGGAGATAAGGTTTTAATTTCTCACATTCAAGTATGATATGGGTATTTGAAATATATTCACCTTATAAGCATTTAACATCCTTGCTGAATTTTGTCATGAATGCATTTAATCCTGAAAAACAATGCCTTGAGTTGTCTTTCTTTTACAGCATTTGTATGAATCTCTAAGTGACAATGTATTCAACTACACTATTCCCACTCAGAGTTGAATGTGAAAGCCGATTGTTTTGCTGATGCTTTTCTATAAATTTGTTTAAGGATGCTTTTTCTAACAACCGATTACACAAATTTAAAACTAACCTTAAAATTTATACAGATGGCTCACTTTTATAAAATCATCAAGCAGGTTCAGCATTCGTCATACCGGCACTAAAAATAGAAAAGTCATATCATGGTGGTTAAAATCGATCTGTTTTTACAGCTGAGCTGATCGCTATTCTCATGGCTTTGAATTTCATTTTAGATCATCCATATTCTTTCTTTCATATATAACTTTGTGTGGATTCAAAATCAGTATTATATACCTTAAAGTCTTTAAGTTATAAACAATCAGCTTAACTTATACTAGACGCCAAATACTTCATAAATCTTCTGCGTTTAAGATGAATTCATGTTTCCTTTTGCTGGATTCCTTCACATATAGGATTATTTTCTAATGAGTGGGCTGATCGGGCTGCGAAGAAAGGTGCACGTAATGAAAAGGGGTCTTTAGCACTGCATGTCCCTCTATCCATTGCAGAGGCTTATCGGTTGTTAGAAGAAGCGTAGACAAATGTCGCGGTAGCAATGCGGTATATTCTATTTTCTTCTGGTGGTTGCAAAAGACTTCGTATCAATGCTTCCTTTTTTGTCTCGTGTGGTTGGCTTTTTCACTGTCTTTTTAAGTGTTTGTTGCTATTGTTGTGCTGCTGTCATCTCTTTATGAGAAAAGGTTGTTTATTTGTGTATGTTGTGTGTTTGGAGGGAGAATGGTGAGGGCCAATAAAATCTTAAAGGTTACAGCAGGGAGGGATGCAGTGGTAAAGGCTAAATTTTTTTCACGTTGTGTTGTGTCAAAGTAATGCTGCAGATGAGATTTGATAGTCGTAGTTCCCTTAATTCACTACAATAGCTTATTGTAAATCCTTTCACTCTCTCTTTCCTATATGCCCTCTTTTAAAAAAATTTTTTACCTCCTTTTCAATATCTTTAATCTGATATTTCTTTCTTTCTTTCCCTCGTCCTCTTTTGTCTGTGCCCCATTTTAGTTCTATTCTTAGGTGTCAAAAACAGGTAACAAATCCTTTGGTGACATGACCTACTTTTCGTGTCATCTGGGTCATGACGCCTCTTCCTACGTCATCAAGTATTGGGAAACCGACAGTTGATGTCGGCAGTATTTGTCTATTTTCGGACCTGGTGTTGGCGTTTAGTCATAAACTTGCCACAGGGAGAAAACCCAAGAGAGTGTTAATCTCTAGACTCTAACCATTGTGGCTTTTTTGTCTGGGTGCTAAACATGTCATGGATTTGTTTAATGCCATGGATTAATATGGACTGTCTACAGGGTCTGAGGTTAGCATGTAGTACATGCATGCATGAGTCAGACTCCAGCGTTAGGAACTGGCGCAATGCCATGCAATTTCAGTTCAAATGCTGTTGTAAGAAAATATGTATCATGGTTTTTAGAATATATGTGTGTATGTTTCTTTCTTTCTTTTTTTTTATGTATTGTGTTCTTTTCTTTCGAAGATAATGGAATAAGGGTGGCGCTGCTCTTGTGGCGATGCATTGTTCCCGGGGAGAGCAGCCCGAGTTTCACGCAGAGAAATCTCGTGACTTAAAGTGGTATAAATAAAATAAATAAATAAATAAGCACTCTTGTACTTGAATACATCCAGTCCCTGTGTGCATGCAGTTTTCTTAATTTTTTCATCTGTTCCCATTGGCACACAATGGCCTACTCTTCCGAAAAGCGGAACGGGTTTTAACGTGTGCGCAAGATGTTCTTAGTGTGTTCGAACTCGAGACCTCGGTTTATAGTCTCATCCGAAGGACTTTTAAGGGAAGTGGAGTGGGCACTGATGTTAACTCCAGGGGAAAATCCTCTTGAACGAGGTTTGAGCCCGGGTCAACAGATCACAAGCGCATTGCGCATCACTCTAACTACAAGGCTGTCCCGTCAACGTGTGTGTGTGAGTGTGTGTGTGTGTGTGTGTGTGTGTGTGTGTGTGTGTGTGTGTGTGTGTGTGTGTGTGTATGTGTGTGTGTGTGTAGGACAATTAAAGTGATTTTTAGCTTTTGTTGTAGTTTATTTTTCCCTTGCCTTTGATTGTGTTTATTAGGTCAGTAAGGAGATTGTTTACAGGAGGTAAAGCCAAGATAGTTTTTCTCGTGTTTTTTTTCTTCTCTCAGTGTTATTTTCACGTTTGCTTTCTTTTAAGGGAACACATGGGTTTGATATTTGAATAACTTTGTTTCTCTGTTTTTCTTTGGGCTTTTTTCCTTGAATTTCTACCTTCTAATTTTATTTGTGTTCTGCTGATGTGGTTCCTTTTTTTGTCTTTTTTCGTTCTTATTTTCTTTCGTTCTGTTTCTGTTTTTCTCGTTTTATGTCTTGCTTTCATCTTATTCTTACAGTTGTT
>CM054137.1:71807498-71834998 GCA_028751875.1 Rapana venosa | reverse complement strand
TATGCTAAAGACATATTTGTTGCTGCCAAGTGTTTGTTTCTGTCCGTTACTACGTGTTGCATGCAGGCTTACTGTTTGTTTGTTTCGTCCAAAACATCAGCAACCAGACTGCATGAAAGGTCTGTCGAGGCGCAGAGGAGAGTAATGTTTCTTTATGCATGGTTTTTAAGTGAGAAAAATGTAGCTTTGATTAGCCATTTGTTGCTGGTAGATGTGGGGGTTTCTAAAAGATCAATCTGAATTCAGGTCTGTTTGTACACACACACACACACACACACACACATACAGACACACACACACAAACGTAAATAGATAGAGAGAGAGAGAACACTGAACACTGAACACTGAAAAGTGTTATTGTACTTGGGCCTTGGGCCACTATACAAAACATGTTTGGGGGAGGAGGGAGGAAGGCATAGAGAGCTAGAGAGGAGGGGGAGACACAAACATACACACACAGAGACAGACAGACAGACAGACAGAGAGACAGGGTGAGAGACAGAGAAACAGAGGTTATATGTGTTCACTGTTATAACATGTATAACATGTTATAACATGTTAAAACATAATATAATATGTGTTCACTATTATAACACATATTTTTTGTACCTACCTTTGTGAGAAAAACAGGAAGGAAGTTTAGTTTCACTTTTTTCTGTGAAAAAGGAAAATGGAAGATTACGATGCTTTTTTAAAAAAACAACTATTCAGAAGTGCAAGTTTTACGATGTCATTCTGAAGAAAGTAAAGATGGAAATGTTATCTTGCTGCTGATGACGAAAAGGGAAAAATGGATGTTCCGTTATCAGGAAAGAGGAAGGAACTGGATGTTGGGGAATGTCATTATGATGAACAGGATTTTCTGGTGCCCATAGTGAACGAAGAAAGAGATTCTTCTTCTTCTTTTTTTTAAATAAAAAGGACTTTCCATGATGTTATAATGAGAAAAGTCAAAAATGCTTGTTGAATGTTCTCGCTATGAGAAAACTGAAAAATGGAAGTAAATTGATTTCAATACTAGAAAACTAAAAAGGACATTTCTTGACGTAACAATGTAGAACTGACCTGAAGTGAACGGTTGATTACGTCATGAGAAATATAAACTGAAAGCGGAAGGTCCATGCCGTCATTATAGAAAAAACAAACCCAGTTGGAATGGAGGAAGGTTTCTGGCATAATCACGGGGATAATGGAATTGAAATTTGTATCATGCATGCATATAGAAAGTGAAAGGGGAGGATATGGTATTATTATGAAAGTCAAATGAGAAATGCATTGGTATCAATGACAGTTCTATCACCTCCCAAAAGGATAGACTGGCAGAAGATTGTATTGTTATGAAAGTCAAAGGAGAAATGCATTTGTATCAATGACAGTTCTATCACCTCCCAAAAGGATAGACTGGCAGAAGAAGAGTTGTCGTACTTGCAAATAGATTCCAATAAATTGTCGATTGTATTTTTTTTAATGTTAAACAAAACAAATCCTCTGAAGTCGGAGTATGGCTTCCTATATGGCGAGGTACTTAAAAACATTTATACACGCAAACTTCTCATTCAGTGTGCAATTTCAATCTCAAAGTGATTCCCGGGTGGGATAAGCGAGTCAGAGAGCATGTTCTGGGTGACCCCAAGAGTGTTAAGCTGGGGAACACACAACAACAACAACAACAAATAAAACAAAAATAAAAGCCAAAACAATGTTGAAAATTATATTAAACTTATTGATTAATCTAAATGGATGATAGATGAATGGATGGATGGATGGATGGATGAATGGACGGACGGATAGATGGATAGATAGATAGATAGATAGATAGATAGATAGATAGATGGATGGATGGATGGATGGATGGATGGATGGATGGATGGATGGATGGATGGATGGATGGATGGATGGATGGATAGATAGATAGATAGCCAGACAGGTGAACAAATAAACAGATGACAAAAACATGTAGAAATTTCTTAGTAAACAATGGGGAAAAGAGTTTAATTTCTTGAAAATGAAGACTATAAGAAAAGAAAAAAAAGTATTCTGAACATTCTCTCTAGGGAAACAGGGGGCATAGATGACATGGGTTTTGCCGTGTTAATCATAAGAAAACGTCTTTCAAAAATAAACAATAAACATGGAAAAAGTGTTTGTGTCGATTATTACCAAAGCAAAAATGCCAACACAGACATAGACAGAAAAAATATTTTGTAGCGACAGCAAAAACACGGTCATTATAGATTTGTTTTGTGAATATTATGCTCTTTCACAAAACACAAACACCAACCAGTCTTTCAAAACAGAATGACAAAACCAATACAAAACACGGCTTGCAGGAAAGGTTGATTGAGTCATTCTTATAGTTCCATTTTTACAAACTCACAGATAAACAACAAATTCTTCACTAAATTGCCTTGGAAAAAATCACTGTTTACGACAAGAAGGTAATTAACAAATTGCAACTACAAAATCTCCAAACTCCGCCAGAAAAACGTTTGTTTTGCCATCAGCTGAAGGAGAGAGAGAGAGAGAGAGAGAGAGAGAGAGAGAGAGAGAGATTTATGGTGATATGGGAGGGGATTTCAGCATACACACACATTATTTATATATAATATAATATATATATAATATATATATATATATATATATATATATATATAATAATATACAGACAGACAGACAGACAGACAGAGTTGTGATAAAAATATGGGAGAGGGTTTCAGAACAGAGACAGACACACACAGAGAAAGAGAAGGGGAGGGGGAGCATAGGCGAGCGAAGAAAGGGGCGTTACAGAGAAATGAGACTTACAAAGCTGCTTCTTTTATACCAAAGAAAAACATCGATGCACTGTGAAACCCATCCTGCTTACTGTATCATTTAGTTTTTGAAGGATATACAGTAGAAGAAGGAAGGTGGAAGGAAAGAAGAGAAAAGAAAGAAGGAAGGATACACGAGACGGAGAAATAACATTTAAAGAGAGGCCGGTTCAAAAATGTAAATGAGACGAACAAGCTGCAGTCAACAAGCAAAGGTAATGAAGAGGTAGAAATGATGATGACCCCAAAAATAAACGAGGAGAAGGAGGAGAAAAAGAAAGAGAGGAAGGAGACGAAAAGGGAGAGAAAAGAGAAAGTTGAAAGAGAGGAGGAGGAGGAGGAGGAGGAGGATGATGATGATGATGATGATGATGATGATGATGATGATGATAACGACGACGACGACGACGATGGTGATGGTGATGATGATGATGATGATGGTTTTACTTTTCGAGAGTTTACATCTAAGCTTTTACATATTTTTTCCATCCTTCCCTTGCCCTGAATAGGGACTACCAAAATAAAAGAGAGAAAGAGAGAGAGAGAGAGAGAGAGAGAGGAGAGAGAGGGACAGACAGACATACAGACAGACACATGGTGACAAAGATGGAGAGTGTCAGACAGACAGACAGCCGGACAGACAGACAGGCGGACGGACGGACGGACAGACGAATGGACAGACAAACTGATCAAGACAGACAGTGAAAAAGAGAGACAGACAAGACAGACAGTGAAACAGAGACAGACAGATAAACACAGACAATGACACACACACACACACACACACACACACACACACACACACACACACACACACACACACACACACACACACAGAGAAACAAACAAACAAACGGACCAAAGATGAAGAACAACAATCACAAGAAAAAAAAGCCAACACTCAAAGGAAGGAGAAGACAGAGAAGGAGGAGTTGGAGGAGGAAAGGAAGTGGCATGATGTATGGAGGCAGCGGCACAGGCTGCACTGCACAGTTAGGGCTGTGAGTAGAGAAGAACAGAGGGGAAGTAGTGTGCGTATGTGTGTGTTTGGAGGAGGAGGGGTGGGTGGGGGTTAGGGCCATGAGGCCAGAGAGAAAGAGGTCCCCGGGGCCTTAGCTAATGGCCAGTCCGCAGATTAGAGGTCCGGCCTGTCTCCTGGCCTGTCTCCTGGCCTGTGCCCGGCCTGTTCTTATCGGACCTAGCCTTCCCTGGTTTACGTTACTGAAACTTCACTCTCCCGGGAGAATCTACCGTTTTCGGGTGTGTGGAAACTGGTTCTACGACGTTTTCGTTTCTCAGTGTGTGGGTGTGTGTGTGTGGGGGGGGGGGGGGGGGAGGAGGGAGAGGGATGTGTGTGTGTGTGTGGGAGGGGGAGAGGGATGTGTGTGTGTGTGTGTGTGTGGAGGGATGTGTGTGTGTGTGTGTGGAATGTGTGTGTGTGTGTGTGTGTGTGTGTGTGTGTGTGTGTGTGTGTGTGTGTGTGTGTGTGTGTGTGTGTGTGATTCTTTCTATTCCTTTCTCCCCCTCTCTCGGTCTGTGCGTGTGTGTGTGTGGTTGTTGTTGTTGCTGGTGGTGTTGTTAGTGGTGGTGCTGTTGTTGTCTTAAATTTAGTGTCTGTTCAAACTCAGTGATATTAGTGTTGTGTGTGTGTTGTTGTTGTTGCTGCTGCTGATGATGTTGCTGTTGTTAGTGGTGGTGCTGTTGTCTTAAATTTAGCGTCTGTTCACACTCAGTGATATTAGTGTGTGTGTTTGTGTGTGTGGCTGTTGTTGTTTGGTGTTGTTGTTGCTGCTGGCTTTGTTGGTGTTGGTGGGGATGCTGTTGTTGTCTTAAATTTAACGTCTGTTTACACTCACTGATATTAGTGTGCGTGTGTGTGTTTATGTGTGTGTGCGGCCGGGCGTGTGTCGGTCCGTCTCTCTGTCTGTCTGTCTGTCTGTCTGTGTGTCTCTGTCTATCTTCCCAAGTCTGTGTTATTCTTTGTGCTTCTTTATTGTAGGTCAAGTAGCGCGTAAATGCATGTGCACACGCTTGCTCTCATGCAAACATGCACACAGAAGCTGTCTCAACACAGGCTGGCTTTCTAGTGCTGTTAAGTCTTACTGTTTCATTATGTTTTCATGTGTACTTTGTAGTTTGAGTTGATCTTGTTGCCTTAGTTTGCTTTCATTTTGGTAAGTGTTGCCTACTGGATCGATGACAAGTGCCCACTACATAAGTACACACATACACACGATTCACGCACACATACATGCTTGAAAACACACACACACTCACTCACTTGCACGCATGCATTTACCACACACACACACATACACACACACACACACACACACACACACACACACACACACACACACACACACACACACAAGCCTGAGAGACAGACAAACAGACATATAGACACATCGACACACAAACAAGCACACACAGAAGACACAAACACTCCACTGGCACCAATCCAAGACTTTGGGAGCTGGTCTTAATGAAAAAAAGCAGCAGATAAATCCCCTGCAAGAACCCTTCAGATGAGAATTGGGGGCAAAGAGGGGAGGGAAGAAGGTTTTGCGCGAGGCGAGGAAAGGGGATGGCGGTGGGTGTGGTGGCTTTATCCCTTGAGTGGCATGATGGACAGTGGCTAGAGGGAATCAAGGAAAGAAATCAGGCCCTGGCTTTTCTCTTTGTCATCATCGCCTGTTTACATACAGTCAGCTATCTGTGTCAAGCTGTGTCTGCTGCTCTGTGGTTCTGAGTGTTTACTGTTTGGGGTTGGCTGTTGGTTGTTGTTGTTGAGAGGGGAGTAGGAGGCATTATGAGATTGTTTGGTTGGTGTTATTGCTGGTAGTGTACTACTGCTATTAATAGTAATACTGCTGCTGCTGCTGGTGCTTCTGCTGCTGCTGCTACTACTACTACTACTAACACAATACTGCTGCTGCTCTTCTATTTACTTCTGCTGCTGCTGCTGCTGCTGCTGCTGCTGCTGCTGCTGCCACCACCACCACCACAACTACTACTACTTCTCTTCTTCTTCCTCTTCCCCTCCCCCCTCCTCCTACTACTACCACTACTACTACTACTACTACTCCTACTGCTGTTGCCACTACTACTACTGCTGCTGCTGCTGCTTCTGCTCCTGCTGCTGCTGCTGCTCCTCCTCCTCCTAGTACTACTACTACTGCTACCGCTGCTGCTCCTTCTGCTGCTGCTGCTGCTGCTGCTGCTGCTACCACTGCTACTGTCACTACTTCTACTAGTACTACTTCTCCTACTGCTACTGCTGCTCTACTACTACTACTACTATTACTACTACTACTACTACTACTACTGCTTCTGCTTCTTCTTCTACTACTACTACTACTAGTACTACTACTACTACCACTACTATTGGTACTACTACTATTATCACTACTACTACTCTGCTGCTGCCTTTGATCGGTGTTCTTCCTGCTGCGGCTGCTGCTTATTCAGTTAATCTGCCATCATCTGGATAGAAAAAGCAATTAAGGCATTTTGTCCACAGAAGATAAACAGTAGACCCAGGCAGCCAGCCAGCCAATCATCAAACGGTCCAGCCTGTCAGGAAGTCGGCTGATTGGTTGGAGCGGTCGTTGTGGGGCTTCCTGTCGGCCATGACTGCTGTGTTGACACTGATACAGGAGTGAAGGGGGTTACAGGAGTGAAGGAGGTTACAGAAGGGGGTTACAGGAGTGAAGGGGGTTACAGGAGTGAAGGGGGTTACAGGAGTGAAGGGGGTTACAGGAGTGAAGGAGGTTACAGGAGTAAGGGGGTTACAGGAGTAAGGGGGTTACAGGAGTGAAGGGGGTTACAGGAGGGGTTACAGGAGTGAAGGGGGTTACAGGAGTAAAGGGGGTTACAGGAGTGAAGGGAGTTACAAGAGGGGTTACAGGAGTGAAAGGGGGTTACAGGAGTGAAGGGGGTTACAGGAGTGAAGGGGGTTATCAGGTAGGTGAAGGGGGTTACAGGAGTAGATAGGGGGGGTTACAGGAGTGAAGGGGGTTACAGGAGGGTAAGAGTGAAGGGGGTTACAGGAGTGAAAGGGTTACAGGTAATACGGTGAAGGGGTTACAGGAGTGAAGGTGGGGTTACGAGTGAGGGGGTTACAGGAGTGAAGGGGGTTACAAGGAGTGAAGGGGGTTACAGGAGTGAAGGGGGTTACAGAGGTAGTGAAGGGGGTTACAGGAGTGAAGGGGGTTACAGGAGTGAGGGGTTACAGGAGAGGTTACAGGAGTGAAGGGGGTTACAGGAAGTGAAGGGGGTTACAAGGAGTAGATGAGGGTTACAGGAGTGAAGGGGGTTACAGGAGTGCGAGGTTACAGGTGAGGGGTTACAAGAAGGGGTTACAGGAGTGAAGGGGGTTACAGGAGTGAAGGAGGTTACAGGAGTGAAGGGTTATCAGAGGAGGGGTTACAGGAGTGAAGGGGTTACAGGAGTGAAGGGGTTACAAAGGAGTTACAGGAGTGAAGGGGGTTACAGGAGTGAAGGGTACAGAGGGAGGTTACAGGAGTGAAGGGGGTTACAGGAGTGAAGGAGGTTACAGGATGGTGAAGGGGGTTACAGGTGAAGGGTTACAGAGTGAAGGTTACAGAGTGAAGGGGTTACAGAGTAAGATGAAGGGGGTTACAGGAGTGAAGGAGGTTACAGGAGTGAGGAGGTTACAGGAGTGAAGGGGGTTACAGGAGTGAAGGGGTTACAGGAGTGAAGGGGGTTACAGGAGTGAAGGAGTTACAGGAGTGAGGTTACAGGATGGTGTTACAGAAGTGAAGGGGGTTACAGGAGTGAATGGGGTTACAGGAGTGAAGGGTGTTACAGGAGTGAAGGAGGTTACAGGAGTGAGGGGTTACAGAAGTGAAGGGGGTTACAGATGAGGGGTTACAGGAGTGAAGGGGTTACAGGAGTGAAGGGGTTACAGGAGTGGAAGTTACAGGAGTGTGAGAGTTACAGGAGTGAAGGGGGTTCAGGAGTAAGGGTTACAGGATGTAAGGGGTTACAGGAGTGAAAGAGGTTTACAAGTGAAGGGGTTACAGGAGTGAAGAGGTTACAGGAGTGAGGGGGTTACAGAGGAGGGGGTTACAGGAGTGAAGGGGTTACGGAGTGAAGGGGTTAAATAAGGGTTACGGATGAACGGTTAATGGAGTAAATGGTTAAATATCCAGTCGAGTATAAGGGGTCTACAGGATCTGTGCAAGGGGTATACAGGAGGAAGGGGGGTACAGGATGAGGTGAGAGTGTAACAGTGAGTGAGGGAGGTTAAAAGGTTACGAGGAATGAAGGGGGTTGACTGGATTGATGGGGTTCCTTACAACAATTCTTTCAGATTCGTGGAATGTATGAATAGGACTTTTTGCTTTTTAAGGTAATCAGTCCGAGTGGTATATGCGAGTTGTGTTAAAGTTGTCATCTGTTCCACCGTGTAAGTATAGGCTAGCCTAATGACGAAAAGCTGGCAACAGGATTTAAACGTGTTGTCCACAGATGGTACTGCGTAGCGTTCGTCAAAGCAGGTCTCGGGTTAAATATAGTATAATCGAAGGTTTGGGTGGAAGTGGAGTCTGCATATATTACTCCAGGAATATCCTTAGGGAATCGACCGGGTCGTCAGATTGCAGCGCAATGTTATAACACTAGGCCTATCCCGTCCTGTTTTCTGGGTTACAGGAGGTTCTTGTGCCAAGGGAAAGGGGGGGGGGTGCGATGTTGGTGAGAAAGTAGAGTCACATGTAAGTGTAGGGAGTATTGGCTAGCCTAGCTGCACAGCAAAAGCTGCCCAAACAGAAAAGGGCGTGTTGCTCCTCTCTTGGCACTGACCCTAGCCAGACGCATTACGATCGAAAGCAGTTCGTTGTAGAACTAGTAGTAGTAATAGTTGTTGTTAATGGCTGCTATCAAGCGTACTGAACAGCTGATGTTGAGCTGGGGTTTATCTGATATACGTACGTGTTGTGTTAGTTTATCTGTGTCCAGCCTTTTAAGTAATGGAGTAATGAAAGAAAGCTTAGGTCTCTAAGTAGGTTTATAGATACGTTTAGTGCCTGTGTTTTCACACAGGAGTGTTACTTTTTCTGTTAATGTTTTAAAATTTTGCATGTGTGTTTATGTATGAAAAAAAAAATATATATATATAGGTAAGGGTAAAGGAGTCCCATAACCTATAAGGTCTTAGGGGAGCGAGGCGTCAGAGACCTCACTTCTCTAGGGCCAGCATATTGAGGGCGGCGCCTATCTCCTCTCCCTCGCTGCTTTACCTTCCCTGACCCTAAAGAGGGCAGGTACCCATTTACAGCTGGGTGAGCTGGGGGAGCTGTACTGAAGCCAAGGCGCGCAAACGGTAACCCATCCAACTGGTAACCGCCTCGATGCTGCTTAACTTGGCTGGGGGAAAGCGAGTGCTCCGACCACTGAGCTATCCCGTCCCATATATATATATATATATATATATATATATATATATATATAATATATAATATAAATATATATATATATATATATATATATTATATATTATATATATATAATATATATATAATATATATATACTTGACAAATATAGTGAGGAAAACCAAGTGCAGGTAACCAGTTACAACTTCATTCCCATCATAAAAATAATTTTGTCCAAGATTCGAAAAAACAAATTCACTACAATATAAAACTTTGAAGATAGCATTTGGGAAATACTTGAGTAAGGACCATGCCATTGGTCTGACCTGACTCGAGCTATATATATATATATATATATATATTATATATATATAATATATATATATATATATATATATATATAGATATGAGAATGATGATGAGAAGAGAGAGAGAAGAATGAGAGAGAGTGAGAGAGAGAGAAGGCTTATCTAAAGCTCCCCCACAGCATCTTGTGGTAATCTTATACGTACTTCCTCCCTGTCAGCACCACCACAGCACAGTAATCGGCTTGTCCAGACTTAGTATCAGCCCTTGATAAATATATTTATTAGATTTCTATATTCTTTGGCTTTGTAAGCCTTGTTTTGATCCATGAAACTGTTTTTAGGTGACATTCACTGTTGAATATGGACCTGAGTGCAGTTTATGCCACAAATTAATAGAAATACAGCATTTGTTATTAAAAAGTGTTTAACTTTTTAACGTTTTGAAAAATATGACTTTTTTTGCTTTTTAGTATAATCATAAAATGCAAATGTCACTGTGTGTGGTGCTTTCTTCTTTCCGTTCTATGTAGAGCAGAAATACATGAAATGGCAATAATTGTGTGATGCAGACATTCGATTCCTTGATGAATCGATTGTCTTGTAATTTTGTTGTCGATACTCTGTCTTGGATATGCCTTTTTGTAGTTGAAGTACTTAAAACAAAGGTTCTATGTTTAAAGTATCCTAGAAGCCACTTCATATATAAAAAGGATTCGATATTCTGTTTTTCATGTTTCGACATTGAAGATAAAAAATAATGTTATGGCTATTATCCGTATCTTTGGCCCAGGACAAAAGCTGTCAGTTATTGATGTCAGCTAAATGCCTAGGCCTACACTAAAATGTTGTTATGTTGTAAAATGTTGTGTTGAGATTGCCTTCAGCCATGACAAGCTCTTGACATAACAACCTGCACTCTTCTTTTAAAGAAGAAAAAAATCCTTTGAAGTCGGAGTATGGCTGCCTACTTGGCGAGGTACTCGAAAATAGTCATACACGCAAACTTCCATCCGGTGTGCTTCCTATCTCACATTGATTCCCAGGTGGGATGACTGAGTCGGAGTGCACGTTCTGAGTGACCCCCAGAGTGTAAAGCTGGGGAACGCACAACAACAACAACATCCGTATCTGAAAATCGTACCATCAGGATTTTACGTCATCATAATTAAATTCTGCTAAGTCACTTAACAGTTTAAGTATAGGCAACTATATGTTAAAGAGGTCTGGTGTGGACTCAATATTTGCCACAAATTGAATTTGTTCTTAACGAAACTTCTTAAAGAATATATTGTAAGTAGTATCGCTTTCATAACATACAACTGTGCCTTAACTTCATCTGGAATAAAGTTATACTCTGAATGCATCCAGAACATCAGTGTGTAACCTAGGCCTAAGCGAGTCATGAACACAGGGGTGGGGAAAAGAAAGCCAAAGGCAATGCCACTGTAATTTCCGATCTGTCAGGACCCCAACTGTGAGGACATGTACAATTTCCGACAGCGATACTCGCCCTGTCTCATGCTGACACTTGCAGCTTTCCATTTCCAGCATTGTGCAGCAGTGCTCCCTCACTGCTAGCGTCCTTGCCATTCATTGTCTTCTGAGTAGACTCGGGTCGGTTCAGTGCTGGGAATTCCCTTAGTCGCTGATGAATTATCTTAGTGAATTGTGACTTACATCCTGAGTACTACTGTACCAATCTTCTTGCTACGTTGAAAGCAACTGAGTAGGTTAGAGTAAGTTGTTGAAAGTCTGAACCTGACATGGAAAGTGTTGCTGCTTTTCTCTTCCACCCTTTTCCTCTTCCATCTGCATTATCATTGTCATCATCATCATCAGCAGCAGCAGCAGCAGCAGCAACAGCAGAATTTTCTTCTTCTCACTTGTCGTCGTCGTCGTCGTCCTTCCTGTCTGTCTTTCTTTCTTTCTTACCTTTACTTTCTTTTCCTTTCTGTATTTCTTTCGTTCTTTCTTCTTCTTCTCCTTCGTCTTCCTTCCGGTTTTTTCCATTCTATCTGTCTCAGTTGCTTTCTTCCTTTCTCCCTCTCTTTTTTCTTTAAGTTTTTTCTTTCTTTCTTTTTCGTTCATTGTCCATCTCTTTTTCTGTCTGTCTTCCTTCCCTTGTTATATCTCTACTCATTCATCGTGGTTTGATGGTCAAAATCAGTGCACCCTCCAGCAAACAAGATGGCGACAGTTCGAACGTATCCGGATATCATTTTTCCTTTTTCTCGCTAGACCTTGAGCATCGGTTCAGATTCTAGTCTTTCGGGGGTAACCGTAAACCGGGGACCTGTGTGTATTCTGCATGAAGTTCTGGTGAACGAACCAACAGCGATTTTGGAGTTGATTGTGGCCAAAATGGAGAAATAAGCCCGTGTCCGCGAAAGGGAAGTCTGTTGTCAATATTCCAAGGAAAAGTGATAAAATGTATAGGCTGTGGCCACAGAGTCTTCCCGAAGAAAAGTAACCCCAAGTTCAAACCGAGAAAACGGATGTGACGATGCAACTATACGATCTACTGGAAAACGTGTCATGCGATGCAATGGAATGCAATACAATCCCATGCAATACAATCCAATACGATGCAACGCAATCAAATACAACACAACACCACCCAATGCAGTGCATTATTATACAACAACGTGCACTACGTTACAACACAATATCATGCAATGCACTGCACTTCATCGCCATTGAATACAATACCATCCCACGCGCTACAATTCAACACAGTACAATCCCGCACAACACAGCACATCGCTCACATTTATAAACACACACAAAAAGCAAACAAAACTCTTTGAAAAACGTTTCAATCAAACTTCAGACCAGCCGTAGATAAATACACCCCTGCAACTTTATCAAAGGATTGAACTTAAGCCTGTTGACACACTGTCCAGCGCCCTACCCACAGCGTCAGAGGGACTCCTCCACCTCTGGCAGGGACGGGCTTGTCCTAGGGGAAAAAAGGGATATCTAGGTTGTTGTCCCCGGGGACAGATAAGATGGCGTCCACTGTCTGCAGGAAGAACAGAGATTAGGCCTGGCGCGGCTGAAGATCGGTCAGCAGATTGGCTACTGTTACACACCTAGCTTTGTTAACAGGGGAGATAGAGCAGAGAACAGAGAGAGAGGGAGAGAGAGGCGCTGGGGGAGGGGGAGGGGGGGGGGGGGGGGGGGGGGGGGGGGAAGAAAGAGGGAGAGGGGGGAGAGAGAAGGAAGGAGGGAGGGTGAGAGAGACAGAGATAGCCAGCCAGAGACGAGCAGTCTTACAGAGACAGACTTATAGAGACTAACACACAGAGATAGAGAAGACAAAGACAGAGATAAGCAGACTTATAGATACAGACCTATAGAGACAAACATGGAGAAGAGGAGAGAGAGACAGACAGACAGACAGACAGACAGACAGACAGACAGACAGATAAAGACAGGCAGAGGGAAGAGAGCGATTGAGGGAGGGGAAGACAGGTAGACAGACAGATAGACAGAGATACACGCGAGAAAGAGTGAGAGAGAGACACTAGAGAGAGAGAATGAGAGACAGAGACAGAGAGCAGAGGCAGAAACGAACAAACAGAGACAAGCAGATTTATAGAGAACAGAAACAAAAATGGTCAGACAGATATAGATAGATACAGAGGATGGAACGATTTAGACAAAGGGAGACAGACAGACAGACAGACAGAAAGACAGACAGAAACAGACAGAGAAGGAATAACAACATGAGAGAGAGAAAGAAAGAGCAACAGATAAAGAAGTGAAGGGTAGGAGAGACAGACAGAACAGAACGTACACCAAGTGACAAGTAGAGAGGACAGACAACAGAAGAAATACAACAAAAGACAGATACAGACCAGACAGTGGGGATACAGAGCTAAACGCAACAGTGACATTCTTTATCTGTGTCTATGATTTACAAATCGCATAAAATCCCTCCTGACCTATAGGCCTGATCCTATGGCTGGGGAAGAAGACAATGAAAAAATGGTGCGGGGCTTAGGAGAAAGTAGGGAAGACCGGTGTAAGCCAGAGAGCACGAGTTGGGGAATACTAACTAACATAACGCGCTTAAGCGCTCGTGCACGCACACGCTCATGCATTCACGCGCGCGCGCACGCACACACATACATGCATTCACGCGCGCAGGCACACTCACACACGCGCGCGTGCACACACACATATAAACACACAGACAGAGACACACACACACGCACGCGTGTAGGCGCTCACACATGCTTATTCAATGCTCACACACGCAACACACATGCATATTCAATGTGCCATCTGCAAATAATTGTTTGACTTTGACACACACACACAAACACATTCCCGCGCGCGGCGCGACACACACACTTACACACACACGCACGCACGCATACACACACACACACACACACACACTGAATCAATCAATCGATTCAATTAGCTAATCAATACAAGACGGGCTATATGAGCATGCTGCAGACAGGGACTGGGTCACAAGCACGCATTTCAGTTCTGAAGTGTTCCTGGGAGGTATCGCTACATACGGAATGATCCATACACGCCACACCACATTAGCCAAGAAATCGGTATAAGGATGGAGACTCAGTTCTTTGAATCTATGAATCTGAAAATCTTTGAAAACTGAGATTAATTGTTACCTGTTACCTATCCCACAGTCCCTTGGACTCTGGGGGGCACCAATGAATATTTTGCAACCAGCTTCCTCTACTCCCCGCGGTCCTCTGTTTTCCGTAGCAATTTGCTCCATATAAGGCCTGCGCACTCTCTGATGTTTATTTACTTATTCATTTTATTCTTTATTTCGAGAGTAATGGTATAAACACTCACGTTGGCTTGAGGTTGATTGAGGATCGATTAATTTTGCATATGTGATCAATGTTAACAACTCACGTAGGCGGTGGAAGCACCGGCAAGGGCAACACAGAAATCGATGTGAGAGATCCATAAAAGTTGCTGCCCTTCTTTCTTTCCGGGATTTGAACCCGTGACCTCATGACCGACAGGGTCAGAAGTGGGTCGCTGCGTCGACACAATGTCAGTGTAGAGGTCAGTGGGGTCAGCCCATCTTCTGCAGTACTAACCTTCAAAGTGACAGCAGAGGAGAAGGAGGAACTATTTGTCGAGGGCTGACTGCCCTGTCACTCCTGACGTAGAATCAATGTGGCCTTGAGAAACTTCCTTAAGCGGTGTGTGGATGACGGTTGAGACGTAATGGGGGGTGATAATCGACATTTGATGGTCGGTACAGCAAAATGGACAATACGGTTATCAACATTGACTTTAATATGAAAGGTACTTTCAGGAAATCCTGAACATGTTTATCTGGCACAACAATAAAAAAGATTGTTTTGAAAAAAGGGGGAGGGTCAGATGGCCACATCTAGTTTTTATCGTACTGTGTTGCATTAGAACTTGTATTGTTACTACAGATTTATGTGCATTAATTTTGAGCTCCTTTCCCAGAAACAGTGCATAGCCACACTGTTGAAATACTGTTTTCCTGTGGGGGGGGGGGGGTTCTTGTTTTCTTGCTGATGTACTTGCTTATTTATGACTTCAATGAACTACAGAGCTTTGTAAGATGAAAGCCAATAGGGTACTTACTTTATCATTATAGTAAACTGACATTAGAATTGATATTGTCTATCCAGATTAAAAAGTGTAATATTTAAAATCTTAAAAAGCAGCATGGAAATTGATAAAACACCCAAAAGAGAAATCGAAGGTTAAGACTGTGCTGCAAAGAATGATTACTAATTTTCAATCAAAAGCATTGAATATAAGTGACATATTGTCGGGCAGCGAACAGTGATGTTACAACTTTCACCCAACTCCACCCCGCTTCTTTTTGGCAAGTCATGAAGCAGCAAGAACAAAGCGGATTCTTCTACACTCTCGTAGCTTTTCTCTGTTTGTTCATTGTTTTCAATGCATCAGAATCTGAGGGCTGCAATGTATTGCATCAAGCAAGAGAAAGAAGTAAAAAAGAATAGATGAAGACGTATTAGACATTTGATATCAAGTTTGCGATGTGCGTGAAGTACAGATGTGAACAGTGAATAGACAACATCAGACGTTAATCGGACAACTTGAAGTATAACTATATTGTCATGATGAACCGTAAAGAATGAAAATCTATGTCAACGATCAACACCGCCAAAATCGCTGAATTGTCCAATCTGACAGATTACTCAGATGTCTGGACCTACATTGATATCTCAGAATGAGTGGAACAACTTTAGTCAAGTCTGGTACGAGAAGTAGGAAATGGGAAGGAGAAGAGTCATGGGGAAGGGGGTAGGGGGGCGGAGAAATAAACTATTTCCATTCGGAATCTTCTCCACGGCATTGACTGTAAGAACGATGCTCTAAAGAAACGATGCTCTACAGAAACGATGTTCTATAGAAATTCCTGTTGTTGTCTGCCAGGGTCTAAAGCGTGACAAGATTTAGCAGTATATCTGCTGACAGCTGACCTTAGTCCGAATCGTCTCGTCCGGCCCCGATGTGGCCTCTGTGGTCGGCTGGGCTGTAACGGTGATGGACTGAATCATTGATCCGTCTTGTTTCGACTGAAGCTGTCCTTCTAGCAGAGAGGACAGACTGGTCACCGTCTATGGTTGCCATCTTTAACAAAGAAATTATTTTTCCCCCCGATTCATCCAGTGTACATTTGAGCTGCAGTCTTGCGCTTGCTGGCGTGTTCTCCAGAAACCTGAGTAGGAGAATATACAGTTAGGGGTTGGAGTTGGCACTGATGTTTATTTTTTTATTTATTTTATTTTATTCTTTTATATCGAGGATAATGGAATAAGCACTTATTGCTTTTTTTACATCCATTCCCCGTGTGTATGCGTCTTGTAAATTATGTCATCTGTTCCTACCGGCACACAATGGCCTACTCTTGCGAAAAGCGGAACAGGATTTAACGTGTGTGCAAGATGCTCTGCTTGCGTTCGCACACGGGGCCTCGGTTTATAGTCTCATCCGAAGGACTTTTGGGGGGGAGTGGAGTCAACACTAATGTTAACTCCAGGGGGAAATATCCCCTTGAACGGGAATCGAACCCTGGTCGTCAGATTGCGAGCGCAATGTTGTAACCACTAGGCTATCCCGTCCCCAGAGGAAAAGTCCCGTCAAAGGGATGCATCGCATTGGTGGTGGCTCCAAACCCTTGTTGTCAGATCACGAGTACAACGCCCTAACCATTGGGCCATCCTGCCCCCCCCCCCCCCCCCCCCCCCCCCCGCCCCACCACACACACACACAATAACGAGAATGATAACGGTGACAATATTGATGGAAAAAACATAATAGTGACCATGATAAAAGCAATACTGAAGTGGTTAATGTAGAACGAACGCCATAACTCCCAAAAGTAACAGGAAGACCTTATGGCGCTATCACGACAGCAACATCTAGCTATGAAATTATGTTCTCGTCGTCGTCGTTGTCGTCGTCATCGTTTTTGTTGTCGTTGTCGTCGTCGTCATTGTTGTTGTTGTTGTTTTTGAATGTATCAACTTAAGTTCAAAATGATTGTTGAGCAAGGGCTAAAGATTGAAACTTTGAGAGCTAAAGATAACTTTTCTTCGGATATAGTTAGCAGGTATAACTATCGTTTTCTTGTGTGCATTGTTGAATCTTTGCCTGTGTGTGTGTGTGTGTGTGTGTGTGTGTGTGTGTGTGTGTGTGTGTGTTGGTGGTGTGTGTGTGTGTGTGTGTGTGTGTGTGTACTTTGCTCCTTTTTCTCATTCTGTCCGTGGATAGTAGTACAATTTTTAGAACATTTTTCTTACTTTCCTCTTCGCATTTGTATTTTGTTCCCTATCAGAGTGGCTTTTTGTTTCATTTTATGGAATTTTGCCAGGGAGAACTGACTTGTCGCCATGGGTTCTTTCACATGCGCTAGATGTATGTGACATACCGGACCTTGGTTTATCGCCTCATCCTAAAGACTAGCACTCAGACCACCACTCACGGTCTAGTGGATGGGAGGGGGGAGTTTCGGGCACAAACCGGGGATCGAACCACCTCACCCACACACACACACTTCAAACCTAAACCTTTCGCTTTCTAAGGCAGTTGTGTTACCTCTAGACCACTAATCCATTGGTCTTGCTCTGGTTGACTATTATCTGTTCAGCTCACATCTACTCTTACAATATTGCATTGATAAATGCCCACCCAGACAATCTTATACTTGTGCATATGTTGTGGATATACAAGTGTATATAATGTATATCAAAGCCGACGTATGTCAGCAAGTATGCACAAACGTTTGCCTTACAACGTGCACGCCTAGTAGTATGCATGCATGACTCACACATTCATGCGAGCACTGGCATATTCATGTGAAAGTGCATTTCGGATGATGAGAACCAGAGTCTGAAGCAATGCATTTGGCAATGTGATGATGGAGTGTCCCTATGTGGATTTGCGGGGTTTTTTTTTGTTGTGTGTATTGTGTGCAGAGAGGGAGGAGAGAAAGAGAGAAAAAGAAGAGGAGAGAGAGAGAGAGGAAGAGGAGGAGAGAAAAGAAGAGAAAAAGAGAGAGAAGAAAAAAGAAAAAGAATGACTAGGGGCCCAGAGAGAAAAAGGCAGAAAGACTGAGCGAAGACAAAAAAGACAGATAAGAGAGACCTTTTATTGACACCAATCTAGCGGAAAAGGAAGATAAAAAGAACAGAAAAAAAGGGGAAAAAGGGGAAAATGGGGAAGAGAAAAGAAAAAAAATAAAAACAAGACAGAAATGTCGAAATATCAAAGTAGAAAAAAAAAAAAACACAACACATGACAAATTTGGCAACCAAAAAACAGAACCCCCCGAGAGAGAAAAGGAGGAGCGAGAAAAGAGAGAGAGAAGAGAGAGAGAGAGAGAGGAAGAGGAGAGGAGAGAGAGGAGAAGGGGAGAGGAAAACACAGTGACAGTCCAACCAAACCTTTTCCCCCACCAGACCCAAACTATAAAAAGGGGAGGTTTCGCAATATCCCCCATCCCCACTTAGTCCACCTCGTTCTCTCAGGGGAAAACAGGCCCTTTTCCAAAAAACCAAAAAACCCCTCCCCCAAAAAAAAAAAAATCAATGCCCCTTTTGTTTTCTTTCCTGGGCTATTATCTCCCCGTGCGCGGTCACGGACGTGGTGACTGTTGTCAGTCCTTTTTTTTTCGGGGGGTGGGGGTGGGAGTGCAATCGGCCCTATTCCAGTGTTTTCTGTGCTTATCCAAAACTTGTCTTCGCATTGTAATATTGATGGACGTTCTTGTCTGTTATGCAAACCAATCTGGTTTGGTTGCCATGATGGTAATGCTGGTGCTAGTGTTATTGGTGTTGCTGTTGCAGACAGAGTGGAATGTGTGGGAGATAGAAAAGGGTTTGTCAGGTGGATGAGGAGGAAGCCCTGTCTCTGTAGATGTTTAGTGTTGTGTGGTAACTATTGGTGGCGTGTACGTGTGTGTGTGTTTGTGCATGTGTGTGTGTGCGTGTGTGTGTGTGTGTTTTGTGTGTGTTTGTGGGGTGTGTGTGGGGTGTTCTCCTCCAGGGTAGTGTTTTTTTTCTGTCCATGTAAATTATGGCTTTGGGATTGATTATTCTGTTTTCTGTTTCTTATGTTTGTATGTTGAATCGTTGATTAATCGCGAGAGAGTTCGTCTGCAATTCTCTGTGTCGTGTGTCTGATGTATGTATGTAATATGTTTGTTTTTATGCATGGGTGTGTATGTTTTTTGTGTGTATGGGATGTATGTATGTGTATATGTATGTATGCATGTATGTATGTATGTATGTATGTATGTATGCATGTATGTATGTATGCATGTATGTATGCCGGTGTGTATGTATGCATGTATGTATGTATGTATGTATGCATGTATGTATGTATGCATGTATATATGTATGTACATTTGTAAGTACGTATGTGTGTATGCAAGTATGTATGCCTAAGTTTCGTCTCTCAAAAGTTACTAACAGAAAAAGATGAAATGACGATAACACTAATACTTGTTTAATTGCAGCCAACACCGCAATGATATCTCTACATCAGTTGAAGTGAGACGATGTGCAACGTCTACACACTCACACACACACAAACACATACACACTTACACCACGCGCGCACACACACACACACACACACACACTGCAATTCACTTCAAAACACACTGCACACACACACCACAACACACACACACACACACACACACACACACACACACTGCACACACACTGCACACATAGATTCATTATGTGGAGTCCACCCGATGAAAATATAAACTAAGGTCCCATGTGCAAAACGCATGCAGAACATCTTGCACACACGTTAAAACCCGTTCGGACTTTCAAAGAGGAAGCCATTTGTGTAGGTGGAACTGGATGTTAAAAAAGAAGCACAGGAGTGCTTATCCCGTTATCTTTGAAATATATAGATAGATAGATAGACAGACAGACAGACAGACAGACGGACGGACGGACGGACGGACGGACGGATGGATGGATGGATGGATGGATGGATGGATGGATGGAGATAGATGGATGGATGGATGGATGTAAATAGATGGATGGATGGATAGATAGATAGAGGGAGGGAGGGATGGATAGCTAGAAAGACAGACAGATTGATTGATTGATTGATTGATTGATTGATTGATTGGCTGATTGTTTAAAAAAACAGTGCCAGAGCTGTTTCAGCATCCTGGTTTAGCTGCTAGCAACATCACCATAAATGGAAAGGAACAATCGGTACAAGAAGTTTTCGTGGAATAAATATCGTTGTTTTGTTTATACTCAGAACTAACGCAAGTGGAAATCACCTAATCTCTATATTTTTCATTTTACAAAACAAAAATCAACAACAATAATCTGTTTTTAACACAAAAGCTTACCTGCAGGCTTCAGTGCAACGAAAGATGACTGATCTTATGATAGCTAAAAGAAAAAATATCACATTTCAATTTTTATAGCTTTAACCTAGGGTTAGCGTGGACAGTGAACAGAATAATCCAGTATGAAACTGACTTCAGTAGAATGGTTAAGGTTTCAGTTTAAGGATTATAACAACAAGACAAGGGCAGGCAGCTTTGGTCTGGCGCCGCAGGGGCAGCTGAAGGATTTGGATGAAGAAATCAGCTGGGATAGCTGACAGTAACTCGACCCTTGCGGGAAGATCAGGGAATCGAGACAGATGTAGGTAGAATGATAGAAACATCGACAGTATAGTTGACAATGGAGGATGCGTTTGTTTGACGTTTTTTAAGATAAGCACTGAACAATACTGGACTTGACCCAGACACTACGTAGTAGACTGATGGACAGTTTGATCCTGTCACAGACTATCAAGAACTACAGTTACACCAACAGAATGATTGAAGCACAGTGTGATCCGAATTCAATATCAGGCGGAATGTGAGTAAAGATGAAAAGAATGAGGAGGCGAGTGCAATTCTGCGTATTATTTCGTCTCCTCTTCATGATTTTTGCATGTGATAAACTGTAACATCATAGCTTTATTTTTTGTCACCTATGATAAACTGTAACATCATGGCTTTATGTTTTGTTGCCTGTGATAAGCTGTAACGTCATAGTTTCACGTTGTGTCCCCTGCGATTACCTGTAACGACATAGCTTTATATTTGTGTCGCCTACGATAAACTGCAACGTCATAGCGTCATGTTTTGTCGTCTACGTAAACACTGTGAAGTCATAGTTTCGTGTTTTGTAGCCTGCAGTAAACTGTAATGTCACAAGGGTCATGTTGTGTTGCCTGCCCTAAACTGTAACGCGAGAACATAGGGTCATGTATTGTGGCCCCTCTTTACGTCGTTATGCCAGAGACGATAAAAACGTTGTGATGTACACACTCAGCTCACAGTTTGTTACCTTACGTAAAGGGGCAGCGCTCTTCCAAAGGATAATAAGGGGACACAGCGCACTGTTACTACCGGGAAACGAAATAGCAGACTTCCTTTGTGGTTTGTGATCTTTTCTTGTCAGTTGTCCTTGCATGGCATGTCTGGTATTACTGTATTTTGCGTGGGTGGTGAAAAATTTACTGGCACGTTTTGCACTTTTCTTAGACATGGTAGATGTTGGGCCATGCCGTTTTCCTGTTGACTGTTTTTATTTGTGGCTTGTAGCCCACATGAGGTTGTCTGTTTTTTGAGACAATAAGTAAAGGATTCATGTTCCTATTGTACATACTGTGTCATTTTTTTTCTGGCTTTTGCTAATTTCAGTAGTCAAAAGTTGCCAGCGCGCCAGATCAATTTTTTCAAAATGGTTCGATATGGAAATGTCAAAATATCATTTTTTTAGTACAAAATAGAGCCTAGTCTCATTGTTCAGTGTCGTCATCAATTTGGGGGTTGGTCGCCAGAAGGCGTATACCTACTTTCCTTGGAAAACCCAGGTGACGTCACCCCTTCTTGCGTTGTCAGTTTGCAGTGAACACCTTCTGTTGCAATGACATAAAAACAAGATCCTGCCATAGACGGCTGTGGTTAGATCGTCAGCAAGAACTGTACCTGAAGCAGCAGAATGTGTGGCTGACGCAATACATGCATTTTCGTGACTCTCCTTTTGTCATACGGCAGGTCAGCTCTGTACATGGCATTGCGTGGTTTGCCAAAGGAAGTCGATACGCCAGCGGCAACGGAGTGCTGAAGAGTGCCGCCGCTCCCATCCTGTTTATTTTCATTGAATGGCAGCCCAGTCTGAATGTCAAGAACCGTGACCTCATCTCGTTGCATCCACAGAAGTTTTCCATGTTTCAAGTCGCCCCTTGCCTTCCCATTGAATTTGTCCTCAGCCCATGTTTGACCGTATTGGTCGGTTTGGAGGAGATTTGATTTATCAGTATACCATAAGTAATATTTTATTCCTGTACGCTACACTATATGAAATGGTCTTGAGAGCACAACAAACACATCCCAGCCACTAGTGGCTGCTTTCGCTGACAAATTAAACTCAAAAGTAAAATTGAAAGACATTGAAGTTGTGTCGCACAACAAGAATTCAGACCTCATGACAGCCATTTTCAAGAGAAAACAGAGGTTAAAAAATGGCAAGACAAACCTCCAGTCTCACACATCGAGATCATAACCGGTAACGACAGCCTGAATATTCTGAAAATTATCTACAAAAGCCAACGCAGGGCCATCTAGAAGCGCATAGCGGTGTTACAGAGTGTAGAGACCAACACTGAACCTGATGACTCAGACACGTAAGACAGGCGAGACTGATAGATGTGCAGCTAGTCTGCTCCATTGAAATATAGTACAGATAAACTTCAAGCTTGCGCGGTTTTACATTATACATCACGTTCCATTAAGTTACATTATTCTTGTAAAGCGTACAAAAAACGTTACAGGATTCAGTCAATGTGAGAGACACAAAAGATGAGTCTCCTGTAGACTACTGTAGTTGGAGTGTACTCATTGTGGGTGACATGGCAACGGTAAATGTGTTCCCATAACCTATGCGGTTGTTGAGGAGCGAGGTGTCAGAGACTTTAGCTTCTCTTGAGGCCAGCATATTGAGGGCGGCGCCCATCCCCTTTCCCTTGCTGTTTTACCTTCCCTGTCCCTAAAGAGAACAGGTACCCATTTACAGTTGGGTAAACTGGGAGGGGGAGGGGAGGGACTGTACTGAAGCCAAGGCGCGCAAACGGTCACCCATGCACTTGGTAACCGTGCTTACTACTGCTTAACCTAAGCTTTGGGCAAGGGAGTGCTCTGACAACTGAGCAATCCCGTCCCTTTGTATGTGACAAGGCCAAGTGCCAGATCTGACAAGCCCTAAAACCGAGAGACTCACTTGCTGTGGGTTTTGCTTTTGTCAAGTATCGCAGTCGTCTGTTCCCACCCACGTGAGTTTGTCTTGTTTCCAGCCCGTTTACTTGTCACTAGTTCTCTTTTCCTATTGGCTTTTCTCTGCTCTTGGATTAATTTTTAATCATATGGAACAAAAAAAGAACGTGACAAGAAGCCAAGCATATGTCACATTTGTTAAGAGCTTAGAAGTGTATTAGATTAAAAATAACAAAATGAAGAAACTTAGTAGTTATAAAAACCTCACTTGGTTTTCTTTTTATAGAACTTACGAAGGAATGCCAGACATCCTTTCTGTATAAATAAACCTCTCTCTATCAATCCTTCGGATGAGACTATAAACCGAGGCCCCGTGTTCGAACGCATGCAGAACATCTTGCACACACGTTAAATCCTGTTCCGCTTTTCGGAAGAGTAGGCCATTGTGTGCCGGTGGAAACCAGATGACAAAATTTACAAAACCGCATACACACGGGGACTGGATGTAGAAAAGCACATGATTGCTTATTCCATTATCCTCGATATACAAGGATAAATAAATAAATAACACACAAACTCTCTCTCTCTCTCTCTCTCTCTCTCTCTCTCTCTCTCTCTCTCTCTCTCTCTCTCTCTCTCTCTCTCTCTCTCTCTCTCTCTCTCTCATCCATGCTTATTTTCTGCCTACCCAGCCCATTCTCCTGCTTTTTTTTTTTTATCGAGCGTTGTTGTTTTTTTTATCTGGTGAACTTTTTAATGAGCTTCCCTGAGGTCGGAATGTGTCGGCTGAGGCCAGTGGGCAGACCTCCTGCACAGTTCCAAATGCAGGAGGAGACCAGGGACTGAGCATTTCTCCCTATGGGGTCTTCAGGATGAGACTATAAACCGAGGCACCGTGTGCGAACGCATGCAGAACATCTTGCGCACACGTTAAATCCTGTTCCGCTTTTCGAAAGAGTAGGCCATTGTGTGCCGGTGGGAACAGATGACAAAATTTACAAAATCGCATACACACAGGGACTGGATGTAAAAAAAAAAGCACCTGAGTGCTTATTCCATTATCCTCGGGGGGAAAAAATCATGTCATCTGAGCACTTTGATTTGTTGCTTTACAAGATTCAGCGCTATATAAATTCCATACATTATTATTATTATTATTATTATTATTATTATTATTATTTTCAGAGAGATTCTGAGAGTGATTTTATTGATAAAATACTTCAGTTGATACTGCAAAAGAATGTTGTTGTGGTTTTTTTTTTATTGTTATAGTTATTTTGCTATTCTGAAGAAAGAACAGTCAGTGTATATTTTATGAGAGCTGCATACATAACAAATAGGCTGGTTATTTGTGGATGAATTTCTCTCTCTGGCTCTCCCTCTACCTGTCTCGCCATCTCTCTGCTTATGCAGTGTGTGTGTGTGTTGTGTGTATGTGTGTGTGTGTGCGTGTGCGTGTGTGCGTGAGTGTGTGTGCGTGAGTGTGTGTGTGTGTGTGTTTGTGTTGTTTGTGTGTGTATGTGCTGATTGTGAATTGATGGCAGAGTGTTCAAATGGCTGGTGACAGTTACATGTTGTGAAGGAATTTGTAGTTAAACCACAATGGTGAAAAACCAACTTCAAAAAGTAAATGGATTTTACCTTTCCTCACTCTCTCTCTCGGTCTATCTCTATCTCTGTCTCTCTCTCGGTCTCTGTCGCTCTCTCTCTCTCTCTGTCTCTCTCTCTCTCTCTCTCGTCTCTCTCTCTCTCTCTCTCTCTCTCTCTCTCTCTCTCTCTATCTATCTATCTATCTATCTATCTCTATCTCTCTGTGACATTATTTTACAACATGGCTGGGTTATTTTTTTTAATATGATTCTGTTTGGCTGCTGCTATTCAGTGTTGGGGCTGTTTTATTTCTGGTTTGTCCATGTTTTACTAATTGTTTTTATGCACAGAAATAATCAGACAGATTGTAAACAAAAAACACCTTGGCCTAAACTTTGTACCCCCTGTGTCAGAAGACAACACACACACACACACACAACCACACACACACACACACACACACACACCTCATTCATCCGTTAGTCCATTTATTCATTCATTCACTCAATCATTCAATCACACACTCATTCTCTTTTCCCTTTCATTTTTTCACCCTGTCATGTCAGCCTTCACAATCTGCACTGTCCCAGTTCGGGGTCCCTCACGTCACCACAGAGACCCCCTCCCCCCCCCCAAAAAAAAAGCACAGCCCTTTGCTGTCTGTCATCCTCTGCCCTCACCACACGTGCAGCATGCCGGTGCTGTTTGTTTTTCCTCCCTGCCCGCTTCATTAATTCATGTTGGGCGTGAGGGGATGAGGAAGGAAGGAGGGAGGGAGAGGACCAGAGTGGTGGGTGATGATAGGGAGGGGGGTGGAAAGGGAGGGGTGGTCTTGTTTAGGGCTGCATCTCATCAATGCAGCATCAAGGGATGGAAAAAAGAAAATGGCAGGATGTGGGAACTGAATGTGTGTGTGTGTGGGAATCACACAACTAATCCATGTGTGTGTCTGGATAACGCAGCAAATACATGTGTGTGTAAGGATTGTGCAATGAATCCTTGTTTGTGTGTGTGGATCCGTTAACAATGCCGAGTGTGTGTGTGTGTGTGTGTGTGTGTGCGTGCGTGGCTTGCGCAGCAAATCAGTGTGAATGTGTGTTTGTGAGTGTGTGCGCGCGCGCGTGTGCGTGTATCCCACAATGAAAATGTGTTCATGAATGCATACACTAGAGACTATGGATGTTTAGTGATTGGCAATCAAGCCTGCACATACACACTCTTGTTCACAGACACACATATTTATATAATGAGTACTAAAGACATTCATTTTTCTACACATCTGTACATGGGGAAAATGAACATGTAAAACACATCCATGTTGATGCACAAACTCAAAACACATATGCACACGCATGTGCAGGTATATAAACGCACAAGTACTGTGCACGCACGCGCACACACACACACACATGCATACACACACCACGCATGCACAAACATGCAAAAAATATACAGTGATATCTAACAAAAGCCATAAAAGACAGACACCATTCACACCCAAATTGGAGCCCCATGTGGAAACACTCGTGGTTTCAATAACTTGACATTTATGGTTTCAGGAAAGTGATATTTCGCAATGTGTCGTCTGCCTTTTCTTTCCCATGCTCTGTTTACCTGTGATCATTCTGCAACCCAGGATCGGTCAGTGCTCTGTTGGTGTTGTTGCTATTTCGGTACTAATGTGTTTTTTCCTATGATGGGGCTGAAATAGTGATGACAAGAATGTCGCTGTATACAGGTGGTTGGGTCATTGACCAAAGTAGCAATCTGGTATCAACGCAATGTACCCATCTAGAAAGTGAAAAAGCCGATCCTCTAGTAAAGCTGATCTTTTCCCCCCATCCACTAGATCCTCAATGGCGGTCTGGTGCTAATGTTTTAAAAGGGATGATTAACAGAGGTCCCGTATTCAGCACACATTTAATGCATGTAAAGAATCCACATTTTAGGGGGGGATGTTGGAGGTTTTTGTTATTTTGTTTTTTGATGTTTGGGGGTGGGGGGGGGGGTTATTCTTGTTGATTTTTTCTTCCTTGCCTACAGCTCCAAGATTCACCTTTATATGTGACCGTTTGCCAACTTGTAATGTAGCTGCATTCCGACTTCAGGATCCACATTTGTTTAAAATCTTCCATTCAAAACTGTCTACATTCTTTCCAGATGGATTTCAGATGCACTAGTAAACTGGGGTAGCCCCATACTTGCTCTGTAGTGCTGCTACCTAACTGCTGTAAGTGATCTTGCTTTTTGGAGAGATGATATTTCTTTGCATTTCTGACCATTCTGTGTACAGCCTACCTATCATGTGTACGTGTATGTACCACTCCCAAGACAACCAAGCTTTTTTTTGCTCATGCTATCCATACACAGCAAGATTCAACGTTTGCCTGTTTGATTTTAGATATAACTTCCATGGTGCTGATTTTTGCTTTGTGTTCTGTTTCGTTTGTGTGTTTTTTCAGATTGGCAGCTCAGTCTCTGCATTAAAGACAGCAGTACACTTCAAGGTTCTTCATGTTGCTGTAGGGCTTCTTGGCTACTGACATTGGATATGTATAGTCAGAAACCCTAGTC
>CM054137.1:71799998-71802498 GCA_028751875.1 Rapana venosa | reverse complement strand
TTGCATCTCGAGTCCTTTAGATTTAGAATTGGTGTTGCTCTACTGTTCCATGCTAGAATTCATCTCGAGTATTTTAGATTTAGAATATTGTTGCCTCTCTGTTATATTCTAGAATTGCATCTCGAGTATTTTAGATTTAGAATTGGTGTTGCTCTCCTGTTCTATCCTAGAAGTGCATCTCGATTAGTTTAGATTTAGAATTGGTGTTGCTCTACTGTTCTATGCTAGAATTGCATCCCCAGTCCTTTAGATTTAGAATTGGTGTTGCTCTACTGTTCTATTCTAGAAGTGCATCTCGAGTATTTAAGATTTAGAATTGGTGCTTCTCTACTGTTCTGTGCTAGAATTGCATCTCGAGTAGTTTAGATTTATAGAATGCTGTTTCTCTGTTCTGTGCTAGAATTGCATCTCGAGTATTTTAGATTTAGAATATTTGTGTTGCTCTACTGTTCTGTGCTAAAATTGCATCTCGAATATTTTAGATTTAGAATTGGTGTTGCTCTACTGTTCTGTGCTAGAATTGCATCTCGAGTATTTTAGATTTAGAATTGGTGTTGCTCTACTGTTCTGTGCTAAAATTGCATCTCGAATATTTTAGATTTAGAATTGGTGTTGCTCTACTGTTCTGTGCTAAAATTGCATCTCGAGTATTTTAGATTTAGAATTGGTGTTGTACGTTCTATTCTAGAATTGCATCTCGAGTCCTTTAGATTTATAATTGGTGTTGCTCTATTATTCTATTCTAGAATTGCATCTGGAGTATTTTAGATTTAAAATTGGTGCTGCTCTACTGTTCTATTCTAGAATTGCATCTGGAGTATTTTAGATTTGAAATTGGTGCTTCTCTACTGTTCTATTCTAGAATTGCATCTGGAGTATGTAAGATTTAGAATTGGTGCTACTCTACTGTTCTATTTTAGAATTGCATCTCGAGTATTTAAGATTTAGAATTGGTGCTCCTCTACTATTCTATTCTACAATTGCATCTCGAGTATTTAAGATTTAGATTTGGTGCTTCTCTACTGTTTTATTCTAGAATTGCTACTCGAGTATTTTAGATTTAGAATTGGTGTTGCTGTACTGTTCTGTGCTAGAATTGCATCTGGAGTATTTTAGATAGAGTGATGTAAAAGTGTATTGCAGCCAACACTGTATTTTTCCCTGTTATCTATTTGTTGAACCCTGTTAACAAAACCAACAACAGACAAAACGTATTCTCTTTCTCTCTTTCTCTTTCTCTCTTTCTCTTTTTCTCTCTCTCACTCTCTTTCTTTCTCTCTCTTTCTCTCTCTCTTTCTTAAGATATTTTTTCTATCTTATCGTCTGATGATGATATTGTGATCAAATCGGTTGCAAAGTTTATTGCTGAAGCACTGAAATTACGACAATTACAGCTAAGTTCCAATTAGTTTAACATTCGTGACTAAACTAAAGTAAAATTATATTAATATGTAAACTCCAGCATTTTGTGACACACCTAAAGAAACATCTCCAGCAAGAATATTTATTGAAAATTTCACGTATAATTTCATTGGATGGTCTAATATAGCATTCTAGAATGTTCTTTTTATTATTTTAGTTATTGCTTATTGGTTCCTGTTGTTCATACTTTGTATTACTTGTGTTCAGTTTGAAACTGATTCATGTCAGAGCTTAAAATCGGATCCGTTATAGAGAGCTCTTTTGGGTGTTGTTTGTTGTTTTGGTTTTCATTACGTTAAATGCATCATGTGATTTTACTTGTATTTATTTGTATTTACAAAAGAAAGTCGTGTATAACCCCCCTTGTCAATAGGCCACATTGGGCAATGACAATAAATGGTCAAAGCGTCAAAAATTGGGTCAAGCTTTCTCTCTCTTTCTTTTTTCTTCTCTCTCTATCTCATGTGTCTGTATATCTCTGTCTTTTCTATCTTCTATCTATCTATCTATCTATCTATCTGTTTGTCTATCTATCTATCTATCTATCTATTTGTCTGTCTATCTATCTATCTATTTTCCTATCACTCTATTGCTCTCTGCGTCCTGCTGCTTCTCTCTTTCTTCTCCTTTTCACGCACTCTCCTTTTGATATTATTTTCATTGATTTGTTTGTTCATTAACCGATTTTTATCATATTCGTGCTCCCTTTTTTTCCATGAGGTCCTGCCATAATGAAAGCCTATGGCTTATCAGATTACCCTTACTGAAACATTCGTGTTCGAGTGCTTCTCTCTCTCTGTCTCTCTGTCCTCCTGTCTCTGTCCTCTGTCTCTCTCTCTCTCTCTCTCTCTCTCTCTCTCTCTCTCTCTCTCTCTCTGCTCTCTCTCACACACCCCCACAAATTGCTTGTTAAAATGTATCAACCATCGTATTTGTTTCCATATTTTCTTGTGCGAATTCCGTTCACTTAATTGTACCGAATAAATTGTGAAGGTCGGTGTTAGCATTTTATCACAAACTGTTGCTGGAGTGATTTTGTTTGGTTTTGGGGTGTTGTGGGTTTTTTTTTCAAAGTGGA
>CM054137.1:71779998-71789998 GCA_028751875.1 Rapana venosa | reverse complement strand
AGAGTAGGCCATTGTGTGCCGGTGGGAACGGATAACAAAATCTACAAAACTGCTTACACACGGGTACTGAATGAAAAAAAAGCACATGAGTGCTTATTCCATTATCCTCGAAATAAAAGAATAAAAGAACAGAACGAAAACTTCCTGTCTCCTCCTTCTTGTCTATTTTCTGCCTTCTTGCTCCATTCTCCTGCCCTTTCTTCCAGAAAGACTTTAAAAAATAACAATTCTCTCTCATGCCGAAGTCGGATGCGCTGGGCCTGACTTGCCAGGCTCTTAAGGGCAGCATGACGTATTTTCGCTCATATAACAGGCAACAATAGTTGCTGTCTTAGCATTCGACGAAGAAGAAGAATTTTGTTTTCTGCCTCAAGAGCACACCAGTGCGAGACAGAAATTGTAAAGAGATGAATTAGATTTTTCAAGGAAAAATTGATTTGGTTTTTTTGTTTGTTAGTTTGTTTTGTAATTGGGTTGTGTTTGTTTTGTTTGTTGTTGTGTTGTTTTTGTTTTGTTTTGTTTGCTGTTGTTGTTATTTGTTTTTTGTTGTTGTTGTGGGTTGTTTTGTTGTTGTTGGTTGTTTTGTTGTTGTTGTTTTTGGGGGGTTCTTGGGGGGATGGTATTTGCAAAGTTTGTTGTTTTTTTCTCTGCGAAATATTTTTAGACGATTGCAGAAACAAATTTCTGGCTGAAACATATTAGTCGCTTTCCTGGCAAGATAAAAAAAAAGGTCATGTTTAGTAGCGCTATAGATTGCTAAGTGACTGAATGAAGGAACTGAATCAAAACTGATTCGCCTGTCAGCCTTACTTGACCCCAGGGCAGCATTTGACTCGCTGGTGGGTGCACACAGTCCTGTTTCACGTGGTCAGAAATTCTGTGGGTCACTAGCGGGGCTGAACTCTGGAATGGTGTGTGTGTGTGTGTTCAGTTCACACGAACATAGCCAAACTGTGCTATCAAGATTTCAAGATTTTATTTATTTTATTTTTTATTTTATTCTTTTATATCGAGGATAATGGAATAAGCACGTATGTGCTTTTTTTCATCCAGTCCCCGTGTGTATGCAGTTTTGTAAATTCTGTCATCTGTTCCCACCGGCACACAATGGCCTACTCTTACGAAAAGCGGAACAGGATTTAACGTGTGCGCAAGATGTTCTGCGTGCGTTCGCACACGGGGCCTCGGTTTATAGTCTCATCCGAAGGACTTTTGGGGAGAGTGAAGTCTGCACTGATGTTAACTCCAGGGGAAAATATCACCCTTGAACGAGATTCGAACCCGGGTCGTCAGATTGCGAGCGCAATGTTCTGACCACTAGGCTATCCCGCCAAGAAAACCCCCAAGGGGTACAAGCAATTTAACAAAACCACAACTTGCGGATGTGGGCGTGTCAGATTATGTGTTACCGTGTTCAACCCTTCTCGAGTTTTGGTGTGAAACATGGCTCAGTTTTAGAATGTATTTTGTTTACATCGTATTGCTTGCTGTGACTTTGACGTCCATTCAGTTAGGGACTACACAGAACTGTCAAAAGGTATAATCGATAATACATCAAACCTTTGAAAGCTGACGTTTAATTTCGCGTCAACAATAATTATGTTAGCAGGACAAATTCTAAAGAAGATCACTCTGAAAGTTAACAGCACCAAACTGATCTCACTGTAGATTCTTTCCTTCAGTAAAAACTTCTCTGTTGTGAGTATTAGACATGGTGCATGGTACTGAAGTCAGCTACCAAAACACCTTGTCAAGTCAAGTCAAGTCAAAAGCACTTTAATCATCCCATGAAGGGCAATTACAATACACAAAAAACTATCAGAAAACAAACGAAGAGAGTGGATACGGCTCTTCCAAACATTGTCACATTCATTGCAGACACCTCAGACACAACTATGCAGGATCTGACACTGATACACGTACATTTTAAATGAAAACAAGATAAAAAAATTGCCTGTCAGTAGAGTGTGTCGCCACATGAGCAGCGCCACCTATGGCTATGTCAAACAGACTTTTACTGTCAATGGCAAATAGTGACGCATTCGTCAGCTATGATTCTATGAACCAGGATGTATGGCAACTAGCAATCAGGCCCTAAAGTTTCAAAATCTTTATGCCTGGTATCGGGATAATATTTTTTATCGATTATTGTAATGCAGTGCAGTTAGGGAAAGGCTTTGGACAAATTGCAAGACCGAAGCGGAGAAAGTTCAGAATAGTAGAGCTAGTCTGGTACTCATCGAAAGAGAACAGAAAAATAATTTGACCCCTGAGCGGATGGAACAGTGTGGTTGCCAGTATAATACGCTAGACTAGCTCTTGGCATCTTTCCATGGTAATTTTTTTTACAAAAGGTACCATCTCTCTCTCTCTCTCTCTCTCTCTCTCTCTCTCTCTCTATCTCTCTCTCTCCTCCCTCTCTCTCTCTCTCTCTCTCTCTCTCTCTCTCTCCTCTCTCTCTCTCTCTCTCTCTCTCTCTTTTGGGGGGGGACTCGAAACAGAAAGTGCTTTAAATCTCAAACTGTCATTCTGTTAGGTCAGGTTCTTTTGGTTTAGTTCGGAATTCTTTACCCAACTCAGGGGAAATTTGCAAACTTTTAAATCTCATCTGGAGCCACGCCTGTTTTGCCCAGCTTTCCTCCAAATCCAATAATGTACACTGCTGCTGTGTCCTCCCCGTTTCTGTGTACCCCCCACCCCCCCCCTCCAGCCACATGCTGTCTGTAGGGTGTTAATTTTCTTCCTGTCTCTTCACTTCTCTGATCTGGGAGACGGGTGAGTGACAGTGTGAGTGTGCTCGTGGTAATTGAAAGCATGTAGAATTGCAGTTAAGGAATTGTTAAGGAAGATACCGGGTATAGGATGGTGCTGCTGCTATGTAAAGATGTTGATGATGATAGGTGTGATAATGGTAATAGTAGCAGCAGCAATGGGGGTAGTAGTAGTAGTAGTAGTAGTAGTAGTAGTAGTGGTAGTAGTAGTAGTTAGTAGGCGTCTTCATCGTCGTAGTAGGAGCAGTAGCAGCAGAAACAGTAACAGTAACAGCAGTTGTAGTAGAAGAAGCAGCAGCTGTAGAAGTAGTAGTAGTAGTGGAAGTAGTAGTAGTAATTGTAGTCGTAGTTAAAACAGTAGTAGTTGACGTAGTAGTAACAGTTGATGTAGTAGTATCAGTATATTTGTAGAAACAGCAGCAGCAGCACCAGCAGGAGTTAGTAGTAGTAGTAGTAGTAGTAGTAGTAGTAGTAGTAGTAGTAGTAGTAGTAGTAGTAGTAGTAGCAGCAGCAGAAGCAGTAGTAGTAGTAGTAGTAAGAAGCAGCAGCTGTAGAAATAGTAGCAGTAGTAGTAGTAGCAGCAGCAGCAGCAGCAGCAGCAGCAGCAGCAGTAGCTAGTAGTAGTAGTAGTAGTAGTAGTGTTTTCGTTATTGTTTGGCTGTCTGAAAGTGATATCCAAACATTCTGCCGTATCAATAGTATGTAGTAACACTAATGCTTACTCACTACTTACTAGTCAACACTAGAGATGTAAGAATCACTACACATACTAGCTGAGACCAAATATCATTATTGCAGTCACCATCGTGGTGAAGTCAGTTCCGAATGATGGAATTAGCTGTCTCTGTCAGTGTCTGCCATCGTTGAGATTGTCCCGTCTCTGCTTACCGTGTCTGAAAGTCTGATAATTGTGGGGGCATTATCAGTGTGTAGAGAGATAAGGAAAAGTGTCTCATAACTAGCCGTCAGTGATCTGATATATTGCTGTTCTCTGTTTACATACACACACGCGCGCGCGCGTGCGCACGCACACACTCACTCAAACACGCGCACACACATACAGACATGCATGCACACATACATACATACATACAGACAGGACAGACAGACAGACAGAGAGACAAACATGCATGCATACATACAGACAGACAGAGAGACAGACAAATATTATACACAAAAGAAAGAGAGAGACAGAGAGGGAGAGAGAGAGAGAGAGAGAGAGAGAGAGAGAGAGAAAGCGATAGAGAGAGAGACGGACAGATAGACAGATAGACACACAGAGAAACAGACAATCAGACAGACACTAAGACAGACACTAAGACAGACAGACACTAAGACAACCAAACAGAGAACAAAACCAAAACTTTTTTCATACAAGTTGGTACAGACTGCTAACTACCAACAGCGGCAGATTGAAAAGCAGTGTTCTTGTCTCTGCCCACAGACAGGAGCATTGCTAGAGACAGACAGACAGACAGACAACAGACAGACAGACATACCACCACCGTCATCAGTCTGCAACATGATCCGGGTCCTTCACGCTGAGACCAATCCCGTTTTGCCAATATCGCGTCTGCGCGATAGGGTACTTCCGCTGTGAGGGGACAAACCTGCGACTGATAAGGCAGAAGAGACTAGCCTTACTGAGGAACTCATCACAATACAGCTGGCAGTGTCTGTCTGTATGGTGTATGGGACCTGTAGACATTACTGCTGGGGTTTTGGGGGTGCTAGGTCTGTTGAGGTTGTTTTGGTGGGGGATTTTTTTTCTCTGAATACTTTTCTTTTCACCCAGCTGCCATAACTTGTCCGTCCCATTTTGATAAGAAACTGTGACTGTCTTTTTTTTTTCCAATATGTGATGCTGGTACCTGTATTCGTTGATTTGATTTTGGGGGAGGGAAGTTCTGGTGTTGTCTTTGTCGCGTGTTATGTAGAAAGCAACGTGAAAAAAATCAGTAGAATGAAAGAAAGAAAGGAAGCAAGAAAGAAAACAAAGAAAAGAAAGGCAGAAAAAAGGAAGAAAGAAAGAAAGGAAGGAAGGCAGAAAGAAAGAGAGAAAGGAAGAAAGAAAGAAAGAAAGAATGAAAGAAAAGAAAGAAAGAAAAAAGAAAAAAAGAAAGAAAGAAAGAAAGAAACAAGCAAGCAATTCTCAACTAAATCTGTTTTATAATGATGGCAGTAGCCGTTGTCTACATCATCATCATCATTATTATCATCATCATTATTATCATCATCGTCATCACCGTTGTTGTTGTCCTCGTCTAGTCTCTACACCAGACAACTGGGCATGGCAGATAGGCTTTTTTCCTTTCCTCGGCTAGAGCTCGTAGGCTCACAAATGGTGAGCTTTTTGCGCGTGCAGCCGTTTTTGCACACCATTAATATACCCGCATTGCGACTTCGGGGATATATTTCATTTGACTCTATGAAGGAAAAGGTAAAAAAGGTCCCATAACCTATGCGGTTGTTCGGGAGCGAGGCGTCAGAGACCTCAGCTTCTCCAGGGGCCAGCATCTTGAGGGCGGCGCCCATCGCCTCTCCCTCGCTGCTTTACCTTCCCTGATCCTAAAGAGGGCAGGTACCCATTTACAGCTGGATGAACTGGAGGACTATACTGAAGCCAAGGCGCGCAAACGATCACCCATCCAACTGGTAACTACGCACAATGCTGTTTAACTTAAGCTTGAGGAGAGAGAGAGAAAGTGCTCTGACCACTGAGCTATCCCGTCCCCAAATCGATACTTAGTGCTTGAAAAAGACGTCATGTATTGTGATAGATTTTGCCGCTCATGAAAAGGAAACAATGGAAATGCCTGTAAAGGTAAACAAATAAGCTGTGAACCTGACTGCAGGCCTTTTAAAAACTGTCACATAATACGATCCAAAAGCCTCTAACTCCATCACAATTTACATAATATCGTTATTTTCTGAAGGGAATTCAAAAGAAAAGAAACCCTTGTAGGCATCCGTATTAAAAAATAAAATAAAAAGTTCTGCAAGTCCGTGAAGATTTCACAAAAGAGCCATAGTATACTTGCAACTGATTCAGACAGAACATAAATTTGATTGCTAAAAGAGACAGTAAAAGAAGAGAGGGGAGGAAAGCGGAGAGAAAGAGATGAAGGAAACAAAAGAGAAAGAGATGGAGAGATTGGGGGGGGGGGGGGGTTAGAAGAGAGTTGAATGTAGGGAGACAGAGAGAGACCGACAGACAGACACACAGACAGACAGACAGTCAGCCAGACAGACAGAGACAGAGCCAGAGAGAATAGAGGAGAGCAGTGAGAGAAACAGACAGACAGGGACAGAGAGACACGCACAGGCAGACAGGCGGACACACACACTCTCTCTCCGTTTCTCTTTCTCTCTGTCACACAACACACCACACACACACACACACACACACACACACAACACACACAACACCACACACACACAACACACACACACACACACACACACAACACACACACACACACAGATAGAGAAATTGTTGCGTCCGTAAGGGTCACACAGAGAAGCTATTGACAGAAACAAATTCACAGATGAAATGAAATTTTAAAAAAGCAAACAACAATAATTCCACAAGGGAACAATGCAGCATGCCATTGCGGTGGAGGAAGGGATCAGTGAACAATAGCACCGAGAGACAGAGACAGTCAGACGGACAGACAGACAGACAGACAGCGAGAACTAGAGAGAGAGAGAGAACTAGAGAGAAAGAACTAGATATTGTTTTATTTTATATTTCATTCTTATATATCGAGGATACTGGAATAAGCACTTATTTGCTTTCTTACATCCAGTCCCCGTGTGTATGCGGTTTTGTAAATTCTGTCATCTGTTCCATTGTCCAGTGAAATGGACAAGAAGGAGAGAGAAGAGAGAGAGAGGAGGGAGGAGAGAGAGAAGAGAGAAGAGAGACAGAGAGAGAGAGAGAGAGAGAGAGAGAGAGAATGAATGCGAATGCGAATGCAAAAGTTTTATTCATTATAGGCCTTGGCCCCTCATGAAGGGGGTGTGTGTATATAATCAACATTCCAAAACATGTTGCATAAGAAACATATATGAACAGAAGAATAATACCTCAAGTACAGATAGTATTTCTAATTTTAAAAGCTTTATACAAATAAATTGATAGTCGCTTATTAATGCGTTCGTTAGTAGATGACATAAGTATACAAAGTCTAAACATGGAAGGACAGCTCACATATTTTTGCGGTATCAACTGAGTTCTAAGATCATTTAACATAGGACAACATAATACAAAATGAACTTCGTTATCGACAGACCCCTTACATAATGGACAAAAAAGATCTGTAACACAGTGTTGTCTATAGCGAAGATTGTGCACAAACAATTCAGACAATCCAAATCTAAATTTTGTCATAATATGTTTAAGATGTCTATCCATGTTCATTGACAAATATACGGGAATTTTACCTAATAAACTAAACTGCCTATACAAACTAAAACGATCTCTCTCCTGAATATGACTGGAACACTCCTGCCACCTACAATCTATCAATCTAGTGCGCAGTACTCGTATAAACCCATTTATATCCTCTACTCCTTGATTGAACCATACATAAGCAAATCCTAACTCACATAATTTGAACTTCAGTTTTGATACCCAATTTATTTTCCCCCTTTCATCTAAATTATATAACATATGGTATGCTTTTTTTGAGAACCTATGATTATCCATTCGTAATATTTTCATCCAGTACAAAACACATCTCACGATGGAATTCACAATAATTGGATAGCGATTAGTTTCTGCATAGACAAGATCATTGGGTGTTTTCATAGTTACTCCAAGAAATTTTTTTAGTGCAAATAAATGAATTTTTTCACATTGGTATGCAGAGTCATAAAGACCCCATATTTCAGCTCCATACTGTGTGATGGGCTGAACCTGAGCATCAAATAATTTTATATATAATTCAAAAGATTGATTTTCTAAGGCAGATAACTTTTGTGTAATACATAACAATGCACGTTTGGCTCTGTTTGCTAGGTCTTTACATGCACCAGTAAAGTGTGAGAGAGAGAGAGAGAGAGGGAGATTGTTGTGTCCATAAGGGTCACATAGAGAAGCTATTGATAGAAACAAATTAACAGATGAAATGAAATTTTAAAAACAAACAACAAAGATTCCACAAGGGAACAATGCAGCATGCCAGTGAAATGGAACAGTAGCGCAGAGAAATAGAGAGAGAGAGAGAGGAGAGAGAGAGAGAGAGAGAGGGGGGGGGGGAGTGAGAGAACTAGAGAGAGAGAGAGAGAACGAGAAAGATGAGAACTAGAGAGAGAGGGGGGAGGAGAGAGAGCAAACTAGAGAGAGATGAGAGAGAGAGAGGAGAGAGAGAGAGAGAGAGAGAGAGAGAAAGAACAAGAGAGAGAGATAACAAGAGAGAGACAGAGAGAGAGAACAAGAAAGAGAGAGAACAAGAAAGAGAGAGAACAAGAAACAGAGAGAACTAGAGAGACAGAGAGGGGACACAGAGAGAGTGTTTGTGTGTGTGGGAGGGGGGGGGAGACAGAAATTGTTGCATACCTAGAGAAGCTGTTGACAGAAATACTTTCAGAGATGAAATGAAATTTTAAAAAGCAAACATTAATTCCACAAGGGAACAATGGAGCATGCCAGTGAAATGGAAGAAGGAACCAATGAACTATAGCACCGAGAGAGAGAGAGAGAGAGAGAGAGAGAGGAGAGAGAGAGAGAGAGAGAGAGACACACAGAGAGTGAGAGAGAGAAAGGGAGATTGTTGTGTCCATAAGGGTCATATAGAGAAGCTATCGATAGAAACAAATTCACAGATGAAATGAAATTTTTAAAAAAACAACAACAATGATTCCACAAGGGAACAATGCAGCGTGCCAGTGAAATGGAACAATAGCGCAGAGAAAGAGAGAGAGGGGGGTGGAGAGTGAGAGAACTAGAGAGAGAGAGATAACGAGAAATAGAGAGAGAGCAAGAGAGAACGAGAGAGAGGGAGAACTAGAGAGAGAAGAGAGGGAGGAGAGAGAGAGAGAGAGAGAGAGAGAGAGAGAGAGAGAGAGAGAGAGAGAGAGGAGAGAGAGAGAACTAGAGAGAGAGCAAGAAAGAATGAGAGAGAGAGAACTAGAGAGAGAAATAATGAGAGGGAACGAGAGAGGGGAGACAGAGAGAGAACAAGAAAGAGAGAGAACAAGAAAGAGAGAGAACTGGAGAGAGAAAACAAGAGAGACAGAGACAGAGAGGGAACACAGAGACAGAGTGTAGAGGGAAGGGGGCAGAGACAGAGAGAAATTGTTGCATACCTAGAGAAGCTGTTGACAGAAAGAAATTCAGAGATGAAATGAACTTTTAAAAACAAACAACATTAATTCCACAAGGGAACAATGGAGCAAGCCAGTGAAATGGAAGAAGGGACCAATGAACAATAGCGCAGAGAGAGAGAGACAGAGACAGACAGACACAGAGAGAGAGAGAGAGAGAGAGAGACAAATGACAAATGACAAACTCTTTTATTTCGAGGATAATGAATAAGCACTCATGTGCTTTTTTACATCCAGTCCCCGCCCGTAGGGATACATCTTAATAATAACCCAACACTTATACACTCTCACAGTAGAAACAAGGGGAAATATCCCTTTTCAAACATCCCCCCCCCCCCAACAACAACCCCCCCCCAAAAAAAAATAAAAATAAAAATAAAAATAAAAACACCACCCTCACACACACACACACACACACACACACACACACACACACACACACACACACACACAAAACCCCAACCAAAACAAACAAACAAAAGAGAAAGAAAAACCAAACCAATAAAAGAAGAAAAAGAGAGAAAAACAAGAGAGAGAGAGAGAGAGAGAGGAGAGAGAGAGAGAGAGAGAGAGAGAGAGAGAGAGAGAGGGAAGGAGATTGTTGTGTCCATAAGGGTCACATAGAGAAGCTATTGATAGAAACAAATTCACAGATGAAATGAAATTTAAAAAACAAACAACAAAGATTCCACAAGGGAACAAGGCAGCGTGCCAGTGAAATGGAACAGTAGCGCAGAGAGAGAGAGAGGGAGAGAGAGAGAACGGGTGAGAGAGAGAGAGAGAGAACGAGGGAGAGAGAGAGGAGAAGGAAGAAGAGCACATAGAAGAGAGAGGAGGGGGGAAGTTCCAGTGGGATGGAGGGTGGTGGAGAGGAGAGGAGGGCAGGGGAGGGTAGGGCA
>CM054137.1:71762498-71774998 GCA_028751875.1 Rapana venosa | reverse complement strand
CGCGCGCGGATACATGCACGCACATACACATGTACGCAGGCACACACACCACACACACACACACACACACACACACACACACATATTTGCAAGCACACACACAAACACACACAAACACACTCACACACTCTCTCTCACACAGACGCACACAGACTCTCGCACACACACACAACACACACACACACACACACACACACACACACACACCACACACACTCGTATACGCACACTCATGCACGCACACACACACGTGCACACACACAAGAACACATACACACTTTCGCCCGCTTCCCCAAATTTGAACTGTCACTGGAATTAAAGTAAGTAAATAAAGCTGATGTCATTTATCTTCTCTTACAGCTAAAATAATTTCTTTTTCATTTATTTATACTTTCTTTTCCTTTTGATCTTTCTGGCGTGTGTTGTTCATCTTCATTTTTAGGTATTTTTCATTATATTCTACTTCCTTTCTCTAAAACAGTTTTACCGTAATCGTATCATGATGATTATGTGGCTTTCATGACAATCTTTGCGTTGATTGATTTTCGTTATTGGTAGGAAGTAAACTGTCTCAGACAATAGAGTTCCAGAAAATCTCTCTCTCTCTGTTAAAAGAGAGTATCATAGACTTAATCTCCAGTTCAAAGGAAAACAGTAAGATATTATTGGAAGAGAATTTAGAGTGAGAGAGAGAGAGAGAGCATACGCATACATGCCAGTATGTGTTCACAGTGTCTGTGCGTGTGTCTTTTCTGGTGTACGTACGTACGGACATCTGTACATGTATACTTGTGAACATGCATGAGTCAGTGTGCACATATGTGGATAGGCATGGGAGTGTGTATGTGTGTGCATGCTTGCATAATTATGTGTACATGTACTTGATTGAGTGTATAAGTGAGTGCGTATGTGTGTGTCTGTCTGTCTGCGTCTGGCTCTCTGGGTATGTGCACGCACGCACACACGTCAGAAAAAACACACACACTCAAACAGACACAAATATGTTTTAAAAAGCATAACATAGTACAATCTAAAACAAAATCTCAACCCCAAAGCTTCCAGCCTAAAAGTCTTTCGGATGAGACTTTAAACCAAGGTTCCGTGTGCGAACGCACGCAGAACATCTTGTGCACACATTAAAACCCAGTCCACATTTCAGAAGAGTAGGCCATTGTGTGCCAGTGGGAATGGATGACAAAATTTACAAAAGCACATACACAAGGGGACTGGGTGTAAAAAAAGCACATGAGTGCTTATTCCATTATCCTCGAAATAAAATTATGATATAAAAAAGTCCAGACACCATGTCCAAAGCAAAAGGGACAGTTCCACAGGAGAATGACGCAGACCACACCACACCATAACGCTCACGGCCGACTGAAGAGGACACGAACGGACATAATGGAAGGAGCCGTCTGATTGGTCAATAGCGCGGAAAGGACGTCACGGGAAGAAAAGAAGAAGAAGACAGGAGGGAAAAAACCCACCCAAAAGAAGAGCAACGGAGCAAAAGACAAGAAGGGAAACAGGAGAAAAGGGAGGAACTATGGTGTGTGTAGGGTGGAGGAGGTAGGAGGGAGGTTGGGTAATGTTATTTGTCACCTTCCCTCAATACCATGGCTGCAATTTCGTCTGGTGGTGAGCTAACCTGGTTACACTGATGGTTGTTGCTCTTCTGGCATCACGGAAAAGGGGCTAGTGTGCAGAGAAAACTAACCGTGATTTTTAGGGGTGTGATTTTCGTTGTTGGGGGGTGTGGAGGGTATCAGCAGGGTTGGGGTGGGGCCTGGGGTGAGAAGGGGATGGAGAAAGGTAGTGTACAGATGGGCAAATTTGTAGTGGATTTTGTCTTGATCTTGATTTTTTTTTCTTTTGTATAGGTGGGTGTTACATTTTAAATTGCATGGAAGAATTTGTGATTTGATAGGATTTTTAGTGCTCTTTCATTGTGCACTGTTTTGCTTTGTTGTTTTATGTTTTTCATTTCCTGCCTTGTTCCTTATTCTTCATATGCCTTATTCTCTCCCTGTCTCTCTCTGTCTGTCTGTCTGTCTCTCTCTCTCTCATCTCTCTCTCTCCTCTCTCTCTCTCTCTCTCTCTCTTTCTCTCTCTCTCTCTCTCTCTCTCTCTCTCTCTCTCTCTCTTCTCTCTCTCTCTCTCTCTCTCACTATCTCTTAGGGAGGATGGGATAGCCTGGTTTGATAGAGCATTGCTCATTGTGCTCATGATCTGCTGACCCGAGTTTGTTCCCATTCAAGGGGATATTTTTCCCCTGGGGTTATTATTAGTGCCAACTCCACTCCCCCGAAAGTCTTCCTGGTGACACTATAAACTGAGGTACCATGTGCAAACGCATGCTGAACATCTTATGCACACATTTAAACCTGTTCCACATTTTGGAAGCCATTGTGTGCCTTGGAAACAGATGAGAAAATTTACAAAACTGCAGACATATGGGGACTGGTTATAAAAAAAGCACATGAGTGCTTATCAAATTTATCCTCAGAATAAAAGAAAAAGTCCAGACACCAAAAGCAAAGAAAAGGGACAGTTCCACAGGAGAATGACGCAGACCACACCACACCACAACGCTCACGGCCGACTGAAGTGGCCACGAATAGACAAAATGGAGGAAGCAGTCTGATTGGTCAATAGCGCGGAAAGGACGTCACGGGAAGAAAAGAAGAAGAAAGGAGGAAAAAAACCCACCCAAAAGAAGAGCAACGGAGCAAAAGACGAGAAGGGAACAAGAGAAGGAGGAACTATGGTGTGTGTAGGGGGGTGGTGGTAGGAGGGAGGTTGGGTAATGTTATTTGTCACCTTCCCTCAATACCATGGCTGCAATTTTGTCTGGTGGTGAGCTAACCTGGTTACACTGATGGTTGTTGCTCTTCTGGCATCACGGAAAAGGGGCTAGTGTACAGAGGAAACTAACCGTGATTTTTAGGGGTGTGATTTTCGTTGTTGGGGGTGTGGAGGGTATCGGCAGGGTTGGGGTGGGGGCTGGTGTGAGGAGGGGATGGAGAAAGGTAGTGTACAGATGGGCAAATTTGTAGTGGATTTTGTCTTGATCTTGATTTTCTTTTCTTTTGTATAGGTGGGTGTTACATTTTAAATTGCATGGAAGAATTTGTGATTTGATATGATTTTTAGTGCTCTTTCATTGTGCACTATTTTGCGTTGTTGTTTTGTGTTTTTCAGTCCCTGCCTTGTTCCTTATTCTTCATGTGCCTTATTCTCTCTCTCTTTCTCTCTCTCTCTCTCTCTCTCTCTCTCTCTCTCTCTCTCTCTCTCTCTCTCTCTCTCTCTCTCTCTCTCTCTCTCTCACTATCTCTTAGGGAGGATGGGATAGCCTGGTTTGATAGAGCATTGCTCATTGTGCTCATGATCTGCTGACCCGAGTTTGATTCCCATTCAAGGGGATATTTTCCCCTGGGGTTATTATTAGTGCCAACTCCACTCCCCCGAAAGTCTTCCTGATGACACTATAAACTGAGGTACCATGTGCAAACGCATGCTGAACATCTTATGCCTACATTTAAACCTGTTCCACATTTTGGAAGCCATTGTGTGCCTTGGAAACAGATGAGAAAATTTACAAAACTGCAGACATATGGGGACTGGTTATAAAAAAAGCACATGAGTGCTTATCAAATTTATCCTCAGAATAAAAGGAAAAAGTCCAGACACCAAAAGCAAAGAAAAGGGACAGTTCCACAGGAGAATGACGCAGACCACACCACACCACAACGCTCACGGCCGACTGAAGTGGCCACGAATAGACAAAATGGAGGAAGCAGTCTGATTGGTCAATAGCGCGGAAAGGACGTCACGGGAAGAAAAGAAGAAGAAAGGAGGAAAAAAAACCACCCAAAAGAAGAGCAACGGAGCAAAAGACGAGAAGGGAACAAGAGAAGGAGGAACTATGGTGTGTGTAGGGGGGTGGTGGTAGGAGGGAGGTTGGGTAATGTTATTTGTCACCTTCCCTCAATACCATGGCTGCAATTTCGTCTGGTGGTGAGCTAACCTGGTTACACTGATGGTTGTTGCTCTTCTGGCATCACGGAAAAGGGGCTAGTGTACAGAGGAAACTAACCGTGATTTTTAGGGGTGTGATTTTCGTTGTTGGGGGGTGTGGAGGGTATCGGCAGGGTTGGGGTGGGGGCTGGTGTGAGGAGGGGATGGAGAAAGGTAGTGTACAGATGGGCAAATTTGTAGTGGATTTTGTCTTGATCTTGATTTTTTTTTCTTTTGTATAGGTGGGTGTTACATTTTAAATGACATAGAGGAATTTGTGGTTTGATATGATTTTTAGTGCTCTTTCATTCTGCACTATTTTGCGTTGTTGTTTTGTGTTTTTCAGTCCCTGCCTTGTTCCTTATTCTTCATGTGCCTTATTCTCTCTCTCTCTTTCTCTCTCTCTCTCTCTCTCTCTCTCTCTCTCTCTCTCTCTCTCTCTCTCTCTCTCGTGTCTGTCTCTCGCTCTCTCGCTTCTCTCTCTCTCTCTCTCTCTCTCCTCTCTCTCTCTCTCTCTCTCTCTCTCTCTCTCTCTCTCTCTCACTATCTCTTAGGGAGGATGGGATAGCCTGGATTGATAGAGCATTGCTCATTGTGCTCATGATCTGCTGACCCGAGTTTGATTCCCATTCAAGGGGATATTTTCCCCTGGGGTTATTATTAGTGCCAACTCCACTCCCCCGAAAGTCTTCCTGATGACACTATAAACTGAGGTACCATGTGCAAACGCATGCTGAACATCTTATGCACACATTTAAACCTGTTCCACATTTTGGAAGCCATTGTGTGCCTTGGAAACAGATGAGAAAATTTACAAAACTGCAGACATATGGGGACTGGTTATAAAAAAAGCACATGAGTGCTTATCAAATTTATCCTCAGAATAAAAGGAAAAAGTCCAGACACCAAAAGCAAAGAAAAGGGACAGTTCCACAGGAGAATGACGCAGACCACACCACACCACAACGCTCACGGCTGACTGAAGTGGACACGAACGGACAAAATGGAGGGAGCCATCTGATTGGTCAATAGCGTGGAAAGGACATCACGGGAAGAAAAGAAGAAGGAAAGGGGAAAAAACCCACCCAAAAGAAGAGCAACGGAGCAAAAGACAGATGAGAGATAGGAGGAGCAGGGGGTGGGGAGAGAGGGAGGGTGGTTCGGTAATGTTATTTGTCACCTTCCCTCAATACCATGGCTGCAATTTCGTCTGGTGGTGAGCTAACGTGGTTACACTGATGGTTGTTGCTCTTCTGGCATCACGGGAGGAGAGCTAGTGTCCAGAAGAAACTAGCCGTGATTTTTTTTTCGGGGGGGTGGGGGTGGTCGGGGATTGTGGTGGGAAGGGGGGATGAGGAGTGTATAGAAGAAGGCTGGCTTACAGATTGGTAAATTTGTCATGGTTTCTGTCTTGATCTTGACTTCGTGTTTTGTTTTGATGGTTGTGTTACTTTTCTGATCACATAGATGATTTTGTGGTTTGATATGATTTTTAACACTCTCCCATTCTAAACTTTTGTTTTGTTTTTCAGTCCCTTATTTTTCCTTTACCTTATTTCTATCTCGTTTTTTCACATTTTCTTCTTTTTCTACGTCATTTTCTTCTTCTTCTTTACATGTTCCTCCCTCCTCTTCTATCTCTGTCTCTGTCTGTCTCTCTCTCTCTCTGTTTCTCTCTGGTTGTAAACAAGTGTTTGCTTATGCCATTACCCTCTTTAAATAACATTCATTCATTCATTCATTCATTCTCTCTCTCTCTCACATGTTCTCTATATCTTGCTTGCCTTCCAGTGTGTGTGTGTGTGTGTGTGTGTGTGTGTGTGTGTGTGTGTGTGTGTGTGTGTGTGTGTGTGTGTGTGTGTGTGTGTGTGTGTGTGTGTGTGTGTGTGAGTGCGCGCGCGCGTCTATGTGAGTATTGTTTTCCATGCAATTCTATATCAGCATGCATATTTTCCCTTCTTGTTACTTTTTCTTTTTGAGGGCTGGACGTAAAAAAGCATGTAATGCTTAATCTATTACCCTCTGAAAAATAAAAATTGTTCAAATTGTTCAAAATTGTTCTGTCTCTGTCTCTCTTTCTCTCTTTTTCTCTGTCTATGTCTCTCTCTCTATCTCTCTCCCCACCCCCACCCCTCTCTCTCTCTCTCTCTTTAATGATCAGTAACCAGTCCTCCCATCTGTTGCATGTTTCTATAGATGTCTGTAAAGGTGTATTTGCGTTATGACTGTGCACTAATTCGATTACCGATAAACTTAGCAGGACGTACATGTATACAAAAGTAATTAAATTGGATGTTGTGATTCTGTAGCTAGCTATATCTGAGTGCAATTGTCTGTCCGTACATGCATGACTTTGTCCCTTCGTCTTCGATTTTCTTCCAGCTCATCTGTAATGTGATGTAAAAGGGAATGACAGAAGGGAAAATTGACAAAGTTTTCAATGATATAAACTTTCAGGAGGTTGTTTTTCTTCTTGACAGTTTAAACTGTATTGTGTGTGTATGTATTCCCCGTTTCGTTTGTTTGTTTGATGTTGCTTAATGATTTGTTTGACTATAATGACTGTCTCTGAACTGTCGTGCGAATTTCAGGCTATAACATTAAATAAAAAGCTTCAGACTGATCCAATTCGTGTGATCTACATAGTAGAGCTACAGAATATTGATATTCTTTTCTGTTGCAACATATTATTTGAGCGAAAGAACAGGCCAGCCACAATATTAAAGAAAACAAAACTTGTTTCTGTGTCTTCATAATGGGCGTAGTGGTCAGGAGATTTCAACATATGACTCCAAACTTTAAAATCTGAAATCAAATGTTCCATTCCAAGTGGCGCCTTGTCGATGAACAGTGGGATGTTTATGATCTCCTCGGCCAAGCAGATAAGTAGACATACGATTACCTTCATCTTCTTTGTTGTACATGTATATCGCATGCCGAATACTGCATGTTAAACCATCCCGTAATGTTATGTAGTGGTTGAAGGTTCATTTCATTCCACGGTGTTTATAGCCCCACAGACCAGAAATCAATAGCAGGGCTTCCACCTGATATCAATTCCATCAACTCCATTAACATTCACCTCAAGTTCAAAATCAACACCATCTAGTCCTTTCACATTTCTAACACTGTCAATCTGAACACAAAAAAATCACATTACAAATCGGAAAAAAGTTATGAAATGGCAAAGTGCCTTAATTATCCCATTCCTTAAGGCCAATGAAATCAGACTGTGCTGAAAATGCCAGCCATTCTGTTTAATTTATCATCCCTAGATTACAAACAAGCATTTAAAAAAAATGTTAAACACATCAATGTGCAAAACAAAATACATTAGAAAAATGCTGTGTGGGCAAAATACAACTGCAGAATGAGCATTCTTTCCCCTCCCAGTGTTTACAACATCACTACCTGGTCGCCAGAAACACACAATATAGGAAAAATGTCATATCTGTATAAAAGCAAAGTATCATTCTTTTAGAGTTTGCTTGAAAAGGGCAGAGGAATGGACACCTTCACCTTCACCTAACCCGTAGTCCCGTAGACAGTGGGGGCACAACTGAAGATTTTGCAACCAGCTTCCTCGACTCCCCGCGGTCTTCTGCTTTCTGTAGTAAATCGTTCCACTCAAGGCCAGACCACTCTCTGATGTTGTCTTCCCATCGTTTTCTCTGTCTACCTCTTCGTCTCCCTCCTTGTACTGATCCCTGTAGGACAGTCTTGACCATTCCAGATGTTCGAGTGACGTGCCCGTACCATTTCAGTTTGCAGTAGAATGGACTTAGAAGGCGGAAAATAAGCAAGAGAGTAATACAAACAAGAAAGACGGTATCAAAGAGAGTGATAGAAAAGTAATATTTCTTGTAGAGAAATTCCAGAGGGTGATGATACTATTTATACTGAAAGAACCCCCTGTTTCCTCCCCCCCGTTCCTCACGGGGTATGTTTGAAGGTGAACAAACAAAACGACACATAGTCTGTATACATGCACTTAGAGCGTCTCCACAGTGAATGTATTTGTAGATACATGTCCAAACAAAATCTTCTGCTCACAGAGAGAGACATATAGAGACAGAGAGACAGACAGAGACAGACAGAGACAGACAGACATACAGAGGCAGGGAGACAGACAGACAGACAGAGACAGACAGAGACAGAGGGAGAGACAGACAGGCAGACAGACAAAGAGAGACAGAGAGAGATATACACACCTATAGAGAGATACACATAGAGAGTTTTAGGGACAAAGAGAAACACAAAGAAACAGAAACAATCCGAGACAGGCGATCAGACAAACAGACAGACAGACAGACAGACCCGTTCGCATCCATGGCTAACTTCCATAAAGTCTTAATGACTCCAGAGACTCTGTCAGAATGCTCCAATGCCATCAGAAGGAGAAGGGAGAGGGGGCAGGGGAGGGGAACATTGGGGGGGGGGGGGGGGCGGGGGAGGGGTAAGGGCAGGGCAGGGGAGGGGGAAGGGGGGACGTTCCCTACAATGAAGGTGCTCAAGCTTTCAGCGGCAGAAGAAGAGCTATCCAAAGGGAAACCTTGCAGACTGCAGCGGAACCGGAAGTACAATCACAACGGCCGTCTGATTGGTCAGTGACGCAGACGAAAGAGGAAGTAGAGGTGGAAGGAGGGGATAACTGGTGGAGATTGTGGGTAAGGTGGGATGGGGTTGGGGGGAAGGATGGGTGGTGGTGGATGAAGTAGTAAGGTTTTGGAGATTGGTTACTTTATTTTTTTTTTTAGAGTGGAGGTGGTTATGTAGTGTGCGTTGTTCTGGTGTGTTGTATTGTGTTGTGTCATATTGAAGTATCATTGTGTTGTATTGGAATGTGTTGTTTTGTATTTTATTGTATTGTATTTTGTAGTATCTGTCATAGTGTAGGGAATTAAGCTGTACTGCATTGTTACTTTCTTTAGTGTACTTTTACTGCTGAACTTACGTTGTGCCGAAATGCACCATGCCCCTCTATACTGTACTGTGTTATACTGCATTGCGCTGCGTGATACTGTAGTCATTTTCCTGCAGTCCTCTTCACTGCACTGCACTGTTCATATCTCAGTTGCGAGCACTGTGTTGTGTTGCGTTGTTTTAAAGCTTATCATACGCAAAAATTCTCAACTCAACTGTTTTCATCGCCGCTGTCGTCGGTAGGAGCTCCACGCAATGCCACCAGTGTTCGCCGTCTTTCGCTGTCTCTGCTGAGTTCTACCATCTCCTGTAGCCCTCCTCCCAGACCACTGATGTAAAGGAAAGAAAAACGAGTAGCCCCTGAATCAGACCAGTGATGTTTGGGCTCTGCGGTAGAATATGTCTCAATAAGAAATCTGCTGTAAAAGTAAAGTTATGAAATACAATACACTACCAGTACCATATAAACACAATGCGTTACGTTATATATATTCAGCGCTGCAAACTATGTTAGTCAGGAAAGAAGTTAAAAACTTGTAGCTGAGGTTGCTGCAGTATAGGATAACCTCTTCCCATATCGATTGGACAATAACGCTACTACGCAGAACATCTTGCGCACACGTTAAAACCTGTTCCGCTTTTCAGAAGAGTAGGCCATTGTATGCCGGTGCTAATGGATGACAAAACTTACAAAGCTGCATGCATACGGGGACTAGGTGTAAAAAAGCACACGAGGGCTTATTCCATATCCTCGAAATGAAAGAATAAAGTACGATAAATTGATCAATCAATCAATTAATCAATCAATAAACGCACTGCATGTTTGGTGTAAGGTGTAAAAGGCTCAATCTGACCGGTTCGATCGCTTTTTTCATTGCAAAAATATGTATCACACAGCTTAAGAGTCACTGTGGCAAAGCCTAACAAATGAAAAATGATATTTGCAGTTTTAAGGATCAAAATTCTTCTGATCTTTAAAATGTACTTTTTATGAAAGTGATATTATCATACACATTTGATGCATAATTCAAAGGGAACCCAGTTTGAGTAATTACTGTGGAATCAAATCACATGTGATTGGCATTGCATTTACATTGCAGAGTTTTTAAAAATATATATGAAATCACATCAGTTTGATTGGCATGAAAACTTTTGAGCGCGGAACTTAATTTGTGCAAAGGGGAAAAACCTAAGAGAGAGAGAGAGAGAGAGAGAGAGAGAGAGAGAGAGAGAGAGAGAGAGAGAAGAGAGAGAGAGAGAGAGAGAGAGGAGAGAGAGTTTAGTGGGTTTTTCATCGACGAGAGTAGTTGGGAATACTAATGCCCAAATGCTTGTATGTTTAGTTGTGTGTCGGTTTGTCTGTTTGTTTTTGTTGGTTGGTTGATTAGGGGACTGCTTTTTGTAACCACCTACCCCCTCCCCTTTCTTTATTTTATTGATATCTATTTACTGATTGCTTCTCTCTTTTCTCTCTCTCTCTCTCTCTCTCTCTCTCTCTCTCTCTCTCTCTCTCTCTCTCTCTCTCTCTCTCTCTCTCTCTCTCTCCCTCTCTCTCTCCTCGTCTAACTCAATTTGTGTGATTGGAAAGAAAATGGCGAAGGAGGAGACAATCTAAGCGATCTGTGCTGACTGGACTTTTTGTCTGGTTAGCTTTCCCTCGCTTGGCAAGACTAGAAGACTTTCATTTGGAACCGCTAAGGGAGAATTCTAGACTCTCTCTCTTAGCAGACTAGTGCACTCACTAATGAGTATTTCGCGTTCTTGTGTTTCTCGGGACTAGACACTTATGGTTAACACTTTTTTCTCTCTGTTCTGTCAATTTATTGAGAGATCAACGAGTAGTACTAAGACTGGTTTGTTATTTATTGTAATGCGTCAGTTCCTTTTGCCAACTCTGTGAAGTATTTAGGAGTAGTTCTTGACAACACACTCCCTATGAAAAAATTCATCACCCAGACCTGCCAGTCTTGCTACTATCAATTACGGCGCATAAGCGCGATTTGCAAGTATCTGTCCACTGATGCAACTTCCAAGCTTGTCACATCTCTCATTTTTTCGCCTTTAGACTACTGTAATTCTCTTTTGGTTCACCTACCAGCATCATCCACCCACTCTCTTCAACGCATACAAAACGTTGTAGTTCAACTAGTCCTAAGAAAGAAAAAATCTGAACACATCACTCCTTTTCTGCGATCTCTTCACTGGCTGCCTGTCTCACAAAGACTGAAGTATAAGATCAATACCCTCTGTTTCAAATGTCTCCACAAATCTGCATCCTCTTATCTCTGTAACTGTCTTCACCTGTATACTCCATCCCGTTCCCTTCGTTGAGCTGCAGATACTTTGTGCTTTCAAACACCCACAATCAAACAAAACACTGTTGGCCGGCGCTCTTTCTCTGTTTCTGGTCCATCCACCTGGAATGACCTCCCTCTTTCACTTGGCCAAAAGCCTTCATTTGCTACCTTCAAATCCAGCCTCAAAACACACTTATTTTCTACCTGAGACTTTCTCCTCATATCTGTCCCTAATTTTCAACAGCATCCTTCACCTCCTAAGTGTGTTCGCTAGTGTGTGTGTGTGTGTGTGTGTGTGTGTCGGGGGAGGGGGGGGGGTGCGTGTGTGCGTACGTGCGTGCGCGCGCATGGATTTGAAATATGTTGTTCATTTTGTTTAAGGAGAGTTGCATGCGTGTAGATGATTTGAGTGCAAGCGCTTCGATTTGTTTGTTTTTACAAGATTCATCGCTATATAAATTCCATATATTATTAGTATTACTATTATCAGGGGAGTGTGAATACTTAATTTCATATGTGTCTAAATTTCTGAACTTGTTTTCCTCTTTATGTGTCTTTTCTTTTATTCTTGTATTACCTTTTCTTTTATACGTTTGCTCGTATTTTGTTGGTCGTCTGACTAAATAACAAATCTTTGAGTTTATTTTTATTTTCGTTCCTTGGCTAGAGCTCCGAGGTTCACCACTGGTGAGATTTACGTATGCTAGCGTTTTGCCTACCATTGAGGTAGCCGCACTCTGACTTCGGAGATGATGTTTAAGTCCCACACCAATGTCAAGTCAAGTCAAAAGCACTTTAATCATCCCATGAAGGGCAACTACAATAGTGACAGGCACATTGATACGTACCATTATCTCGAAATACACAAGAAAGCTATTATGTGTATGCGTTTTGGGGCAGGTTTTCTTTTTTTTTTGATTTTTTTAAAAATTGTCATCTGGTCCTAGCGGCACGCAATGGCCTACTTTTCCGAAAGGCGGAACAGATTTTAACGTGTACGCAAGATGTTTCTGCGTCCGTTTTTATGTCTTTGAATAATGACTGCCATAATGATGAAAGATTTGTGACTGGGGTTTTTTGGGGGTAGTTTTGTTGTTGTTGTTCCTCGGTAAGGGCAAAGTTCACTATAGATAAGATTTTAGTATGCGACTGTTTATATCCACCATCAAGGTAGCCGCATTCCGACTTCGGGGATTTTTTTGTTTCTTGCATTAATTCTCTTTACTTTCACTTCTACTCGCGCTCAATTCTCTGTTTTCTTCT
>CM054137.1:71729998-71744998 GCA_028751875.1 Rapana venosa | reverse complement strand
TCTGCTTGTGAAGACCAAATAGAGAATGAAGAACACTTTTTAATTAAAATGTCCAGCCTATGAAGATTTGCGAAATAAATTTATTCATGATTTAAACAGATTTCTCTTGTTACATGCTACTGAAAGCTACAATACCTACAGACAGAAACATATCATCACGTTTAATTTTTCATGCAACCAAAAGAAAAAGTCAGATAACTTAGGAAAAAAATGAGTGCATGCTTGCTAATGATTACTGTATTTTAAACATTGTTGGTTATGAGTCGCGTGAAATGCATTTTGTTATATATAATATATATATGGATCGGTGGTCTAGAGGTAACGCGCCTGTCTAGAAAGCGAAAAGTCCGGGTCTGAAGTGTGCGGCGGTTCGTACCCCGTTTGGACCGGAAATTTTTCCCCCATCCATTAGACCATGAGTGGTGGTCTGGGCGCTAGTCTTTCGGATGAGACGATAAACCGAGGTCCCGTGTGTTACACGTAATTATTTAGCGCACGTAAAAAAACCCACGGCAACAAGAGAGTTGTCCCTGGCAAAATTCTTAGAAAAAAGCCACGCTGATAGGGAAACAAATACAGCTGCAGAAAAAAAAAAAAAAAAAAGGGTGAAAGGGTGGCGCAGCGCTAAGTGGCGACGCGTTCTCCCGCTCTCCCCGGGGAGAGCAGCCCGAATTCAAATCTGAGCGCTTTGATTTGTTGCTTTACAAGATTCAGCGCTATATAAATTCCATACATTATTATTATTATTATTAACAATGTTTTGTATTTTTTGGCCTAATGCCTATGTACAGTAAAAATGTCAAGTCTCTATCTGTATGTTTGTCTGTCTGTGTCTGGCTGTCTGTCTGTTTGTCTGTCTCTCCTCTCTCTCTCTCTCTCTCTCTCTCTCCTTCTCTCTCTCTCTCTCTCTCTCTCTCTCTCTCCCCTCTCTCTTTCCTCTTTATAGTACTCTTTGTTCTTTGTTTCTGTCCGAAGTAGTGAACTAGAGATGAAAGCAAGCATGCACACATACACACACATCCACACATACACCACACCACACACTAACACTAACACACACACACACACACACACTAATACTAACATACACACACACAAACACACCAACACAAACACACAACACAAACACACTAACACACACACACATAAACACACACTCTCTCTCTCTCTCTCTCTCTCTCTCTCTCTCTCTCTCTCTCTCTCTCTCTTTCTTTCATTCTTTCTTGTCCAACCTGACACAAGAGTAGAATCAATCAGTTGAGAGCAGAGCAAACAACAGCAGAACGAGCTTATCAGCAGCACCAGCACACCCGTGATAACAGTCCCAGTGCAACAATACTCGAAAGACGGTGGCTCAGCTGCTTCAAGTACTCCGGGTGGATCGATGCACCAGCGATAACGCACCCGTCTATAATAAGGGGTAGTGTCCCAGGTTTCCCTGTCTATAAGTGCTATTTTGGGTGTTAATCTTAACAAGAAGTATCTAGTCAGCGTGCGTAAAAGAACTCACGGCAGCAAGAGAGTTGTCAATGGCAAAAAATAATTCAGCAGAAAAATTCATGTATTAGATGAAAGAAGTGTATACACACACACACACTGGAATTTGTCTGTCTCTGAGATAATGAAGTGAATTGAATTGAATACAGTCATTTAGACAATCAACTAATCGATTGGCACTGGCGAGGAAATTCAACAGAAAAAGCCACTCTTAGAAGAAAGACATATACATGCAGCGAATTTTAGTTGATTAATGGGATTAACTAGCCAATTAGCTGACTGTTTGATTATTTCATCGAATCAAGTAATCAAGATATGGACGATGTGGAAGCGCGCCGTTCCTGGAGAAATGAGTGCAAATGTCACGCAGCGAGAGATTAGGGCAAGATTATCTGTTCTGTAAAGGGAAAAACAAGTGAATGCTAGATTGTCACAGATCTCCATCTACAAAAGCCATCTCAAACCATTGCCACAGATCTCCTTCCCGTACACCATCTTAATCTACAAAAACCATCTCAAACCATTGCCACAGATCTCCTTCCCGTACACCATCTTAATCTACAAAAACCATCTCAAACCATTGCCACAGATCTCCTTCCCGTACACCATCTTAATCTACAAAAACCATCTCAAACCATTGCCACAGATCTCCTTCCCGTACACCATCTTAATCTACAAAAACCATCTCAAACCATTGCCACGGATCTCCTTCCTGTACACCATCTTAATCTACAAAAACCATCTCAAACCATTGCCACAGATCTCCTTCCCGTACACCATCTTAAACTATTGTCACAGATCTCTATTCCCAAAACATCTCAAGCCATTGTCACTAACAACCATCCTCCAAACACCATCTCAAACCCTTGTCCCAAACAACAGTTCGTAGCAACAGTTTTGTTGCTGAAGACAAGACTATGCGGACGCCTTCGGTGGTTGATATGGATTGTCCCTTATCTCTGACGCGTGTGCGTTCACCCAAACCCCAGTGTCAGCAGAGCTCAAGGCTCTAAAGTGCATACAGCGATTAACCCACAACTGTCAGAATCATCATCTGGGTTTCCATCCCACATATAGATAAGCGCATTGTCATCGTGGTGCAATGTGTAAGCCAGACAGAGAACACGATGGGAAGACAACATCCGAGAGTGGAATGGTCTTGGGTGGAACGAATTGCTACGGTAAGCAGAAGACCGCGGAGAGTGGAGGAAGCTGGTTGCAAATCTTCATTGCTGCCTCTACGGTCCAAGGGAGTACGGAATAGGTGAAGCAATTAATATGTAAAAGGTAAAGGTGTTCCCATAACCTATACCGTCGTTTGGGGGCAAGAGATATCAGAGCCCTCAGCTTCCCCAGGGGCCAGCATATTAAGGACGGCAGCCACCTCCTCTCCCTCGCTGCTTTACCTTCCCTGACCCTAAAGAGGGCAGGTACCCTTTACAACTGTGAACTGGGGCACTGTACTTAAGCAAAGGTGCGCAAACGGTCACCCATTCCACTTTGGTAACCACGCTCAATGCTGCTTAACCTTAGCTTGGGGAAAGCGAGCGCTCTGATCACTGAGCTATCCCGTCCCATTAAACATCTACAAATAAGTAAACCCTATGTAAACAAAAGACATCACTTTAACACAACAAAGACTGGTCAGGAGTAACCTCAATGGGCACAACCCTCTGCAGATCAGACTGTGTGCAAACACTTCTTGGAAAAGTTCTGTGGTGTGTACAAAACTGCTCTGAAAAAACCCAACTTCTTTACTTCAAACAGATCGACGACTAAAACCACTTTACACTGACATCAGATGGATGTTGTAGCCAAGTGGTTAAAACCACTCAGCTTCTATCACAGTCATGGTTCCATGAAGTCATGGGTTCGAATCTTGGCAGAGTCTGGTGAATTAAGGGTGGGGGATTTTCACGATCTCCCAGATCAACCAAGTGCAGACCTGCCTGTTCCTTAATATCCTTTGTGTATATACACATGCAAAAAGTTAAATAAGCACGTTAAAGATCCTATAAGTCATTCAGCGTTTTGTGGTTTATGGAGAAACGAACACACCCAGCCAACATCCTCGAAGTCGGAATGCAGCTACCTTCATGGCGGGCAAAAATGGTCGCATTTGCAAAATCTCACCATTGGTGAACCTCGGAACTCGATCCGGGGAAACGAAGAAAAAGAATACTGACATCAAAGGAACAGAACTGAAACCTGCAACAAACTTACCAAGTTTTTGTGTCAACACACTGGAAGACTACGTCCAGAGTAAACAGTTTAGTTTAGAACTAGCGCACACACGCTTGCTGCAAAAAGACCCTACTAGTTAGCCTACAGACAAATCCTGTGAGGCAATAATGTATCGCAAACAGACTTGGTGGACACAAGTATCACACAGGACTTAACAGTAGATAGTTATGCTCACAGACTGCAATAGTGTGTGTGATTCTTTCTGGACTTTTTGTAAGCGACCTGTGGAAATGGACTATCGTTGAGTAGTTGAGAACATCACCAAACACACCACCGCAACAACGCCACAAAACTAACCCAGGTTCGATTCTCGTTCAAGAGGATTTTTCCTCTGAAGTTAACATCAGTGCCAACTCCACTTCCCCCAAACAATCTTCGGATGAGACTAGAAACCGAAGTCCCGTGTGCGAACGCACGCAGAACATCATGCGTACACGTTAAAACCCGTTCTGCTTTTCGGAAGAGTAGGCCATTGTGTGCCGGTGGGAACGGATGGCAAATTGACAAAACTGCATACACATAGGAACTGAATGTTAAAAAAAGCACAGGAGTGCTTATTCCATTATACACTCTGTTACAAGTGTCTCACAAAACACCTCCTTCCTACCTCTGTGAATGTCTTCACCTGTACACTCCTCGTTCCCTCCGCTCTGCTCAGATACCTTGTGCTTACGAATACCGAGATTCAATCAATCCACCTTTGGCCGTCGTCTTTCTCTGTTTCTGATCCGGTGATCTGGAATGACCTCCCTCTCTCCCTTCGCCAAAAGCCTACTTACGACACTTTTAAATCCAGCCTCAAGACATATTTATTCCAAAGCTAAGACTTTCCCCTCCTGCTTCATCTCATATCTGTCCGTGCCTTTAACAGCTGAAATCCCCACAACACTGCCAAAGTGTAAAACCTTTATGCGCGCGCAGGGTGGTGTGTGTGTGTGTGTGTGTGTGTGTGTGTTTTAATTGTGCGTTTGTTTATTACATTGATTTTTACGAGATATGTATAATTGTTATTGGTTTTTTAAATCATGTTGTATGCAAGCGTTTGTATTTGTATTTTACAGAAATGCCTATCTAATTTCGAAATACATAATAGATTTAATATTTTCTCAAATTATAGCCCTGCATTCGCACACGGCCTCGGTAACGCACTCACGCAACGCACGCGTACGACAACATTAACATTGACAGTATATACGACAACGCTTGAGCACCATCTCTCGCTTCTTTCAAAATGAGCCTAACAATGATACTGATTTCTATAACCCAGAAAACATCGCACTTCAAATAGTCAACACCCACCTCACACCCCCACCACACTCACACACACCACCCCCACCCATTCACACACACCACACACACGCGTCGAGCCCATCTCTCGCCTCTCATCCAAATGAGCTAAGCAGATACTGGTTACCTTATAACCCAGAAAACACTTGCTGCACTTCAAATAGTGCAAACTCCTCCACCCTCCACCCCTCCCCACTACTCCCACACCCTCCCTCCCTTCCTCTTTGTTGCAGGAATGACAGGCAGAGGGGCTAAGAGGGTGGGTGATATGATGTGATGTGATGTGATGTGGTGTGATGTGATGTGGTGGGGTAGGATGGCCAGTATAGGGTTTGTTGTGTTTCCTTTGCTTGGGTTTCTCCTCTGATCAGGGAAGTCTGCAGGTGCTGCCCTGTACTGGGACAGCCTGGCAATCACTATACTGTTAGGGAACCCAACGCCCCCCCCCCCCCCCCCCACCCACACCCCTCACTCCACTCCACCCCACCACCCCCACCCTCCCCACTCCACCCCTACCCCACCACCACCACCACCACTACCACCCTACCTCCTTGGAATCACTGTACTGTGGGGAACCATCCGCCACCACCACCACAACCACCACCACCACACTCGCAATCTCTATACTGAAGGAAACCTCCCCCACCTCCCTACCCCCATCCCCCTCTCCTGCATCCCCACCCCTTGGCAATCACTGCATGCACTGTAAGGGGACACATCCCAGGTTTAGGGTGGAGGATTTCACTACTACACATAGATAACAGCTCTAGCTCTCTTCTGTCCTCTATGTATCTGTGTCTGTATCCCTGTCATTTATCTTTGGGTTTTTCTGTTTGTGGTTGTAGCTGTCTGTATCTGTCTGTCTGTCTGTCTGTCTCTCTCTCTATCTCTCACATTCCCAATAGCTGACATAATAGTGAATGTTGGCTCTCTTTCTTCATTATTCTAAAATAATAAAAATTATAATGAATTTATATAGCCTGAATCTTGTAATAAAATACAAACAATCTCTCTCCACTCCTCACTCTCTCTCTCTCTCTCTCTCTCTCTCTCTCCTCCTCTCTCTCTCTCTCTCTCTCCCACACACACACTCCCACATACACCACGCTCGCCCTCGCACACACACCGCACACACCACACACACAACAAGTCAACTGCAATGAATCATAAGGACGAGGCCACTCCAGCAATGATTCATTTCTATGTATGTGACTGAAGACTATGAATGAAAGGGAGCTCCCCACATACAACACTGGCAAATGACCCCATATGTGAGAAGAACTAAAGACTGAAACCCAGCACTTAGAAAGGAAGAAAAAGGAAGGACTGCAGCCCATACTCATGAACTGTGAACGCTTGTCAAGGGAAATCACCTTGACATCTCAGCTCATTTATCGTCTCCCTTTGACGTATTCTCTTCATTACTTACACGCTGATTACTCTCATACGGGAATATGCAAATGAATATGAGCAATGCTTAATGCTACTAAGCGTGGGCAGTCAACGTGCTAATTTATGGATGCTGATTATGCAGATGAGTGTGGCTGAAGTTGATTTTTTTTTGCAAGGGAGAGGCAGGGAAAGATTTCATGGATCAAAAATCAGGTTACATTGCAGACTGTCAGGCAGTTTTATTTTGCCAAGCTGTGACTGAACCCACAGATTGGCCTGACACTTACTGGCTGACATGGTGGCAATATTATGATCTGTATTAGGTGGGAAAAACCCCATGATTTTTATTATGATATAGGAAAATCCCACCATCTGGTTCTCTTTCTGTGTTCTATTTTACCCCTGTCATTGCCCCACTTTTCTGTTTCCTGTGTGTGTGTGTTTATATATATATATATATATATATATATATATATATATATATATATATATATATATATATATATATATATATATATATATATATATATCATATGTATCTTCTAGTCAATGGTCTTTATAACATTGTATTCCTACATTGGTTTGTGTGTGAGTGAGAGTGCATGTGTACATGCATGCATGCATGCATGATGTTTGTGTGTGTGCATGCATGCATGTGTGTGATTTTTTTTTGGGAAGTAATCTTGGAAATTTATGTTTCAACCACTTTGAAATGTAGCTTTCTTGCGTCTCTCAAGGTTATGATACGTATGAGCATGCCTGTCAGTATTGTAATTGTAATGATTAAAGTGTTTTTGACTTGACTTGACTTGTCACTTTTCAAAAGCTCCTAATGTCAGCGACATAGATCTGACATAGATTTAGCAGGGAAGAAGGCATGTGGATCTTTCAACATGTAGGTAATCAAGTAATATGCCTACACTTTTGTGTGGCAGTTGACATTTTCTTCCTTGATATTTCCAGGTCATTGTCGTGACAGAGTCCAGGAAGTCTTTCCCTCTCTCTGTTTCTCTCTCTCTCTCTCTCTCTCTCTCTCTCTCTCTCTCTCTCTCTCTCAATCTCAATCTCAATCTCAATCTCGTGTATGTCCCTGTCTCTCTGTCTCTGTCTCTGTCTATTTATCTATATCTCTCTCTATCTCCATTTTCCTTTTTAGCTATCCATGTCGCTCTCTCTCTCCATTTCCCTCTTTATCTATCTATGTATGTATATATCTATCTATGTAACTATGTATCTATCGATCAATTGAGTGATCAATCAATCTAGCTAGCTATCTGTCTATTGATCTATCTCCCACACCACTTTTTGCAGATGGTTTCTGGCAATATCAGTGCTGACAACATTTTGCATCAAGGTGAACGTTAGAGCGCCTGCAGCAGCCAGACAGAGGCATTAAAAGAGCATCATCTGGTAAAGAAATAAAAAGCCCACCATGTCAGCATTATTCTCTCCACGTACCAGAGATGTTCCTTCTGTGTCAGTGCTGCACTGACGGGTGCCTTTGCCTGCAAGTGTCTGTGCTGTGCTGTGCTGTGCTGTGCTGTGCTGTGCTGTGCTGTGCTGTGCTGTGCTGTGCTGTGCTGCCAAGAACTGACCAAACAATGCCTCTGTACTGGAAGTTCTCTTACTTCCACCCCCTTCCCCTCCCTTCTTGCCTGTTTATGTGTCTTGAATTTCTTGCTATCTGTGTGAATTGGACACAGTCTCCGTCTCTACCTTGTCCTGTCTCAGTCTGTCTGTCTATGACTCTTATTCTCTGTCTGTCTGTGTCTGTGCATGCCTGTCTGTATGTCTGTGTGTATGTCTGTCTCTCACTTTCTCTGACTCTCTTTTATTTCTCTATCTATCTATGTATCTCTCTATCTATCTGTCTGTCATGTAATATATATATATATATATATATATATATATATATATATATATATATATATATATATATATATATATGCATATGCATATATATCCATCTGTCCATCTGTCTGTCTTTCTATCTATATATCTATCAATGCATCTCTAGTTTTGTCTGTCTACATCTATCTATCTGTCCATCTGTTTATCTGTTGATCAATCTTTACTTCTCCATTCCCATTTCATGACATTAACTTTTCTTTCATTGGCCCTCCACTAGTCTACTCCCATTCTCCATGTAATGCATATAAAGACAGAAAGACCTTCTACCTGTGTGACTTAATGCTGGGCCACTGTAATAACAGGAGGCAAGAGGAAGAAGCAGACATGCTAAATAGGTACTTTCAGATGGAACGTCCTATTTGGGGTCATTATGTCTGCTTTTCTGTAGTCAATTTTAGCAATTATTTTTTCTAGAGGATCTTTTGTGCTTTATACTGGTGATTTCCCTCTATTTATCATGGAATTTTCTGTTGTAATGCCAGTTCCTAACAATTTCCTTAGTCCTCAGAGAACATGCATGCACATGCACTCACACACACATACACACACACTCACACATGTACACACATGTGCGCACATGTGCATACACACACACACTTACATGTGCAGACACCACCTAGGGGATATTTTCCCCTGCAGTTAACATCGGTGCCAACTCTACTCTCCCCAAAAGTCCTTCGGATGAGACTATAAACCGAGGCCTTATGTGCGAATGCACGCAGAATATATTGCACACATGATAAATCCTGTTCCGCTTTTTGTAAGAGTAAGCTATTGTGTGCCGGTGGGAACAGATGACAGAATTCACAAAACCGCATACACATGGGGACTGGATGTAAAAAAAACACATAAGTGCTTCTTCCATTATCCTCGATATAAAAGAATAAAATAAAAGATTAAATTAAAATAAACCTACACAGCAATAAATCATAGGACTAGCCCACTCAAGCAATGATTAATCTGTATGTAACCAAAGACTGCAAAATAAAGTAGTGTCTCTCATGCAACACTTCTAAATGTTCCAACATGTGAGAACAGAGAAATTTAAGAATGCCAGAAAGTCACTTTGGATGGAAGAAAGAAAGAATAAAGGAGCATGGAACTCATGAACCTTGTCAACTCATTTATTGTCTCCCTTTGATGTATTCCCTTAATTACTTACACACTGATTATTCTCTAACGTGAATATGCAAATGAATATGAGCAATGCTTAATGCTACTAAGCGTGGGCAGTCAACGTGCTAATTTATGGGTGCTGATTATGCAGATGAGTGGGGATGAAGTTGATTAGTTTTGCAGGGAGAGGCAGGAAGCAATTTCACTGAACAAAGGCGGGTTACATGTAGTCAGTGAGGCCGTCTCTCAGGCTGAAACTAAATTTGAAGGTGGGGGTGACATTCACAGCCAGAATGGAGACAATATCATGACCAGTGGGGACCTGGAAAACCCAACATCTGGCCCTGTTTCTGTGTTCCGTTCTACCCAGCCCTTCCCATGTTTGACTTCTTTTTTTTTCTTGGAAACTTCCAGTGTCAGTGACAGGGGTCTTATGTAGAATTTGTATTGAAGAAGGCATGAACATCTTTCTTCACAGTCCTTTGAAAAGTAAAAGTTTTCATAGGTGTAACAACTCTCACAGAAGAGTGCTTTGTGAGCATTGTTACTAAGCCTAGCAAGGAAAATAATTCCAATTTACTACAAGGGTGATTTTCTACCGGTGAATTATTTCCCTTGGGTTTAAATTGCCGCCTTTTCTTTTCCTCCCAGACGGTAGGGAGATGAGCGTCTTTGCTCAAGATGTTCCCCATTAAGGAACATCGTAGCATCGTCCCATCGTAGCATCATCATCGTAGCATGGCTAGCATCGTCTCTGTAGCATCGGTCATCGGTCCATCGTTATGTATTCATCGTTTACTTCTGTTGTGAATCTTTTGATCTCTGATCTGAGACGACCCATGATTGGTTGTGTAGTGAGGACTGGACAAAATAATTAACAGAATAGTTTGTGTTTTAAATTGTATTTGTAATGCAATTGGTGATGTGTGTGATTGTAGTTTAGTAGTAGTAGTACTAGTAGAATAAATTTGTGAACCCAACTTGCTTGGCCTGAAGGATTACATTGAATGAATGTTGTCGTCGTCACATTCATAGTGTTTCAGTGTGATTGCTGAGTGAGTTGAGGTAATAATTTTTCACTACTATTTACTGTCTCCCTTTTATAGTTCTTTTCTATTTTTCTTCTATCCTCTTCCTATCCCCCCTTTATCACTCCCAGCCCACTAGTAGGCGAGCCCTTATCCTCTTTAGGGATACTAAAGACAATAGGATAAGTTTAGGATCCCATTTCTGGTGCCGGATCAGATGGTGCTGGGAATCGGGGTGGTTACCTAAAGAATTCCTGTTTAGGACTCTCTACATAGGCATGTGACTGCCCAACGTCTTTGTAGTTTTTTTCTCTCTCGTTCCTCAGCTAAAGCTCCAAGGTTCACCTATGGTGAGATTTTTGCATACTTGACCGATTTTGCATACCATTAAGGTAGCCACATTCCAACTTTGGAGATTTGTCATTATCGTTTTGAGATGTGTGTGGTTAATTGTGCATTTTCACAGGTATGGTTGTTCTTTCTTCACCTACTTACAAACAAACAAACAAACAGTCAAATGCTTACTCGTAGATTAGCATATTCCATTCAATTCTTTGGTTTTAGCAACTGATTATTAATTTATCAAACACGCAAGTCATTTCAAGACAATCAAAAGGGTTGTGAACATGATGCCCACGCTTAGCTACGAAAAGTATTTACAAAAGTATCTACACTTGCCCGATGCTAATGAAATATTATTAATTAATGATATAAGGTTAAAAAAATGCCTCATTAAATTCCTATCATTTTGGATGTCAACAACAAGTGAAAAAACATAGTTGTAATGCGGATGACTGTTGACCTTTACGTAGCATTGAAAAGGGCAAAATGCATTTCTTGTGCAGTCTTCGCTAACGTAAATGTGCCCTGCCATCTTCTGAAAGGCCTTGGTTTGTTGATGACATTTTAGGTTGAACATGGCTTTGTCTGTCTGCGTCTCTCCATCTCTTTATGGCTATTCCCATTTCTTTGTCTGTCTCTCTCTCTCTCTCTGTCTGTCTCTCTCTTTGTCTCTCTCTCTCTCTCTCTTCTCTCTCTCCTCTCTCTCTCATCTTCTCTCTCTCTCTCTCTCTCTCTCTCTCTCTCTCTCTCTCTCTCTCTCTCTTCTCTCTCTCTCTCTCTCTCTCTCTCTGTCGGTCGATCTGTCTGTCTGTCTGTCTCTGCCTCTGCCTCTGTCTCAGTCTCTGTCTCTTTCTTTCTGCGCTCTCTCTCATCTCTCCGTATCTATCTTTCTCTCTCTCTCAATGTAATTGTCTGTCTACCTATTTCTCTCTCTCTCTGTCTCTCTCTCTATCTATCTCTCTATTTCACTCTCGCTCCCTCCCTCCCTCCTTCACTCTCTCTATTTATTTATCTATGTATGCATCTATCTATTTCTTTCTCTATCTATTTATCTATCTACCTACCTATCTATATATCTGTCTATATTGCTCCCTCCATCCCACTTCTCTCTGTTTAACAATATGAAACTTTTTCCACATATCAACAACGCACATTCTCCACATCACGCAGGCAAAGACAGACAGAAGCGCTGTTCCCTGTGTAAACTTGGCTTGATGCTGGATGGACCACAGTAACAACAGGATTCGGGAAGGAGTGTGCAGACATGCTCAATGGCCATACTTTGGGTGAAATGTCATGCTTTTGTCATCGTTTCTTGCTTTTTCTGGGTCCGTTTCAGCCATTTTTGGTATGGTCAGTTTGGGGGCTTTATTGTGGTGATTTTCTTTCCATTTGCCAGTGGTAATCTAACTCTTGTCAGTTCTCTTAATCTTCGTGATGTGTGTTTTATGTATTCAAGATGGGTCTCTCTCTCTCTCTCTCTCTCTCTCTCTCTCTCTCTCTCTCTCTCTCAATCCTACCTCAGTCTGTCTGCCTATCTATCTATCTATCTATCTGTCTGTCTGTCTGTCTGTCTGTCTGTCTGTCTCTCTGTTTTATCGTGGTGATGTTCTGTCCATTTGCTAGTGGTACTCCGACTCTTGCCAGTCCTCTTAATCTTCTTGATGTTCCTTTTATGCTTCCAAGATGGGTCAATTACGCACATACACACACGTGTGCACACTTGTGTACAGAAACACAGAAGCACACATATACGCACACGCACGCACACGAACACACACACACACACACACACACACACAGAGGAGACAACTGAGACGACGTGGGAGAGAGAGGTAGAGAGAACTGTTTAAGTATGCATATATATAAAATATATATATATATATATAGAGAGAGAGAGAGAGAGAGAGATAGAAGATAGATAGATAGATAGATAGATAGATAGATAGATAGAGAAGTGTTTAAATATGCATAGATAGATAGAGAGAGAGATAGATAGATAGATAATAGATAGATAGATAGATAGATAGATAGATAGATAGATAGATAGATAGATAGAGAGAGAGAGAACTGTTTAAATATACATAGATAGATGGATAGATAGAGAGATAAATAGGGTAAAAGGTAACGGGTAAAGGAGTCCCATAACCTATAAGGTCGTAGGGGAGCAAGGCGTCAAAGACCTCACTTCTCTAGGGCCAGCATATTGAGGGCGGCGCCCATCTCCTCTCCCTCGCTGCTTTACCTTCCCTGACCCTAAAGAGGGCAGGTACCCATTTCCAGCTGGGTGAACTGGGGGAACTGTACTGAAGCCAAGGCGCGCAAACGGTCACCCATCCAACTGGTAACCACGCTCGACGCTGCTTAACTTGGCTGGGGGGAAGCGAGTGCTCTGACCACTGAGCTATCCCGTCCCCTTGAGATAGATAGATAGATAAATAAATAGATAGATAGATAGATAGATAGATAGATAGATAGATAGATAGATAGATAGATAGATAGATAGACACAGTGACCATTTTCAAACAAAAACAAAACCGAAAAAACCTTATTTTCAAGTGATTCAAAGTGTGTGAAAATTGGGATCCAGTTGATAATGGCGCCGAGTGGGAAGAACAGAGAAAAAAAGGGAAGCGACGAACAAATTAATGAACCGTGAAAGCCTGTCAGGGGAGAGCACCCTGTCAACTCATTTGTTGTCTCCCTTGGTGTTAGCTGCTTCAACGCACGTCTGCATAGACCATGTAACAAGGTTATGCAAATGAGCCATCACTACAGTGATTATGTTTTGTTGTCTGTGCCATCAGGTGTGCTGTTATGGGCTTTTTCTTGTAATGTATGTATGTATGTATGATGTATGGTGTATGTATGTATGTATGTATGTATGTATGTATGTTTGTATGTGTCGATCTGTTTGGTCTGCTGTGTGAAAGTGTTCAGTTATATATGAGTCTGTGTTTTGTCACATTTTTTTCTGTATCAGTAAAGTGGTCAAAGAAGACTTGCAAAAGGGTATAAACTAAATAGCTGTTGGGCATTTTTAGGTCTTCTTCTTCTTCTTCTTCCCCTTTTCCCCCTCTCTCACCCCTTGTCTAGCTGTCTCTCTATGTAACGCATTTCTGTCTCACTTAAATGTTTTGGTAGATTCATTATACTTCTGCTATGTAGTGAAACCTTGTATATTCTCGTGTATCTTATGAATTTGTTCATTCGATATTTATAAGTGATACCTAACTTGCATGAATTGTAGTTCTGATTGTTTCCATGTTCCTTCCCCTTTCCTCCTCCTTCAAACTTGTCATTCTTCTCTGCTTCCTACTCTTGTTCTCTTTCCTGGTTTTTTTTCTCTTCTTCTTCCCTCTCGTCTTGTCCTCTTCGTAAACTAATAATGATAAATACTGCACACCCCCCCCCCTTCTCTCTCAAATAAAGATCATTCACTCATTCATTCATTCATTCACTCATTCATTCATTCATCCCCTCTCTCTCTCTATCTCTCTCTCTCTCTCCCCCTCCCTCCCTACCTCCCCCTCTCTCTCATATCTGTCCTGTGTATACAATTATCTCTTCCGTTTGTTTATACATGTTAACATTTTACCTAATTCTTTAGACTTTTCATTATTTGTTTGTTTAATTGAATGATTGTTATTGTTTATTTAATTGAATGATTGGCTGATTGATTCACTTTTTAAACTGAGGGCTGGATGAAAAAAGCCACCATTGTGCTTATTCTTTTTCTTCAAAAAAGAAGTTTATTCATTCATTCATTTTTCTTCTTCTACTTCTTCTTCTTATTCCTCTTCTTTCATTACTACTTCTTCTTCATCTTCTTTATCTTCTGCTACTTCCTCTTCTTCTTCTTCTTCTTCTGCTTCTTCTTCTTCTTCTTCTTCGTCTTCTTCTTCTTCTTCCTCTTCTTCTTCCTCTTCCTCTTCCTCGTCTTCTTCGTCTTCTTCGTCTTCTTCCTCTCCTCCCGCTCCTGTTCCCCCTTCTCCTCCTCCTCCTCCTCCTCTTGTTCTTTGTTTTCTTCCTTCTCCTCCTTCTTATCCTCATCCTCATGCTCCTCCACATTCTCTTCCTCTTCCTCCTTCTTATCTTTTAAGGGTTTCTGGTTTTTAGGAAAAAAAAAGACAGCCTCTCAAACTGGACAGGCTTGAGCCTGAGTGAAGGAAGCACTGAGAGA
>CM054137.1:71717498-71724998 GCA_028751875.1 Rapana venosa | reverse complement strand
GACTGGATGTAAAAAAGCACATTGTGCTTATTCATTATCCTCGAAATAAAAGAATTTGTCATTGTCATTGTCATTGTCACCCTCTCCTTCTCCCTCTCCATCCCTCCCTCTCTCTCTCTCTCTCTATCTCAAAAGTAGTTGCAGTAGCTTCTATTTGTGCCAATATAGACCACAGTCTTTCCAAAATTGGCCTTACAGCACTCAAAATGTCCGTGTCTCGCTCTGTTTGTCTGTCTGTCTGTCTCTCTCTTTCTTTCTCTCTCTCACTCTCTCTCTCTCTTTCTCCCTCTCTCTCTCTCTCTTTCTCATTCTCTCTGTCTCTCTCTCTCTCTCTCTCTCTCTCTCTCTCTCTCTCTCTCTCTCTCTCTCTCTCTCTCTCTCTCAAAAGTAGTGCGGGAACTTCTGTTTGTGTCAATGTTCTAAAAATGGCCTTATAGCATTCAAAGTGCAGACAGCTTTTTAAAGAAAAGTCAGGATGACTCTCTCTCTCCCTCTCTCACTCTCACTCACTCACTCACTGTCCATGTGCCAGTGATGATTTTGTGAGTCAGCACTGAAGTATGACAGAGTTTGCAACTGTCTTGAAATATGTATGCTGCAGTTGAAGCGAGGTCTTTGAGATTAAATGGGGCGTGAATGGACGTTTTCTTTCAACAGCTCTTTTGCATATTCATGTGTGTGTGTTGGTTGGTGGTTGCCCTTGTTTCCTCCCATACACAAAGTTGGTGTTTTAATAATGAAATAATGCATAATCTAACGTTAACAACACACTGCCCAAGATAACAATTAGACCAAAAAACATACTATGTTTTGGGGTCTGACTAATATCTTGGGCAGTGTGTTGTTTAGGTTGGATATAAGGCTAGCTTTAAAAAAGAAAACACTGGTGGAATATGTGTTTACTCCTTTCTTTCTAAAATGGCATCCTCTCTGTTGATCTGTCTGTCTGTTTGCCTGTCTTTTGGTCTCTGTCTCTCTCTCTCAGCTCTCTCTCTCTCTCTCTCTCTCTCTCTGTCTCTCTCTCTGTCTTCATTGCTCTGTGTGTGTCTGTTTGTCTGTGTCTATCTGTGTCTATGTCTGTGTAAGTGTGTTTGATTTTGTTTTTTTGGTGTTGTTGTTTTTGTTTCGTTTTTGCTCCGAACACTGTCAGACACCTTATCTATTCTCCCACTATATCTGATGCTCTTCTGCCCCCTCAGTAAAATGGCAGACAGCTAGGAGACAGTGTGTGTGCCTCTAATGGACTGGGTGGACACTTTACCTTAGAACCACACTATGATAAACAGCTAGGAGACAGTGTGCCTCTAATTGACTGGGTGGACACTTTACCTTAGAACCACACTATGATAAACAGCTAGGAGACAGTGTGCCTCTAATTGACTGGGTGGACACTTTACCTTAGCACCACACTATGATAAACAGCTAGGAGACAGTGTGCCTCTAATTGACTGGGTGGACACTTTACCTTAGCACCACAAATAAACAGCTAGGAGACAGTGTGCCTCTAGTTGACTGGGTGCACACTTTACCTTAGCACCACACTATGATAAACAGCTAGGAGACAGTGTGCCTCTTATTGACTGGGTGGACATTTTACCTTAGCACCACACTATGATAAACAGCTGGGAGACAGTGTGTGTGCCTCTAATTGACTGGGTGGACACTTTACCTTAGCACCACACTATGATAAACAGCTAGGAGACAGTGTGCCTCTAATTGACTGGGTGGACACTTTACCCTAGCACCACACTATGATAAACAGCTAGGAGACAGTGTGCCTTTAATTGACTGGGTGGACACTTTACCTTAGCACCACAAATAAACAGCTAGGAGACAGTGTGCCTTTAATTGACTGAGTGGACACTTTACCTTAGCACCACACTATCATAAACTCTAGAAGACAGTGTTCCTCTCATTGACTGGGTGGACACTTTACCCTAGCACCACACTATGATAAACAGCTAGGAGACAGTGTGCCTCTAGTTGACTGGGTGGACACTTTACCCTAGCACCACAAATAAACAGCTAGGAGACAGTGTGCCTCTAGTTGACTGGGTAGACGCTTTACCCCAGCACCACAAATAAACAGCTTTCACACGTGCCAAACTTTGGCCTTTCAATGTTGTTGGTTTTTCTTTGTTTGGAGATTTTCATTGTATTTCTAAGATTTGGGCTCTTTTGTTTCCGTTGGTTGTTTGTGTTTGTGTGTTTCTTTTTTAGGGTTTTTTGCTGTTGTGGTGGTTTCGTTTGGTCTGCTTTTTCTTGTTTTGTTGGGAGAGGTGTGGGGAGGGGAGGGGTGCAAGTGAAATTTCTATTTTCGTAAAGACATTTGTCGAAAGTGCATGCACACTGAGCAAAACAAAGAAATGGTGCTGCTCATTTTTGGGGGGTGGGTGTGAAGGTGGGGTGCGTTAGGATTACAGAATCTATCTTTGGTTAGGTGGTGGGTTTGGGGTTTTTTTTGCGCAGGTACTGTATATGTGTATTTGTGTGTGTATGTGTGAAGTGTGTGTATGTGTATGAGAGACAGAGATAGAGAGAGAGAGAAGTGAAGAGACTCTTGATGGATAATACATATGTCAATGACACAGTCCATGTGTACAGTGCACGATTCCAGATGACTGTCAGAGGATTAAATGTTGCTGTTTTTAATGTTAATTGTCCGCATTTTGACTGTCTTTTTGCTCTTGTTCAATACTTATTACCCAAGAAAAAATAACCATCAGCTTTCTCCTTCAGCACGGACCGTTGAAAATAGCTTCACTGAGTTAGGGAGATCAGGTGAGTGTTTATGCTAGATATTGCTTAAATTCCAGTTTTCCGTCAGCATGCTGTAAAGGGACATTGAAGATGAAATGGGGGAGAGGGGTAAAAAGCACTGTAGGGACAGAAATGGAGGTGATGGGGGTAGAGTGGAGGGGAGGGGAGGGGGAGTCATCAACAAGAAAATATATATTTACCCTGACCAGCTCCTTTGGCTACTGAGTTGGGATTGGGGAAAGTGAGGGGGGCGGTTGTTTTTATTAAAATGCCAAGATTTATTTTTCTGTTTTTGTCTTGCAAGGAAATTGAAATCAGACTCAAATCCCATTTTGATTGAAATGGGTCACTAGTTAATGTCAGGAAGGGTGACGAGGAAATTAGTAGTCATGTCAAAATTCTCAGGATTTATGCTTTGCTTTGTGATTATAGATAAATCAATATCTGAAATAAAGGATAAACAAAATAAAAACTGTATTGATTGTTGCGTAATCTTTTTTAGGATCTTGAAATGCGCCATCAGGTTTGGTTTGACAAGGGTGCAGAGGAGAGTTAAAAAGAAAGGGAAAGGAAAGAAGAGAGCAGAGGAAAAGAGAATAGAATGAATCTTTATGAATACTTGAATGAATGAATGAATGAATGAATGAATGAATGAATGAATGAATGAATGAATGAATGAATGAATGAAAATTTATTTTCCAAGGGTAACAGAATAAGCATTCGCATACTTTTTTTTTTCATCCGGCCCTTCCTATGATTAGGGACTTTCAACAAAACAAGGGGGAAAACCCTTCTACAACAACGACAACATGATTTAAAGAAAAGAGATACGTGTATATCTAACAATACATAATCCCCAACTGACCTGAACATTAATGTCAAGAGACACATAAATTATGAGACAAACAGACAGAAAGATAGAGACAGAGAGGGTTGATCCTTTCACCATAAGTGCACGTGTGTATATACATCCTACGTTTCCTGCACAAAATGCCTAACCTCTTCATTTTATAAGACAGTAAGTGGAGCAACCTAGGATAGAGGTAAAGTAAAGAATCAGAATCAAAAATAAAGCAAATGGGAGTAAATGAACGAAGGAAAAAGAGAAGGCAAGAAAAACAAACACAAATAACAAAATAATACAGTTGTATGGAGATGGGAAGCAAAAATAAAAGCGAAACCTATGGCGAGGAACTTAGAAACAGTCAGTCGTACACACAAACTTCTCATTCAGTAGTGTGCAATTTCAATCTCACAGTGATTCTTAGGTGGGATGAGTGAGTCAGAGTGCACATCCTGGGTGACCCCAAGAGTGTTTAACTGGGGAACACACAACACCAACATCAAAACGAAATCAAACCAAACCCAAACAAACAAACAACAGACACGTCAGGCATCTAAAACTTTTGAAGATATCCAAAAATCATTTTATCAAATCTACCCTAGAAACAACAACAACAAAAATAATAATGCCAACATTGACAAAACCACAACTAGCCAACCAACCAGTCAAGACCAAGAAAATAAACACAAAGTTAGCACATAGACGAACAAAAGAAGAGCCACAGGCAGACAGAAAACCCAACATTGGGAAGATGGACAATGCCAATGCCAGTGAAGAAAAGGTCCCTAATTGAAGAGGCTGGGATAATTGCCGGCACACTCAGTGTGACCATGCATATTGCATCATCTTCACACGCCCCGCAAGCAAACTTAAGAGCCCGTGGATTTTAGCGAAGGAAGGAGGGAAGGGTGGAGGGAAGACAGAAACAAAAGAGAAGAAGAAAGTGGAGAGAGGTGGAGGGGGGGAGGGGTCTATAGCTCTTGCTTGAAGAAGTCATGATGAGGAGGAGGTAGTTTAAATGTCAAATTAATAGAATGAAAAGATTTATTTATAGCTCTGTCCCTCTTTCTCTCTCTCAGGCTGTCTATGTCTGAGTGTCTGTCTTTACTGTCTGTCTGTCTGTCTGTCTCTGTCTCTGTCTCTCTCTCTCTCTCTCTCTCCTCTCTCTCTCTCCTCTCCCTCTTCTCCTCTCCTCTCTCTCTCTCTCTCTCTCTCTGATTTACTTCATTGTTTGACCAATAAATTCCTCTTGTTGTGGTTGACATTACGAATTAAAGATGTTGCAAGTAGGGGAGGAAGCTGATTGCAAAAATCTTCAATGCTACCCCCAAAGGTCTACAAGACTACGGGATAGGTGAAGTGAGGAAGACAGTGTCTCGAAGCCTGGTTATTCCCTGTGGTCTTATTTACAACTCATTTTCTTCCAACAACAAAAAAACCTGAAAAGTCTTCAATCTTCCTCTACCTATTCTACCTCAATCATGCGCATTCGATGTTCAAAATGACAGCAAAAAATTAATGGTCCATGGTTGTTATTTACATGCTGAAGCCATGTTAAAAGTTGGGATGTTGGTTTTCTTTTTTTTTCTTTTCTCTAAACTTCCATTTGCATGCAGGGACAGAGGGCTGCTATTTGGGACTGCAGATGATCAGTGATTTGGGAAGAAGAAGAGGAGGGAAGGGATGGAATGGGGTAGTGGAAGGAGAGGAGGGATGGAGATATATCGACCTGCTGAAGTGTCTTTTTCTTGAATCGTCTGTGCAGTCTATGGGTTGTTTGGGATTTTTTTCTGTTCTAAAATGGCACATTTTTTCCTTAGTTTGAAATATGGCAGTAAGGGTTTTGAAACCGTACTCAAATGACATTTTGATTACAATGGGTTAATGGATTTGATAGGATCATGACTCTCTCTCTCTCTCTCTCTCTCTCTCTCTCTCTCTCCTCTCCCCTCTCCTCTCTCTCTCTCTCTCTCTCTGCAGAGATTACAGTTATATGAGTCTTTTTTTTAAATTAGGATTAAATAAGTATTTTAGGTTTGAAATGATTTCTCTTGTTATGCACGTTCAGTGAAATGAATAAATCGAAAAGGATACAAATTAATAAGTAAATAGATAAATAAATGAATGAATGACCACATAGACTTTATGGTTAGAATAATTAAATAATTTAGAATGTATACGTTTTTAAAAAAAATTGATATCGAGGATAATGGAACAAGCACTTGTGTGCTTTTTTTTTTACATCCAGTCCCCGTGTATATGTGGTTTTGTCAGTTTTGTCATCTGTTCCCACCGGCACACAATTACACTCTTACGAAGAGCGGAACAGGATTTAACGTGTACTAATTTATTGTGTGCGTGTGTGTGTGTGCGTGTGTGTGTGTGTGCGTGCGTGCGTGCGTGCGTGCGTGCGTGCGTGCGTGCTTGCGTGCGTGCGTGCGTGCGTGTGTGTGTGTGTGTGTGTGTGTGTGATATGACATCAACAAGGCAAGAGAGAGAGACAGAGATGGAGAGAGAACACAGACAGACAGGCAGACACAGACAGAGTACAAGGAGCCTGAAAATAAAATAAATGGGAAAGAAAACAAAAAACAAAACAAAAAATATCAGAAATCCCAAGGAATGGATACACCCATTAATGTGAAAAAATGATTACAGTAATCACAAAAGAAGTTGGGGATAAAGGAAAGAAAGTGAAAGAATTTCAAGAAAGCAAGCAATGTTTTTTCTGGTCATGAGAAAGAAACGGGCAATTTAAAGGGGGAAAATGGGGAATAAAAGAAACTATGTATCATCTATCAGTCCCAGCAGATTCTCTGCGTGAAATTTTGGCTGCTCTCTCCAGGGAGACTGTCACCGCAAGAGCAGCGCCAACCTTTTCTTTTCATTTCTTGTTTTTCTTGTTTAACTACATTTTGCTGTCTTAATGGGTGTTTGCATCCTTGTGACAGTGGATTTTTTCTCTGCACATTTTTTTTTCACGGAACTATTCTCTTATTGCTGTGAGTTCAGCACTTTTAAGTATTTGTACATCCCTTAAAGTTACGGTAGATTTATCTGTGTGAAATTCGGGCTGCTCTCTCTTTCCGGGGGGAGCGGGTCGCCACAAGAACAGCGCCACCCATCTTTTTTCTTTTTCTGTCTGCATATGTATTTATTTCCCTATCAGGGTTGGGGGGATTTCTACAGAATTTTGCCAGGGACAACTTTCTTGTTACCGTGGTTTTTTTTACATGCACTAAATGAGTATTGCAATTGACACCTCGGTTTATCTTCTCATCCGAAAGACTAGCACCCAGACCACCTTTAGCGATATAGAGGATGGAGGAAAATTTTCGGCCACAAACTGGGATCGAACCCCCACACATTTGAAACCTGGACTTTTCGCTTTCTAAGCGGGTGCGTTACTTTTAGACCACCGATCGACCTCGTAGTATGTATGTTTCACACTGGATCTCGATAAAGCATCTCATCTAAAAGACTTTAGTTCAGTTCGGTTCAGCTGTCTCCATCGCCGCTGTCGCCTGTAGGAGCTCCACGCAATGCCACCAGTGTTCGCCATCTTTCTCTGTCTCTGCCGAGTTCTACGATCTCCTATACCCCTCCCATACCACTAAATCTCAGTGATGTTGGCAGAGTAGGATGTTGGTGGTCCCTCTCTCTCTCTTTTCTTTCTGCTCTGAACCTTACCTTAGAGAACCGTCATCATCAGATTTGTCTCTGTGTGTTTCTGTTTGCATGTTCAACGTATCTCGATCTTCCTTATCAAATTTCAGCCAACATTAATTTTGTGTCTGCACTGAGAGTTCAGCAAGATATTTTTTAAAGGATTAACGCTAAGAAAATGGGGTGGGGGTGGGGGGTAGGTTCAGACTTAGATGCAAAAAAATGGAGTG
>CM054137.1:71704998-71709998 GCA_028751875.1 Rapana venosa | reverse complement strand
CCATCAATCTCTCACTCGCTCTCTCTCTTCTCTCTCTCTCTCTCTCTCTCTCTCTCTCTCTCTCTCTCTCTCTCTCTCTCTCTCTCTCTCTCTCTTCTCTCTCTCTCTCTCTCTTCTCTCTCTCTCGTTAAAATGTTCGAGTTCAAGTTCTCTATCTATCTATCTATCTATCTATCTATCTATCTATCTATCTATCCATCAATCTCTCTCTCTCTCTCTCTCTCTCTCTCTCTCTCTCTCGTTTGTAAGATTTCGTGCGTGTGCATGGGTGTGTATGCGTGCGTGCATGTGTGTGCGAGCATGTGTGTGTGTAAGCGCGCGGCGCGCGTGCATGTGTGCGTGTTTGTGTGTGTAATAAAGAAACATGCTATTCTGTCTTTGTAAGAGAATCAACACGGATTTTCCTAATGCATTTTAAAAATGTCTTAAGTAAACAAAACAGTCCTAGGCGGGATAACTTTTGCAGGAAAAGAATGCTTCTACGGAAGAGTTTTAAACAGATATTGTTCCAGTTCAGTCTTAGATATAAAGACAGTGTCATTTACAAGTTAAATAAAACAACACAAAAATAATAAAACAAACAAACAAACAAAACAACAACAACAACAACCAAAACATACTGTAATAATTGTGCTCAAAGTGAGATAATTTTAGGAAGAGTGTAAGATCGCAGCTTTGTTTCATGCACGAGGCCCAGAGAAGAAAAGACTACACGTATTGGTTTTTTTTAAAATGAGAAAGGAAGGAGAAAAACAAAGAGAAATTCAACTATGTCTTTATACTTAACAGTGAGAAACAAACAGACTGTGTTCTATCGGTGCGTGTCATACGGCATATTATTTATGAATTTATTATTTATTTATTTATTTATTTATCTATCTATCTATACCACTCCGGTCGGCTCCTACCCACAGTGAGTGTTCTGTGGGTTCATTGGCAATACTGGGACCACACAGTCGAGCTTATCCACTTTAAGGATGCGAGTTTGAGCGTGTTGCTCAAATTACCTGACCAACACTGCAGGTGTCTGTATCTCTCTGGACCGGTTGAAGCCGGGATAAACTATGATAGTAAGCGCAGAAAACAGCCCTGTCAAGTAGTCTCATAAAGCATATACATTTCAACAGCAGCAGCATTACGCCATCCCATTATCATTGATCATCATGCAATTTTTTTTTAAATTGCCTCTGATTCGGCGGCCTCAGTTCCTCTGGTCTCATGGTGACCTCAGATTTGGTTTTCCCATACACTTCTGTGCCTGTGGTGAGTTTGTGTCAAAGCCTTCGGGGTTGGGGATTCACGGTGGACGGTCTTTAGAGGGACGTTGTGGTGGTTGCCACCTTGGGTGGGCGACTCACTGAGTCTGGCTCCACGACTGAGCTAATACTTTCCTTATTAGGGGGTTTAGTAGGTGGTGTCCTGCGTATGTTAGTTCAGAACAGACACCACCGAACCGAGCATGCAGCAGTGCAGGGCCCCTCTGGCTGGTTGCCCCACGGTGTTCTGATACTAATGGGCTCCCTGAGGAATCCGACCCTGAGGATGCGACATAACGAATCTGGGCATGGCTGTGGCGGGGAGATTGACATGAGCGGCGTGGGAACAGCAGGCACGGGGTCGTCACAGAAGATGAGGCAGAAAAACACACACACACACACACACACACACACACCACACACACACACACACGCACACACCCACCACAACACCACACACACACACACACACACACACACACACACACACACACACACACACACACACAGAGAGAAATGGTCAAGTCCATTGCTACTCAGAGGCAGGGAACAGGATCTGCGAGTTGTGTTTGCTTTCTCTGGCCGCAGTGTTGACAGGAAATGCCGTTACCAACGTTTGAAGAAAGTGCGGCTGGTTTCTGTCTAATACATATTTGCGTGCGTGTGCACTTCCATGACCACAAAGACAAAAATGCATGCATCATATTGTGAATATTTTGCGTGCTTGGGTACGCGCGTGCGTGCACACACACACATACGGACAAACAAACACACACACACACACACACTTCTGCTGCTTGGGTGACGGGAGAGCCAGGTTGATTAGAGAATTGTGCATTGCACTCGTGATCTGATGACACGGGTTCGAATCCCGTTCAAGGAGATTTTCCTCCTGGAGTTAACATCAGTGCAGACTCCACTCTCCCCAAAAGACCTTTGGAAGAGACTATAAACCGAGGCCCTGTGTGCGAACGCACGCAGAACATCTTGCGTACAGGTTAAATCCTGTTCCGCTTTTCAAAAGAGTCAGCCATTGTGTGCCGGTGGGGACAGATGACAAAATTTGCTAAAGTTTGCATGAGTTCTTATTCCATTATCCTCGTAATAAAAAACAAATAAAACACACACGCACATGCACACACACACACACACCACGCATACGCACACACACATACGCACACATACACATACACACACACACACTTCTGCTTGCGCAAGATTATTGCACATTATGCTCCTAGACCCAAAATCTTATTTCACAGATAAGGGCTGCCGCGGGCTTATTACGTGATCTTCAGATGATTTTATGTTGACAGTTAATCTCTCTCTCTCTCTCTCTCTCTCTCTCTCTCTCTCTCTCTCTCTCTCTCTCTCTCTCTCTCTCTCTCTCTTCTTCTTCTTCTTCTTCTTCTTCTTCTGCTTCTTCTTCTTTCTTCTTCTTCTTCTTCTTCTTCTTCTTCTTCTTCATCTTTTCCTTCTTTTCTTCTTCTTTTACTTCTCCTTCTTTGTCTTCTCCTTCTTCTCCTTCTCCTTCTTTTCCTTCTTCTTCTCCTTCTCCTTCTTCTCCTTCTTCTTCTACTTCTCCTTCTCCTCCTTCTCCTTCTTCTCCTTTCCTTCTTCTCCTTCTCTTCTTCTCCTTCTTCTCCTCCTTCTTTCTCCTCTCCTTCTTCTCCTTCTCCTTCTTCTCCTTCTTCTCCTTCTCCTTCTTCTCCTTCTTCTCCTCCTTCTCCTCCTTCTTCTCCTTCTTCTTCTACTTCTTCTTCTTCTTCTTCTCCTTCTTCTCTTCTTCTTTCTTCTTCTTTTCTCCTTCTTCTCCTTCTACTTCTTCTTCTTCTTCTCCTTCTTCGTCTTCTTCTTCCCTAGTGTCTCATTAGCTCTCTTTTTCTCCCATGCATTCTTTTCTTTTCATTTTCTCCATAAATCTTTTTCAAACAAACTGTTCTAGTTGCACTTCCGACCTTGGAGATGAGACATAAACAATCTGGGTATGGCTGTGGCGGGGAGATTGGAATGAGCGGCGTGGGAACAGCAGGACGGAGGACGTCACAGAAGATGAGGCAGCAAAAAAAAACCCCATTTTTATTCAACTGTTGTAGTTTCCACCAGGATAAAAGAATTGTGAACTTGTGTGTGTGTGTGTGGTTTTGTTTAAATTACGTTGTTGGGTTTTGGTGTTCTTTTTGTTTTTGTTTGGATTTATTGTTGTTTTGTTGCGGTTTTTCTGTGGGGGTGCGTTCCTCCGCTAGATCTCCATGGTTCACCAATGGTAAGATTTGTGTGTATGTGGTCGCTTTGCCCACCATTAAGGTAGCCGAATTTCGACTTCGGGAAAGATGTAAATCAGTAGTAGGATTTCATTTTTGCTCGTGGTCTCTTCTGAAGTTGATTTTTCTACAAAGTACCATCGCATGCTGAACAGTATATCATCATTATCAGCTGCGCTACATCAAGTGAACATTTTCAAAAGCAGATGCTAGACCACCTACACAACTGGGTGTACCTGGCACACTTCAGGCACATCATCAGGGGCATCGGTGGTCCAGAGGTAACGCGCCTGCCCAGAAAGCACAAAGTCTGGGTCGGAAGTGTGCGGTGGTTTGATCCCCGTTTAGGCCAAAAACTTTTTCACCCATCCATTAGACCACGAGTGGTGGTATCGGTGCTAATCTTTCGGATGATACGATAAACCGAGATCCCGTGCGTTACGCAAAATTATTTAGCGCACGTAAAAGAACTCACGGCAACAAGAGAGCCCTCCCTGGCAAAATTCTGTAGAAAAAGTCACCCTGGTAGGGAAAGAAATACAGTTGCAGACAGTAAAAGAAAAATAAGATAATGGGTGGCGCTGCTTTTGTGGCGACGCGCTCTCCCCGGGGAGAGCAGCCAGAATTTCACGCAGAGAAATCTGCCGTGACTTAATAAAGTGGTATCATATAATAATGATAATAAAACCTGTCAGCGTCATCACTGTTGATGGTAGCCACTGATGCATGCCCCGTCATCTGTCTCCATCCTCTTCTGTCTTCAGTCCTTCTGTAGATTCCATCTTTCGACATCTTCATCTACTTTACTATGTTCTCCACGCAGAAAGTCGGTGGTCTTCCTTGTCGTCTCTTGCCCTCCATTTCTGCTCTGGGTCACACAGTTTTCATGACATGGCAGATCTGATGTCATACAACATATCCAAAGCATTTCGTTTCCATTTTTCTAACCAGGCCTGTGAAGATTGGAGCTAATGGAGGAGAGTCGTGTTGGTGTCATTGGGTTGCGGCGGTTAACAGCCGAACTCGGTGATGCCGACCAGATGAGAAAGGTGACCCAGGCCCAAAAGTTCAGGTTTTTTGTTCAGTTCTTCTAAAAAATGGTTTGGTTTGTTCGCCTTTCAGTCCAGCTTGCTCTTGGAGCACAGGTCAGGGTGTCTTGTGTGTCTGCAACCAACTGAAGGTCACAAAGTTGTTACTGAATCTTCCACGCACGTACTTTGGAAGGTAAAATGATTCCGTGGATTGAGTGTGGTACTTATTGATCAGGCTCTACGAGCATAGTTTCCAGTCTGTTGAGGTCTCTCCTGTATCTCTCTGTCTCTCTGTTTTTATCTGTTTCTCTCTCTCTCTCTCTCTCTCTCCCCCTTTTCTCTCTCTCTCTCTCTCTCTCTCTCTCTCTCTCTCTCTCTCTCTCTCTCTCTCTCTCTCTCTCTCTCTCTCTTGTCTCAGGCAAGTGCCCAGTCTCGCTCTGTCTCCTCTC
>CM054137.1:71697498-71699998 GCA_028751875.1 Rapana venosa | reverse complement strand
AAAATGGCACATCGTTCATGTGTGAGGAACAGAAGGATCAAGAGAGAAAAACTACGGGAGGAGTGAGAGAAGAAGATAGGCAAAGGGGAAACAATGATGGGGAAGAGTATCAGTCTAGTCAGCTGTTAACGAATGCAGAGGGGGGGGGGGGGAGAGAAGAGAGAGAGAGAGAGAGAGAGAGAGGGGAGAGAGAGAGAGAGAGAGAAGAGGGAGAAAGAGGAAGGGAGAGAGAGAGAGAGAGAGAAGAGGGAGAAAGAGGAAGGGAGAGAGAGAGAGAGAGAGAGAAGAGTGAGAAAGAGGAAGGGAAGAGGAGAGAGAGAGAGAGAGAGAGAGAGAGAGAGAGAGAGAGAGAGAGAGAGAAGAGGAGAAGAGGAAGGGAGGAGAGAGAGAGAGAGAGAGAGAGAGAAGACAGACAGACAGACAGACAGACAGACAGACAGACAGACAGACAGACAGACAGACAGAAGTACAGGCAGGCAGACAGACAGGTAGACAAGCAGGCTCAGTCCCCGTGTGCACGCGATTTTGTCATTTTTGTCATCCATTCCTACCGTCAGAGAGAGATAGAGGTAGACAGACAGACAGACAGACAGACAGACAGAAAGACAGACTGACAGGCAGGTGGACAGACAGACAGACAAAGACAGAGAACCGTTAATGTAAGAAAACAAAAAAAGGAACACCGTTTGTGGCAGATTTGCAGAAGGGAAGAGGAACTGAAAATGAAATCACTGCGTTTTGTGTCTTCTTCTGACAGGCGTTAATTCCTCAGTCTAATTAAAAACAAAATCAAAATAGACTGGGTTTTAAAAAAAAAATAGTCCGAAGCATGAAGGAAGGCATATAATCATCATCATTATCATGAATAGCATCTTCATTATCATTGTTGTCCTCATCATTATCGTCGTGCGGTTATCATCAGTAGCAGCAGCAGCAGCAGCAGCAGCATCGTCATCATCATCGTCGTCGTCATTGTCATTTTCATCACCGTCGTCATCATTTCATTACCATCATCGTCGTCGTCGTCTTTATTGTCACTATCACCATTGTCGTCTTGTTCTCCTCCTCCTACACCTCCTCCTTCTTCTTCTTCTCCTTCCTCTCATCTTCTTCTTCCTTCTCCTCTTCTTCCTTCTCCTTCTCTTCTCCTCCTCTTCTTCTTCCTCTTCTTCCTCCTCTTCTTAATCTTCTTCTTCCTCCTCCTCCTCCTCTTCTTCCTCCTCTTCTTCATCTTCTTCTTCCTCCTCTCTTAATCTTCTTTTCCCTCCTCCTCCTCATCTTCTTTTTCCTCCTCTTCTTCATCTTCTTCTTCCTTTTCTTCTTCTCCTCCTCTTCTCGTCTTTCTCATCTTTGTCCTTGTTTCCCCTCCATTCTTGTTCTCCTCCTGAATGTTTGAAAAAGTAAATGAAAGAAATAAACTCACGAACAAAGATAGGGTGTACAGAACCAAAAAAAAACGACACCAAAATACCAGAAAGAAAATAAAACTGCATGCTTTTGATAATACACCAAATCGAATTTTATTTATTCGGAACGTCATATGATCAGAATGTTAACGTTCTTTGCAAAAGGAGAGAACAAAATTCAGGGAGCTATTTTCCTGTCACACCGGTTCCGTTGAAAGACAGTCAAAGAGTCTTTTTATTCCAGAGATGGACAATTTTGCATGCCAGATTTAAAGTTTAGAAACTCGCAGCTTCCTGGGCTTTTTTTCGCAAAATGATAGATTTCACCTCAATGGGTGGTTTTTTTGTTTCTCTGTCTATCTCTTTCCGACCCGAAGCACTAAACACACTAAACACACTGTGTGTGCATTCTTGAAACGTTTATGAAATAAATAAAGAAAGTAATGTATGCAAAGGGTTTGATGTGTTGTCTTCTTGTACTTCTGCTGCTGCTGTTACTGTTGTTGTTGCTGCTGTTACTGTTGCTGCTGCTGCACTATTATATGTATGTATATATATATATATATATATATATATATATATATCTTTAGTTTAACGTCTATTCACATTTAGTGATTTTAGACGGCTGCTGTTCTGTTGCTGCTGCTGCTGCTGTTACTACTGTTACTATTACTGTTGCTGCTGCTGCTGTTACTACTGTTACTATTACTGTTGCTGCTGCTGCTGTTACTACTGTTACTATTACTGTTGCTGCTGCTGCTGTTACTACTGTTACTATTACTGTTGCTGCTGCTGCTACTGTTACTACTGTTACTATTACTGTTGCTGCTGCTGCTACTGCTACTGTTACTATTACTGTTGCTACTCCTGCTGCTGTTACTGTTGCTGTTACTATTGCTGCTGTTACTGTTGCTGCTGCTACTGTCACTGGTGCAACTGTTGCTATTGTTGTTACTGTTGCTGCTGCTACTGTCACTGGTGCAACTGTTGCTACTGTTGTTGTTGCTGCTGCTGTTGCTGCTTCTGCTGTGTTATTGTTGTTGCTACTGTTACTGCTGCTACGAATATATGAATACAAATCTACTTTATTATCT
>CM054137.1:71692498-71694998 GCA_028751875.1 Rapana venosa | reverse complement strand
CTTCCCAGCTAGTGACCTCAGAGCGACCTAACATCAGTAAGCTCCCTGTTGGGCTTCTGGCCATGAGGATACGACAAGGCGAACCTAGGAATGGCTGACGTAGACAGATCAGAGTTTTCAGTGCAGAAATAGCAGAGCAGAAACACTACAGAAGATGAGGCAGCAACAAAACAAACAAAAAACAAAAACGGAAAAAAGCGTAAAAGAAGACTGTATGTTCTGTTCCGTTACAGTTAGCGTTATCGCCCTCAATATTCTAACCTTTTCTGAAAGTGCATTGTGCAATACAACAGCATTGACAAAACCGTCAGATATAGTTATTATTGTAAACTGGCAGCGCAAGAGGACAGGGAAGAAAAATAGGCTTTGCAAGAAAAAGCTGAAAAATATGGGATTGAGGGATTTTGAAAAAAAGATATGTTATTAAAGTGCATTTGGGGCTGTGTTTACAACAACGACGACGACGAAAAAGAAATAGAAGGAGATAACAAATGAGGTGCTAATGATGCTGGCAATTATCATGTTGTTGTTGTTGCTGTTGTTGTTGTTTATTTCGTTTACTTGTCGTTTGTGTGGCTGTACAGTCGGTCTGCCTCTGTTTCGGATTATTGTCATCATCGTCGTCGTCGTTGTTTCGTCGTCGTCATCATCATCATAGTAATAGTCATCATTACCATCGTCGTCGTCATTATTATCGTCATCATCATCGTCATCGTCGCATCATCATGATTATCATTGTCGTTGTTGCTGTCATCATTATCATTGTTCTTCAATAAGCACTACTGCTGCTGCTGCTGCTGCTGCTGCTGCTGCTGCTGCTGCTGCTGCTGCTGCTGCTACTACTACTTCTACTACTACTACTTCTACTACTGCTGCTGCTGCTGCTGCTGCTGCTGCTACTACTACTACTTCTACTACTGCTGCTGCTGCTGCTGCTACTACTACTACCACTGCTGCTGCTGCTGCTGCTGCTGCTGCTGCTGCTGCTACTAATACTACTACTTCTACTACTATTTATATTACTTCTACTAATATTCTACTACTACAGCAACAACAACAACAACAACTACTACTACTTCTGCTATTTCTACTACTACTACTACTACTACTACTACTACTACTACTACTACTACTACTACTACAGTAACAACAACAACTACTACTACTACTAACAATAACAAGATTAATAGTAGTAACAATAGTGATAACACTGCTACGACCTCAACTACAACAACTACTACTACTCCTACTTCCACTACTGCTGCTGCTGCTGCTGCTGCTGCTGCTGCTGCTGCTGCTGCTGCTGCTGCTGCTACTACTACTACTAACTGGGTACATTTAGCTAAGGAATAAAAATGAAATGAAGCTTTAAGTGTTATGGTGAAGCGCAAAATGAGATAAAGGCTTTACACATAGATCACCACATAGGCCAATCTGAGCAGTGAACTGTTCGACACTCCAAATAACATAAAATGTTACAGAAATTAGTCTATGTACCAATATTGACGGCAGTGGCTTCAATTCAAGAAGATTGTATTGTGTTGTGTGCGAATTGTATTGTGTGGTGCTGTATTGTAATGCATTATACCGCACTACACTTTATTGCACTGTATCGTCTCCTTTTGTGAATTGTTTTGTATGGTATTGCATTGTATTGTATTGCATTGCATTATGTGGTATTGTTTTTGCATTGTATTGTATTTTATTGTATTGTGTTTTATTGTATTGTGTCATATTGCATTGCATTATATTGTATTGTATCGTATTTGGATTGTCTTGTATTGCATTAAATTGTATTGTGTCGTATTTCATTTTTATCCTATTTCGTTGTATTGTTTCGTAATGTGTTGTATCGCATTGTATTGCATTGTATTGTATTGCATTGCATTGTATCGTGTTGCATTGTATTGTATGGCATTCTATTGTTTTGCATTGTATCATATTTGCATTGTATTGTTTCGTATTTTAGGATCAACCCCGCGACTTAACACTTTTCTAGACAAGTGCACTATCTCTGGACCATCTATCCACGTATAACAGTGGTCAATAAGTAGGTTTGCCGACTTGAGAGAGCGACAGAGAGAGAGGGCAGAGCGAGCGAGAGAGAGGAGAGAGAGAGAGAGAAAAGAGAGAGAGAGAGAGAGAGAGAGAGAAGAGAGAGAGAGAGAGAGATCCAATCCAATCCAATCCAATCCAATCAAATCAAATTCTTCTATTTCGAGGATAATAAATAAGCACTCAAATGAAAGAGAGAGAGAAAAGAGAGAAAAGAGATTCGGGAGAGAGAGAGAGAGAGAGAGAGAGTGAGAGAGACAAGGGGACAATGACAAGGGACAATGACAAATTCTTTTATTTCGAGGATAATGAATAAGCACACATGTGCTTTTTTACAATCCAGTCCCCGCCGTTAGGGATACATCTTAATAATAATAACCAATACTTATACAGTCTCACAATAAAAACAAGGGGGAAATAACCCTTTTCAAAACACCCCCCCCCC
>CM054137.1:71682498-71684998 GCA_028751875.1 Rapana venosa | reverse complement strand
GTCTTACCTTTATCCTTCCTTCGTAACTTAACTGCCCGTTGCGAACATAGTCTTCTGTACGACTGTTATTTCTTTTCTTTTGTTGTTGATTGTTAGGTTTTGTGGTGCGGTTGGGAAGAGTATGGTTTACATTTAATTTCGATGCATAAACCGGCTCCACTTGTGGGATGGATGTAAAATTTGAGTATTAGTTGCTTTTCTTGAGGTCCTTGTGTGGTGTGAAAGAACAAAATTTCATACCATACCTTGGATTGTTGCTCATAAAGCCATTGTGCTTATTATTGTCCTCGATTTTATTATTATGTATATTGTATTCTTATTTTGATATTAGTTCTTTACAATTGGATTATTATATATATACATTATTATTTATTTATTATTATTATTATTATTATTATTTTATTATTATTTTGATAAACATGCTACTATTATATTAAAATCGTAAAGTTCTTAGGTGTGATCCTATCGTTTGATCTTAGCGTTTTTCATAAGTCTTGTTGATTGTTATTGGTGCGATAAAGATCCTATGGTGGTAAAGGTGTTGTTTTCATAAAGATCTATGGTGTGGTTAAAGGTGTTGTTTTTCATAAAGATCCTATGGTGTGTAAAGGTGTTGTTTTGCGATAAAGATCCTATGGTGTGGTAAAGGTGTTATTTTTCATAAAGATCCTATGGTGTGGTAAAGGTGTTGTTTTTCCATAAAGTCCTATGGTGTGGTAAAGGTGTTGTTTTTCGATAAAGATCCTATGGTGTGGTAAAGGTGTTGTTCTTTGGTAATTTTAAAGATCCTATGGTGTGGTAAAGGTGTTGTTTTTCCATAAAGATCCTATGGTGTGGTAAAGGTGTTGTTTTGCGATAAAGATCCTATGGTGTGTAAAGGTGTTGTTTTTCCATAAAGATCCTATGGTGTGGTAAAGGTGTTGTTTTGCGATAAAGATCCTATGGTGTGTAAAGGTGTTGTTTTTCCATAAAGATCCTATGGTGTGGTAAAGGTGTTGTTTTTCGATAAAGATCCTATGGTGTGTAAAGGTGTTGTTTTTCCATAAAGATCCTATGGTGTGTAAAGGTGTTGTTTTTCGATAAAGATCCTATGGTGTGGTAAAGGTGTTGTTTTTCGATAAAGATCCTATGGTGTGGTAAAGGTGTTGTTTTTCGATAAAGATCCTATGGTGTGGTAAAGGTGTTGTTTTTCCATAAAGATCCTATGGTGTGTAAAGGTGTTTTGCGATAAAGATCCTATGGTGGTGTAAAGGTGTGTTTTTCGATAAAGATCCTATGGTGTGGTAAAGGTGTTGTTTTTCGATAAAGATCCTATGGTGTGGTAAAGGTGTTGTTTTTCGATAAAGATCCTATGGTGTGGTAAAGGTGTTGTTTTTCGATAAAGATCCTATGGTGTGTAAAGGTGTTGTTTTTCGATAAAGATCCTATGGTGTGGTAAAGGTGTTTTGCGATAAAGATCCTATGGTGTGTAAAGGTGTTGTTTTTCGATAAAGATCCTATGGTGTGTAAAGGTGTTTTGCGATAAAGATCCTATGGTGTGGTAAAGGTGTTTTTCGATAAAGATCCTATGGTGTGGTAAAGGTGTTGTTTTTCGATAAAGATCCTATGGTGTGGTAAAGGTGTTTTGCGATAAAGATCCTATGGTGTGGTAAAGGTGTTTTGCGATAAAGATCCTATGGTGTGGTAAAGGTGTTTTGCGATAAAGATCCTATGGTGTGGTAAAGGTATTATTTTTCCATAAAGATCCTATGGTGTGGTAAAGGTGTTATTTTTCCATAAAGATCTATGGTGTGGTAATTATTTGTTGTGTTTTTTCGATAAAGATCCTATGGTGTGGTAAAGTGTTTTGCGATAAGATATGTTGAAGGATTTCTCCATAAATGGTGTGGTAAAGGTGTTTTGGATAAAGATCCTATGGTGTGGTAAAGGTGTTTGCGATAAAGATCCTATGGTGTGGTAAAGGTTTTTTTTCGATAAAGATCCTATGGTGTGGTAAAGGTGTTGTTTTTCGATAAAGATCCTATGGTGTGGTAAAGGTGTTGTTTTTCGATAAAGATCCTATGGTGTGGTAAAGGTGTTGTTTTTCGATAATGATCCTATGGTGTGGTAAAGGTGTTGTTTTTCCATAAAGATCCTATGGTGTGGTAAAGGTGTTGTTTTTCGATAAAGATCCTATGTGTGGTAAAGGTGTTGTTTTTCATAAGATCCTATGGTGTGGTAAAGGTGTTGTTTTTCGATAAAGATCCTATGGTGTGGTAAAGGTGTTGTTTTTCGATAATGATCCTATGGTGTGGTAAAGGTGTTGTTTTTCGATAAAGATCCTATGGTGTGGTAAAGGTGTTGTTTTTCGATAAAGATCCTATGGTGTGGTAAAGGTGTTGTTTTTCGATAAAGATCCTATGGTGTGGTAAAGGTGTTGTTTTTCGATAAAGATCCTATGGTGTGGTAAAGGTGTTGTTTTTCGATAAAGATCCTATGGTGTGGTAAAGGTGTTATTTTT
>CM054137.1:71659998-71677498 GCA_028751875.1 Rapana venosa | reverse complement strand
GAACACCAGAAATACAAAAAAGAAGAGAGCATCAAAACTGAACCAAATGAAACAGACGAACATTCAGAAAGAACAAAATAACGTAAAAACTGGAGAGAAAAAAATCAGAAAATATAAAAACGGAAAAAGAAAATGACCACAAAAGCAGAGAAACAAAATAAGCACATATGGTTCACAGGACAACCATGCATAACGACAAAAATGAAACATGAAAGAAAAAAAAGACGACGAAATTCGATAAAAGCTAGAGATCAAAAGATGGCTAGAAAGGAAAACGTCACAGATTGCGATAGGAATGAAAGAAGATTGCGATAGGAATGAAAGAAGAAATGGAGAGATATGTCTACAGTGAATCGTGTCCATTTAGCCGCTGCCTGTGAAAGCACCCTGTCTGCGTGTCTGCCTGCCTGCCTGCCTGCCTGACTCTCTGCCTGCCTGACTGTCTGCCTGCCTGCCTGCCTGCAGATGAAAGGGGAGACAAATGGCCAAAGAAGAAAATGTCGCCAATGTGCAACCATCTGACAACTGATCTGCCGTCATTTGCATTTTACTCTAAAGCGACTGTCACTGTGTGGGTGTTGTGTGTGTGTGTGTGTGTGCTGTGTGTCGTGTGTGTGTGTGTGTGTGTGTGTGTGTGTGTGTGTGTGTGTGTGTGTGTTGTGTGTGTGTGTGTGTGTGTGTGTGTGTGTATGTGTGTATGTGTGTGTGTGTGTGTGTTGCTCCACATTTACAGCTGTTTGGGCCTCTTTTTCGGCTTAGATCTTGTTTAGTTTTCAAACTGGATGATACAATCTATATAAACACACCAAACAAAATTACTCTTAATTTTTTTTTTTAAAAAGCAATTCAAAAAACATTTCGAGTGTACAAGTAATCTTATGGCATACTGCGATATATTGCGACGTTTCACCTATTATAAGAAATGGGCTTTAAATGTTCATCTTAGGAAACTTGAATGAAATATAGTGTACGTGAACAAAGTAGGTTTATTTTATTTAGAAGATGTTTACTAATAAGTTTTGTTCCGCAGTAACTTTTCCCACCATTGTGTAAGTTAATACTAGTGGTGTAAGAGAGTTTTCCAAACTTGGTGGCGGAGTTTTTCCTGGTTGTCTTCTATATCTCTCGCGCTTCTCAACACATTCCTGGAATGCAGCATCACTAATGCACTGGCGAATATGTCGGCACAGTCAGCATTAGACAAAGAACCATCACGTGCAGACGACATTGGTGGTCTGATCACAACGACCGAGAAATCACCAGAAAGCTTTTCAGAAGACTGGATTTTTAACAAAATCAACAAACTGTGGCATGAAAATCAGTACCGAGAATGTGCTGTCCAGGAACAGCTCCCCCACTCTACTGACGCCAGTGTCCATGGGCAAAAACTGGGATTTTCCCACAGCTCCCTCACCTGGAAGCCACCCGCAGTCGTTAGGGATCCAGATCAATAATACCCTTTTAAGGACAGCAAATAGAGCAGCAGAGTTGAGGCTGAAACGTGCATGTTATTTATTCTGTTATTTGTAGGAAACTGGAATAAACATTCGCGTGGGGTGGGGTTTGTTTACATCCAGTTTGTTTGTGTGTGTGATTTTGAAAAGTTTGCCATCCGCTCCCATCGCGGTACACAATGGTCTACTCTTCTGAAAGGTGGAACAGGTTTTAACGTGTTCGCAAGATGTTGGGAAAGATGTTCTGCCAGAGGTTGTGGAATGACAAGAGCACCTCCGTATTTCTGTCTGCAAGTGAGACACGTACATTGACAGTTAAACATGAGAGCAGAGAACAAACCTTGAAAATAATCTGTCACAAAATACCAAACTCTAGATACACCTGACACATGAACAAAAGAGCTAAACCATCACACAGCATATTGAAGCATATGAACATACGTTGACTTCAGTTAGGGAAAAAGAAAACTATGTTGATAGGGCCACTCAACACAGCCTGACGGCCTTGCTGAAAGTATTCTGCATGGAAATATTCTTCCAGGCAAATGTTCAGGGAGGGGGATGAAGGGATAGACAGAAAGAACAGCGAACAGACATTAACATGCCGGAATGGACAGAAAACCCGTTTGTGGAGACCAAAGCTTTGGCACGCAAACGACATTAACGGATCTTTTATGAAGGAGACTGGCGAAAACGTTTCATTGGGATGTTCGACTAACTTCTAACAGAGTAGAGAAAGTAAAGAACACTTTTTTAAAAAATGAATGAAATGTTATCAGTATCCTGTCACCAGCTTGGAACCATCTGCCATTGATTAGAATAATATTCCCCGAAGTTGAAATACGGCTACCTTAATTGTCATTTTTTTAAAAATATTCACATCCGCAAAACCTCACCCTTTCTGAACCTGGAAGGTGTAGCCAAAGACTTAAAAATACCAAAAAAGAATGATGGATAGAATGCTTGTTCACTGCTAGATATTTAAAAAACAAACCCAAAACTCCAAAAACTAAGCATATGAAAGTGGCTGAACCCTAAATTTTGTCAAAGATTAATAATTATGTAGCTGCATTTTTATGTCCCACCCTGTTTCTGTCTCTGTTTCCCACTTCGTGTGACTTTAAGTCAAAAATATTAACAGAACAAAGCTTTACTTGCTCTAAAGTCTCGGATGAGACTATAAACCGAGGTCCCGTGTGCGAACGCATGCAGAACATCTTGCGCACACGTTATATCCTGTTCCGCTGTTCGAAAGAGTAGGCCATTGTGTGCCGGTGGGAACAGATGACAATATTAAAAAAACCGCATACACACGCACAAATTTTTAAAAAATGCGCTTTGATTTGTTGCTTTACAAGATTCAGCGCTATATAAATTCCATACATTATTATTATTATTATTATTATTAAAATAATAAAGCGGTACAGTGTGGCGCCAGCCTTGATAAAGGACTATGGACCAGGCTTGGCCACCTTGAGCTCATGACAGACAAAGTTCCCCTGAGAAGTGTGGCTAGGGCACTGCCATTACCGCCTGTCCCGCTTTCTGACTGGCGGCAAGCAAGCATCACGTACAGTGCTGAGCTTCTTTCCTCACTTCGTTTTCCTTTTGCGTTCTGTCTTGTGTGGTGTGTGTGTGTGTGTGTGTGTGTGTGTGTGTGTGTGTGTGTGTGTGTGTGTGTGTGTGTGTGTGTGTGTATGTGTGTGTGGTGCTGTGGTGGTGTTGTGTGTGTTATGTGTGTCGTGCGTGTGTGTGATGTGTGTGTGTGTGTGTGTTGGTGTGTGTTGTGTGTGTGTGTGTGTGTGTGTGTGTGTGTGTGTGTGTGTGTGTTGTGTTGTGTGTGTGTGTGTGTGTGTGTGTGTGTGTGTGTGTGTGTGTGTGTGTGTGAGTGTGTGTGTGTGTTTGTGTTGTTGTTGTTGTTGTTGTCATCGAATTTACGTTTGTTCACTTTCAGTTATATTAGAAGGGAAAAACGGCTTTTCTCTCCACTAATGCGCGCGCGCGCGCGCGCGTGTGTGTGTGTGTGTGTGTGGTGTGTGTTATGTGTGTGTGTGTGTGTGCGTGGTGCGTGCGTGGTGTGTGTTGTGTGTTTGTGTGTTGTATGTTGTCGTTGTTGTTGTCTTCGAGTTTACGACTGTTCACTTACAGTTATAATTAGAAGGTGAAAAACGGCTTTTCTCCCTACCAGTGTGTTGTTGTTGTTGTTGTCTTCGACTTTACGTCTGTTCACTCTCGGGTTTTATTAGACGGGAACAAACGGCTTTTCTCTCCACCAATGTGTGTGTGTGTGTGTGTGTGTGTGTGTGTGTGTGTGTGTGTGTGTGGTGTGTGTGTGTGTGTGTGTGTGTGTGTGTGTGTGTTGTCTGTCTGTCTGTGTCTGTCTGGCTGTCTGTCTGTCTTTATCAGTGTCTGTGTCTGTGTGTGTGACTTAACTTTTTTCTTCTCTCTCTTTCTTCATGTCTGTGTTTGTTCTGTGATGTTTGAACTGTCTGCGTCTTGAGTTTTGTCTGTTTTGTTTGGCAACCTCGCTAGTCTTTCTTTTTTAACTATGATGTTATTTTTGTTTTAGAAATTCTGCTTCAGAATTTTTCTGTGTGTTTTGGAGCGGATTGAGTATTGTTAAGGTGTGTATAGTCTAGTAATGGTCTAACCTGTGATAGAGTTTTGAAAAGGAACATGATTATGTTTGCTCATGGAACACAGTTAAACTAGTATAGTATGACAACCAACCACACAATTACTGTATAACCATATAACGAAACTTGTATGCTCATGACATAAAAGGTAACCCTAAAAAACACCCACCCACACAATTATTTCAGCTTTTAGAGAAGTTTGTTTCTCAGAGAGTGGACTGGCTTTGAGTGGAACGATTTGCTACGGAAAATAGAGGACCGCGGGGAGTGGAGGAAGCTGGTTGCAAAATCTTCAGTGGTACCCTCACAGTTCACGGGACTACGGGATAGGTGAAGGTGAAGGAGTTCTCCCTTAACTCCTTTGAGGCACTGTTTTTTTTTTCTTTTTCTTTTTTCTTTTTTGTTTATTTGTTCCTTGAATAGAGTTCCAACGTTCACCGACAGTGAGAGTTTTGTGTAGGTGACCAGTTTTTCTCCCCCACCATTGAGTTAGCCGCGCTCCGACTTCGGGGACACAGGAATTAAACCTACACTTACCAGTTTTTTTGCCAGGACAGTCAGGAGGTACTTCTCACCTCGTTCTGATGTTCAACTGTCGTGGGTTCTTTTGACGTGCACAAGTCCATCAGCATACGGATCCGAGTGGTTAAATGTCTCCAAAAAAAATTGACTCTCATTTGGATTTTCGCGTCAAACTGGGAAGAAAAGGGCAAGGCTGTGAATCGAACTCAGAACCTCACGGTTTACTGGTAGGCAGGCGGACGTCTTAATCATCGTGCCACCTTCCCTACAGTACAGGCTTGGGCAAGTTGAACCGGCCTGGCGGAGCCCATCCTTCTCCAAAGCAGCTGTGTGCATGCTGGGTTTGTTTGCTCGACACATATAAATATGACACGAAAAGCAAAACAGCAAGAAAAAAAACATAAACGGCACGTTCTCTCGTTTAATATACCGAAAACAAATCACACAAAGAAAGAAAGAAAGATAGATAGATAGATAGATAGATAGATAGATAGATAGATAGATAGATAGATAGATAGGTAGGTAGGTAGATAGCTAGCTAGCTAGCTAGATAGATAGATAGATAGATAGATAGATAGATAGATAGATAGATAGATAGATAGATAGATAGATAGATAGATAGATAGATAGATAGATAGATAGATAGATAGATAGAAAGAAGATTCAGTCAGTCCCTTACTGACTAGGAGCAAAAGCAGCCATAAAATAAATCAGCTACGTGAACCCATCTACGGCCATCATTCCCGTGTGGGACTGACCGGCCAGCCACAACCGACGCTGTACCAGAATTAATACCTAGAGCCACACACAACTCCATAGTCTTCCGAGGACTGAAGGATGCCTGCTATGGGGACCCATCTGCGACCATACTCGATAGTCACAGAGAGAGAGAGAGAATAAGATAGCGTGATCCCAACCTCTTGACTTTGGCCTGTCTTGGACTGTCCTTGTCTGACCTGACCTTCTGGGTCGATGGACATCGGCCTATAGGAGGGGAGGGGGAGGTAGGGGGTGGCTTAGAGCTAACTGCCCAGTACTACAGGGTCATAACTGACCACTGATTCTGTCCTGTCCTGTCCTGTCCCGTCCTGTCCCGTCCAGTCCTGTTGTTCTTGGTCATGCTGTGCGTACGTCCGTGCTTAACCTCCGTAAGGTCAGAAAGTCGGTGGGAAGGAGGGGGGGGGGTAGGAGGAATTGGGGAAGGGGGCAGGAGATGGGAGGAATGGGGGGAGGGGGGGGACATGGATGAAGAAGGTGGTTTGGACAAAGTTGTACTGGGTTGGTTTTTTTTTCTATTCTGATGTCTCTATCTTAAATGTTTCTTCCAAACTTCTGATTTGTTGATGTTTGGATTTTTTTTAGTGTCGTTCTTATTGGTTGGTTGGGTTTTTGTTGTTGGTTTCTTTAGGGGGGGTTGTTTGTTTATTTTGTGGTTTCTGTGGTTTGGTTTTGTTTTTGTTTTGTTGGTTTTTTTGGGGGGGATATTTGTGTGTTCTTTTTGGGGGAGGGGCTTATTCTGCTTATCTGCTTTGTTTCGGTTTTTTTGTTATTTGCTTGGGGTTGGGCTTTTTGGAATAGGGGGTGGAAAGGGGTATGTATCTTAAAGTTGCTGTGTAAAGTGTGTGTTGTGTATGTAGTGTGTGTTCGTGTTTGTTTATCTCGTGTGTATTTGTGTGCATGTGTTCTGCGTGATTGATTTCGTGGGGTGTGTGTTTTCTGTCTATCTGTCTGCACATGATTATGCATGTATGGCACACACACAAAACTTGGCGCGACACACAAAACACACACACACACACACACACGCCACACACAACCACACCACACACACACGAGCATACGTGCACGTGCGTTCAAAGTTGGTAACACCCAAAAATAAAACAAAATAACCCACAGTTCAACTTTTCGGGCAGCACACTACAAGATCTCCACACATGGCGTGAATACAGACCACTACCACCACAACAACAAGAGCAGCCTACACCGCCTGGCCTAGCTGAACAATAATAATAATAATAATAATAATAATGATGATGTAGATGATGATGATGATGATGATGATGTATGGAATTTATACAGCGCTGTATCTTGTAACGCAACAAGTCAAAGCGCTCATAACAACGCTGTCCATGGCCAAAGCCAAACTGAACCAACACCATCCTGAAAATGGCCGTCTGTCGTGAGAAGAACAGCTTCATGCACAAAGAAATTCCCATGTCCTGCCTGGGCCTCATTCGGCCGAAGTTTGAAGAAAAGGGAGAAGAAACCCGAACTCTGTGGCTGTTTCCCGGGTTTATTTCTGTATATCCTTTTTACAGCTGGCTGATGGCAAACTCGTGTCTCTGAGACAAGAAAGATGTCTATATCCCCAGAGGTTAAGAAATATGAAAAGAGAGAGAGAGGGGCGGTGGATTTGTTGGATGGGAAAGTCGGTCAAAGTAGTATGAAGTGCAAAAACGTTTGGGGTGTATGTATAAGTTCAGTTTCAAGCACTAGCAAAACGCATCCCTGTAAATATATTGTGTATTTTTGTTATTGTTATTATGTACCACACACACACAAACTCACGCACGCACACACTTCGGATGAGACTATAAACCGAGGCCCCGTGTTCGAACGCATGCAGAACATCTTGCACACACGTTAAATCCTGTTCCGCTTTTCGAAAGAGAAAGGCCATTGTGTGCCGGTGGGAACAGATGACATTTACAAAACCGCATACACACGGAGACTGGATGTAAAAAAGCACATGAGTGCTTATTCCATTATCCTCGATATAAAAGAATAAATAAATAAAATAAATAAACAGAGCTAAGAATTGTATTCATAAAAGGCAAATACAATTAAACACAAACAGAGACATAGAGGGATAGAATAGAGACAGAGAGACATATAGAGAGACATAAAAGAGACAGAAAGACGACAGAGACAACAGCAGGACAAAACGAGACAGAGAGACAAACAGAAAGACAGACAGACAGACAGACTAAAGGCACAGAGCACTGACAGCCAACAGCTGGAGGGCTGTCAACAACAGCAGCAGGGGAAGGGTGTTGCATACACTGGTATCTGTCTGGTCCCTGGCAGCTTCACTTTCGTTATGGCTGAAACTGCCCTACCCTTCTCCCTTTTCGTCTGTCTGCCAACATGCTCATGCACACGAGCGTGCGCTCGCGCGCGGGCGCACACACACACACCATCACCACCACCATCACTACCACCACTACCATCATTACCACCACTACCACTACCATCACTACCACTACCATCACCATCACCACCATACCACCACCACCACCACCACCACAACAACAACAACAATAACACAAAACACCACACTACATCACCCCACACAGTCCAAAAGACTTCCATGGGAGTGGAATCAGTCCTCAAAGTAAACTCACAGAGAGAGACACACAGAGAGACAGACACAGATAGAGGCAGACGGACATACAGGCAGGCAGACAGAGAGAGATGGGGGAGACAGACAGACAGGGAGACAGAGAGAAAAAGACACAGACAGACAGAGACAGAGAGAAAGATATATCCACTTGTGTTGATATTTCAGTCGAGATTCGAACCCGTACCCTCTCTTATCGGCAGATTACTACTTCGACGCTCTAACCACTTGGCTGTGTCACCACCCACTATGGAGAAGGTAAAGTAGTTCCCATAACCTATGTGGTCGTAGGGGATTGAGGCGCCAGAGACCTCAACTTCTCAAGGGGCGAGCATATTGAGGGCAGCGCACATCTCTCCCTCGCTGCTTTACCTTCCCTGACCCTATAAAAGAGGGCAGGTACCCATTTACAGCTGGGTGAACTGGGGGACTGTACTGGAAGCCAAGGCGCGCAAAAGGTCATCCATTCAACTGGTAACCATCTGGGTACAGAGAAAGTGGGGTGCAAGAAACGGCTAGTAAAAAAGGGAGAGGGTGGGTGGGGGGGATGGGGTAGGGTGGTTAGGGGTGGGATGCATGGTGTAATGGGAGATATCTGTGTCTGTACATGATTGCATTATTAGAGACAAGAGCTAGTAAACAGGGTGGTTGTGTGGTGGTGTTTGCTGTTGTGTGTGTGTGTGTTGTGTGTGTGTATGTGTAGTGTGTGTGTTTGTGGGTGGGGTATTAGTTTGTGTAGTCAGTGTATTGTGTGTTTGTTGTTGTGTGTTGGTGTGAGGAGGTGTAGTTGCAATTTTTACAGGTGAATATTGCTGTCTTTTCGTAAAGGAGGGACGAAACACCATAGGTAAGGGAAGAAATTGTATATGCAGACATACTCTAGAACCTAATCTATGGTTAACTATACATGATTGTTAAACAGTTAATACAATGGATATTGCATTGCGGAATTAATCAAAACAAAAATCCTGACATATTTAAACTTATCATTATCATAGTCCAATTCTTGAAATTCTTGCGTATGTCGTTATAACAAACCAAACAAGCAACTCAAGATAACCTCTCAAACTAAAACAAAAAAGAGACATTAACTGATTATAAAAATTTTGTGTAAGCTCTCCTCTCAATCTGTTCTTTCGCCCTCCCTCCCCTCTCACAACTTACTCACATTATACTATTTGTGTTCTGTCGTTGTTGTGGGTGCGGTTGTCTGTTGTTGTTGTCTTTTGTTGTGTATAGCGTGGCAAGATTAGTTTGTAACAAGTCGGAGTGGAGAATGTGTGTCTGTCTGTCTGTCTGTCTTAGGGGGACCCTCGTCTGAACACCACCATCAGGGTAGTGGTGAGGAATAATCTGTTCTTTTCTGCTTCCTCTAGTGACGAGCATGGCTCTTTTGTCTGTCTGTGTGGTTGTTTGTCTGTTTCTGTGTCTGCCTGTGTCTATTTCTGTTTCTGTGTCTGTTCTACGACTCTGTCTCTTCTCTCTCTCTCTGCATCTGTCTCTCTCTGTATCTATGTCTGAGTCTCTGTTCTGCCTCTTGCTGGGTTTTTGTCTGTTTTGTCTCTGTCTATCCTTGTCTTCTGTCTCTCTTGTTTCTTTGTCTCTCTTCTCACTCTCTGCCTCTGTCTGTTTCTCTTTCTCTCTGTCTGTCTGTCTGTTTATCTGTCTCTCTCTCTCTGTCTCTTTGTCTGTCTCTCTCTCTCTCTGCCTCTGTCTCTTTGTCTATAGTCTGTCATCCTCTCTCTGTCTGTCTCTTTGTCTATCTGTCTGTCATCTATCTCTGTATCTAGTCTCTGTCTCTGTTCTGCCTCTTTGTTTCTGTCTGTTGTCTCTGTTTCTCTCTCTCTCTCTCTCTCTCTCTTCATCTTCTCTTCTCTCTCTGCTCTTCTCTCTCTCTTCTGTCTCTGTCTCTGCCGTCTGCCTATCTCTCTCTCTCCTCTCTCTCTCTTTCTCCCTCCACCTCTCCCCCCCCCTCCCCTTTCTCTCTCTCTCTCTCTCTCCTCTCTCCTCTCTCTTTTCTCTCTCTCTCTCTCCCCTCCCCCTCTCTTCCTTCTCTCTCTCCTCTCTCTCTCTCTCTCTCTCTCTCTCTCTCTCTCTCTCTCTCTCTCTCCTCCCTCTCTGCCCTCCCCCCTCCCTCACACTTGTACATTTTGCCTCTGGCCTTGAGTTAAGAGGCGGAAGAGGACGAAAGACGATGAATTATTCATGAGTTGCGCACATCTTACAGCCAATCAGTGGCCAGCAATCAGACAGGAGGGGGGGGGGGGGGGGGGGAGAAGACACTGGCACCGATAACGGTCACTGGATACAAACACCGTTTGGCACTTCACCACCACACGAGGAGGAGGAAGAGGAAGAGGAGAGATAGAGAGAGAGATGGATGGATAGATGGAAGGATAGATGGATGGACGGGTGGATGGGTGGATGGATGGATAGATGGATGGATGGATAGATGGATGGATGGATACATATATACATACATCATACATACATACATACATACATACATAATAGGTAGGTAGATAGATAGTAGATAGATAGATAGATAGATATAGATAGATAGATAGATAGATAGATAGATAGATAGATAGATAGATAGATAGATAGATAGATAGATAGATAGATAATCAAGCGGGGAAGGGAAGAATTGATACATATGGAGAGAGAGAGAGATGGAGAGAGAGTTAGAGACAGAGACAGACAGACACCATTTAAGGCTATATTATTACATGGTGTCGTGTTTTGGTTGGAGCGCCTGACGGCCCGACACCTCTGATTTCAGCTCCTTTGGCGCATGACAGGGTTTCCTCCTGGGTGTTCTTCGAGTTTTCCTTCTCCATGCATGGGTTTGAAATCAGAGTTTTCCGCTCTCCTAGGTGGATTTTGTCAGCAAAACGGGCTCCACCTACCCTACCTGGTTATCCCGCCAGGCGCTCGGTTCCCCACAGCAGGTCTTTGCGAAAACAGGGGACACCAACGAGTAGGTGCCTGCTGTGGAAAGTTGCGATAGGAGAGGCTATGCAGCACCCTTCTGAAGGGTACCCCTCTTGCCTGGCAAGCCAAACAAGAGGTTGCAGCTTCACTATCCCCGGGAAGCAGAGGTGTAGAGCGGATGCTCAGAACTGCACATGCTTCCCTTCACAGGCGGGACATCCAGCACCAGACCCTGTGGTCCCCCAGACAGACAGACATAAATATATACATACATAAACACATAAGTGCATACATACATATATACATACATACATACACACACATTCACACACGCACAAACACACACGCGCGTGCGCGCGTGCGCACACACACAGCACACACACACACACACACACACACACACACACACACACACACAGCGCGCGAAGTGTAAAAAGAAACACACCAAAAATAACAGCAGTGATGCTTACGGACCAAGACTAATCCTATGAATGTATAAGTGATTGTTGTCTGTCTGAAGTGGCCTGTGTGTCGGTTTTCACTGTTGTTGACAAGCCTGCAGTCCTGAAAAATTCATCTCCCCTCTTCCTCCACTTTTAAAGGATAGTTGAGAAAGGGAGAAGGTGGCTGGCTAGTGGTAGGAGAAGGGTGCGGTTTTGCTGGTTGGTTGGTTTCGTTGTTATAGGTAGCTTTGTTGTTGTTGTTGTTGTTGTGGGGGGGGGGGGGGGTTGGTAGGGGGCAGAAAGAGGTTGAACAGTTACTGTTTTTTGTCTACGTTTTGTAAGAAGAAATGCTTCACCAGACTGTGTGCATTAATAATCCCAGTTGTTTTTTAGTGCACAGTTTATAGAATGAGAAGAACAAAAAGACCTGTCTTTGTGGAAAACTGGATGATAGATACATAAGTTTAATGATTTTGTTGGTAAAGAAAGCTAGTATATTATAGAGCTATTCACAAAGACAACAGATTTATTTACAGTCTTTTCCCAACATTGTATATCTACTTTCTAACTTCATGTACAGGGACTATATCTCTCAGAATTCTCTCTCTCTTTCTCTCTTGCTCCCTCTCTCTATCTTTCTCTCTCGCTGCTCTCTCTCTCTCTCTCTCTCTCTCTCTCTCTCTCTCTCTCTCTCTCTCTCTCTCTCTCTCTCTCTCTCTCTCTCTCTCTCTCCATTTCACTGATCAAAATCATTCTGTTATTAAAATGATAAGTTTCATGTAGTATAAATTACAGTTAAGATTACGAGAGGTTTTGTTTCCATCATTGCAATTTTGTCTACTGTGTATATTTTCATTTGCGGAGCACGATCACACACACACACACGCACACACACACATACACACACACACACACGCACACACACGCGCGCACACACACACGTACACACACACACACACACACACGCACGCACACACACACTTGTTGTTGCTCTGGAGTGTTCCTACTACCGATGCTGATGTACACATGTTGTGTGAATACAATGCTTATTTTTCATTTAAATCCTTTCGTTTCGTATACAGAAAGGAAGAAGCACTCGTATGCTTTCTTTACATCCTGTCCCCAGTGTGCATCAGAGCCAGTCCCATACCAGGCCACCACAACCTCAGCACCACCCATCCACTTCCACAACAATAGGCAAGCAGAGAGACATTTGGCAGACAAAGACAGAAACGATGGCAAATGAAGGCTTGACAGAACTACGAAAAAAGACAGGCTTACGACACTAATGACAGCAAAATTACTTCATCCAATAATCGTCCACCCCCCATCACAGTGTTTCTTCCTTTATTTTGATGTCGTTCCAATGTTTCTATTATTATCACCCTTCCTCTTCTTCTTCCAATTATATCACATAGTTCTGGTCAATGAACCAATCAGCAAAGAGATTACAGTCACGTGCTGTGATGTTTGGCGTCAGGATGCAAACACGGTGGAAATAAGACGGTTAGCCTAGCCGGTAAACGAGTGCTGTGTTATGATGTGAGGGGTGTTGTCAGAAACTTCACTGACTGGAAAATCCCATCAGTGTCTGGTATCCCCCTCCCTCACCCCTCCACTCCCCACCCACCCCCACCACCCCCCAGCCCCTCTCTGCTGCCCCCCTCCCCCAACCCCCTCCTTGTCAAGCCCAGCAGGAAGAGACTGAGACACAACAAAAGAGGCAGGAGGGAGAGGTGGGAAGGAAACAGAAGGAGCCGGCACGGATTTGCCGACATCGTTATTCTTTAGAGAGTTCATCCGGCAAAGCCAGCAGACGTCTCTTTATTTTTTCTTTGTCTTTTTTGACAACTTGGTGTGTGACAGTCATGTGATCTTACGATTTTTGGGGGGGAGGTTCAATCCCCCACAAGGCTTGGATGGAGGATTTAGGATTTTGTTGTGGAGGCTGGTTTTGTGTTGGTTGGAAGATCCCCCTCTCTCTCTCTCTCTCTCTCTCTCTCTCTCTCTCTCTCATCTCTCTCTCTCTCTCTCTCTCTCTGTTCCCTTCATCGGTGATGTCGGCATTTTTCAGTTTCGGAAGACTATGGAGTTGTTGCGTTCTAAGGTGTTTATTCTGGTACATCAACTTTAAATAATGTAGCAATCAACAAGGTTTTCAAGATCTGATTTCTTTAACCCCTTTGGGGGGTATGGGGAATTACAAACACATTTTAACAGGAGAGTAAACCTGACAGCAATTGGCTCAGAAATATTATCAGTACCAACAGAAACTAAAAAACAATCCCTGAAGTAGAAGAAGCCCAAAAAAAGTATAAAAGATAATAATAATAATCATCATCATCATCATCGAGAAAACAATGAAAATACAAATCATTTTAAAACTTTGACATTCACTTTTTATAAATACAAATTGAGTAGAGGTCATGAACAAAATAAAATATACACATTTGTAAAAGAAAACAACTGGCATTAAAAAAAAAACCTTTTAAAAAGACAAGCATGCATTTTCCCTCTGCAGTTGTGTACACTCGAATAATCCAGGTTCAAACAAGACGTCATGCCAAAGTCGGATGCTGGGCCTGACTTGCCAGGCGCTTAACGGCAGCGCAACGCATTTTTGCTCATAATTAGGACAAACAACAAAGTTGCTGTCTGAGCGTTCGTCGAAAAAGAAGGAGAAGAAACAACGTGCAAGGTTCAACAATTGCGTGAAGATCTCCAAGTGAAAATGTTACGATTTCTTTTCTTTCTTTTTTTCTTTTTCTATAGATCTTTTGTGAGGACAGGGGGGATGAGGGGCATGTGGGGGGGGGGGGGGGGGGGGGGGGGGGGGGGGGTTTCTAGGATAATGGATTAAGCGCCCGTGCGCTTTTTTACATCAAGTCCCCGAGTATATTATGCAGTTTTGTAAACTTTGTCCCCACTGGCATACAGTAGTCTACTCTTCCGAATAGCGGAGTGGGTCTTAACTTGTGCTCAAGATGTTCTGCGTGCGTTCGCACATAGGACCTGGGTTTTATAGTCTCATCATCCGAAGGACTTTAAGGGGGGAGTGGAGTCGGCACTGGTGTTTAACTCCAGAGGAAAAATCCTGTCAGGTTGTTTGTTGTTGAGCAGTTGAGCGAAGAACACAGAGACAGAAAGTTCATCAGTTCGATCATTTTTCCTTTTTTTCTTCTTTTTTTCGTGAGGGGGGGTATCCAGACTTCGACACTACTCATCAAGATGTGTGTATTGGCATCGCGTCCCTCCTCCCTCCTCCCTCCACCCACCACCCACACCTCCAGTGTCAGGGAATGGCTGTCTTCATTGTCTGAATGACGGAAGCAGAGTGGACGTAACCTTGGCTTATACTTGGCAAACCCACACTCCTACACATGAATAGTAATACAGTTATGCAACTGAAGATAAAACACAGACACGAAGCGACAGAGAGAGAGAGAGACAGACAGACAGACAGAGAGAGACAGAGAGAGGGACAGAGAGAGAGACAGCAGGGAAAACATAGAGACAGACACATTGAAGCAGAAACTAGACAACTCAGTGAATTATATACAACGAGGGTGTACGTGATGCGCATGTAAACTATTAAAAAACAGGTCAATCAAACAGATAAACAAAACATATTAAAGAATAAAATGCCTTGACAGACTGACAGACAGACACAAAGTATTAGTTCGGAAGATGTTGGGATTTTTTTAACAGTATTCTTTTTCCATATCTTTTTTAGGTCCTAAAGAAAAATACGTAGATAGTGACCCCCCCCCCCCCCCCCCCCCCCAAAAAAAAAAAAAAGTCAGGAAAAAATGTATATGATAATTGTTTATTAGCAAAAAATAAAAGCAGGCAAGCTTGTGAAAGAGATGAGAGGTCAAGCAAAAAAGAACCCCCAAAAAGAAAAAAAAAACATTACCTAGGGGCTTTCTAGGTGCCAGCATAATGACGTGGCACCTATCTCTCCTCTCCCTCGCTGCTTTACCCTCCCTGACCCTAAAGAGGGCAGATGCCCACCCATTAACATCTGCGTGAACTAATGGACTGTACTGAAGCCAAGGTGCACAAGTAGTCACCCATCCACAAGGCAATCACTCCTAAAGCTTCTTAATGGGGGGGACGGGATAGCCTGGTGGTCAGAATGATGCACTCGTGATCTGCTGACCCAGGGTTGAATTTCGTTCAAGAGGAATTTTCCTCTGGAGTTAACATCAGTGCTGACTCCACTCCAAAAAGTCCTTTGGATGAGAGTATAAACCGAGGTCCTATGCACGCAGAACATCTTGCGCGCACATTAAAACCCGTTCCACTTTTTGGAAGAGTAGGCCATGTGTGCCGGTAAGACAGATGACAAAATTTATAAAATTGCATGCACACGGGGACTGATTGTAGAAAAAGCACATGGGTGCTTATTCAATTATCCTCAAAATAAAAGAATAAAGAAAGAAAAGAGAAATATAACCTTAGTGTGGGTAGAGCAATGTGCTCTGACCACTGAGCTATCCCGCAAAGGAGTAAATCAGAATTAAACAGAGACATAATTTTAGACAGGTGTTTAGACATGAAAGATAAAGAATGGGAACAGTTGCAAAACACATGAATACAGTTTTTAACCTCATCCTAGTTAATACATATTCTTTGTTAAAGAAAAGCCAGAGAGGACAAAAAGAGAGAGAGGAGGTGAAGAGAGCGATATAGGAGAAAGACAGACAGACAAATAGACATAGACACAGACAGAGGAAAGGGAGATAAAGACAGATAGACAGGTGACTTATGTCTGTCAATCAAGTCTAACCAATCTATACATGGTATGGGATGATGATGAATACCTGCCATTGAAAAGTCAAACCAGTCCTTATATGGTATAGGGTGGTGACGAATGCTTGTCAATCAGTAGTTTAGTCTAGCCATCCACGTTGAGCGTGGTTGCTTTTTGGATGGGTGACGTTTGCATGCCTAGGCTTCAGTACAGTCCCCCAGCTCACCCAGCTGTAAATGGCTACCTGCCCTCTTTAGGGTCAGGGAAGATACAGCAGTGAGGGAGAAGAGACCCCCTGATTATATGGTATGGGGTGGTAATGCATGCCTGTCAGTCAAAAGTGCAATCAGTCCATATATGGTATAAGATAATAATAATATTAATAATAATAATAATGTATGGAATTTTGGGGGGGGCTGAATCTTGTAAAGCAACAAATCAAAGCGCTCAAGATGATGACGAATACCTGTCAATCAATAGTCATACCAGTCTATACATAATGGTTTAAGGGGCGGTGCCAGATTCCTGTCAATCAGTAGGCTTACATATCCTTATAAGGCTTAGGGGTAGAGCTAGTGGCGCTGTCAATCAACAGCTGGACAGTCAGTGTTTGCTCTTTTCTGTCCATCCCCCTGTCACATACACTTCTCCGGCGAGAGATTAGTGAAAGACAGAGGGAAAGGGGGGAGACCTTGAGTTGATGGCGGACAGCGATAGAAAAAGATGGGAAAACAGTGCTGCTCATTAGGGGTCATTTGTCATCCCTTGGATTTTTTTTAAAGCTTTGCTTTGCTTTACTCTGTTGTGCTTTGCTGTGTGTGTGTGTGTATGTGTGTGTGTGTGTGTGTGTGTGTGTGGTATGGTGTGGTGTGGTGAATGCGTGCGTGCGAGTGTGTGTGTTTGTGTGTGCATGTGTGTGTGCGAGAGAGAGAAAGAGAGTAAAGTAAGTAAGTGTATGCATTTCTTTTCTTTGCACAATTCTGCCGGATAAAACTGATTAATGGAATTGACTTGCGGGGAAAGGCAGGTCAGACTTCAGACCGTACCCATCTCGCGTTTTCTAAAACAGATGCGTTGCCATCAGACCATTTGATCCCTTATACACAACATAACTGGCGGTATCGCCTTCCTTTTATTCGTGGTCCTCTCTTCATCAGTATTCCCTGTCAGCTCGATACAGATTTCATGAAAGCCCAGACAGGCAGACAGATTGATAGTATGGCTCATTTAGTTGTACGTGGTTTTTTTTCCCCAGTAGCGGTTGGTTTAGCTAATTTTCTTCGGTAGGGAAACTGGTATTTAGTGAAACTGTAGATAAGGAGTTTTGTACTTATGACGGAGAAACTCTACCTTCG
>CM054137.1:71652498-71657498 GCA_028751875.1 Rapana venosa | reverse complement strand
CGACGACGACGACGACGACGATTAGATCCATGATTGTCTTGTTTTTGGTCGAGAATAGACAGACACTCACTATGATGACAAATCCAGATACCTAGATACTGTAAACGATGTAAGAGTATAATCAGAAAACGTGACACTCATACAAAATGAATTTCATTGTCTCAAGTCGTGATGGTTAGTCGATGGTACAGTTCCTAATTCGGATCTCCCCCCACTGGGACTATATAATCCAACCAAAACTAAAACTCTTGAAAAGACACGTTCAACGAAGACCATCTCATGACTGAACTAATAATGTCCAAGCAACACAACAATGACAACTTTTTTTTTACCCCGATGTGTTTCAGGGTTCGGGATGACGACGCCACGGACCGTGGCGGGCAAGATCGTCCTCATGTTCTACGGCTTCTTCGGCTGTGCCGGGGCCATCCTCTTCTTCAACCTCTTTCTGGAGCGCATCATCACCTTCCTGGCCTACATCCTGCGCGCGCTGCACGAGCGTGACCTCCGCAGGAAAGGGCTGAGCAAGGACCAGCGGAACAGGCGCCGGGACTCGGAAGGGTCGGACGACGACGATCAGCTGGACTCGTGGAAGCCGTCCGTGTACTGGGTGATGCTGATCCTGCTGCTGGGCGCCTTGGTGGTGGCCGTGTGCGCCTCCACCATGTACTACCCTGTGGAGGACTGGACCTACTTCGAGGCCATGTACTTCTGCTTCGTCACCTTCGCCACGATCGGTTTCGGGGATTACGTGGTCAGCCAGAAGGCCACCTACTCCAACGTGCACCTCTACCGCCTGGGCAACTTCATCTTCATCGTGCTGGGCTGCTGCTGCGTCTACAGCCTCTTCAACGTCACCTCCATCATCATCAAGCAGGTCCTCAACTGGCTCCTGCGCAGGCTGAACTGCCAGTGCACGTGCAGCCTGAAGAAGCCGCCCATGACTCGCCGCAACGCCATCACGCCGGGCCACCTTCACCGCGGCAACAAGGCTCCCACCGTCACCGTCACGGAGACGGACGCGGACTCGGACTCGGAGTACCGGCGGAACTCCGGGGAGATGATCTCCATGAAGGACTTCCTGCAGGCCAACAAGATCTCGCTGGCCATGATGCAGAAGCAGCTGTGGGAGACCTCACAGAGGGGCCGCGGCAACAACAACAACAGCGGTTTCCAAGATGGCGTGGGCCCTCTGGCCATTTTGAACCGAAAACTGGGCCAGGACGAGTTTGATCCCTCCATATGACGTCATGACGTCCTGGTCTCCGTGTATCATCTGCTGTCGTCACGCCTTGTGACGTGTCGCTGGAGAACGGACTGGTGTGTTCTGTACGTGACGTGTGCTGATGTCACACGGTGTAGGAGGAGATAGCAGTGTGAGGGATTCTCCCGTGTGTGCATTGAATTGTGCAATACAGAAGATAGCAGTAGAGCTTTGGGATAGATCGCTTCTCTGTGCAATGAAGTCACGCTATGCAACCTGTGGAAACAAAAAGTGTGTGGGGTGGTGGTGGTGGTGGTGGAGACTTCTCTAGATTTCTGGTGAAGCTCCGATCCATGCAGAAAACTGTTCATCTTCTCTGTGATCTTTGCGTGTTTCCTGCTGAAGCTCCAAGATCTAGGAAAGAGCATGGTGGTGGTCTCGAGTCGTTTCTTATCAGGTAAATACCTAAACACATTCCTAATAGAAAAACAACGAGACTAGCATAGAAAACATCTGCTTCGGACGCATTTGTAGCCAGAAAAACGTAAATCTTCGAGGCTAAAACCTCGGAGCTGGATTTCATTCAAGCTAAACTAAAGCCAAAGTTTAGTGGTAAACTCGAGAATTTAAATTTGGTATGTGTTGCTCTCCAATGGAACCTGAACTTTCTCAGTAAGCAGAAAGATGGGATATTTTTTATTGGGTGAGATGGTAGCATGTATTTGTCAGTTCTGTCTGGAGAGTCTCTGTAGTCTGTTGGGCTACAAAACAGCATGACCTGAACTGGCTGATGTCTGGCCTATGGAGCCTGCCCACAAGACACGAGGTTACTGGAGTATGGACTGTGGTTTTCTGCTGTCCCAGCACTGGTCTGTGAAGACTGAGCACTGTGTGTCGTTATCTATGCTTTTGCTCAGGTGTTTCCATTCTTGCGTGCATTGCAGAATCGATTGGTTGATCAGTGTCCACTTTGTGTCCTGACCTTTCTGCTCCTGTCCAGTTTGCCACAGAGATCAGCAGACAGTCAGAAGATATGTGTGACGAATATGTCCAAACAACAAAGAAACTCACATCATTGTACAAGTCTTTGTAAGGGGCACACATCTTTGTTATCTAAATTGTCACCGTGAGCAAGGACACTATGGGATCTCTATCCTGAACTGGCACACAAGAGAATAGTGCGTCTATGACCTCCTGTGATTGGCTGGGCTTTAAGCAGCAGAGATTCAATATGGGCTTGTGAAGTATGGTATTGAAACGCTAGAAAAAACTAAATCTACGGTGAAAAGAAAGCTGGAGAGAAGAAAACTTGTGAGATGTCTTTCTTGAAAGTCATGGAAAGTGGGAGCATTGCAAGATCTCTGCGCTGAATTATCCTAGAGACCAGCGACGGTGTAAACATCTCTGACCTGAATCATTACAAAGGAAACAGACACTGGGAGGTTTCTGCATGAAAAGGTCATTCATTGTACTGAAATGTCACAGGAAATGTGGATGTGATGATGTGTCTGTTCCGAACTATGGCGGTGACCAAGAACAATGGGAGACCACTGCTCTAAACCCTTGCACAGCTCAGGAATTTTGCTGGTGGGACATGTTTTGTGTTTCTCTTATGGAAAAGAATTATTGTCACGAGTCAACTCGCAATTTCGACCGAAAACGTTGTATATGTACTCAATTCTTACAGAGACTACAGGCATCGTGAGTTTCTTGGGGTTCTTTTCGCAATGTATCATCAAAGAAACAGGAAAATCCCACAGTGTCCACACAGACGTGTGGCCACTTTAGAACAGAATCACGCACTTTGATGCCAAGACCAACATGCAGCAAATGCGCCTAAGAATAGTTCTGTGTGGTAAGTTGAACCACAAATAACATGGTTAATCATTTGCTGTGATAATTTTGCTTCATACAGTATAAAAATGTGTCCGGTTGCTATATTTGTCACTAAAGCCCAGCAATCAACAAGAAACCCTTTCCATAAACCTGATGTTTCCTTTCCCTCTCTCTCTCCCATGAACATGTCCGTTTGTTTATTCTTCTACCCCTTTGAGTGTCATCGACATTTTCTTTAGCCAAACCAGGATCTCTGGGACGGCTGAAGGAAGACTTGATGACCGGTGTGTTGTCATAAAAATGGATTCGTTTTATCGCACCCTGGTGTACTGACGTTGGTGTTCTCTTCTGTGTGCTATCCTGATGTCATCCTCCTACCTTCTTCACCGACACAGTGCCGAAGCCAGACTAACGTCCACTTGCGGAAGGAGCAAGGATGATCGCGGACCTGTAGCATTTCTGCCGACTGTCTGCCATTGATCAGTGACGTGGTTAATGACCAACTCCTCGGCTCGCCGGTTCTCCTTGCTCCACAGTAGACTGTGTCAATGATTGCCACGGGAGAAGAACAACATAACAGCCGTCTGCGTGGTCATTGACGTATTGCCAGAGCAGAACGGAGAGTCTGGCCTTCTCCAAATGTGGGATGATCTATGGAGTCTGAGGGATTGCCAAGGGAGAGAAACCTCAGTGGGAAGTGGGGCGTTGTGCCCCTGTGAGGCAGCGCAGCGGTCCTGTCTGAGTATCGAACATGGCCGACCTGTTTGGAATAGAAATGGGGCTGGTCTGTTCTCTCGGCCACAAGCCCTAGGTGATGGAGTCATGTCATACAGTACAGTTGGTTGTTGTTTTTGTTGGTTTTTTGTCCTTTAGTTACTCATCTAGCCCTTATCTTCTTCCTCTCACTTCTTTGTCACTCTTTTTTTGTAATAAAAGGTTGAATTCGCTAGTTTTTTGGGGATATGTAAAAGTCACACCAGACAAGTCCTCTTGGATTTTTTTTTGTGTTTTACTCTAATCACCTTGTTGTGCTTCTATTTCTCTTTCTACCACTTCCCACCTTTTCCTTTCAATAGTTCCTCATCTTCCACCTTCCACTCTTCTTTCTTTCCTTTTCTTGTGGTTGGTTTGGTTTTGGGGGTTTTGTTTTAGCTCTGCACATTTTCTTCTTTCTCGTTTCCAACCACTCCTCTTGTCATCCCGGTCCCCAACCCCTCTCCTTGTCCGAGCTCAGGAACCGTAGGAACCATAGTGTTGTTGATGCACCTTCACAGTCATTCTGTGTCACCACTTCTCTATTCTTTTTCTTACTTAGTTCCTCACAGTGTGAATGCTTGTAATCACCAGACATATTTCCAAGTGTCTTACTGTCGATATAGTCCAGGACCTTACACGCAATCTCACCAATAGGTTGGGTTTTTTTTTGTTTTTTGTTTTTGTTTTTTTGGGGGGTTTGGGTTGTTTTTTTTTGGGGGGGTCACCAAACAGAACTAGTGTTGTATTTCGGTTCCAGTCACAGATGTTCACCGCGTCATCAACTGGTATTTTCCCCTAACTGGTTTCTCACTCCTTACACAGGTGACCTGAGAATTGGCGCGAAGTGTGTGAAGTTGAGGATGAAAATCAAGATAATCACATACTGGAGCCTTTAGCTAGAGATGCCACGAATATGTTGGACCTTCAGGAAAGAGGAGATAGGGAACACAGCTGGCTGAGAACTGGCATGAAGTGTGTGAACAAGTTGAGGCTGAAAGACAAGACTATCAGATACCGGAGCTGAAGTGTGTGAGCTAGATATGCTACAAGTGCGTTGGGTCTAAAAAGGACAGAGGGAAGGGAGGCAGGAAACATAGCTGGCTGAGAACTGGCGTGAAGTGTGTGAGCTAGGTATGCTGCAAGTACGTTGGATCTACAAGACAGCCGGAGATGGGAAACACAGCTATAATTATGAGACCTGGCG
>CM054137.1:71644998-71647498 GCA_028751875.1 Rapana venosa | reverse complement strand
TGCCAAAATTTGTTGTTTCGTTGTGTTGCATTTTATTGGGTGAGGCTAGGGTGGGTTGTCAGTTGTATTAGTCCGTATTGTATTCTACTACATTGCATTACATTCACTCAATTGCATTACATTACACGACATTGCATTGCATTGTACTTTGTTCCAAATTTCAGTTCCCCTCGATCAATTTTTTTGTTGTCAATCTGTGAAATTCGAACTGCTCTTTCCCAACAGTGAGCTCTGCTGTTGATGCAGAGTTGTGCCCCCTGCCGGCCGCCTGATGCAGTTTTATAACCAGTTTATTTTCCTGCAGGCTGTAAACGGATCAGCTTCATTGTTTCATGGGGTCTTAAACACGCACTGCAGAGTGCTTGCGTGGCAGAGACTGTCAATATGTGACCGAAAATGGCTTTTTTTGTAGTTCCATACCTTTTTTTTTGCCTTTTTCGTTTCTCATTACAGTTTGTTAGTTAAATTGTGATAGAGATGGTAGAAGATGACTGTGTATCTATGTAAGCTTTATATTTCAATTTTGATGGTTTAAGTTTGGTCGTGACGAACAAGAACCCAAACACGCGTTCACGATTTAGAAAAATGTTTTAACAAAATAAAGAAGAAATCAGAAAAGAAAAAAATTATTGAAGAAATGGTAGTGGATAAAAACAAATGTAGGTAGCCACTGACAACTCCTGAATCATTTTTTAAAAATGATTTATCAAAGATTCAACTAAAAAAAACAACCTCTGGAAAATACTACCTTTCAATGTCAGCATTTTTTCAGTAAGGACCGTGCAAAGGCAAAGTCTAGAAAATAAAGTCTTTCAAAAACAACGTTTTAAAGTAAAAATCATGCCTTTGGCCTGACCTGACTCGGGTTTCGGCTCCCGGCTGAGCCTTCGTCACAGAGAGAGAAAAAACTAAAGAAAAAAGGAAGGAAGGAAGTACTCGTAGGTTCTGTCGCGACAGTAGTCTGCTTCCGCTCCCATTTAATTGTATTTAGTCATATTCAGGCTTTTCAATATTTTTTTTCAGAAAATGCACTCAAACCCCAGCTTACTAGACTATGTATGTACTAAAGGACAAGCGGGAGGTAAAGTTTCGCGCTGATGGCTTGAATGAAGAACTTGTCAGCACTATGGAGATAGTTGGTTGTATGATCGCTGTATCACTACTACATTGACTGTGTTGGTGCGAAAGTTGCTTCAGCTAGTACCACTTTTTACCCTAGTTTGACCTGACGATTTGTTTGTTTATTTGTTTGCTTGTTTGTTGTTTTTGTTGGGGGGTGGGTCTACATTAGAATAATGTTGGCTGAACGGGTTTTGTTGGGGGTTTTTTTGGTAAGGCTTGTACCATGCGCAAAGTAGGACACAAATTTGACATTAAACAAGAAATTATATTGACCTCAACTTTCATTATCTGCTATTAAACAAAGCAAGAATATGAAACTAAATTGCAATGCTGTCGTTGCTTTTAGAGCCATAGCTTTAGATAGTCTTAATCCATAATTTCATACTTGAAGAAGAAAACGTATCTGCGATCGCTGTGATTTTGATTTCTACTTTTTCCAAGTTCTGATCCTAGTTTCAGAGTCTCTTTTCTCTGGAGCTCATTAATGTGTTCCATATAGTCTGCTGCTTGATGACGTCTAAAAACATGATAGATTGAAACAAATATGAAAGGGAAAATTAAGGGACCCATTAGTTTCTCTTTTTGTAAACAAAACCTTTTTTGGCTTTTAACAGGTGAAACAATAAACACATAAACCTGCAGGGTTGGGTGTGTGTGTTTGTAGTAGTAGTTCTTCAGTTTAACGTCCTTCCACTCAATAGTGATATCAGACGGGAAACTGCGTGCGTGCGTGTGTGTGTGTGTGTGTGGTGTGTGTGTGTGTGTGTGTGTGTGTGTGTGTGTGTGTGTGTGTGTGTGTTTGTGTGTGTGTGTGTGTGTGAATTCAAATTTGTTACAACTGTTTTTTGTGATTGGTTGCATGTGTAAGAATAGGTGAAAGGCAAGCCCTTTACTTGGTTTTTACAATATATAGACGCTATACAAATTCCATATATTATCAATACTAATCCTGTTATTTTAATTCCCACCTCCCTACTTCCACTACTAATCCTGTTATTTTAACTCCCACTTCCCTCCGTCCAATAAGGTATTCTGTATTGTATGCTCTCACCACGTCCAAAAAAAAAAGTGCGTCCAAATTTTCACATCCATTATAGTAAAAGGTAAAAGGTAAAGGAGTCCCATAACCTATAAGGTCGTAGGGGAGCGAGGCGTCAGAGACCTCACTTCTCTAGGGCCAGCATATTGAGGGCGGCGCCCATCTCCTCTCCCTCGCTGCTTTACCTTCCCTGACCCTAAAGAGGGCAGGTACCCATTTACAGCTGGGTGAACTGGGGGAACTGTACTGAAGCCAAGGCGCGCAAACGGTCACCCATCCAACTGGTAACCACTCTCGACGCTGCTTAACTTGGCTGGGGGAAAGCGAGTGCTCCGACCA
>CM054137.1:71627498-71629998 GCA_028751875.1 Rapana venosa | reverse complement strand
TTCCAGTTGGTTCTGTTGACGCTGTGGCTCTTGGACGAGGATGAATGAAAGCGCTGCTTTGATTTGTGGGGTGGGGTTTTTTTTTGCAAGATATAGCGCTGTATAAATTCCATGTAGTAGTAGTAGTAGAAGTAGTAGTAGTAGTAGTAGTAGTAGTAGTAGTAGTAGTAGTAGTATAGTAGTAGTAGTAGTAGTAGTAGTAGTAGTAGTAGTAGGATATCATTATTGTTGTTGTTGTTGTTTCATCTTTTACTAGCGTAGCTATCTCTGTGTCTGTATCTCTCTGTTTCTCTCTCTCTCTTTCTTTCTTTCTCTCTCTCTCTTCTCTCTCTCTCTCTCTCTCTCCTCTCTCTCTCTCTCTCTCTCTCTCTCTCTCTCTTATTTACTCTACTATCTCCTCTCTGTTTAGTTAGGTATGATCAATATGTCTATCTTAACCTCAGTGTCAGAGACCGTTAAGGAGCATGTCTTTTGTTGAACATAAATTGATGGGTGTGTGTTTTTTTAATCATAGGTTGAATTTCTGTTGTAGTCCCCGAATCATGGTAAGGGCTGCATGAAAACAGTATGTAAATGTTTATTTGTAACCTTTGAAAAGTAAAGATCATTCATTCGTTCATTCATCCATCCATCCATTCATTTTCTCTCTCTCTCTCTCTCTCTCTCTCTCTCTCTCTCTCTCCCCTCTCTCTCTCTCTCTCTCACAACCACACACACACACACACACACACACACACACACACACACACACACACACACACACACACACCTAAAAGGTTTAGGGGTCATTTTTTTAAGGAGAAGCAAGGACAGGTATTCAGTGCATACTAAGGATCTTAGTTTCTTGTATCATGTTAAAGTTCTCCTTTCACTGTTAATTTTCATTTTTAAATCATAGTCTGATTCTAAAAGGGAAAAGTCCATTTTGCTGTCCTATGGAGATGCTTTTGTTAGCTGAAATTCCATTTAATGTTACTTTTCTTCCTTTTGCTATCCAGGACTATTGTTAGTGTACAATAAGCAATGTTTCAATAAAACCACTCACAGCGGAGCATAATTATCCAGCATAACTCAGTCAAGGGTCCAGGGCCCAGTACTAAAATTAACCCCTTCTTTCTACCAAGCCCAAGTGCAGTCAGTTTCTGCTATAATTAGCACCAGCTGGGATGGAATGGATAGCAGCTAAGAGTAGCTGAAGGTGGGGGGAACTGACAGCTGTGACTCTGAAGAAAAGCTCACTTATGATGATAGAAAGTTCAATTCGCTGCTGCAAGAAACAATATTGGAAAAGGAAAAGAATTTATGGCAATATTGAATCTGTGTCTAATGAAACTCCATGTCTAATGAAACCTGTATGTATGTAAAACTTATGCGCGAATGTAAACATGCACGTACTCCCAAAAGATGCGAACGCGCACCCGAACACTACCGCGTATGGCTCATGCGTGAAAGACACATTTGCACACATGCAGGGAGTAAGAGAGACAGACACGGAGAGAGAGACAGAGATGGAGACAGATAAAATTGTGATGTTGCTGCATAATTCAATTCAGTTCAATTCAATTCAAACACTTTATTATCTCAGAAACAGGGAAATTCACTGACAGAGAAATGATGTGGCCTGCAGAAACAACTCTGTGTTTCTTTCTGAAGCTGGCTGATAGAAAATTATGGAGCATGCACTTCTAAGCAATTACATCCATGGTAGAAGTCCAAACGGGGGGATGTCTGATAAAATATAAGTCCTGAAATCAGAACAAACTTTGAACTACAGACACTAGCTCTAGAACCAGTGTAAATCAGGAAAGGAGCAACCATCTGAACCAATGTAAATCCTGTAATGCAACCCTAAAAACCAGTGTAAACTCGATCAAATCAATGTAAACCTGAATAGTACAACCCTAGTATCAGTGTAGGCCAAAAATCTTTATTAAACCAGTATAAACCTGGATAATAATAACTCCAGAATCATTTTAAACCAAAAATCTCCATTAAACCAATATAAACTCACATATACAACCCAAGAATCATTTTAAACCAAAAATCTCCATTAAACCAATATAAACTCACATATACAACCCAAGAATCATTTTAAACCAAAAATCTCCATTTAACCAATATAAACTCACATAGTACAACCCAAGAATCATTCTAAACCAAAAATTTCCATTAAACCAATATAAACCTAGATAGTACAACCTTAGATTCAGTGTAAACCGAAATCTCTGTTAAACAAAAAAATCTGTCTTAACCCAAAATTTCTATTAATTAAACCACTATGAACCTGCATAGTAAAACCTTAGAATCATTCTAAACCAAAAAATCTTCATTAAACCAATATAAACCTGGATAATACAACCTAGATTCAGCCTCAACCAACATCTCCATTAAATCAATATAAACCTAGATAGTAACAACTCTAAAATCATTCTAAGCCCCAAATCCCCGTTCAACCAGCATAAACGTGAATAGTACATCCTTAGAATCTTTCTCAACCCGA
>CM054137.1:71614998-71622498 GCA_028751875.1 Rapana venosa | reverse complement strand
TGAAAGAGAGAGTGGAACAAAATGAAAATGACTTACTAGATGTTTTTGCAATACGCCAGAAGTAGAAATTTTATTTGCCAGAGCGTTTAGTTATGTCCTTCTTGGTCTGGTTGATAGATAGGTAGGAAATATGGTATATATTTACCATCCCCGAAGTCAGAATGCGGTTACCTAAGTGGTTGGGTTGAGGGGGGGGGGGGAGGGAACGGTTGCATATAATAATAATACATAATAATAAATGGAACTTATATAGCGCTATATCTTGCAAAGACAAATCAAAGCGCATGCATTCAACCTAATCTTACACAGTCATACAAGCAATGACAGACAAATAATCAATAGTTTAAACAGATATTACAAACATGGTACGCTGCAGACCAAATCTATGAAATAAAATTGCAATAGTCAAATGGTTTTTTTTCAAAAGCACACACACACACACACACACACACACACACACACACACACACACCACACACACTCACACAAGCCATACTACATACGCAAAAATATCACTTTTGTTGAAGCTCAGAGCTCTCGCCGAGGAACAAAAAAATAGATGGATAAAAAAAATTATGTTAATGATTATCTGTGTTACTGTACAACTCTACGATTTCTTTGCATAAGCGGCATGGAATGGTTTGGTTTTTTAAACAGAAAACATTTTAAGCTTTTTTTTTGCTTCTTTGGCATCAAATCTTTAATGATCAATTCCACAGATTCATTTTGTTATGTATTCATTCAGGGATGTTGGTCAATGAGCATGTTTAAGTTTGAAGAAACCTGTTTTGTTGAAAGTTGATGTATTAATTTGTTTGATTGCTTTGTTTGTTGTTGTTCGTTGTATTGCATTGTGGGAAGTGAACATATTTTCTGTTTCTCATTTTCAAATCAGTATTCAGCTGTGATGGTGATGCCACATTAAAATTTGGCAATGTGATTTGGATAAATAGATAGCTCTATGGAAAGTTTAAAATTTAGATTTTGAATATGTAATTGCAGTAAGAGTTTATGACTTGTACCAGAAAGCTGAAAACCCCAAGGAGTGGAGGAAGCTGGTTGCAAAATTTTCAGTGGTGCCTCCAACAGTTTGCTAGACTACAGGGTAGGAGAAGGTGAAAGAGTAAATGAAAGTGAGAGAAATTGTGACATGTTAAATTAAGAGCAAAAGTACATGAAAACTAACAAACAAACAGAACCATTGTAGGAACTGTTCTTTATTAGTTTACCTATCATATTTTATCTGACAGTGAAATATGGCCAGCGTCCTGTTTGTGTCTTTTGGGGAAAAATAGAAAGTGACATTATTATATTGTATTGTGACAGTATTATAGATGTTACATAACCTTTCTGGGTGGGGGTCTTTTTTTGGTGGGGGGGTTGTTTTGTTTTACCCGTCATGACCTTTCATTTAAAAGTAAAGTACAGCCTTGAAAAATGAAGTGCACCTATCATAGCGGATATTTTCGTTCCTCCACTTTCTTTGACATATCAGTGGTACTACTCCCATGTCGCTCATTCCCTCCCTTATCTCAGCCAGCCACACTCCACTCAGACTGGTTCTGCGACATCTTGGCAGTCAACAGCCAACATTCAGCAGGGACCTATCAATGACTGACCGCTGTGAAGCCACCAGCCAGAGGACACCCTGCCTGCCTGCCCGCCCTGTGCTGTGGCTGACTGCTGTAGTGTTCAACGGTGCCTTTTTGTTGTCAAACATGTACAGACAACAACTTACAGTACGTTGTCTGGCAACAACAACGGCTTAGATCCAGTCTTCTTCTCTTCTCTCGTTCGCTTTTACACCGTCAGATGTGTCTGGTGAAAAATAATGGCTTGTCCTTTCCAGCTCCTCTTGTGGGCCGCACAGCCTGGTTTGCAGGGTTATCTCTGTCCGCCACACAGTCTTCCTTAGGTCGCTGATAGCGTGCATCTTTGAAGATATCGTTCGCCAGTCTGGTATCTTTACCACAGGCACACAGGGGAGAAGGAAGGAGTTTCGGCTTTGTGGACATGTGGTGATTTAGCCTGTTGTGCCCAGTGCGGAGTCTTAGAATGATGACATGTTCTCTTCTTTTGAGATGGTGGTAGTCGTCCTGCTCTTTCTCTGGGTTGGTTGGGCCATTGATCTAGTCATGGAATGGGCTGGGGAAGCTGTCCGCTACCTGGACATTATGAAGATTGATCTTTTTAGACTAGGTTTACTACAGAGAAGAACACAGAAGTGAAAGTAAGTGTAAGACCCTGATTACAGTGCGAAGAAAATGGCCAAGCAAAGAGATACAAAAAGGAAGGTAATCATATTACACAGTCATGCTGTCTATGATGTACAATGAATCTGTATGTACTTCAAAAACGCTGATCGTGCTTATAAAACAGAGACCACCATGAAACAGAGTTTACCGCTATATGCACATACAGAAAAGAAACTATGTGACAAGACAGAACCATAGGCTGGATGCGTCTGCACTAAACACAAACTGGGCTGAACCTTACAGGAGAATGTGGCGACTGAACCCATCTACAGAGAAGAGACAAAGACAGAGCTGGCCTACTAACAGGGGAAAAGCTGTGTTACCCTTTCAGGAGAACGTAGGGACTTGAAATATTTATAGAGAAGAGATAACTACAGAGCTGACCTACTTACAGGAGAAACATACAGACGGAGATAACTTTTCGGGAGATCTAAAGACTGAACACATCCCCAGGGAAGTGACAAAAACAGCTGACGTACTTACAGGAGAAAAACACAGGCTGAGATACTTTTCTGGGGAAGTTAGAGACTGACGCTATGTACAAGACAGAGACAGAGGCTGAAATGGCCTACTAACAAGAGAACAATACAGGTTGAGCGAATAGGACCTTTCAGAAGAACGTAAAGATTGGACCTATCTACAGAGAAGAGACACAGACAGAGCTGACCTACTGACAGGAAAAACACTGGCTGAGCTAATATAACTTGTCAGGAAAGCGTAGAGTCTGGACCTATTTATAGAGAAGAGATAAAAACACAGCTGACCTACTAACAGGGAAAAAAACCAGTCTCAGATAACTTTTCAGGAGAATTTAGAAACTGAGTCTATCTACAGGAAAGAGACCAAGACAAACATGACCTTCTCACAGGAGAAGACACAGGCTGAGCTAATTATTTTTCATAACCTGTCAGGAGAACGTAAAGATTGACTTATCTACACAGGAGAGACAAAAATAGAACTGACCTGCTTAGAGGGGAAAAAACACATGCTGAGATAGCCTGTCAGGAGTACTAAAGACTGAACATATCCACAGAGAAGAGATAAAAACAAAACTGAAATACTAAAATGAAAAACTACACCCTGAGCTAATATAACCTCTCAGAAGAAGGTAGAGATTGGACATACCTACAGTAGGGACCTGACCTACTGGCAGGGGAAAAACACAGGCTGGGTTAACCTGTCAGGAGAACTTTTGAGTCCTGGACCTATTTACAAAGAAGAGATACAAACAGAGTTGACCTACATACAGGAAAAAACACGGGTGGATATAACTTATTTAGGAGAACTAAAGACTGAAACTATCTACCTGGAAGAGACAAAAATAGACATGACCTACTTACAGGAGAGAAAAACACACAGGCTGGGCTGTCCCACGTGAGGAAGGAAGGCAGACAGAGATCGGTTTGTTGGATTGACCTGCTGGGGGAAAATAGAGGTCAGACATAGGTAGCTACAAGAAAGAGATGTGAAATTTTTTCACTGGGCCAACACAGAGAGGAGAGGTTAGGCCAATCCACGAGGGACACAGAGACCATCCCCGCCAACATATACGGGAGAAATAGGACTACTAGTCCATGGAGTGACCAAACTGGAGCATCGCATAGAGAACGAAGATAAGGCTTGCCTGCAAGTCCAGGAGGAGACAGACTGGCCCACACAGAAGAGGCAAAACTTGGCCAACACATAGAAGAGAGACAGTTTTGATCAGCGAGACAAAGGTACTCATATTCCATTTGTAATGGACCGTATTAGATCTCTCTAGATAGATAGAGGTAGATAGAGAGATAAATGGATAAAGAGAGAGTGATAGATAGATAGATAGATAGATAGATAGATAGATAGATAGATAGATAGATAGATAGATAGATGATAGATAGATAGATAGATAGATAGACAGACAGACAGGCAGGCAGGCAGGCAGACAGACAGACAGATATTGTACGTATTTGTAGGTACTAGGCCTTTAATCTACACGGGAAAGACAAACTAGACTTATATAAAAGACAGACACGGCTGACCTACAAAGAAAATCCTAAGTCCCATTCCTCATAGACCTAGAAGATATACAATGCTTTTGTTTTGGTTCAAACCAAACAACTATATTACCTGCACAACACACCAACACTGACCACTAAACCTCAAATCTACAACAACATAATTAAAAGCAAACAATACGAAAAACAGACATTTCACAAAGCTTCCAAAAAAAAGTTAAGACAGGAGGATCCAGGAGAGCTGACATGTTGAAAAAAAAAATGTTGTAGACACAATCTCACAACAAAGCAAAAAAACAAAACAAAAACAGAAAAACCCAGAAAACTAGCTCACATCAGTAGACAGTAAGGAAATAAGAAATCTCCTCTATATGCGTCCTGTCTAACACACCAGTCTGAGAAAACAGTGGATGAACTGAGCCAGTACCCGTCAGCATAGGAAGAAACTTCACAGACTGCCTCTTGTTGACAGAGTCAAGAAGGAAACAATTGAAAGGAGAGACAGACAGACAGAGACAGAGATAGAGAGAGACAGACAGACAGACAGAGACAAGGAAACAATTGAAAGGAGAGAGAGACAGACAGACAGACAGAGACAGAGATAGAGAGACAGACAGACAGACAGAGACAGAGCGAGAGAGAGAGAGAGAGACAAAGAGAGCAGAGAGACATAGGGACAGACAGAGATAAAGAAGAGAAGTTCTGTAAAGCCAGATGAGACAGGAGAGAGAAGCAGGAGGAAGAGAAGAAGAGAGGAGGAAAAGGAAGAGGAGGAAAAAGAAGAGGAGGAGGAAGAGAAGTGAGAAGAAGGAGGATCTGACAGAGCAAGCAGGCTAACCGCACAACAGCGAAGAACTGATCATCATTGCCTTGGTGGACAATACTAACTGCTTGCCTTGCAGAACATCGACAGACAGACAGACAGACAGACAGACAGACAGACGGTAGGCCGAAGAGAGCAGACAAGAGAACAGCAAACGGCGAAGTTGGATAGTGCTGGGCCTGGCTTGTCAGGCGCTGAACGGCGGCGCAACACATTATTTTGGCGCTCATATAACAAGACAACAATAGTTTCTGTCTGAGCGTTCGACGGTGACGACGACGAAGAAGAAGAACACCAACAACAAGAACAACAAGAACAAGGACAAAGAGAACAAGACGAACTAAAATAACAATAGCAAGAACAGGAACAAGGAGAACTAGAAGAACAATAGCAAGACAGGAGCAAGAACAAGAAGAACTAGAAGAACAATAGCAAGATAGTAGAAAGAAGAACTAGAAGAACAATAGCAAGACAGGAGCAAGAACAAGAACAAGAAGAACATAGAAGAACAATAGCAAGATAGTAAAAGAAGAACTAGAAGAACAATAGCAAGACAGGAGCAAAGAAAAAACAAGAAGAACTAGAAGAACAATAGCAAGAAAGAAAGAAGAATAGAAGACAATAGCAAGAAGAGCAAGAACAAGAAAGAAGAACAATAGCAAGAAAGGAGAAAGAAAACAAGAAGAACTAGAAGAACAATAGCAAGAAGGAGCAAGACAAGAACAGAAGAACTAGAAGAACAATAGCAAGATAGGAGCAAGAACAAACAAGAAGAAATAGCAAGAAAGGAGAAAGAAGACAAGAAGAACTAGAAGAACAATAGCAAGACAGGAGCAAGAACAAAGAACAAAAGAAAATAGCAAGAAAGGAGAAGAAGAACAAGAAGAATAGAAGAACATAGCAAGAAGAGCAAGAAAGAAAAGAACAAGCAAGAAAGAAGCAGAAACAAGAAAATAGCAAGATGAAGAGGAACAGAAAAAGACAGAACTAAAAATAGCAAGAGGAACAGAATAACACAAGAGAAACCCGAAAAGAAAACTAGAAAAAACATCAGCACACGATGAAGAGTAAATGGAAAGACGATACGTACAGAGGGAACAAGAATAATACCACCAAGAGTAATACCCGCCAGAAAAGAAAAACAGAAAGAGAGCAGTGGCCTACGGACAGACATAGAGAGATAAATGGTGTAGTAGCGATATCGGAGTCTGCCAACGAGAAGAATGATGAGCATGGGCACTCGCAATCTCAACTGATGAACGCCATCGATATGAATGAAGAGAAATGGCTGAAGAAAGCAATGACATTGGAAGCTAGCCTAGTGCCAAGAAGACACCAAGAAATATCCTCACGAGTAGAGTGGCAATAAAAACTGATAGACACAGAGCAAGCAACTGAGCACTCATATCTATCACATATGGTACAGGTTTCCCATAACCAATAAGGTCGTAAGGGAGCGAGGCGTCAGAGACGTCAGCTTCTCTAGGGGCCAGCATATTGAGGGCGGCGCCCATCTTCTCTCCCTCGCTGCTTTACCTTACCTGAAGAGGCAGGTGTTCATTTACAGCTGAGTGAACTGAGAGGACTGCACTGAAGCCAAGGCGTGCAAACGGTCACCCATACAAGTGGTAACCACGCTCGATGCTGCTTAACCTTGACTGGGGGAAAGCGAGTGCTGCGACCACTGAGCTATCCCGTCCCCTGTGCTTCTATCATATCGATATCCCATAACTATTGAGGAAGTGAAACCCAGAACGGAAAACGCCATCGGTTCATCTGAAGAGCTCCTGACTTCAGTAAAACCCAAAAATGCAAACTCAAGTGATACGGACACGTCTCACGAACATCTGTCCCGGCCATGACTGTTTTACATGGAACAGTACAAGCAAGGAGTCGAAGAAGCAGACAGGAAAAACAATGGGCAGACAACGTCAGATAGTGGACAGGCTTTAAGTGGAACGACTAGCTACCGAAAGCTGAGGACTGCGATGAGTGGAGGAAGCTGGTTGCAAACTCATCAGTGATGCCCCAAAAGTCTTAAAAGACTACCGGATAGGTGAAGGTGATCAGAAGTTAACTATCAGAGCAGGGATGAACATAGAAAGCAATAAACAATCGTATAAAGATAAACAAAAATCAAAGATAATCGAAAAGATTGATAGATAGACACGTCATAACATATCATCATTAGAAGTTAACAATGTGAAATCCAATAAACAGACACAGCGGGCAACATCATTTGAAGTTAACGAAATCATAGTTTCCTGCTATCATGTCCATCAGTTATATAACCATAGCGAAAATAACACCCCAATCAGCCACTAATGCGATATACCGTCCCCAACAGGTTTAGCATGGAGCTTGCCTGTTAGAGAAACCTTTGCTAAATCTAGCAATTGTTGCCTGCGGCGTGAGGTTTCGTTTTTGG
>CM054137.1:71587498-71607498 GCA_028751875.1 Rapana venosa | reverse complement strand
GAAAATTGTACCAAATTGTTATATAAAACATCCAAACACTTTCAGGATTGAAATTCTAGTTTCTTCAACAAATAGGAAGACTCTCCTCAATGTTGATAAAACAATTAGTGTTATTGGATATAACACTTATAAGAGGGTTTTTTTTTACTTATTAGGCTCATAGATTGTTTTTCTTATGTTGTGTTGAAATACTTTCGTTAAATGATGCATGGAAGCTAAGTTCTTCAATTAGGATTTTGTTTCTTCGTAGTTTGTAAAAATCCTCCATATAGTTAGAAGGACAATGGGAAAGAAAATTTCAAATTAAAAACAGACCAAATATAGTGCGCTTGAACAAAAACATCACATACATGGTTCTCATATCATGATACTTTTTACTCTCCTCACAACAGTTGGTATTTATCAAGTTTATGGCTTCTAATGCAACTTTAGTATACATTTGGTGCATCTTTCAGTTGTTGCATCTTTGAAATAAATATGTTTAATTTGCAACGCTTTAACTGCAGGTCGATAATACATTTGGTGCATCTTTCAGTTGTTCCATCTTTGAAATATGTTTAATTTTCAATGTTTTGAATTGCAAATTTAGATTACATTTGTCGCATCTTTGATTTGTTGCACCTTAAAACATATTCAATTTTCAACGTAACGGGGCAAAACATTCTTTTCCATCAGAGCTCCCAATTTTTTAAGACCTTCACAAAAAGACTAGCTGCGAATTGGTAAATGATTTTTTGACTATGAATGTTATAAGTGTATCAGACTTTTTCAACCTTATTTTCTTTTTTGCTTTTTTCTTTGTTTTTTATTTACGTTGACAAGAATAGCTAAACAACTGGTGCTTTTGTAGCCAGTCTGGTTCATCAACGATGAAGTCATGTGAAGAGACATTGTGTGTTATAAACTGTCAGTCATCATACAAGTTACATTTTTGTCAATATCACAGTTTCAGGATTTTTTGTTCCCTTTCCGTCTTGTATTCATAGTCATGGTATAAGCCAATTCTGTGGCATGGGAATCCCTGAAGTCAGCAGGGCAAGCAAAGACCGGAGCAAATGGAGGAGGAGGAGCATGTCGGTGTCATTGGGTGCGGCAGCTAACACGGACCTCGGTTCTGCCGACAGGTGAGACAGGTGAGAAAGGATAGGTACTCAGCAAAATGAACGAAATATCAAAAAGGTTATTAAATGATATACTGTAAAATGAATACATGAAAAGATAGATAGACTATATCACACAACTATACATAATTGTCCAAATATTTCTTCCTGCTCATGGACTAGAATCATGTTGGTCTTTTTTTTCAAGTATCACGCGTGTGTTTTAGGTTATGATATCCACCTGAGTTCTAGGCTTGTGTAGTGATAAGTATAACAGAGATGCCTAAAAGAGTTGTTAAATGTGTCTATACACTTCAAATATTGCACCTGCGCTTATAATTTCTTTTTTGCTTCAAGTTATAAGAATTATATTCTTTATGGGCGAATAGTATAGAAAACTAAATTGAATTCACCATCACCACACTAAAAATCAAGTTTTGCTTTCGTTGTTTTGGTTTTTTAAAGAAAGAAATTCCCAGTTGTATTTAAAACCAGCACTTCATAAAATTTTCATTTCATTTGGGATGCGAGAATGTTCGTGAGTATTATAATCATGTTTCGTATTAGAGAAATGTTTGATTTCTTTATGTATAAACAACCCCCATTTTCATAGAATGATGTACATATTTGTGTACAAAAACTAAAGATGGCAAAGTTCTTTGTGACATATATGTTTCTGAAAAGAACTGGTTGATTTTGTTCTTGATATTCGAAATATATGTATTTGTTATCCTCTTACAAAAACGAATGATCACTTCATGTTGTTGATGTTTCCACTAAATGTGTGTGATTAATTCCATAATGTAATATGCTGGTGTGTACTTTATGTATGTGTGTGCTACAGTATTTATATGATACATTGTCATAATTATCTGAAATGGTGATTTCTCGTGACATATTGTGTAAAGTGTTAATGGTGTGACACTTTTTTGGACACAACTGCAGCGTGTGAACAAAGAATGTCACACACACATACACACAATACACATACACACACATACACATACACACACACACACACACACACACACACACACACTACAAACACACACACACACACACTCACTCACACACCACACACACACACTACACACCACACACACACTCACGCACCACACACACACACACACACACACACACACCAAACACACTACACACACACACACTACACACACACACACACACACACACACCACACACACACACACACACACACACACACACAAAGTATCTTTCTCCTGCTTCTATATCCCTCCATTTTTCTCCTTCCCTCCCCCCTCCCCCCACAAAAAAGAGAGGGGGGTGGGGGATGTTAGTGTGTATTCTACACAGTGACTAAATTGTATGCAAGACAGGTCAGGGATCTATTATGATGATCATGATGATGATAATGTTGCTGGGGAATGGTTATTATGTGTTTTTGTGTGGAGATAATTATTATTGTTGTTTCGAATTCTGTGTATTTTTGGTGGTGGCGGTGTGATTTTTTTTCCGATTTGGATTTTTTTTTCGGGTGTTTTTGTTTTTGTTTTTTTGTTTTTTGTTTTGCTGTTGTTGTTTTTTGGTTTTTTTAGGGGGGGGGGGGGGGGGGGGGTTTAAACTGGCCAAAGATTACGATAATAAGTACGTGTGGGTGGATGGGTTTGGTGGGTGGGTGATATGTGTGTTTGTGCTGTTTGTGTGGTATGTGTTAGTGTGTGTTAGTGTGTGTGTGTTAGTATGGTTAGTGTGTGTGTTAGTATGTGTTAGTGTGTGTGTGTTAGTATGTGATGGTGTGTATGTTAGTGTGTTGTTGTTGCTGGTGTTGTTGTATACGTGTTTGCATGTGTGTACGTGTGCGCACACGCATACGTGCGTGTTTGATTGTGTGCATGCGCAAGTGCGTGTATGTGTGCGAGGACACACACACATGTGTGTGTGTGTGTCCACGCGCATAATACACCCACATCACTCTTAATCAGCTCTTTTAACCCTTATAATATACTTATTTATCATTTTATCTTATCTAAACTGTTAACACTGAAAATTACAGAGAAAGCAAGAGAGACAGACAGACAAAGAGACAGAGACAGAGAGAGGGACAGACAGAGAGAAACAGACAGACAGAGAGACAAAGAGAATTTACCCTGGTGAACGCATTACTAAAGGCCCAACAAAAAATTCTTGTTTTCGCGCTGCTGTGCAAGAAGAGAGATTAGTTTAGCTGTGGATAAAGCGATGAGTTAGCGCGCACACTTTTAACTAGAACTGCAATCTATACCGATAATCTAACAGTGGGGAACCATTCAGAAGTTAGTACAAGTATTTTTACGTCAAGGAGAATTAATACTTTATTCTATAGAATGAAACTAAATGCATTGATAACCAAATTCAGCAAAAATGGTAAATGCCTGTGTGGTGAGAATATCTACTAATACTCATATACTTTTTGACTGCCAGAGTGTAAAACCTTTCATGCCCCATTTTTTCTGAAAACTCCCTCACCAGCATATTCAGTAATCTAAAACTGGCATTTGAAATTGTAAAAGGTCTTTGTCACAGTCCCATAGGACATTTGTTATAGTTACATTAACGTTAATGACTTGTTTTTGTTTGTTTGTTTTTTGTTGTTGTTGTTTTTTAAAATTCCTGTTGCATTGCCAAGTTTTTCGAGATTTTTTTTTTAACACCACATCCACATCTCCCGGGGAGTTTTTTTGTTTGGTTTTGTGTTTTTTGGAGGGGGGGGGGGGGGGGGCGTCTAATACCACTAAAAGTGAACAGACGTAAAATTGAAGTCAACAACAACAAACACACACACACACACACACACACACACAAACACACATACACACACGCTCGCACGCACGCACGCACGCACGAACGCACACACACACACACATGATGAGTTTGTTTTGTTTTGGGTCGCTGTGTGTATGGTGTGGTTGTGTGTGTGTGTGTGTGTTGTGTGTGGTTGTGGTGTGTTGTTTGTTGTGTGTGTGTGTGTGTGTTTTGTTCTTTTTATTTGTTTTTTGTTCTCTGTTTCTAATCTTCTTTTGGAGTTAGTTTCATTATTATTGGTTATGGTAATAATGTAGTCAGATAGTATTGATCAAGTCGGGGGTTTTTTTGTTCCTAGATAGATGGCTTGATGAAAAAAAAGCAAATGCATTGCATATTCAATGTACCATCTGGAAATACAAATTTGACTTGACTTGACTCACACTCACACACATTCACACACGCACACACTTTCACAAACACACTCACACACCACACACACACACACACACACACACACACACACACACACACACACACACACACACACACACAATCAGGCTATAGCCAATTGCCAGGAGCTTAAGTTAGGCTAGGCTGTAATCTATGATGACAAAGTGATGAGTGATGGAAATGAGGTGATGATGTAGGGTGGGGGTGGGGAGGCAGGGGGGACAGTGGGTGGGGGTGGGGAGGCAGGGGGACAGTGGGTGGGGGTGGAGGAGGGGGGGGAAAGGAGATTGCAGTATGTGTCTTGAAGCTTCTGGCTCTAAGAGAGATCGTAGTAGTTAGTAGTAGTAGTAGTAGTAGTAGTAGTAGTAGTAGTAGTAGTAGTAGTAGTATAGTAGTAGTAGTAGATCAGTAGCAGTAGTAGTGTAGTAGTAGTAGCTAGAGCAGCAGCAGCTGCAGCAGCAGCCAGCAGCAGTAGTAGTAGTAGTAGTAGTAGAGCAGCTGCAGCAGCAGCAGCAGCAGTAGCAGCAGCAGCAGTAGCTAGTAGTAGTCAGTGTAGTAGTAGTAGTAGAGTAGTAGTAGTAGCTAGTAGTAGTAGCAGTAGCGTAGTAGTAGTATGGCTGCGTGGTTGTAATGGTACACAACATCTGTACAGATATAGTTGTCTAATTGGGGAGCTGTTTACTTCTGGCCACACTGACTTTGTCTGGGAGCAGTCAGGGGGTAATTGTGGTGGACAGGGTAGGGGGTAGGGGGCGGGGGGGGGGCGTGATTGTACACTGATGTGTATGTATGGTGGGTTGTCTTTTTTATTTGCCTTTGTCTTTGTCGTTGATATTTGGTAACACTAACATCTGTCCAGTTTATTTTCTGTTCCCATTTCTCTGGGAGTCTCTCTACCTTCTTCTCTACCTCCTTCTCTCTCGCTCTCTCTGTAGGGTCTCTCTCGTCTCTCGGGGTCTCTCTCTATCTCTACTCTATCGTTACTCTCTCTGGTCTCTTCTCTTCTCTCTCTCTCTCTCTCCCTCCCTCTCTCTCTCTTTCCCTCTTCCACTTTCTCTCTCTCTCTCTCTCATCTCTGCTCTCTCTCTCTCTCTCTCTCTCCTCTCTCTCTCTCTCTCCCCTCCTCCACTCTCCTCTCTCTCTCTCTCTCTTCTCTCTCTCTACTCTCCTCTTCACTCTCCTTCTCTCTCTCTCTCTCTCTCTCCTCTGCTTCTCTCTCTCTCTCTCTCTCTCTCTCTCTCTCTCTCTCTCTCTCTCTCTCTCTCCCCTCTCTCTCTCTCATTAAATTCTGAGTTCTGAGTTCTCTCTCTCTCTCTCTCTCTCTCTCTCTCTCTCTCTCACCCTCTCTCTAACAAACAAACAAGACAAAACAAAACAAAACAAAAATCCAGTATACTAGCAGGCTATAGCACTGCTTAGGAAATGTGGCCACACAGCGCAAAATAATAGCCTGTGTCATGTTCTGCAATGTAGATTGTCAGGTTGTACATGAAATAAACACACCGCACAGCTTAATTATGCTGGAAAGAAAAGGGGGGGTGGAGGGGGTGTATGTGGGGGGTATGTGTAGGTGTGTGGGTGAGTGTGTGGGTGGGTGGGGTGGTGTGTTTGTGTGGTGGTTTGTGTAGTGTGCTGTGTGTTGTATGTTTGTGGTGGTTGTGTGTGTGGTGTGTTGTAGTGGGGGGGGGGGGGTTGTGTGTGGTTGTGTGGGGGGGGGGGGTTGTGTGTGTGTGTGTGTGGGGGGGTTTGTGTGTGTGAGGGGGGTGTGGGTGTGTGGTGGGGGGGGGGGGTGTGTGGGGGTGGGGGGTGGGGGGGGGGGGGGGGGGGGGGGGGGGGGTAGTGTGTATGTGTTGTGTGTGAGTTATTCAGTTTAACGTCCTTCCAGGGAGTAGTAATACATGATATCAATTCAATGGAACTGCGTTAAAGTGAAGTTCCACATAGTACTGTGTGCGTGCGTGCGTGCGTGCATTTGTGCGCGTGTGTGCGCGCGCGAGTGTTTGTGTGCATATGCGTTTTCAAAACGTATATGAAGACATAAGACATACCAGAAAACCCTACAATTTCTATGGCGACATTTTTTTTTTAATTTACAATAATGCGCACGTGGTTGTTGATTATGTTTCACTTTTCAGTAAGAAAGTGTAACAAACCGTAAATATATTATCATTATCATTATATCAGGTTTGTTGTTTGGAAAAAGGTATATCCCTGATGTCTTAGGCAAATTCTACTAGTGTAAAATAAAATATTATAATTATCGATGATTTTTTTTCTAACTGTGGGTATAGTTGTTGATCATTATATTATGGTTTTATTTTTGAGAATGTGTGACATTGATTTTTGTTTTGTTATACATGTGCTCATGTGTTCAAGAACTAGACACTGTCAGAGAGAGAAAGGGATGCTGAAGTTTAGGCAAGATGTATTTCAGTACCTCAGTGGTTTTGCTCTTTGGCTCTGTGTGTGTGTGTGTGTATTTTTGTACAGTGTGTGTGTGTGCGTGTGTGTAGAGTGTGTGTGTGTATGTGCGTGTGTGTGTGTGTGTATGTGTGTGTATGTGTGTGTGTGTGTGTGTGTGTGTGTGTGTGTGTGTGTGTGTGTGTGTGTGTGTGTGTGTGTGTGTGTGTGTGTGTGTGTGTGTGTGTGTGTGTGTGTGTGTGTGTGTACAGTGTGGGTGTGTTAACAGTGTGTGTGTGAGAGGACTTCAGTCTGAAACGGAAATATTCGCTTTGTTATTGTAAATATCTTTCATAATATGTTTCCAGATGGGATTTGAATGTGCAATTTTTTTTGGTGGATATTGGTGCACTTCTTTTCTTTCACTGGTAACTGGAAATGTTTTATTTACTTTTTGTTTTTGAGTTGATTTTTTTAAAAATATTCAACTGGTGATGGAGGTTTCTGCCTTTTTATTCTATTAATATGGTCCGACGGGGGTTTTGTGTAAGCTGGTAGAGCGTGTCTACTTTAAGATGATTTTATTTTTTTGCAAATATGTCCATGGCAGTATTCACGTGTTTAAGATAAAGATCACTCGGTTTCACTTACTGACGAAGACCATTTTTGTTATTTTCCTTGTGAAGGAAACTTTGTATGTGATATGTGCACATTTGTTTATGGCTTTGTTATATGTTTATGCGAAAGCGGATAATTATGTTGCTGTTTGTGAAAAAATATGTGTTTAAGGGTTGTCTTGAAGTACAAAGATACATGTTAGACTTCTTTTCAGTATTATGGAAATTATAGTGTTTATTTAGATTTGTGTTATGGGTTACGCCGGCAAAATTATTTAATTTATTCTGAAGTATATAAATGTGTAATATCAGTTTCTGACCTAAATTCGTGCTGTATATTGATAACAACATATTTTAAAAACGTATATACTTGAGAGCGGATGCATGTACATTCACACACGCACGCACAAACACATTATACAAACACGCACGCATACGCACAATCTCCCTACCCCACCCCCACCCGCTCGCCAACCTCCCCCCCTTCCCCCCACCCCTGAATATTTTGCTTAAAGATTTACTGATATATGTACCCAGAGATTTACATAACGACACATAGGGTGTTTGACATTAATCCAAAATTTTAGCACGTTTTATTTCACTTTAAATTTCTCATCAGTACAGAATTAGCACACATTTTATTTTACTTAAAATTTTGCATGTGTCAAAACTAACACATGTTTTATTTCATTTTTAAATTTCACATCAGTACAAAATTAGCATATGTTATATTTCACTTTAAATTTCACATTAGTCCAAAATTAGCGTACATTATATTTCACTTTAAATTCACATTAGTCCAAAATTAGCATACATTTTATTTCACTTTAAATTTCACATCAATTCAAAAGTAGCACACATTTTATTTCACTTTCAATTGCTCATCAATTCAAAATTAGCACACATTTTATTCCAGTTTAGATTTGACATCAGTCTAGAAATTGCATACATTTCATTTCGTTTTAAACTTCACATCAGTCCAAGACTAAGACCCATTTTTTGTTTCGCTTTGAATTTTCGATATTTGAAAAAATGTCATTCCGTGCGGACAGGATATTCCGTAGACACCCTACTCCACAATAAGCACGATACACGATTACAAATAATTTGCAGCTACTTTAGTATTTCAACAATACTTCATTAGTGCATCATGTCCCCATACACAGAAGTCTTGAGTACATGCTACGAATGTGTGTGTTGGGTAGGTGTGTGTGTGTGTGTGTGTGTGTGTGCGTGCGTGCGTGCGTGCGTGCGTGCGTGCGCGCGCGTTCGTTTACGGCTCATCACACATTGTTAACATAATGAGATTCAAAGTGTATGCCGACAAAAATTAATCAATATTCAGAAGAGAAAAAATACATCATGCTATACATTCACATATTGAGAGCAATAACAAGATTAATAACGCGCATAATTGATAAACCACAATGCTGTTTTTTTTTAATAGAATTAAAAAATGAAAAATAAAAATAAATAAATAAAATAGATTAAAAAATAAAGTAAATGAATAACCGCATGCATGTGTGCACATAAATATGGATGTTGAAGTATTTTCTGTTCTTTGCCTTTAGTTTCCATAAAGATGGTGAAAATCTGCATCCCTTAATCCCCCACAGTGCGCTATTAAGGTTCAAACCATCGATCTGTGGTATAAGAGGTCAAATACTTTATCTGTCATTATTGCACCTATCATCAACAATAATTGTACGTTTATACCAACAACAAAAAGTAAACAGTTATAGCAGTGAGGTTTCCACTTTGTTTAAGCCATCTTTATTCAATAAAGAATTACAAAAGCTTAAGCCAATAACAGCACAGCATTCGATAACACGTTGGTGAGATCTTTTGAACCCGAAGGTAATGAATTTCGTCAACACATAGATAAGGGCTTTTGTTCAAACACATAGATAAGGACTTTTGTTCACACACATAGATTAAGGACTTTTGTTCAAAACACATAGATAAGGACTTTTATTAACCCAAAGGTAGTGAATTTCGATCGATAACACATAGTTAAGGACTTTTGTGAACCCAAAGATAATGAATTCCGTTAACACATAGGTAAGGACTTTTGATAACCAAAAGGTAATGAATTTCGTTAACACATAGTTAAAGACTTTTGTGAACCCAAAGGTAATGAATTTCGTTAACACATAGTTAAGGACTTTTGTTAACCCATAGGTAATTAATTTCGTTAACACATAGGTAAGGACGTTTGAGATCCCAAAGATAATGAATTCCGTTAACACATAGGTAAGGACTTTTGATAACCCAAAGGTAATGAATTTCGTTAACACATAGTTAAGGACTTCTGTTTACCCAAAGGTAATGAATTTCGATAACACATAGCTGAGGACTTTTGATAACCCAAAGGTAATGAATTTCGTTAACACATAGTTAAGGACTTTTGTTAACCCAAAGGTAATGAATTCCGTTAACACATAGATAAGAACTTTCATTAACACATAGGTAAGGACATTTGCGAACACATTGGTAAGAAATTCTGTTAACATACAGGTAAGGACTTTTCGCTGACACACAAGGTATACAGAAGAGTGATATTTTTCCTTTTTGCCAACAATTCAAAAAATCAACAGCAACAACAACAAAAATGTGTATTATAACAACCAGAAATTTGCTATATTTTCGAGTAGTTTCCTCCACTCCACTATGATAAAACTCTGGTGTAATATAGTGGACTTTATTTTTAATCTGACCATGATTCTTCACGTGTTGAGAATATTCACAGTGCAGTGTGGGTTTTTCTGCAAAAAGCATTAGGCCATACCCACGTGCAATTTTTTCTCTCGTTTTATTATTTTATTTTTGGGCTAGGTTAAGTTTCTTTAGGAAGAAACATTAACCCGAATCATCCATTATCGTCTTTTTAGAAAATTTCTTGGAGTTTTCTTTCTAATTTTTAGGGAGGAGGGGGGGGGGGGGGTTAATTCTGTTTGTTTTTTCTCGTTTAGTCAATGCAAGCCCATTTAGAACACTTCGTAGAGCGAAGATGTCAGCTTAGTAAATGTTTACTGAATTCTGTTGTGCTTTTGTTTGAGTTTTTTTTATATTTTTTAGCAATCTAACATAACATTTTTTATCTATTCTTCTTTCCGGCCCTTTTTTTCTTTATTTATTGATAACTTTTATTTCTTTCGTTTATCTGGGTGTATTTTTTCAAAGGGTTTTTTGTTTTCATGGAAGTATAGACACTCAGATTCTCTCTCTCTCTCTCTCATCTCTCTCTCTCTCCTCTCTCTCTCCTCTCTCTCTCCTCTCTCTCTCTCCTCCTCCTCCTCTCTCTCTCTCTCTCTCTCTCCTCTCTCTCTCATCTCTCTCTTCTCTCTCTGTCCTCTCTCTCTCTCTCTCTCTCTCTCTCTCTCTCTCCTCGCTCTCTCTCTTCTACTCTCTTCGTCTCTGTAACGTCTGTTCGGCGTACAGAATATAGCAGCATCCATCAAACTGATTCCTCCCTCCCTCCCACCCCCCCCCCCCCCCCCCCTCCTCCTCACCCACGTCACGTCAACCCACCCTCCTTCCACCACCACTTTCCTTTTCCTTGTTCTTTCTACACTGACCCCCATTCCACTCTGCTCTTTCCAGAATTGATTTTTCCATTAACTGTGAAGCGAGGCTGCCTATGCCGTCTGTATGGCGCGTTGCTCTTGCCAAAAGAAAGAAATTCTATGTTTTTCCCTGAAATATTATTTCACTTTGTAGCGGAGTTTATATGATTGTCTTCGTAAGATGAATATACTTCTTGCTGTTTGAGGAATGGTCTTAGCTTCTGCAAGTTACGGAGTCTGAGTTAGTGTATTGCTTATATAGAGAGATATCTATCTATCTATCTATCTATCTATATATATATATGTATATATATATATATAATATATATATACATATATATATACATATATATATATACCAATCAACTGAACCAACTGAACACTGTTTCAATTGAAATAAGAGATATAAACAAGGGCACTGTGAAGAGGAAAAAAACCCACTTTGTTTTCGACTAGAAATAAGATTCATGCATGCATATGAATATTACTACTATTTAGAATGATAAAAGTTTGTGCACCTTTTTTTTTCATTTATAATATGGTTTATCGTGTTTTGGGTTTTCTTTTACTTTTACATTGACAAAAGCGTTGCAATAGTGAATGAGGAGAATTTTAACCAAGCAAAAAGACTTTTTTTTTAACTCTCGCAAAAATAACAAATGTTTTGAGTTTGTTTGGTTGTTGTTTTTTTAGCACATTGTTTGAGTTAAAGGGTGACTTCAAAACCACGTTGAGTTAATTTACTGCAAACTGCACAAAAATTAGTGGGGTTACAGTCATAAAGTGTCAAATAGATAGTTGTGTGATAAATGGACCATGTTCTTTGTTGTGTCAATCTGCCCTCGCTTCCGATTATCGCATTTGATATCTATGTTTATTTGTTGCTAATGTGTTTCTTTGTTACACAAACCATTCACTGTAATTTTTTTTTTTGATCAGGTGCGTTGCAATTAGTATTCACAAACCAGGGTTTTGTGTGTGTGTGTGTGCCACTTTTTTTTTCATTCATACATGTCTTTACTTACCTCCCTGTATATATTATATTATAGCACGAAAACACTCTCTTCGATTGTAAAAAGAAAAATTGGACATTTTTTTGACTGGAATGATTTTATGTACCTTTGAAGATAGCATGTTGTATGTATTGCACATGGGGGTTTGTGTTGAGTTTTCTATCGCTGATGCATGTAGTGTAAGACAAAAAGCGTCAAAAGAGTGCAGTGTGATTGTTTTGGCTCGTTTGCTGTGGGGTAGCACTTTAATAACAAAAAACCCTGGATTTTGAACACTGAAAATAAAATATCACTGCGTACGTGTCTGCCATTGTCTTTGTCGCCAAGGAAAATTCCATTTATGATTCACACGTTGAGGAATAAAGCCGTTTTTATATGAGAAAAACAGAGCTACGTATGTGTTTGTGTGTGTGGAGTGTGTGTAGGGTGCGTAGTGTGTGTGTGTGTGTTGTGTGTGTGTGTGTGTGTGTGTGTGTGTGTGTGTGTGTGTGTGTGTGTGTGTGTGTGTGTGTGTGTGTGTGTGTGTGGTGTGTGTGTGTGTGTGTGTGTGTGTGTGTGTGTGTGTGTGTGTGTGTGTGTGTGTGTGTGTTGTGAGTGGTGTGGTGTGTGTGGTGTGGGGGTGGTGTGTAGTGTGTGTGTTGTGTGTGTGTGTGTGTGTGAGGGGGGGTATGTGTGTGTGTGTGGTGTTGGTGTGTGTGTGTGTGTGCATGGTGTGTATTTGTGTGTGAGTGATGTGTGTGTGTAGTGCAGTGTGTCCATGTAGTGTGTGTGAGTGAGTGTGTGTGTGTGTGTGTGTGTGTGTGTGTTGTGTGTTGTGTGTGTGTGTGTGTGTGTGTGTGTGTGTGTGTGTGTGTGTGGTGTGTGTGTGTGTGGTTGTGGTGTGTGTGTGGTGTGTGTGTTGTGTGTGTGTGTGTGTTGTGTGTGTGTGTGTGTGTGTGTGTGTGTGTGTGTGTGTGTGTGTGTGTGTGTGTGTGTGTGTGTGTGTGATTGTGTGGTGTTTGTATGTGTGTGTGTGTGTTGTGTGTTGTGTGTGTTGTGTTCTTTTGTGTGTTGTGTGTGTGTGTGTGTGTGTGTGTTGTGTTTGTGTGTGTGTTGTTTGTTTGTCTTTCTTTCTTCTGTGTTCTGTGAAACATCTCTCTTTGATGAAATACTATGTCATTCTCTTATCTGGATTTATTTTGTCTCTACTTCTCCCGTTTGTCAGTCTGTTTGAATCTCTGTCTCCTCTGTCTCTCGTCTCTCTCTCTCTTCTCTCTCTCTTCTCTCTCTCTCTCTCTCTCTCTCTCTCTCTCTCTCTCTCTCTCTCTCTCTCTTTTACCTCTCTTCTCTCTCCCTCTCTCTCTCTCTTTCTCTGTCTCTGTATCTGTCTGTGTATTTCACTGTCTGTGTCTCTCTGTCTGTCTGCCTGCCTGACTGTATATTTGACTGTCTGTCTGTCGGTCGGTCTTCTGTCTGTCTGCTCTCTCTCTCTCTTCTCTCTTTCTTCTCTCTTCTGTCTTCTCTTCTCTCTCTCTTCTCTCTTCTCTCTTCTCTCTCTCTCTTGAATAAACCATTCGCATTCGCATTCGATTCTCTCTCCTCTCCCTTCTCTCTCCTCTCTCTCTCCTCTCTCTCTCATCCTCTCTCTCTCTCTCTCTCTCTCTCTCTCTCTCTCTCTCTCTCTCTCTCTCTCTCGTGTGTGTGTGTGGTGTGCGTCTGTCTGAATATCTGTTTTTCTGTCTGTTTTTTCTGTGTGTCTATGTCTGTACTGTGTATATGTCTCTGGGTCTGCAAAGTCCACCCAACTTATTGACTATGGTCCGGCCGGTGGACCCCAGACTCCAGATTGCCATGGAAACACTGTCCACCTGTGCTGGGGTTTAAACAGCTGCTGTCACTGGGGGCAGCAGACAGGAGAGGGGGGGGATGGGGGGACAGGGGGGTGGGGGGTGCTAGGGGGGCCCCCCGAATGGGGAGGGGGGGGAGGGGGGAAGGGGGGGAGCTGTGGGTAAGGGGAAGTGGGAGCAGACTATTGTGGCTTAATTTCAGGATTGTCCTCTCAGCTGGGCTATTGGAAGTGTACTTAGTTTGTATAACACACACACGCGCGCGCGCGTGCACGCACCAGCACGCACGCACGCGCGCACACACACACATACGCTCGCACGCATGCACGCGCATGCACTCACAGACACACACACACACGCACACACGCGCGTGCGTGCACACACACACACACACACATGCGCGCCCGCGCGCGCTACTCTCTCTGTCTGTTCGTCTGACTGTCTCAAAGCCTTGATAGTTATAACTACACAATCGTGTACCATAGTTAAAACAATAACATTCAATTTCAAATAGAACCACATTTTCCACTGACCAAAAAAAAAATTGTTGTGTTGTTTTGCATAAGGTTTAATATTTTTCACAGTAATAATTATTACGGGTTGATTCATTTTTTTCGTTCCTCCGTTTGAGCTGCGAGGTTCATTAATATGGTGATATTTTGCGTATGGGACTGGGGAGGGGGGAGGGAAGTGCCCACCATGAATGTAGCCGCATTCCGACTTCGGGTCTTTATGGATGGAATGAAATGAAACGGAACATCGAAGCGGAGTTGATCTCAGAACGCTTGCTGTGTGTTCCAAAATACACTCACACATATTCATGTCTCAATCACCTGTCTCTTGCAAAAAAAATTAACACACACACACACGCGCGCGCGCGCTCGCGTGTGCGCGGACCCGGGTTCGATTCTCGTTCGAGAGGATTTTTCCTCTGGAGTTAACATCAGTACCACAACCCCACTCTCCCCTAAAAGTCTTTCGGGTGGGACTATAAACCGAGGTTCCGTGTGCGAACGCATGCAAAACATCTTGCGCACACATTAAAACCCGTTCCGATTTTCGGAAGAGTAGGCCATTGTGTGCCGGTGGGAACGAAAGACAAAGTGTTAAAAACTGCATACACACCGGGGACTAGATGAAGAAAGCACATGAGTGCTTTATTCCATTATCCTCGAAATAAAAGAATGCAATAAAATAATAAAATATAAAATAAACATACACACAGACAGAGACATAGAGAGAAAGGGACACAGACAGACAGACAGAGAGACAGCGGGGGAGGGGGGGGGTTAGATCCGACTTTTTTTTCAGTTCCACAAATCCCTGGACCCCATTTGTAATTCAGAGGCTGAAAAACAATTTTGGTTAGATTTTAGCACACACAAAAACGAAAATTACAAAACGAAAACTTATGGAAAAAACTGAAAAAGAAAAATCGATGCACTTTGAAACTGAAAGCAATAAAGAAAATTATACGCAGGCAGAGACACACAGACTGACAAACAGACACAGAGACAGAAACAGACAGTAAGAGATATGCACACAGAGAGAAGGAGAGAGACAAAGAGAGCCAGAGAAAGGGGATGAAGGGGGGGGGGGGGGGGGGGGGGCAGTCATAGAAGTATGCATATACTGTGCACAAAAATGTTGGTATCGCTGACGAACAGTAGCATGGTTGAAAAAAATCAAAGCTTACAGATACAAACTTGTCACTTCATAAACAAAAAATCCGTTCCAGTCACAATATTGTTTGTAACCCCGTCGACCACACAGCCTATATCAGAGCTGTTACCTTGTTACAGTTTAAATCTCAGATTAAAACTGTGCAAGTTTGTACATATTAATACAAGATTAAGAAACCGACCCCCCTTTGTTCATAAGATTTGGGGAAAATTGAAGTTATACACATTCAGTACTCGATAGTATACCTTGAAAACTGGGTAGAATATGACAAAACGTGTAGTGAAAATATGTTAATGAAATAAGCACGTATGTGCTTTATTACATCCAGTCCCCGAGTGTATGCGGATTTGTAAATTATGTCATCTGTTCCAACCGGCACACAATGGCCTACTCTTACAAAAACCGGAACAGGATTTAACGTGTGCGTCAGATGATCTGCGTGCGTTCGCACACGGGGCCTCGGTTTATAGTCTCATCCGAAAGACTTTTGGGGAGAGTGGAGTCTGCACTGATGTTAACTCCAGGGGAAAATATCCCCTTGAACAGGAATCGAATCCGGGTCGTCAGATTGCGAGCGCAATGTTATAACCACTAGTCTATCCCGTGTGTGTGTGTGTTGTGTGTTGTGTGTGTGTGTGTGTGTGTGTGTGTGTGTGTGTGTGTGTGTGTGTGTGTGTGTGTTGTGTGTGTGTGTGTGAGTGAGTGTGAGTGTGTGTGTGTGTGTTGTGTGTTGTGTGGTGTGTGTGTGTGTGTGTGTGTGTGTGTGTGTGAGTGTGAGTGGGTGGGTGGGTGGGTGGGTGTAATATGACCAACTGACTTCTGGTTGGCCTTTCGCTTTTGTGTATTTCAAACGCTAATTCCTATCTCTGTTGGGTTTTTGTTTTCATTCCTCGGCTAGAGCTCCAAGGTTCACCGTTAGTGAGATCTTGTGTATGCCATCGTTTTTTGCCCACCATGAAAATTCCGACTTCGGGGATGTATGCTGAGTAAGGTCGTGTTTCCCTAAACCACCCAACGCTGACGCGAGTCACAGAATCTTTAACATGCATATGGATATAATCTTGTTCCGCTGTTCGTAAGAGTAGGCCATTGTGTGCCGGTGGGAACAGATGACAGAATTTACAAACCTGCATACACACGGGTACAGGATGTAAAACAAATATAATTGCTTATTCCGTTATCCTCGATATAAAAGAATGAAATGTGAAAGAATCAAAAAAATAAATAAAAACGTAAAAAAAATAAAATAAATCTTCTACATGATATACACAGGGGAATGGACTGAAGACACTGGTAGGTCTGTACAAAAAAGTTGACCAGGGAAAATCGTAAAAAATGCTCACCCTTAATTCGCCAGACAACGCCGCCGAGATTCGAACCCACGACTTCACAGGTCTGTGGGACTGAAGTCGAACGGTCTTAACCACTTTGACTATAGGGTCTGTTGTTTCTATCATAAAACTGGGGCATCTGTGGTCGGCGGGGCTATAAACATGGTGTAGATGGCATTGCATGAAAACGGAGGATGAACAAATGTTGGACCCCAAAAAGAAAGAGGAGAGAAGAAGGGACAGACATGTACGTAGGAAGGAAAGAGCCAGAAAGAACTTAAAGCGGGAGAGATAAATATCGATTTTCCTCTATTTCTTTTCAAACGCTCACTATGTTTATAATCGGCCAGAGAAAAGTATTGATTATTCTGTTGCTTTTCGAAGGCTCCACTGTGTTGATAATTACCTCAAGAGAGAGTGTGAAATTGCCATAACTACACGCGCCAAAGTAAGATGTTTAAAAACGAAACAAGGACGGTGAGTTTGTGTACACATTCACACACATTGAGGTTATAGATTTCTTGGCAAATTAACCGTGTAGAGTAGCTGCTATGAAATGCTTCACATGGAAGGAGGAAGCATTCTAAAAACAAAATAACTGGAAATACGCATGTGTGCGCCCACACACGAATGCATGCACACAGTTTCAAATTATGTTTCTAATATCTGAAGCTTTTTTATCATTATTATTTAACCAGAAATATTCATAAACTTTCTGGTTCTCTTTCACACAGATAGATAGATAGATAGATAGATAGATAGATAGATAGATAGATAGATAGATAGATAGATAGATAGATAGATAGATAGATAGATAGATAGATAGATAGATAGATAGATAGATAGATAGATGTAACCTCAAACGCAATTTCTTCACGAATATGTAAAACAAAAACAAACTTAAGTATTAGAACGACGGACGCCATAGCCGAGTGGTTAAGCCCGTTCCACTTCAATTCCAAGGGACCATGAAGTGCTGGGTCCGAATCCCAACGGCATTTGGTGAATTAAATGTGGAGATTTTTACAATCTCCCAGGTCAACTTCAAGTGCAGACTTGCCAGTGCCTTGCCTTCGTGGAAATACACTTGCAGAAGGACAAATATGCAAGGTTAAGATCCCATTATTCATGTCAGCGTTCGGTGGGTTACGGAGACACGAACATGCCCAGCATACATCCCCGAAGTCGGAATGCAGCTACCTTCATGGCGGGCAAAAATGATCGCATACGTAAAATCTCACCATCACGGGATAGCCTAGTGGTTAGAACATTGCGCTCGCAATCTGACAACCCGAGTTCGATTCCCGTTCAAGGGGATATTTTCCCCTGGAGTTAACACCAGTGCAGACTCCACTCTCCCCAAAAGTCCTTCGGATGAGACTAATAACCAAGGCCTGTGTGCGAACGCACGCAGAACATCTTGCGCACACGTTAAATCCTGTTCCGCTTTTCGTAAGAGTAGGCCATTGTGTGCCGGCGGGAACAGATGACAGAATTCACAAAACCGCATACACATGGGGACTAGATGTAAAACGCACATAAGTACTTATTCCATTATCCTCCATATAAAAGAATGAAATAAACAAATAAATAAATAAATAAACCATTGATGAACCTCAGAGCTCTAGCAAAGGAACAAAGAAACTGAACTAAAACAAGGACACATCAATAAGATTTTTGCAAAGAAAAGGACAGTGTGTGTGTGTGTGTGTGTGTGTGTGTGTGTGTGTGTGTGTGTGTGTGTGTGTGTGTGTGTGTGTGTTGTGTGTGTGTGTGTGTGTGTGTGTGTGTGTGTGTGTGTGTGTGTGTGTGTGTGTGATTCCAAGGTGTAATCTTCAATCAGCCAGTTAACACACAAACTAGTGGAAAGCTGCACGATTGGGGTTTTTTGTTTGTTTGTTTGGGTTTGTTGGGGTTTGTTTTGTGTGGGGTTTTTTCGGGGGGGGGGGGGGGGTTCGTTTGTTTGTTTTTGTTTGTTTGTTTTGTGGGGCTTGGTATTGTTTTGATAGTTTGTTTGGTTGTTTGTTGTTTATTTTTGGGAAGGGGTGTTGTTTTGTTTTGGGGTTGTTGTTTTTTTGTTGTTGGTGGTGTTGGGGGTTTTTTTAGGGGTGAGGGGGTGGGGTGGGGGTCTTGTTGGTTTTTTGTTTGTTTTGGGAAGGGGTGTTGTTTTTTGTAACTGCTAACGTTATTTTTGTTGGTGCATTTTTGTTGTGTTTTTTTTAATAATTTGTTTGCTGTTGTAAGGAGTGGTGGTGGTTTGGACGTTTTTCTTTCTTTTTTTTTTCTTTAGTTTGCTATGTTTGGTGGGTTGGTTGGTTGAGGTAGGGGAGGGGGTTAAGGGAGAGGGCGGGGGGGGGGGGGGGGGGGGGGTCGGCGGTCGTGTTTGTTTATTGATGCTTCACACTTGGGAAACGTGATAAAATATTTCTTTTTTTTTAATTAATATTTTTTATAGTGTTCCAGTTTCTTATCATTATAATTTGTATTACTATCATTGTATTATTTTCATTACTGCTATCATTATTATTTTTCGTATTTTTTTTCAACAATAAAAGGTAAAGGTAAAGGAGTCCCATAACCTATAAGGTCGTAGGGGAGCGAGGCGTCAGAGACCTCACTTCTCTAGGGCCAGCATATTGAGGGCGGCGCCCATCTCCTCTCCCTCGCTGCTTTACCTTCCCTGACCCTAAAGAGGGTAGGTACCCATTTACAGCTGGGTGAACTGGGGGAACTGTACTGAAGCCAAGGCGCGCAAACGGTCACCCATCCAACTGGTAACCACGCTCGACGCTAACCACATTAACCAAGTGTGAAAAAAAAAGATCGGTACAAGGGACAAAACTGCGGCAATCAAGCAATCTAGCTGTAAGATTTCAGAAATGTTCTCCCTTGCCAAGTGGAGGACTGTGTGTGTGTTTGTTGATTTTGTGTTTGTTTTTGTTTTCTTTTGTTTTTTTATTCTTTTGTTTCCAGGATGATGGAATAAGCAATCCTGTACTTGTTTACGTCCAGTCCCCGTTTGTATGTAGTTTTGTAAATTTTGTCATTCATTCCCACCAGCACACAATGGCCTACTCTTCCGAAAAGCGGAACAGGTTTTAACGTGTAGGCAAGACATGTGTGTGTGCGTGCGCGCGCGTCCGTGCGTGTGTGTGTGATATTACAGTGAATATAATTGTGCCATTTAACCTGTAGTGATGTGAAACAATACTTGAAAACATGTTGAAGGTGTTGTTTTCGTTGTTGTAAGG
>CM054137.1:71552498-71584998 GCA_028751875.1 Rapana venosa | reverse complement strand
GCTCTGACCAGCAGTGGACACAATGACCGCCCAATTGAGATTTGTTCCCGTTTGAATTCACATTCATTTGAAATAGTCTCAGACCAAAGTGGCGTGCACACTCCAATATGCTTTTAAAAGACTAGCAATAACAGCTTAACTCCAGCCATGTTATCTGCACAAGCAGAAAGCACAACCCCCCTGAACAGCTAATTTAAAAAAAAAAAAGCAGTTGTGCAAAGTCTGTATTTTTCTCAGGAAAGTCAGTCAGTTGGACAGTCAAGTGCCAGTGGTGTGTGCTCACCACATACAGGAGAAATGGAAACATACAGGTTTTATTTATTTATTTATTTTATTCTTTTATATCGAGGATAATGGAATAAGCACTTATGTGCTTTTTTACATCCTGTCTCCGTGTGTATGCGGTTTTGTAAATTTTTTCCATCCGTTCCCACCGGCACACAATGGCCTTCTCTTACGAAAAGTGGAACAGGATTTAACGTGTGCGCAAGATGTTTTGCGTGCGTTCGCACACGGGGCCTCGGTTTATAGTCTCATCCGAAGGACTTTTGGGGACAGTGGAGTCGACACTGATGTTAACTCCAGGGGAAAACATCCCCTTGAACGGGAATCGAACCCGGGTCGTCAGATTGCGAGCGCAATGTTCTAACCACTAGGCTATCCCGTCCAGGTTACAGGAAGCAGTGTTCTTCTAAAGGAAGATGTTTTCCATTTATCAGATGGCCAAGATAAAGTGTAATAACAGAACAAAATCGCTGATATTTGCAACACAAAAGCAAAACACTCAACATGTTACTGGCAAAAGGGATTTTCAATTAACCCTTGCATGGGCGTAAAAACCGACTGAAAAACAGCTTCAAATGCAATAATAATAATAATGTATGGTATTTATATAGCGCTGAATCTTGTAAAGCAAACAAAGTGTTTGCATTCAAATCATTCACACACATACAACCTTCTACAAAGTATTAGAATTAACATATCTCAAATGTATGCTCACACAGGCATGCACACTCACAAAAACACGCGTGTGCGCACACGCTCACACTTTTAACATAATGCACATAAAACTAATTATGACCCTGACATAGTACATAGGAAGCAAAAGAGAAGGACATAAACTGCATGACTTAAAACACTCTACCATATACAACAAAAATATTATCTAAGAATTTAACATAAAGAGGATAGGTCAAACATGATTTAAACCATGTCCTTCAGGTCGTTATGATCAAAAATTGATACAGGCAGCAAGCTACACACATATCCCACCTTTCACTTGAAGGTGAAAAATAATGATGTGGGCATGGTTTGAAATGGATACATGCAACTAAATCACACAACTATCCAGATAAAGCTAAGAAATTTCAAGCCTCTAAAATTTTGAAACATTACAAGCCAAAAACACATTGCTGAACATGTAAACTTTGCGCTCATGACCTAAAATTGTGTACAAAAAAAGCAAAAGTAAAAGGAATATCAGGTTTTGGTAATCAAGTCTCGGAAAACTACCAAATATTAGGAATACAAAAATGTCAAAGATGTGATCAAGAAGAAGAGCAAAAAACCCAAAACCAGAATAAACCAGAACCCACCCCCACCAACAATAACAACAACAACAAACAAATGGATATAACACAGGAAACTGATGTATAGTTTCCTTTTAAATCATTTAAAACACTTACATACAATACACATCCTCACCATATCCCTTCACCACATAATATACTCATATATAAGGAAAACAAGAATAACCAAGCAGCCATTGGATTCAGAGCAAAGAAGTATAATAAAGACAAATTCCTCCCTTTCCCCCGGGCATAAACAGCATGTCTGGCTTTTTTTTTTTGAGGGGAGAACAACGTGGGTAAAGGGGCACCCCAATTTTGTGTCTGTGAAACTGATAGACTGATAGGCTACTTTTTGAATGTAAAAAAAGGGGAAAGGGGGCGAGACAGGCACAGAGAGAGAGAGAGAGAGAGAAGAGAGGGAGAGAAAAGAAAAGAAAGAGAGAGAGAGAGAAAACACAACAGATAAAAGGTGAAAAAATTATTTAAAATTTTTGTGCCCCATATTAAACACGGGTAAACGCACAACCCCGCTTCATAAAGGGAACTCGGGACAAAGACCTTGGCCAAATTTTTTAAATTTTAAAATTCACTGTTTTAAATTCGCACTCATTTGCATTTTTTGGACCCCAATTTTCACAATTTTAATCATTCTAAATTTTTTTTTCTTTTCCCCTTTTATTTCAGCTGCCACCGGTTTCCCCAAACCCCAAAACCCCCCAGCCTCCTTTTTGGGGCTAAAGGGGGGAGGTAGGCTTTTCCCCCCATCTCGACCAGCAGGCCCCAAAAACCCCCCCTTGAAATTTTTCCCGTTTAAATTCACTTTCATTTGAAAAGCCCTTCAGACCAAAGTGCGTGCACACCCCAAAAATTTTCCTTTTAAAAGACTAGCAATAACACCTTAAAACTCCACCAAATTTTAAACTGCACAAGCAAAACCCAAAACCCCCCCTGAACACCTAAAAAAAAAAAAAAAAAGCAGTTGGGGAAAAGTCGTATTTTTCTCAGGAAAGCCCATCATTTGGGAACAGTCAAGTGCCAGTGGTGTGTGCTCACCACATACAGGGGAAAGGGGAAACATACGGTTTTTATTTTTTTAATTTTTTTTTATTTTTTATTTTCGGAAAATTTGGAATAAGCATTTAAAGGGTTTTTTTTACTTCCTGTCTCCTTTGAAATGGGGTTTTTGTAAATTTTTTCCATCCGTTCCCCCCGGCACACAATGCCTTCTTTTTAGGGAAAAGTGGAACGGGATTTAACGGTGCGCAGATGTTTTGCGTGCTTTTCGCACAGGGGGCCTGGGTTTTAGCTAAATCCGAAGGATTTTTGGGGGACTTTTGGAGTCGACACGATTTTAAACCCCGGGGGAAAACACCCCTTTTTAAAGGGAAATCAAAACCCGGCCCGTCAAAATGCGAGCGAAAATTTTTCAAACCCAACTAGCTACCCCCGCCCATTTTACAAACCCAGTGTTTTTCTAAAAAAAAATGTTTTCCATTTATCAAAAACCCAAAAAAAAATTTTAAAAACAGAACAAAATCGCGGGATTTTTTTCAACACAAAACAAAACACCAAAAATTTTAACGGGGAAAAAGGGGGTTTTAAATTAACCCTTGAAAGGGGCGAAAAAACCGACTAAAAAAACACTTAAAAATGCAATAATAATAAAATGTATGGAATTTAAAAGCGCTGAATCTGAAAAAGCAAACAAAGTTTTTTCATTCAAATCTTTCAAAAACCCCCCAAAAAACCTCTACAAAGTATTAAAAATTTAACATATCTCAAATTTATGCCACACAGGCAGGCACACTCCCAAAAAAAAACGGTGGGCGCACAAAAAAAACCGCCACACTTTTAACATAATGCCATAAAACAAATTTAAATGCCCCTTTGCAAAGTAAAAAGGGAAGAAAAAGAGAAGGACATAAACGCATGATTTAAAACACTCTACCATATAAAAAACAAAAATTTTAAACCCAAAATTTTTTAAACCCTAAAGAGGATGGGTAAAACCATGAAAAAAAACCCAAATTTCCTTCGGGTCGAAAAACCCAAAAATTTTAAAACGGGCCACAAGCTACACACAACCCCACCTTTAAATTTTAAAGGGAAAAAAATAATGATGTTCCAGGGTTTTGAAAGGGATACATAAACCAAAAACACCCCCAACCAATCCAAAAAGCTAAAAAATTTTTTCAACCCCCAAAAATTTGAAACTTTCCCACCCAAAAACCCACATTGCTGAACATTTTAAACTTTTGCGCTCATGAAAAAAAATTTGGTTAAAAAAAAAAGGAAAAAAAAAAGTAAAAGGAATATCAGGTTTGGTAATCAATCTCGGAAAACTAAAAAATATTGGGAAAAAAAAATTAAAAGGAGTAAACAAGAAAAAGAAAAAAAAAACCCAAAAACCCCCAAAAAAACCAAACCCCCCCCCCACCAACAATAACAACAAAAAACAAACAAATGGATAAACACGGAAAACGGATGTAAAGTTTCCTTTTTAAATCTTTTAAAAAACATTTTACATACAAAAACACATCCTCACCCATACCCCCTTCCCCAAATAATAAACTCATATAAAAGGGAAAACAGAAAAAACCAGGCCCATTGGTTTTAAAGCAAAGAAGTATAATAAAAAAACAAACATTCCCCCCCTTTCCCCTTTGGCCCTAACACGCATGTACATGTGTTTTTTTTTTGGGGCAGAACAACTTTAAAACCTTTTCCCATAAAAAGAATAAATTCAGCAAGGGAAATTTCCCCCCCAGCATACAACATCACAATAATAATTTGGGGTCATCTAATACAGAAAAAAAAGAAAATAACACGACAAAAAAAAATAAATCAGAAAATTTTTTTGGGGGTCCCACAAAAAACGAAAAAGGGCCCAAAAACCCGCAAGAACAAAAAAAATCCAAAAACCAAACCCAAATTTACAAAAAAACAAAAAACCCCACAACCCTTGAAACCACACAACCACCCCACACACCCACACACACACACCAAACCCAAAGCGTTTTGGGGGTTGAAACCCAATCCCCCCCTAAATAAAACAATGTTTACACATGTACTCAAAAGAATTTAAAATTTGGGCCCAATTTTAATTTTTAATGACAAGAAAAAAAACAGTGACATTTAAATAAACCTTTTAAAGTTTACAATCCTTTTCTTACTTTATTCTGAAATATCTTTCAAAAGTTTTTTTATACTGTTTTTTTGCTTTTAATACATTTAAAATTTTTGGGGAGTTTATTCCATGGGCCAATGCCTGAATACAGGGGCTCGTTTTATATAGGAATTTTTCGGGGTTCTTGGAAATTTAAAAAATTTTTGGTTCTATTTTTGGTTAATTTTGAAAGTTTTTGGTAATTTTTTCAAGGGCATTTTCCCCCAAAATTTTTTTGCATAAACCCCAACTTTTGCTTTAAAGTGGGTTTTCGAAAGGGTCGGGACATTTTTTTTGCTTATAACCCTCAATTGTCGGGGTTTGCTTTTTTTTTAAAAACAATAAAATTTTTTACGCTCTTTTATTTAAACGGTGAAAAATTTTCAATTTCTTCCACTCCCGGAACCCAAATAGTTGAACGCATAGCCCAACGATTGGAAAGAAGGGCCCCCAAAAAAAATTTTTTTCGAGAATAATTATTAGAAATGTTTTTTTTTGAAAAATTTGAAGTACCTGTGACGGGCTTTTACCTAAGACATTATGTGATCACCCCAAGTCATATTTTTTCAATGGGACCCCCAAAATTTCATGTGAGTCAACTTTTTTAAAACTTTTCCTTTACCAAAAACCAAGGTTGAAACCTATCTTTCTTTTTGGGCCTTTACCCCTTCTGTTTCGTACATAACATTGGGGTTTTTGTGCTTTTAAAAGGACATGGGGTTTTTGAGTCCATAAATAAATTTCTGTCAATACTGTATTTTGTTTCGAGAAATCGCGGGAGTCGAATCACAAAAAAAAGAGAGTGGAATCTTTCACAAACTTTTTCACAGCTACTTTTAATAAAACGGGGGAAAAACATTTAATAGACTAAAAACAAGAGTGGCCCCCAATACTAAACCTTGTGGAAACCCCATATCAAAGGGGGGTATGTTCTGATGTTTAAATTTTTACAAAAACCCAAGTTTCTCCCCTATTAGACAAAAAAATTTTCTAGTATTTGGAAAAACCCTTCAGGGGGCATTTTGTACAATTCAATTTGCGCAATAACAAAGAAAGTTGATCCCCAAAAAATTTTTTTCAAATCAAAAAAAGGGGGCCATAAACTTATTTTTCATTTATTTTTGTGTAGAACTGTCAGTGAGAGGAGTTAGAGCAGTGTACGGGAATATTTTTTCGAAACCCTAAATTACCCTCTTTCAAAAACCCCTGTTTTTAAATAAAGTAAAATTAGGGATGTTTGAATGGGGTTTTCAAGGGGTTTAGATATACAAAAAAATTTTAAAATTTGGCCTGAAATTTTAAAAGGAGAAGAGCAGTCGCCTGTTTTAAAGGACGGGTTTAATTTTTCCCCTTTTTTAAAAACTTAAAAGGGAAAAAACATTTTTTCCCCAAATCCCAAGTTGTAAATTTGTCATTGTTTCAACAAAAACCCGGACTACGATTTTTTTATAATCCGAGCATCAAATCACTTTTTCTAAATTCTTTTGCTTTTTTTACTTTCTAATACGCAAAATTGCCCTTTTGGCGGAGATTAAATGGAAATTTTAATATGCTTTGATTTTAAAAAAATTTTGTTGTAGGTAAAAAAGTTCTTTTTCCCCTTAAATTGTCACATGTTAAATTTTTATTTGCTACTTTTAAAAAATTTGGCTTTTTAATTTTCACCAGATAAATTTTTTTAATGAACTGCTGATTTTTTCAAACATTTTTTTTATTACTTAATTTTTTTGAGGGCCCTTTCCCAAAATTCGGGTAAAAGTCACATCAAATTAACAACTTTTAAAAGAAAACTATTTTTGGGATCGGGTTTTTAAAAGGGAATTTCCCCCTTTATTCCTTTGTGTCCAAAAATTGTTCATTTGGGGCCATGGGTTTTCAGGTGGTTTCTTAATTTTTCCTCAGATTCATGCCCTTTTTTATCCCCTGGGGGTTTGGGTTTTTTCCCTTTAACCCTTTTTTTTTTTAAAAGGGGCATGGGTTTTTCAACCTAGAAAATGTGTTTAACCCCCAAAAATTTACAGCTTTTATTGGGTTTTCTGATTTGAATACATCCCTGTAATGGTAGGGTTTATCAAGGGCCCCCAAAAAAAATTATCCCAATTAAGTGTTTAATCGCCCGGGAAAGTTTAATTTTTTTGCCCCAAATTTAGGGAATTTTTTTTTCCCCCTTAAACCAAGGGACAGCAGACAGGATTAAAGATCGCTGCATCCCATACCAAACACAACTTTACTATTGTTTTTTCCCTTAGTGTAATAAAAGAACAATTAAAGTTACTGAGTTTTCTGTTATACCTGTGGGTTTAACAAAAATTTTTTTCCAGACCAAGCATCATTTAGTTTTTGATTTCCCCTTTCGGGTTTTGGATTTATAAAATCTAAGTTTTAAAAACTCCAAGAATTAAGTTTTTACAGTTTCTTCACCATTTCAGAAAAGGAAACTAAACAAACCATTAGTGGTTTTTGGGCGGGTTTCGGGATATGAAATTTCCCAACAAAATTTACTTTCTTTTCTTTTAATTTGATTTTTACCCAAAAACGATTCGAATCATAAAACATCAAAATTGTTTTAGGGCCTTTTACAGCTTTTGAAAGCAAAATATGTTTTTAAGCCCCGTAGTTTTTGGGTTTTTGGGGGGTCTTGGGAAAATATTTGGTACCTGGGAAAGTGCTTTTCTCATCAGTTTTTTTTTTGAAAAAAGGGGGGAAATTTAGCAAAACCAAACAAATTTAAACTCACCCCATCATTGAATAGTATCCCAGCAAAGTCAAATTTTTTTTTTGGTTTTCCCTTTTTTATGTTGAAGTAGCCTACTCCTAACCAAGTTTTTTGGGCCCCTTATCTGAGGGAAAGACATGACGTAAAAGGGGGGAATGCGCTAATAAAGCGTGTTAGAATTTTAGTTTTTAAGGGGAGCAAATGCACAAAGAAAAAAAAAACAAAAAAAACATAAACAAATTTTTTAAAAAAACCCAAAAAAAACACGTTTTTTAAATAAAAAACACCCACTAAATATACAGGTTGGGTCCGATAATTGCTCAAAAACAAAAAAATTTAAATAAATTAAAAAAAAAAATGTTACACAAACACACACTAATTTAGGGTTTTTATATTACAATGCAATGCAAAATCCACAAAGTTTAAAAAAAAAAATTCAGGGGACAGGAAAAATGAAAAATAATCAAATGGAAAAAATTAAAAGGGTTTTAAAAAAAATTTTCGCTAGGAAAAAGTAAAAATATTCCGGGTTTGTTGCTTTTAATTAACGTTATTCTCAAAAGTTTCTATCCCAAAATATTTTGTTCAATAATCAACTTGATAATTGACAAAAAAAAATTTCACTGTGTAAAACCTTTTTAAAAAACCGCACCCTTTCACCCCAAAACATTCCTGAAAGAGGAGAGAAAGGGGAGGTTGTGACCCGAGAGCCCGAGTCAGGGAAAAGAGGGTTTTAAAAGGGAAAATTAAAATAAATTTCAAAACCCGGTATAGAGGGGGACAACTGACAAAGGCCCTACGTAAAATTTTCATCAGTAGGTTATTCTCTTTGGTTAAAAATACACAAAATTTTTGGGAAAAAGGGGGGGGGGAAGGGGGAAAAGAAAAGTAAAGGTAACATCAAAAAATTCAAAGAAAAAAAAAAATTTAAAAAAATAAAAATTTCAAAATAATTATAGAAAAAAGTGGGTTTCCCCCATAATTTTTTCAAGGAGAAAAAAATATATTCACCCGCACATTGGCACACTCCTCCCCCCCCCCCCCCCCCCCCCCCCCGCCCCCCCCCCCAAACCCCCCCCCAACCCCCACCCCCACACAAACACATATACACAAGCCCACTACACACCTCATAGAAACCCCCCTATTCACATCTTCCAATATCCCAAGGGGTTTGGGGCAGTTTTATTAACAACCCCATAATTTTTCTGTTTTGGATTTTGATGGCCTTTCCCTTTTGTCGACCCCGGGGGGGAAAAAAGGTTTTCCCGGGTTGTCTGGGGAAAGGGAAAATCATTATCAGGTTTCCCCCCCCCAGGGGGGGATACTTTTAGGGCGTTTGGGAAAAGGACAGGGACAAAGAAACCGAAAAAATGTTGTCCCGTCATGGGGGGTACCGTTTCCACAACCCTGTACCCTTTTATTTTGGTGTCACAGTACATCCCTTTTTTGGGGGCCCCCACTGGGTTTGTCGATTAAGCAAAAACCCCCTTTCCCGAAGGGAGGCGTGTCCCCAGATTGGCGTCGATCATTAACCCCTCCCCCGGCGGGGCGTCCAAGGGGAGGGAAAGGGGTGAGGAGGCATGTATTTTGGCCCTGGGAAACACTTCCCTTTTTCAGCCTTTCCCAATCTTTTGAAGAAAAAGGGCCCCCTGTAACGGTTTTGATTCCCACGTGGGAAAACCACACCCCGATAAGGGGGGAAAGGGGGGCGAGACAAAAAGGCCCCCTGGGAAAAAAGTGGGGCCGGAAAAAGTCCCAGGCATGACAGGTTTAAAGACTGGGTTTGGGTGGTGTTGGCATTTTGTTGTTGTCCCCAAAGAACCCCAAAACAGAGCCACCCAACAGTAGTGTGTTGAAATGGTTGGGGGCAGATTTCTGCCAAAAACATTTTGGGGGAAAAGGCGGGGGGGGCTTTTTTTTGTACCGGGACTTAGCCGGTTTTCGGGCTGGTTTTTGAATTTGTTGGGGTGGGGGGTGTGAATGAAAAAGTAGGGTGGGGGGCAAGAATGGGTTTGGTTTTTTTACTTGATTTTTTAGTCAAATGGGTGAAGTGAGAATTTGTAATTTTTCTGCAAGAAATTTGGCTGCTTTTAGTCGTGTGGGGGCAAAGATGAAGAGCTGATTTGTTTCCATTTGCAGTGGTTTTTTCTGCAGTGGTTTAAGTGAATCTGTTTTCAATTTTCGAAAGAAAATTCAAAACGAATTAAACATCTAAACTATAATTTTTTTTTCTGTTTGGGGGGACAGTTTTTAGCAGGGGGAAAACTCCCGTTTTGCATTTGTCTGTCATCCACTGAAAGATTTACTGTTTTGGGAGCAAGAGAGCTGTAGTTGTGTCTTGGTGCTTTTTTTGACATTGCTTGACTTCTTTGATATGAAGCTTTTTTGCGTTTCTTTTTAGGTTTTTGCTGGGAAATTTTGGCTGTTTATAGGCGTTGATTTTATTTTAAACTGCCTTTCTGATTTTTATGGAGTTTTTTTTAAAATTTATCCCCTGAATCAGAGGTGTTTTGGGGGTTTTGTTCTATCTTTGTCCCTTTTTGCAAAAGTTGAAAATTTAAATGATGTATTTTTCCCTCATGTTTGGGGATGGGGAGGGTTTTCAGGGTGATTTAAATGTAAGATGGTTTCTGTAGGGAATGTTAGACCTCTAGTGTAAGGTTTTGCGTTGCAGTGTAAGGGGCCCTTATAAGGTGAGCGTTGGCGTGGGGGGAAGGGGCTTGGGTGGGGAGGGGTAAAGTTGGGGAGTTTTGGAGGTAAAGGGAAAGGGAAAGGGGGGGTTTTGGGGGAGCAGGGAAACTTGTTGGGAAAAAAAGGGGTTTTAGGAAACAATAGGGGGCCCTGGGAAAAGGGGGGGGGGTTATTTACCTCTGAGGGGGGGAGGGGGGGGGGGTGAAGTATCCTTAACAGGGGAAAGAGATCTGGAGAGGTGTAGGGGGTGGGGGGGGTGGGGCAAGGGAAATCGGGAAAGGGAGGGTGAATGAAGGGGGCGATGGAAAGGGAAAAAATTGGGGATTGGAGGGCTGTGGATTTTGGGGGGAAAATTGGGTAACTTAAGGGGGTAGAAAGAGACTGGTTTAAGGGGGGAAAGAATGGTCCTCAACAAGCACCAACTGGGGGGGTGGGGTGGGAACACTGAAGATTTTCCCGTCCTGGGTGGCCGTGGATCATGGGGTTTTTGGGGACCGATTTTTAAAGTACTTTTTGGGGATTTGCTATCGGGTTAAATTCGCCAAAAACATTCACAAAGTTTTTAGAGTACAAACTCCCTTTTTCGAAACCCAAAACTGGCACACAAATTTCCCCGGATCAAATAGTGTCCCCAAAAGTGATATATGTTGGAAAGGGCCCAAAATTTTTTTCAGGGGCTAAAGAAACTTTGTAAAGAAAAGTGCCAAAATTTACTTGGAAAAGTTGGGGTTAAATTTTGTTTGGCACAGTTATGTTTTCAATTTTTATCAAAATTTCCTAAAGATGGGGAGATACCTTATTGGCTGATATTTACCACAAAATCCCTGAAAAAGACGCATCTCCCCTAAAGGGGAATTTTTAAGGGGGGGTTTTTCAAAAAATCCCCTTATAGGGGCTTGAGTGGGCTTATAGTCCATGTTTAAAACTTTAAACACTCTGGGCAGTAGTGGAACCCATCTTTTGGGGCTGGGAAAATAAAATGCGGTGGCAAACAACATCTAAAATCATTATTTTTTTAATAACTGATACTGAAAGAAAGAAAAAGGGAAAAGAACCCCTTTTTTTTTTTAAAAGAAAAGAACAAGAAAAAAAGAAGAAAAAAAGGGCCTTCGCCATGACTTCATTTCAATTTTTAAACAGTTTTCACCCGAGCACCCGGCATTGTTTTATGGAAACCCTTTACCAAATTTAAAATTTGAAAAACTATAGGGTATGTACAACTACAGTGACACTACAGTACACTGTGTGATGTTGAGCCTTGGTAGGCCTAGTAAGAAAGGGCACACAATACCTTAGCTGTGTTGTAGTCTAGGCCTAATAGGCCACTAGGCTAATGATGTAACACACTTGAGACTGGCTGACAGAAAAGAGGCCAACATCAATGATGCAGGACACAGGGAAGGAGGGTCCCCAGCACACATGGTACACACACACCCAGAGGTGTTACAGCACAAAGGTCCACCACTTCACCACATCACAGCTCTTTGTTGGAGACCAAATCTTTGTAATGAATTCGTCAATATCTCACATTTGCACTGATTTTTATAACCAGAAATTTAACATTTTGTTCACTAATGAAGACTGAATCCTTTAGTATAATTTTGTATAATTTTTAAATGAATTACATTTGATCAACTATTAAACAACAAGCCTTCTCTGGTGAGCCTCTCCTGGCACAGGCCAGTTGCGCGCACGTGCGCGCGCGCGTGCGTGCGTGTGTGTGTCAAAGTCAAAGTCAAACTTTTATTTTCAGATGGTACATTTTGTGTGTGTGTGTGTGTGTGTGTGTGTGTGTGTGTGTGTGTGTGTGTGTTGTGTGTGTGTGTGTGTGTGTGTGTGTGTGTGTGTGTGTGTGTGTGTGTGTGTGTGTGTGTGTGTGTGTGCAGGCCTGTCACCTTATATCAACATGACTAATTCCAATAAGATTCAGCTCATATTCAAAATCAACAACAGTCAGTACCTTCAAATCTTCAACACAGCCTATCCTAATAAGAAAAATTGAAAGACAGACAGACAGACAGGCAGACAGACAGAAAAAGAAAGACAGAAAGAAAAAGAAAGAAAGAAAGAATGAATGAAAAGAAGAGAAAAGAAAAGGAAAGAAGAGAAAAGAAAAGAAAAGAAAGAAAGAAAGAACAGAAAAGAGAAAAGGAAATAAGAGAAAAGAAAAGAACGAACGAAAGAAAGAAAGACAGAAAGAATGAAAGAAAAGAACAGAAAAGAGAAAAGGAAAGAAAGAAAGAAAGAGAGAGAGAGAGAAAGAAAGAAAGACAGAAAGAAGAGAAAAGGAAAGGAAAGAAGAGAAAAGAACAGAACAGAAAAGAAAGAAAGAAACAAAACAAACAAACAAGAAACAAAGAAACAAAGAAAGAACGAAGAGAAAAGGAAAGGAAAGAAGAGAAAAGAAAAAAAGAATAAGAAAAAAGAAAAGAACAAAAAACCCATCCAATCACAAATGTTTCCTTCATGATTTAATTCCTTCAAGTCCATAAAAACAGGCAGTGCTGAAGTTGCCATCCAATCTGCTTGATTTCTCATCCCCGTTTGACCCACACACAAAAAAGCGTAAAAAGATAACGAACACTTCAAAGTATAAAAACCAATACAAAAGAAAAAGTGTCATACTGGCAAATAACACAGCCAAATGAACACCGTGTGTCTATTCCAGCGATTTTCAATATCACTACCTGGTCGCCAGAACAAAACAATACATAGGGAAAAAAATGATACATGTAACGTATAAAAAAAAAGAAATATCTGTAAATATGTGCATGCAAAAAAGGCAGACGAATGGACTGTGGACGGCAAAAAGGAAAGAGGCCTATGCCATCCCAGTTTTTTACAAAGTTTCACTGCCTGGTCGCCACAACATAACACTCACAGTACAGGCAAAATGTCATATCATGGAAAACCACATAAATAGTCAAGACATTTCTTGACTTCCAGACAAGAATGGACTGTGAAAGCAGTTAAACAAGAAGAGGAGATAATGATAAAGATGAAGACAAAGACAAAGAAAACGGCGATAGAACAGAGAAAATACCTTGCACATAACTTTCAAATGGTGGGGGTGTTTTTTTTATAGCATACTGAGTCTGATAAGCCCCACACATCCTCACATTTTTTGTTTTTGTGTTTGTTTGGGGGGGGGGGGGGAGGAGCTTTTCACACCTCTCTTAGTCGGTTTTTGGTATTCCAAATAAACGGTAAAATTGCTTACCAATAATACTCCAGAATATATTGAAACTACTTGTATCCATCTGCATGAAAGTAGGTTTTACCCATGAGTGTAGCTAATTGCTCAGTGGTCAGAGCACTCACTTTCCCCAAGCTAAGGTTAAGCAGCATTGAGCCTGGTTACCAAGTGGATGGGTAACCGTTGGCTTCAGTACAGTCCCCCAGTTCACCAAACTGGAAATGAGTACCTGCCGTCTTTACCTCTCGAGGGTCAGGGAAGGTAAAGCAGCGAGCGAGAGGAGATGGGCACCGCCCTCAATTTACTGGCCCCTAGACAAGCTGAGGTCTGCCTCCTAATTGTGTGTTTTCTGCATTCTTGGTCCATTCTCTGCCTATTTTTAATTGCAGAAAGACATCAAAAGAGAACAATCTCTCCCATGTCCGATGTGCTGGGCCTGCCTGGTCAGGTGAATAACGGCAATACAACACGTTTTTGCTCATATGACAGGTAACAATAGTTGCTGTCTTACCGTTCCACAACGAAGAAGAAGGCTTTCAGAGCTGCTGCACTCTGGGTCAGCCCTCCATCACCACCACCACGACAACAAACAAACCAAAACATCATCCCCACCACCACCAACAACAACCAAACAGGTAAAAGGGTAAGTGTCCCATAATCAATGGGGTCGTTGGGGAGCGAGATGTCGGAGACTTAAAACTTCCCTAGGGTCCAGCATATTCAGAACGGCGCCCATCTCCTCTCCCTCGCTGCCTTACCTTCTCTGTCTGTTGAGGCCAGGTACCCGCTTACAGCTGGGTGAACTGGGGGACTGTACTAAAGACAAGGCGCGCAAACGGTCACCCATTCACTTGGTAACCATGCTCATTGCTGCTTAACCTTAGCTTGGAGAAATTGAGTGCTCTGACCACTGAGCTTTCCCGTCCCCAAAAAACAAAAACAAAACATTAAAAAACCACAATACTTCTCAGGGGAGGATGGGGGGTCTGAGACTTCTGGGTTAAAATTTGAAAGGCTTTCAACATGTACATTTTCTTTATGAGTGAAAATGTGTAATTAGAGTATGGGCGGGTGAGTGGGTGCATTGGTTGGTTGGTTGGTGGTTTTGACACGCTCAAGTCGAGTATGCCTGTGTGGTTAATATACACAGAAGAGACACAATCCCACCTGACTCGAAAACAGGAAATTTCAGAAAGACATTTTGAACGTCCAAAATTGGAACATATAATACATTGATATAATCATTTTTGCAAGAAGATTATTTTCCAGCATAGGTAAAGAGAATGCAGAAGATCCAAATAATGAAAGGGATAACAATTCTCTGCTACTTTTTTTGAATAAGACTACTCTTCTGAACAACCAAACCAATCAACTCTTTCAATGAACAAAACATCGACGATTCTTAGCACACAGGCTTTAGGACTTATACTCAGAGCATGGTTTTGCACTGCTGATATTTCCGCGTAGAAATCAATGTCTATCTATTAAAAACAAAAAAAGAATTATTGTTTCATTAAACTATGAGAAAGTAGTCTATTTCATAATGTGAACAAGATTCTTTTTAGTGGCGAAACAGGATTCGTCAGGAATATGATCAAGAACTTGATATTGCTACTCACAGATCCTGTATATGCTGAAGTCATATCACAAGCTAGTGTTGGGGGGTAAAAGGTAAAGGTAAAGGAGTTCCATAACCTATAAGGTCCTAGGGGAGCGAGGCGTCAGAGACCTCACTTCTCTAGGGCCAGCATATTGAGGGCGGCGCCCATCTCCTCTCTCTCGCTGCTTTACCTTCCCTGACCCTAAAGAGGGCAGGTACCCATTTACACCTGGGTGAACTGGGGGAACTGTACTGAAGCCAAGGCGCGCAAACGGTCACCCATCCAAGTGGTAACCACGCTGGATGCTGCTTAACTAGGCTGGGGGAAAGCGAGTGCTCCGACCACTGAGCTATCCTGTCCCGTTGGGGGGAGGGGGGCACAATAATAGCATTTCACATTCTCCAAGGAGATTCTCTAGCGTGCAGAACTTCTTTCGTACACGTTAAAGCTCACTCTGCCTTTCGGAAGAGTAGGCCATGGCGTGCCTACGGTAGAACTGGTGACAAAACTGGAAGGAAATAAAAACAAAAAAGCATGCACACAGGTGTCGTGTTTAAGACATAATCCCCGAAATCAGAATGTGGCTACCTTCATGGTGGACAAAGACGGTCACAGTCACACACACACACACACACACACACAAACACAATCTCATAATTCGGTGAACATCGAGCTCTAGCCGAGCAACAACAAAATAATAATAATAATTATAATAATAATAATAATAATTGTGTTATAGTGTGCACTTTGCGCACTATAATGTTTGAACTAAACCCCTCTTTCCTTCCCCTCTCCCCCCCCCCCCCCCCTTTAGAAAGAATTATTCAACTTGGTTAGACTTCATGATTTGCTTATAGTTAGGTTTCTTTGTCAACCTCTAAGTTACAGTGTGCTGTTTGGACAAACAAACCTCTCAACTGTTTGTATACCCATGGTTGTGGGCTGGGAGACCTAGCATTTCACCAGGCCTGTGTACTGTTACACATTCTCTCATGTTAAGTGTCCAGCATGTCTCTGTGAGCTAGAAGATGGGCAACTGGGTGTGATGGTGTAGCTAAGTGTTCTCAATGTAGGCCTATTAGAAGCTGGTGGCTCAGCCTTTGTCAGCTACAGTGGAGTCCTCTCTATTCATGGCCTGAGTCCTTGTTGTAGCCTAGAGTGTCCAGTGGAACAGTGATGTGGTAAACACTTCAGAGCTTGCTACAGCTAGTCTTATTCAACAGGCTTGTGGTGGGGCCTCTTTCTTGTTGAATAGCATCCCCCTTCCCCTCTCTTATACCCCCCCCCCCCCCCTTTCCTCTATTGGACCAGCAGATTTGTCATGTAGATGTGTGGTTAGGATTTGTTCATCTCAGTTTCCAAATGTATTCATTGGTCAGTTGGTCCTGCAAGTGAACCAACATAACAGGGTGTACATGGCATTTTAAAGTCTTTCTCTTGCTGGCTGTCTGAGGCAACTTTCTTCTTGAGTTAGGCTGCGTGTGGTGAAACGACAGAATGACTTAGAAGAAAACAGCAGTTTTCTTCTCCTGCTTGAGCTGTGTGTGTTGTTGGTAGATAAAAATATAAAGTGTTACCATAACACCCCTGCGTGGCCTCACATCATTCCTTTGAGTGTGGAGGGCCAGTGTCCTAACATCCCTTATCCCCGAACCTTCCCTCACCCTCCAACAATTGGCGTCGCCGACAGGATAGCAGGTTAGTTTTTAGTTACCATAACACACACAGCTCAGCAGACTACCATGGCGTATGAGGCGATGAGATGGTGGTCCCCGCCTGAGCTGCAGCACTTTTCTGGTGAACTGACAGACCTGTCAGTGGAGGACTTCTCCCTGGAAGTGGAGCGAGTCCTGGCAGCCTACCCTATGAGAGAGGAGATGGCTGCCTACTTCATCTTCAGCCATCTGAAGGGTGTGGCTCGAAGAGAAGTAATGCTGCACACGATTGAAGATACCAACACCCCAGAGAAGATCATCAACATCCTCAGGGCTGTGTTTGGTGACAGGCGACGGATCACCACTCTCCTGTCTGCCTTCTACGGTCGGGACCAGCTGCCAGAAGAGTCGGTCCTGGACTACTCTCACGTGTTAAGGGGCCTGGAAAGGATCATCCACATGAGAGAGGCGGACGCCCTTGCTGATTACCTGCTGAGGGACAGGTTCATAGAGGGACTTTTCAACCCAGAGTTGAGAAAGGAGCTACGCCATTGGGTAGGGAGGAAGCCCCTAGCCACTTTCTTCCAGGCCAGGGATGAAGCGCTCAGGTGGTTGAGTGAGGAAGAGGAACAAGAGAATGCGACTGTGCAAAGTGAACTGACATTGACTCTAAAGGAACAAGTATCAGTGTTAGAGGATAAGGTTAAATCGTTGCAAGAGTCAGTTCTGTCAGTTGGGAATAATGTTTCTACTGGAAAAGGAAATGTAGAAAGAGAAGAAGCGTAACAAAAACAAAACTGTCAAAGTAGTCCCAGTTCTGAGAGATTTCAACACCCCAGAGTACTGGTTTGAAGGGTTCTAGACACTAACAGATAGCGTAAGGGATAGTGTGTCTTTGGATAAGATGAGGAAGGATCCTCTGCTAGCTTCAACTAGCATGGAGGATGACGAGTCACAGGAGGGTGAATGGGTTGCTGCTGCCTATTCACCCAAACCAGGTATTTCTGGTTCTTCCCCCACAAGGAAGGGTAGTGGACAGAGTGAAAAGGTGTCCACGGCTGTGACTGAAAGATCTTTTAGATCTTTGAATGAATTGGTAAGGGCCAATTGGCAAGGAAGCATTGTCTCATCCAGAAAGACAAGGACCTAGGCTTCCAGGGCCTGATGTGGGTTTATCCCATAAGGTTCCTGACAGAGGAAGTGGTTGAGGAAAGAGTCATCACTGTGTAGAGACAGGTCTATGTTGAATAGGAATCATCACATTCCTGCAAGGATTTCAGCTTGTGCTTAACTGACAGTGTATGGCTGTGATTGCTAGTTTAGGATTTGTAGTTGTGGTAACTATGAATGCTATTTTTTTTTTGCTTTCAGGATTGTGTTCATGCTTAAGAATGTTTTCTGTATGTGTTACTTTTGTGTTGCAAATGGCTTGATTTTGCAGGAAATTGTCATTGTATTACATATGGTTTATGATTATATTGGTTAGTATAGAATATGTAACTGGCTTTTTGTGTTTGCTAATGGTAACAGTGATTTAGGAGCCCTTGAGAAAAATATGGTAAGATGAGTATGGCAAATGGTATTTTGCTGGGTAAATCTAGTGCTGTCACTTGTGAAGTTTGTTATTGAAGCATTGGTTTTGGAGGAGGCCCAATCAGTATGGGTCTAATTGGCAAATCTTATAGTTTTTGTAAACTTTGTTTGGAGTTTCTGAGTTTGGTTAGTTTCTGACAGTTGTTTGGTTTATTTCTCAAAAGAGAATGGATTTTCAGCATGTCTATTTGGTAGTTCCTTGATCTGATTCAGAGCATGCAATGAGGACATTGCATTTTAAAAGCTTGGGGAGTGTGTTATAGTGTGCACTTTGCGCACTATAATGTTTGAACTAAACCCCTCTTTCCTTCCCCTCTCCCCCCCCCCCCTTTTAGAAAGAATTATTCAACTTGGTTAGACTTCATGATTTGCTTATAGTTAGGTTTCTTTGTCAACCTCTAAGTTACAGTGTGCTGTTTGGACAAACAAACCTCTCAACTGTTTGTATACCCATGGCTGTGGGCTGGGAGACCTAGCATTTCACCAGGCCTGTGTACTGTTACACATTCTCTCATGTTAAGTGTCCAGCATGTCTCTGTGAGCTAGAAGATGGGCAACTGGGTGTGATGGTGTAGCTAAGTGTTCTCAATGTAGGCCTATTAGAAGCTGGTGGCTCAGCCTTTGTCAGCTACAGTGGAGTCCTCTCTATTCATGGCAGTTTTCTTCTCCTGCTTGAGCTGTAAGTGAGAATTTCTCTTTTTGATCGAATATTGTGACTAGTTCAGTGAAAGTGTGTGTAGTTGCTTTACACATGAATATTGGCTAAAGTCATGAGACTTTTATTAATTACTTGTGTGATCTTGGCATTTATTCCGTAATTGGATGTTCATGTGAGAAGTGGAATTTTATGAGTAAGTAATTATTTGATGCATGTATTATGTTGAGATGAAGTTTGTAAACTGCACTGATCAAAATAGTGTGGATTTGGTAACAGAGCTATTGGGATAGAATACTATATAGCAAAGTTGAATTGAGATAAAGAGTTGACTGCTCAAAGAGTTCAACTTGAAGACTTGAAGGTTAAGACTTGAATGCAGTACAGGACTAGGCCTAGCTAGGCCCTTGTAGTCATTGCCCTAGTAAAAGTAGGCAATTCAACAGGAAGGTGTCACTTGGTGTATGGTTAGTTATTTGTGTCAAAAGTGGTTAATTTGTATGTGGTTTTGTGACATTAGATTGTGCCTGCTTTCTCTCTCTCTCTCTCTCTCTCTCTCTCTCTCTCTCTCTCTCTCTCTCTCTCTCTCCCCTCTCTCTCTCTCTCCTGCTACAATATCCATGGGGTATGATAGGGGCCATGTTGTGAAAGATCTTAGTAGAGACTAAGTTCTGTGGACATTATTAGGATAATGTCAGTTGAGAGTATTGAAAGAATTTTCCGAGTTACTTTGTAGTCTTTGGTTGTCTGATTTACAACTGTATACTCTCTATTGGTTCCCTAGGTTTAACTTGGTATTTTGGTGTTAGTGATGAAAGGAATTCGGGTTTCTTACATTCGGCTAGACGACAATATAGCTATTTTGCTGTGTGTGCCTTTCATCATTGATGTGCCTAGTTAAATATGGATAGAGTAGTTACCTGAATTTTATCTTTGTTTCAGGTGTGTGTTGTTGGTAGATAAAAATAAAAAGTGTTACCATAACACCCCTGCGTGGCCTCACATCATTCCTTTGAGTGTGGAGTGCCAGTGTCCTACCATCCCCTTCCCCCCAACCTTGTTCACCTTCCAACAATAATAATAATAATACTTACATACATGGTCTGCTTTTCCCCATACAATGACAGTTGAACATAAGTCCTACAGTCACTATTGCTTAAGTACCAATATTTTCTCTACACACACACACACACACAAACACAAAAACGAACCTAAAGGTAAAATAGCAGCTTTTCACTCACTCAGGCTAAGAGGGGAGGGGTTTAGTGGGGGGGGGGGGGGGGTTAAGTTTTGCACATTCTGACCTTCCCATCTCCATTGAAGGAGACCAATGCAAACAGAGCAGAATGTATCTGGTGGCTAGGCCCTGCCCACTCCACAGCCCTACTTCAAGTAGTCGGTGAACGTTCTTACGTCCACGACGTCGGAAAAACCTACCGCTTCTTGAACACTGCTCATTATGTCAGCTAACCTCGTGCTCTCCCTTTCCAACAGACAAACCGTGCCACGGTTCCCGGAGGCCGGCACATCACCACTGGGCCCACCTTCTTCAGCCTGACAGGCTACGACGCGTCTGGGGTTGAAGCGGAAGGTTCTCCACTGCCTGGAGGCTCTGGCCAGGTCCAGGAGATCGTGGTCATGGATGCACATGTTGAGCACCACGTGCTGCCATCCGGGGCAGACGCCCACTATGTCCTTCACACTTCCCAGATGCGCTGGGTTCCTGTCAGGACCGACCACGTCGGTGCCTATGAACAGCTCGACGTGACGAAGCGTGCTGCCGTGGCGGTGACACAGTCGAAAAAGGTCGGCTATCGTTTCCTCATCGGCGGTACGGGAAACGACCCCCAGTTTGGTCAAGGGAGTCTGAAGGTGGATGGCACCGCCCAAGTCCGGCAGCTTATCATCGACCAGGCTACACTCCACGGTCAGAAGAGGGCTGGCTGTGACCAGCTTGCACCAAGCTATGGGGGACAGTTGAGGGATGGTGAAGGGTTCACAGGAACCGTGCTGGATCACCAGACGCTGCAGCGGTTTCTGCAGCCCAGCAAGGACACAGTGGGACAGATCCAGCAGCAGCTCGTCGCTGAGGTTGGTGATGTCCAAGTGCAGCTCCCGAAGATTGGGGAAGGAACAAACCAGATCAACGGTAGAAAAGGAAAGCTGGACCATCCCCAGATTATCTTCGGGCGCTGGGGTCGTGCAGAGGACGAGCTTCTTGAACAGCGAATGGCATTTCTGGGACATGGCAAACACGTAAAAAAAGTGGGAATTAAATCGGCTTGCATTCGAGATATCAGGCTGCTTCTCCCAGTCAGGCTCGACACTGTTCTTGTGCAGAGGGAATTGGCAAGAGACTTCCACATTCTGACTCAGTTTCTCCAGGGCAGTGTACAGAACATACGGTTTCTGCGGACCGGAAAACTCGCGCGTTTCAGTGAAGAGGAAGTCACAGGGACTGGCCTTGACATAGTCGACGTTGGAGTTGTCTCCCATTAGAGGGCGATTACCAGCCTTCTTCATCTCCACCATCTTAGAAAGAACGTTATCAAAGCGCAGGTCCAGCCTCTTGAGCAAGCCTCTGACAGAAAGCTCTATCAAAGCTTCCATCGATCTCGTTTCGATGTAGATAGAGCTGACCACGACCGTCACGTTCTGCAAGTACTGCCCGTACATGCGGATCATGATCCAGTACCAGGTCGGCAAGCCTTTGACAATCCTCCCTCTACTCAAAGAGGAAGGGTCATCCTTGTCCACATACAACGTGACGTCTCTCCACGACGAGGACCTCTTCATCAAGGCCGACAACCGCGAAGAGCAGCAGGCCAGCCGGCACCGGTCAGTCACGGAAAGCCTTTTGAAGACCCTTTCCAGCACCAAATCGGGTAAGTCGCTTAAGTCAAGGGGTGCGGTGGTTTCTCCTGTGGTTTCTTCTGCGGATGGAGCCGGAGAAGTGTAAGAGGAGGAAGAGTGGCCCTCAATAGCATCAATGTCTGTGGCCTCCATTTCCGCCAGACAGAAGATCTACCTAGGAATTGAAGAGTATTAAAGCTGTGAACTCCTTTGGACTGGACTTTGTATGCACACATACACAGACCACTGCTCTCTCTCTCTCTCTCCCCCTCTCCCTGTCTCTCTCTCTCTCTGTCTCTCTCTTTTCAGCCTGGGGCAGTCTGCACACAGAGTATACACACCACAAGTCATTAGGGAGGAATCTTCATACAGTTGCGAGTTGGTCTCATACTTTTCTACTTTAGTGGGGTTTTCGGGGGGGGGGGGGGGGGGGGGGTTATGTGTTCTGTACTTGGGGTTTTTTTTTCATTGTCTGTTTCGTAGTGGGGGTGGAAGATCAAAACATGTATTCAACTGGACGACTGACACATCTATTTATTCAACTCAAGTTCAACACATGTATTTCTTTGTTCAATGGAAAATCAACACATCTATTTGTTCAGTGGAAGATCAACACATATATTTGTTTTTACAATGGAAGATTAACACACCTATTTGTTTGTTCAATGGAAGATCAACACATCTATTTGTTTGTTCAATAAAAGATTGGGAATGGACATTAAACAAAAACAAAAATCAATAAAAGATCAACACATCTATTTGTTTAACTGGACGATCAACACGTCTTTTTTGACAGCACTTTTTATCATTCACTCACACTGTACAGCATAATACTGTTATCTTCACCTTGTATAACTGTACAGACAATATTGACATCTTCACCTTCTAACAAGATCAACACATCTATTTGTTCAATGGAAGTTCAACATATTTACTTGTTCAATGGAAGATGAACATATCTATTTGTTCAATGGAAAATCAACACATCTGTTTGTTTGTTCAATGGAAGATCATAACCTCCGTTTGTTCAATGGAAAATCAACACATCTGTTTGTTCAATGGAAGATCAACACATCCATTTGTTTGTTTAACTGGAAGATCAACACATCTATTTGTTTGTTCAATGGAAGATCAACACATATATTTGTACAACTAAAAGATCAACACATCTGTTTGTTTGTTCAACTGGAAGATTAACTCATCTATTTCTTCAATGGAAGATCAACACTATATGTTCAATGGAAGATCAACACATCTATTCGTTCAACTAGAAGTTCAGCTCATCTATTTGTTCAACTGGAAAATCAACACATGTATTTGTTCAACGTTAGATCAACTCATCTATTTGTTCAATGGAAGATCACTTCATCTGTTTTATCAATGCAAGATCAATACATCTCTTTGTTCAATGTAAGATTAACACATCTTTTTCTTCAATGGAAGATCAACATATCTGTTTGTTAAATGGAAGAACAACACATCTATTTGTTAAATGGAAGATCGACACATCTGTTTGTTCAATGAAAGATCAACACATCTATTTGTTTCTTCAAATGGAAGAGCAACACATCTATTTGTTAAACGAAAATCAACACATCTATTTGTTTGTTCAATGGAAGGTTAACACATCTTTTTTTTATGGAAGATCAACACATCTGGTTGTTTCATTTGAAAATCAACACATTTATTTGATTGTTCAATGTAAGATCAACAAATCTATTTGTTCTTTCAATGGAACATCAACATATCTATTTGTTCAACTGGAAGATTAACACATATGTTTTTTTTGTTGAACTGAGAGATCAACACATCTATTTGTATGTTCAATGGAAGATCAACAATCTAATTGTTTGTTCAACTGGAAGATCAACACATCTATTTGTTCAACTGGAAGTTCATCTTATCTATTTGTTTGTTCAATAGAAGTTCAAAACATCTATTTCTTCAGTGGAAGATCACCTAATATGTTTCTTAATAGGAAGATCAACACATATATTTCTTTGTTCAACTAAAAAATCATCACATCTATTTGTTTGTTCAATGAAAGATCAACACGTCTAATTGTTCAACTTGAGGATCAGCATATCTATTTGTTCAACGGAAGACCAACATATCTATTTGTTCAACTGGTAGGGCAACACATCGTTTTGTTTGTTCAATGGAAGATCAACACATCTGTGTCTTTGTTCAATGAAAGATCAACACATCTGGTTCTTCCACAAAAGATCAACAGATCCATTTGTTCAATTGAAGATCAACAGATCCATTTGTTCAATGGCAGATCAACACATCAGTTTGTTCAATAGAAGATCAACAAATCTGTTTGTCCAATGGAAGGTCAATACAACTATTTGTGTCAATGGCAGATCAACACATCTGTTTGTTCAATAGAAGATCAACAAATCTGTTTGTCCAATGGAAGGTCAATACAACTATTTGTGTCAATGGCAGATCAACACATCTGTTTGTTCAATGAAAGATCAACACATTTATTGGTTCAATCGGAAGATCAACACATGTGTTTCTTTGTTGAATGAAAGATCAACACATCTGGGTGTTCAATGGAAGATCAACACATGGTATTTTTTAATGGAAGATCAACACATCTGTTTGTTCAATGGAAGATCAGCTCATATATTTGTTCATGGAAGATCAACACATCTATTTTTTCAATAGGAAGAACAACACACCTATTTCTTTAATGGAAGATTATCACATCTATTTGTTCAATAGTATATTAACACATCAATTTCTTCAAAGGTAGATCAACACGTCTATTTGTCCAATGGAAAACAAACACATCCACTTGATCAATGAAGATCAACACATCTATTTGTTCAATTGATGATTAACACATCTATTTGTTCAATGGAAAATCAACACATCTGTTTGTTCAATGGAACATCAACTCATCTGTTTGTTCAATGGTAGACCAACACGTCTATTTGTTTGTTCAATGGAAGATCAACACATCTATTTGTTCGATGGAAGATGGAGATCAATACATCTATTGCTTTGTTCAATGGGTGCAGACAGGGGTCAGACAAGGTTGCGTGATCTCGCCGACAATTTTCCTCGTCGTCATCGACTGGGTGATGAGGAGGGCCACCAGCGATAGGGCAAGAGGGCTGGTATTGGGACTGACAGCCAGGCTTGAAGACTGCGACTTTGCCGACGATATTGCACTGCTGTCGCATGCACAGAAAGACATCCAGGAAAAAACATCACGAGTTGACCAACTAGCCAGCAGCGTGGGTCTCCAGATTCACCCTGACAAGACCAAGATCATGAAAGTTAAGACAAAGAGTGCAGAGAAGACCAGTGTGCGAGGCTCAGCTCTAGAGGAGGTAGAACACTTCAAGTACCTCGGCAGCTACATCTCATCCGACAGTAACATTGAGAAAGAAATTTCAACCAGGATAGGACTTGCAGCCCGGGCATTTAGTGGGTTGAAAAACATTTGGAAGTCAACTGTCCTGCACACCAAAACCAAGTTGAAGATCTACAAGTCCAATGTACGCTCAGTACTCCTATATGCCTCGGAGACATGGAGAACCAACAAGAAGATTGAGAGCAGGCTCAGAGGCTTTGAAGGAAGGTGTCTTTGCCGAATCATGAAACTTCACTGGCAGCAGCATGTCACCAACAGAAGTATCAAAGCGCACCGGCAGTATCAACATTGTGGCCGAGGTGAAACAGTGGCGATGGAGGTGGCTGGGACACTCTCTCCGAATGGGCAAGAACAGACTCCCTTATACTGCGCTGAGATGGGCACCACCAGGGAAGAGGAAATGAGGCAGACCACTAGGCACTTGGAGGAGGACAGTAGAGGAGGAGATGAGAGAGGCGGGCAAGACCTGGAATGAATTGAGCTGGCTTGCCCAAGACAGAAAAGGCTGGAGGGATTTTGTTGGCGCTTTGTGTCCCGGCACATGGGATGAAGAGGATTAAGTAAGTAAGTAAGTTTGTTCAACTGGAAGATCAAAATGTCCATTTGTTCAATCTTAGATCAACATATCGATTTGTTCATGGGAAGATCAACACATCTCTTTCCTCAATGAAAGATCAACACATCTGTTTGTTCAATGGAAGATCAACACATCTGTTTGTTCAATGGAAGATCAACACATCGGTTTGTTCAGAGGAAGAGCAACACTTCTATTTGTTTGTTCAACTGAAAGAGAAACACTTCTATTTGTTCAATGGAAGATCAACACATCTATTTGTTTGTTCAATGGAAGATCAACACATCTATTTGTTCAACTAGAAGATCAACACATCTGTGTGTTTAATGGAAGATCAACACAGCTATTTGATCAATGGAAAATCAACTATCTATTTGATCAATGGAAAATCGATTTGTTAAATGAAAGATCAACACATCTCTTTGTTCAACTGAAAGATCATCAGATTTGTTTGTTCAATTGAAGATCCATTTGTTCAATGGAAGATCAATACACCTGTTTGTTCAATGGAAGATCAACACATCTATTTTTCCAATAAAAGATTAATACATCTATTTGTTCAATGGAAGATCAATACATCTATTTGTTCCATGAAAGATGAATACATCCATTTATTCAATGGAAGATTGCCACATCTATTTATTCCTTGGAAGATCAACACATCTTTTTGTTCAACTGGAAGATCAACACGTCTAGTTGTTCCACTGGAGGAGCAACACATCTATTTGTTTGTTCAACTGGAAGATCAACACATCGGTGTGTTCAATGGAAGATCAACACATTTATTTGTTCAACTGGAAGATTAACTCTTAGTCCTATAAAACACACCAAAGCACAATAGCATCGTACTTATGAACCACACGAAAGTGCTGTGTCATTATGCCCTACTTTTATAAGCTAAGTATTGCTAGTGAAACGTTTTCTCTCTGTACATGTGCACTAAACATCTTAGGAGACTGAGTTATTAATGGTTGCCAGCAGCAAAATTGTTTCTGAATGGATTCAGGCAAGTTTTTCACATTTTGTTTACTGGAGATCACGTCATAATTGCTGACAAAACAAGTAAATAACTTTGACACATGATACAAACATGTAAGAAAAATAAAGCAACATGTGCAACAATCACTTGCCAACATTATTTTCAAATTTCGTGCAGATCTGCTGTATAGTATGAGAGAGATTACATTTCAAACATACCTACCCATTTCAGCTCATTTTGACCAAATCCTTTCATGAACAGGAAGTTGACAGTGTCAGTTCTGTATATGAGACTAAGAGTTAATACATCTATTTGTTCAACAAAGATCAACACAACCGGAGTTTACAGTAATTCATCCAAACTGGAGATAGCATCAAGGGCTTGAATAATGATATCACAATCAGTATCAAGAGACAATGACCAGGTTTTTGTTTGTTTGTTTGGTGGGGGTTGGGTTTGGGGAGGGGAGGGGGGGGTCGTTCCTCAGGGGGAGCTCCAACGTTCACCAATGGTGAGATTTTTGTGTGTAATCCACCATTTTTGCCCACCATGAAGGTTTCTACTTCACATTTCTACTTCAGAAATGTATGCTGGGTATATGTGTGTGTGTGTATATATATATATATATATATATATATATATATATATATATATATATATGTATGTATACATGTATGTATTCCTGTAGCTTGTCATTAACACCCTGACATGAATTATGGAATCTTTAATGATGATATGATTTTGATCTTCTGCATGTGTATATGCATATACATGTATATATGTATATATATGCATATACAGAGCTGCATGCATGCATGTGCATTCAAGAAGGCTTTTGACAGAGTATGGCACGAAGGCCTGTGGCAGGTCCTCAGAATATATACATTCTGTATATTCCTCTGTATATACATTCTGCATGCAGCTCTGTGTTACTTCCGCCCATGAGGTCAATGTCATCGGCAAACCGTAAGTTGTTGAGGGGTCTGCCGCCAATGGAGATGGTAGGGTGGAAGTCATGGAGGGTCTCTCTCATGATGTTTTCCAAGAACAGATTGAACAGGACTGGAGATAACAGGCATCCTTGTCGGACCCCAACTGTGGTTTTGAAGTAGTCTCCGACCTGATTGTTCAGAAGAACTGCACTGCTTGCAGTGTTGTATAGTGCTTGAATGGTTTGCACTAATCCTTCTTCAATGCCAAACATTCTGAGGACCTGCCACAGGCCTTCGTGCCATACTCTGTCAAAAGCCTTCTTGAAGTCAATGAAGTTGTGGAACAGGTCTCGCTGATGTTGAAGATGTTTTTCCATCATGATGTGGCAGTTAAAAATCTGTTCGATTGTGCTCCTGCCTGCCCTGAACCCAGCTTGTTCCTCTGCAAGGTGTTCTTCTGCCTCCTTCTTGAGTCGATTCAAAATAACTTTGAGCATGATCTTGCTGGCATGGCTGATGAGGCTGATTGTTCTATAGTTTTGGCATTGGCGTAAATTCCCCTTCTTGGGCAGGGGTATGATGAGTGATTGTGTCCATTCTGTTGGCCACTGTTTTGTCTCCCAAATCTTCTGACAGATAGCTGTAACATATGTGATGACTGTTTCGCCACCATGCTTGAGCAGCTCTGCTGGTATATTGTCTGCTCCTGGGGACTTTCCTACTGGTAAGCTGCGGATGGCTTCTTCCACTTCTTCCCTCAGTATAGGTAATGGCGAGGGTGCTCTTAATGTTGCTGCTTTCTCTTCTATTATGCTCTTGTCAGGTTGTATTGGGTAGTTGTATAGTTCTTGACAATATTCAGACCACCTGTTCAATGCAGCTGAGCTTTCTGTAAGGAGGTTTCCGGAGCTGTCTTCAATGACTGATGATTTGGTTTGAAGTGGTTTTGTGAGTTTCTTCAGGGTGTCGTATGCCTTTTTACTGTTGCCCACTTTCATGTTTTTTTCGATCTCATCACATTGATCACTGATCCACTTCTCTCTGGCCTTTAACATTGACTTCTTCACGAGATTGTTGGCCTCCCGGTATTCTTTAGGGTTGGAAGACCTGGTTGGTTTCAGTGCTCTTCTTGTATCGCAGAGGTCCAAGATGTCATGGTAGTCCATGGCTGGTGTTTATTCCTCTGACGACCGAGTACCTCCTCTGCTGTTTCTCGGACTGCCTCATTGAAGTTGTTGGTGAGGTCATTGATGTCATTGTCCAGGAGGGTTAATGCTGTAAAACGTCCGCCAAGCTTAGCTTGGAAGATCTCCTCGACATCTGGATCTTTCAGTTTGTCCACGTCAAATTTGATACGTGGGTTTGCAGGCTGTTTGTTTTTCTTCAGCTTCATTTTGAATACCAGCAGCGGAAGTAACACAGAGCTGCAAGATCTTACGACCAGACTTGAGAACAGAGCTGGAGCATATGGGATGGAGGTGAGCTCGGAGAAAAGTAAAGTACTTGTGAACAGCACGAGCAATGCCACCGCTAAAATTTACATGAACGGCCAACAACTGGAGGAGGTAGACGCTTTTAAATACCTCGGCGCTACACTCACAAAGGACGGGCGATCGAGGGACAGAAATCAAAGTCAGAATAGCCAGGCAACATCTTCCATGACAAAACTCACCACCATATGGAAAAGTAAAGAGATCATTTCCCAATAAAAACTAAAGCTCTACAAAAGCCCTAATTCAGTCGATCCTGCTGTACGGAAGTGAAACCTGGACATTGACTGCTGAAACAGCAAAGCGAATCCAGTCATTCGAAAAAAAAATGCCCGAGAAAACTACTGGGCATATCCTGGAGAGAACGAAAGACCAATTGAATTTGTCAAGAGTCAAAAAACACGGGGTGGCAGGTCCACAGGAACCCCTTTCTCACCATCGTCAGAAGAAAAAGCTGACATGGTTCGGCCATGTCACCCGCCACAGCACTCTGCCCAAACAGTACTGCAGGGAACACTCGAAAAGGTGGCAGAAGGAGGGGAAGACAGAACAAGTCATGGATGGAAACATGAGAGAATGGACCAGGATGAATGACTCGGCACTACTGCGCAGAGCCGAGGACCGAGATGGATAGAGGAGGCTTACCACGGCATCGTCTTTCATGTCTCCCCCACGACCGCCAAGGTCACGGGTCTGATGATGATGATGATGATGTGTATATTTACAGGAAAGGAAATAAGGCACTGATAAATCTGAACTTGAAGATGACCTGGGAGATCGTAAAAATCCCCATCTTTAATTCACCAGACACCACCCCGGCTATTTCGACCCATTCAACCCACACCTTCATGGAGCCATACCATGGGATTGAAGCACAACAGTCTTAACCATTTGGCTATAACGTCAATCCAATAAGGGTTTGACAGATCTATACAATGTGCCTAATTAAAAGAATTTCAAAAATGGCCAGGCATGGACTTATCCAGATATGTAGACTGGTATGGCATGCAGATAAGATTCACCCTGTTTGAATATTCCATCACCACCCCTCCCTCACTCCCATGCCACCCCCCTTTGTTTTTCTCTCCAGGCAGTCTCTTGTCTACAGGTCTGCTACAGGTTAACTGACAGTGTCAACACTGAATGTGGCCAGGGGGTGACTGTGTCCTGCTGACGACATTCTGAGTCATACCATGTCAACACTTTGTGGGTTCATGTTCTTCCCCTTATTTCTATTCCCTCAATTAACTCCTTGTGGTGTTTGTTCTGTCTGTCTGCCTATGTTCTCTCCTATTAAAGTGAGTTAGTGGTGACATCACCTTCAATGCCTACATTTTTCTTATTTTTGTCCAAAAAAAAAGCTAAGTATTGCTCAAGTGAAAATGTTGCCTTTGTGTATGAATTTATGAAGCCTCTTTTATTCTAGTGAAAAATTGATGCATTTTTTGCTGTTTTGGTTTAAACATTTCACAATAACAGTGACGTCATTGGTGGCCCCATCTTATGAGGATGGAACATAGGCCAAGCTCAACTCTCTCTCTCTCTCTCTCTCTCTCTCTCTCTCTCTCTCTCTCTTCTCTCTCTCTCTCTCTCTCTCTCTGTGCAACATGGAAAGATGTCTACGATTGTACTGAAACACAGGATATAGAGCAAAGAAGTGAAGAGAAAATCATAAGGTCTAACAGTAATGCTGAGACATACAAAAATTAGCTGAACACTGTTGAATTTCTATACAGAAAGCTTTTAACTCAAAACAGACATATAAATAAAAGTGTAGAATATTTTGTAAATGCATTATGTGGGGCAGCTGCATGCATGGTCCGAAAAGTTGGTGGAGGGAAAAGGAAATGTAATGACTGGTTTGATCATGAATGCAAACAAAATCAGCAAGAAGTTAAATTAAGGAAAACTATTTTTAAAAAACACAGGAATTTGAACTGAATATATTAGATAAACCGAAAACTTCTCTTAACGATGCCAAAACATTTTGGTTTATAATAAGGTCTGTGAATCGAAAGGCTCTTGTATATAATAACATATCTATTCAAGAATGGTATGATCCCTTCTTACACCACCACCCCTCCCTCACTCCCATGCCACCCCCCTTTGTTTTTCCCCCCAGGCAGTCTCTTGTCTACAGGTCTGCTACAGGTTAACTGACAGTGTCAACACTGAATGTGGCCAGAGGGTGACTGTGTCCTGCTGACGACATTCTGAGTCATGCCATGTCAACACTTTGTGGGTTCATGTTCTTCCCCTTATTTCTATTCCCTTAGATGGGATAGCCTGGTGGTTAGAGTGATACATTTGTGATCTGCTGACCCGGGATCCCCACATTCTGGACATTCTGTGACTGAAATTTCCTCTTTTCTATCACTCTCTTTGTTTCTACCTTGTTCCATTTCTTCCTGTCACTTTCTCCTTGTCCATTTTCTGCCTTCTCAGTCCATTCTCCTGCCTTTTTTTTTTTTACAGCAACACTGGTTTTTTAAAAAAACAAATCTCTCTGAAGTAGATGCAGGCATGCAGGCACCTGACGCATTTTCGCTCATATACCAGACAACAATAGTTGCTCAAGTCACTGCAGTTTTCTCCCCATGAAATTCTTGCTGCTCTCCCAGGGGAGAGTGCATGGCCATAAGTCAAAAGCAGCAGCACCACCCACTTTTGTGTTCTTTTCCTATCTGCATGTGCATCTGTTCCCTATCAGAGTGGCTTTTTTTTTTGCTACAGAATTTTGCCACGGACAACTCTCTTGTTGCCAGGGGTTCTTTTACGTGCGCTAAATGTGTTGTGTTGCAAACACAGAACCTGGGTTTATCATTTCATCCGAAAGACTAGCTCCAAGAGTGAGACCACTACTACTGACAGTCTAGCAGTAGGCTAGATAGGGGAAATGTTTCGGGCACACACAGGGACCAAACCGTCACACACTTGGAACAGGCAACCACACACTTGGGACAGAAAACCACACACTTGGGACAGAAAACCACACACTTGGGACAGAAAACCACACACTTGGGACAGAAAACCACACACTTGGGACAGGAAACCACACACTTGGGACAGGCAACCACACACTTGGGACAGAAAACCACACACTTGGGACAGGAAACCACACACTTGGGACAGGAAACCACACACTTGGGACAGGCAACCACACACTTGGGACAGAAAACCACACACTTGGGACAGGAAACCACACACTTGGGACAGGCAACCACACACTTGGGACAGAAAACCACACACTTGGGACAGGAAACCACAGACTTGGGACAGAAAACCACAGATTTGGAACAGGCAACCACAGATTTGGAACAGGAAACCACAGACTTGGGACAGGCAACCACAGATTTGGAACAGACCACAGACTTGGGACAGGCAACCACAGATTTGCAACAGGCAACCACAGATTTGGGACAGGCAACCAAAGATTT
>CM054137.1:71537648-71546998 GCA_028751875.1 Rapana venosa | reverse complement strand
TGCTCTTCTTGTATGCAGAGGTTCCAAGATGTCATTGGTAGTCCATGGCTGGTGTTTATTCCTCTGACGACCGAGTACCTCCTCTGCTGTTTCTCGGACTGCCTCATTGAAGTTGTTGGTGAGGTCATTGATGTCATTGTCCAGGAGGGTTAATGCCGCAAAACGTCCGCCAAGATTTAGCTTGGAAGATCTCCTCGACATCTGGATCTTTTAGTTTGTCCACGTCAAATTTGATACGTGGGTTTGCAGGCTGTTTGTTTTTCTTCAGCTTCATTTTGAATACCAGCAGCACAAGGTCGTGGTCACTGCCTATGTCAGCTCCAGGGTAGGTTCTTGTTCTGGCTCTGTTGATGCTGGATTTGAAGCGCCGTGGTGTTAAGATAAAATCTATTTGGTTATGGATCTTGCCGTTTGGCGCATGCCAGGTTGTCCTCCTTGACTGCTTGTGGGGATAGAGGGTATTGGCAATGGTAAGTCTGTGGGTGCAGGCAAACTCCAGCAGACGTAGTCCCCTGTCGTTGGTCTCCCCAGTTCCAAACTGACCAACTGTTCCGGCCCATTGGTTGTAAGAGTCAGGACCTACTTTGGCGTTATATTTATATATATATTAAAAACCAAATACTTTTTTTCATACTTTAAAAAATATGTGAAAACGAGCACAAAAAACTTTTTATGACAGGAACTCTATTTAAAAAAAAACAAAAAACATACTACATGACCCAGCAAGCTAGGCTAAAGCTGAAGTGTAGCCTTAAAGTTAAAAGGGGGAAAAGCCACAAGGAGAAGAATGTGTTCAGTCACTAGTCAGCAAGGCCTACTGATTATACCATATATTACGTGTGGCAATTTCTGTTCCATGCCAATGGACCATGAATCATTAGGCCTATAGGCCTACTATGCATAGGCCTATAGGCCTAGGCCCTACCTTCAGATCAGACTATAAACCGAGGCAGTAGACTATAAACCAAGACAGTGTGTGTGTGTGTGAGAGACAGGGTGTGTGTGTAAGCGTGTGTGTGTGTGAGCAGGCGCAGAACATCTTGCGCACATGTTTAAAACTATTCTGCCTTTTGGGAATGAAGAGTAAGCCATTAATGCGTACCAATAGCGAGGTTTAAATTGCATATATATACATACACCGGTTTTGCCCTCCATAAAGGTAGATAAAAAGTTCGAGGATTTTTCTTCAAGATCTGTTATGTAACGGAAATCAATTAGTGCACTGATTGAAAACTGGAGTAGTGACAATAAATACTCTTGTCTGGCCTAAACTAGGCCTATATATACAAAGCAAAGACAAGCAAGAATTTGTCTCCAGACAATGTCCTTTTCCTCTAGAGCTCCCTCTTCTCCTAGTCCTAGACACTGTGGGCTCTTCAGTAGGCCTACTTTAGTCAAGTCAAGTCAAGTCAAAAAACACTTTAATCATCCCATGAAGGGCAATTACAATACTCACTATAATACTGACAGGCAGATTGATACACATCAAAAATATCAAAGACACAAAAGCTATATTTCATATTGGTTTTCAAATGACTTCAAATAAAATGTCACGAACACACAAACACACACGAGCGCATGCATGCGCACACACACACAAACACACGCACGCACGCACACACATCAATTGTGAACACAATTTTAAACCCATTGTCTAGAAGACATAAAAACTCATTTTTACGAACGCATATACGCAGCATGTACACACGCACGTACGTGTGTGTTCAAACACGCCCACGCACACCATACACCAATATATAAATTCAATGTTTTAAGACCGTTGACTAGAAGACAGACTTATTTTACACACCCACGAACCCACCCACCCACACACACACACACACACACACAATTATGTATTGACTACACTCATAACAATGACAATCAGGCAAGTAATTCAGAGAAATGTAAAAACTACTTTATTCAGTAGGCCTATTACTATTAGTATTACTCAGCTTTCTTTGTTTTTGTGGAAATGACGACCAAGTTGTATTCGACTATCAAGGGATCAGTCACATTCTTTATCACCCACCCCCTAGGCTTGTGAAGCTCAAATATTAAAGATAGCAGCAGTAGCATACATTTTGAACATCCAACATCCTCTTTTCTGTATATGTGTATAGGCTATATCATACATATAGCTCATTCCACAAATGAAACCGTAATCTTGATTTAAAGAAGAAAATAACAACAACAATGATGATAATAATAATGAAATGGAAAACCACCAAAGACATTTGGAACATTCAAAATCCTGTTTTAAATGTAGCTCCTTCAACAAATGAAACCCCAGCAATCTTGGTTTCAAAATGAAATGATAATGATGAGAAGAAGAAGAAGAAGAAGAAGACTGCCACTACGAAAAGAACAGCAACTGTCAACATACCCCAAAAGCCAAGCTTGCTCTCTCTCCTCTCAGTGTCAATCTGACTGACTCTCTCTCTCTCTCTCTCTCTCTCTCTGCCTACACAGTCAACACACACTAGCCCTACACAGCCTAGGCTAGGTTCTTACAGACTGGTAACACACTAGACCTACACATTCATCACACGCCAGACCTAGCCTGTGTCCAGGCCAGTCTATCTCTACTACTCTTACAGCCTAGACCTAGCAGCAAAATGGGTTTAGACCTACAGCCTAGCAGCACTGTCTCTGTATCTACTGGTGGGGTGGGGTGGGGAAGGAGAGTGCAGGTGACAATGATACTGAAAGGGGTAGGGTGGGGTGGGGTGTGTTTGGGTGTCAGAAGGACCGCTAACTGTAACCCATTGTTACAGTTATTACGCAGTCAGGTGACTCTGAAGTCTCTCAGAGAGAGAGAGAGAGGCGAGGGAGGGGGGCATGGAGAGAGAGGGTGGAGGAGGTTGGAGGGACGGGAGAGTGAGGGCGGGAGGGGGGGGGGGTGAGAAGAAAGAGAGGAGAGAGAGGACGAGGAGAGATTAATTGAGAACAAAGAAAAGAGACAGCCGACACAGACAGAAGAGGGACAAGACAGAAAGAGACAGACAGACCAGAGACCAACAGATTGATTGATTGATTGATGATTGATAATCTAGACAGAGAGAGAGAGAGAGAGAGAGAGAGAGAGAGAGAGAATTCTGCTTCAACCACAAGGATGAGGAGTTTACAGCAAACCTAGCCCTACAATGTGTTGTAAACACACAGATCTTAAAACGAATATGCAAATGTGTGTATGTGTCTGTCTGTCTGTCTGCCGGAACTAGCTGTCTGTCTATCTGTCTACGACAACATGCTTGTGTATCTGATCTTCTGCATGCCTCTATAAATGAACAACATGATCTTGCGTTGAGAATTCCCTAAATCGGAAATCTCCGCTGGGATGTAAATCTAATCACAACAACAAAAACATTGAGGCTTTAACAGGTTGCAATCAAGCCTGACGTTGGGGGGATCGTAAACTTACTTATCTTAATCTGCAAGTTGTATGGCACTAGTGTCAATTGCTGTCTTGCTAATAGTGGTTGAGCCTGAATGTATATCTGTGTGTCGTGTGTGTGTCGGTGGGAGGGTGGGGGAGTCAGTCTTAATGGTGGTGTGTGTGGTAGAAGAGGGGGAAGTAAGAGTGTGTGTGTGTGTGTGTAGGGGGATGGTGTAGGGGATGTGGGATGGGGTGTGAGGGATGTGTTTATGCTTGTTCTTCTAGTGTGTGTTGGCGGTGCAAAGTCATTAAAGAGCCCAATGTCAAATCGAAAGCTTTTTGTTTCTGATGGTACATTGAATTAGTAGTGCATTTGCTTTATTTTTCATCGACGCCCTCACCAGCCATCTATCTTAAAGAAAAAAAAGCGAGATAATAAAGATGAATGTATATTGCCGGACATAGATTAATGAAAAACAAAAACTATTCTTTCAGTAACTATACAAATCAACAAGTAAAGACAATAAACATATGATAGTATGGAATTTTAAACACTACAAAAAACGCAGTTACATTGTGAAACCTTACAATTAAATAAGTCATAAATCATGGAAAGAATTGTCTGTCTTAAACTACAAAACATAGCAACAAAGATAATACCAACCAAATCAAACGAAGATGTACAAACAGACATAAAAGAATTTTTCAAAAACCACACAAACTGCTTCTCCCCCCCCCCCCCCCTCAAACACACACACACACAAAGCTTCAACCATACGAACAACTGAATAAAACAAAAAAAAAGATGAATCAACAAGAACAACCACAAACAAGAAAATAAACAATCAAACAAACACAAACATACGACACAACAACAACAGCAACAATAACTAACATAGGACAAGAATAACAGCCAAGACAAATGAAGAACAATATAGAACTAACAAAAGACGAGAAAAAAAGTCCAAAATATCTCCTCCCCCTCCCCAAGAAAACCACCCTAAACCCAAAACAAACAAAAAGCAAAATAAACCAGAACCCCACCACCACCACCACCAACAACAACCAAATGGATATAAACAGAGGAAACTGATGTATCATTGAAACTCTTACATACACATACACATCCTCACCCATATCCCCTTCACCACATAATATACTCATATGTAAGGAAAACAAGAATAACCAACAGCTATTGGATTCAGAATAAAGAAGTATAACAAAGACATCTGTGTGTGTGTGTGTGTGTGTGTGGTTATTTGTAGTGTGTAGGGGTGTTTGGAGGGGTGTGGGGGAAGGGTGCGGAGGGGGGTATGGGAGGGGAAACGCATAGGTGTGTGTGTGGGTGTGTGTGTAGGGGAGTGTGGGCATGTTGTGGGTGTGGGTGTTATGTCAAGTCAAGTCAAATTCTTTTATTTCGAGGATAATGAATAAGCCAGCATGTGCTTCTTTACATTCAGTCTGTCTGTCTGTGTGTCTCTCTGTCGGTCTGTCCGTCCATCTGTCTGTTGCGTCTGTACGTTCTGTTTCTTTATATGCTTGTACGTGTGTGTTCATAACGCAATAAATAATACACCATGTTGTCCTGCGCTGCCCCTTCTCCATCCTACCTACACCACTTCCAGTGCCTGGTCGTCTCCTGTGTTTGTAAATTTTACAGGTCTGTTTGTCCGCTTGTTGTTTGTCTGCTGACCCGGGTTCGATTCTCGTTCGAGAGGATTTTTTCCTCTGGAGTTAGCATCAGTGCCGACTGAATTCGGCGCTCTGATTTGTAATTGCAAAGGTATAGCGCTCTATAAATTCCATGTATTATTATTATTATTATTATTATTATTATTAATTCACTCTTTGAAGGCGCACGTGCGTGCACGCACAAAAAAAATTGTTATTTCTTTTCCAATCCAATGGTATTTACAATATTGTATTCCTGCATTGGTGTGTGTGTGTATGTATGTGTGTGTGTGTATGTGTGTGTGTGGTGGTGTGTGTGTTGCGCGTGTCGTGTGTGTGTGGCGCGCTTGGGTTTGTGTATGGTAATGTTTGTAGCGCTATCTTGGGTTTTTATGATAATTTTTAAATTGTTTTCTTGATGTCATTGTGAGTATTTCTAGTGTCTTGAATGTGCTAGTCGTTAGTAATTGCCTTTCATGGATGAGTTAATGTTTGACATAATTGACTGACTCCACTAATCCAAAAGTAACTTAAATAAGAAAATACTATAAAACAATATTGTAGGGAATGCACGCTAGTACATCTTGCGCACACGTAAAAATCCGCTTTCGGAGATGTTTTCCATGTGTCCGGTGGAAGGAAGGACAATTGACAAAATCCATGAAAGCGGGGATTAGTAAAAATTTGATCATCGGCCTATTCATCATCCTCGAAAAGGGGAAAGGATTTAATTCATCAGTGTGACACAAGATTTCGAGCAGCTTCCAGGGTCGTTGTACAGGTTGCATGCGAGCTTGTTGCGTTTCTTTCGAAAGTTGGTTTTGCATTTAATTACGGACTTCTCCCAAAGTCCTTGATGCTAGTAACCCGTGTCGTGTGTGAGCACGTGATCGTTTCATGAGTTATGCTGTTGTGTTTTTGTTGTTGTTGTAGTTTGTGTTGTTGTTGTTGGGATTGTTGGGAATTGTTGTTATGGGTATGGTTTGTTTTTGTTTTGTTGGTTTTTCTATGTTGCTATTCCATTTAATTAAGGGGTTGGGGAGGAGGTTATCTGCCTGTTTCAATTCCAAGGCTAATGATGGTCTGGCAGGTTTTCCCTTTAGTTGACTAGTTGAGTTTAAACCAAAGTAAGAATCCAGAATATCCCACCCTTGCAAGTTGGTCGCTGCGTGGATTTCCTAGCCGCCTTATGGACCCGCTTGAGAGAAGTCCAAACGGTCTTAACCCTAGCTATAGCTTCGTATCCATTTATGAAATATTTCCCCTTGTACCCCATGTGTAGGTGGGGCTTACCTGCTGGTTGTAGTGTGATATGGACTGGGGGTTTTTTTACAGTTCTGTCTTTTCCCCTGCTCTTTTGTATTGCCCCCTGTTTGTAGTATTTGTAGTAGCAGTAGCAGTAGCGCAGCAGTAGTAGTAGTAGTTAGTTAGTAGTAGTAGTGTAGTGTAGTTAGTAGTTGTAGTAGTGTAGCAGCAGCAGCGGCAGCGCAGTAGTAGTAGTTTTATAGAGTAAGCAGTAGCGCAGCAGCAGCGTTTTGTATTTGTAGTGTCTTGAATTGTTGTATGACATCCGTGTGTATGCATTTTTTCAGTTTTGTCACCCCTTTTACGACACACAAGGGCCCAAATTTTCCGAAAAGGGGAAACAGGTTTTAACAGGTGCGCGAGATGTTCTGCGTTAGCACATGAGACCTCGGTACACACGGGGACTGGGTGTAAAAAATAAAAAGTAGTGTTTATTCCATTTTCCTCGGAATTAAAGAATAAGAAAAATAAAAGAATAAGGAGAATAAGAAACGAAAAACGCGCGCGCGCGCGCACGGGATAGCCTGGTGATTAGTGATGCGCATTGCTCTACTGACCCGGGTTCGAATCTCGTTCAAGAGGATTTTTCCTTTGGAGTTAACATCAGTACGACTCCACTCCCCCTGAAAGTCCTTCGGATGAGACTATAAACCGAGGCCCCGTGTGAGAATGCACGCAGAATAACTTGCGCACACGTTAAAATCTGTCCCGCTTTTCGGAAGAGTAGGCCATTATGTGCATACACACTTCAAAACTGCATAGACACAGGCACTGGATGTAATTTTTAAAAAATTAAGCACATGAGTGCTTGTTCCATTATCCTCGAAATATCTTTTTAAATTTTAAATAATTAATTAAAATAAAATAAACACACCGTGGGCATTGTGTGCCGGTGAGAACGGGTGACAAAATTACAAAACTGCATACACTCGAGGGACTGCATGAAAACACACACACACACACACACACACACACACACACACACACACAACACACACACACACACATACACACACACACACACGCACACACACACACACACACACACACACACACACACACACACACACACACACACACACACACACACCGCGTGCGGTTACATGAAAAGGAAATACCTTGAAAAGAGTAAAATAGAAACAATTCAAAAAGTAAATATTCCGGGAAAGAGTGTGTGTGTGTGAGTGAGTGTGTGTGTGTGTTGTGTGTTTAGTGTGTGTGTGATTGAGTGTGTGTAGTGAGTGTAGTGTGTGTGTGTGTGTTGTGTGTGTGTGGTGTGTGTGTGTGTGTGTGTGTGTGTGTGTGTGTGTGTGTGTGTGTGTAATATCAAAGTTTATTTCCAGATGGCACATTGCTTATCTATCTGAGCAAAAATAACAGAAATAAAAACCATCTGCCTCCCCCTACTCCACACCCACACACTCCCCCCCCCCCCCCCCTTCCCCCCCCAAAAAAGAAATCTAAACAAAACAAATGTTAGTTAACATTATAATGAAAAACGCGCGCGCGCACGTAAACACACCCCAACACACACACACACACACACACACCATACACACCATACCACACCACCAACACAACACACCACACCACAACACCATACAACACCACACCACACAATCCCCTACACCCACACCCAACCCACACACACAACCACACACAAAACCCACACACACACACATATCGCTATTTTGTTTAAAACCCCTCACAACTATATCATCTTCTCCTCCACATCTGCTCTTCGGCAAACACATACACGTGTGTGTGTGTGTTGTGTGTGTGTGTGTGTGTGTGTGTGTGTGTGAGTGTGTGTGTGTGTGTGTGTGTGTGTGTTTTGTGTGTGTGTGTGTTCTGTCTGTCTGTCTGTCTGTCGTCTGTGCTGCGTGCATTCATTGTGTTGTATTGTGCACGCGCGCGCGCGTGTGTGTATCTGTGTGTGTGTAGAATATATGTGATGCATACTGCGTGCGTGCCGCGTGCGTGTGTGTGCGCGCGCGTGCATTGAATTCTCATTTTGTACGCAGAGAGACAGAAACAGACAGGCAGACAGAAAGGACAGCAGCAGCAGACAGACATCACTGACACACAACAGACAACCACAGAAATAAGACGACAGGCAGCAGACAGACACAACTGACACACAGACAAACAAACAGACAAAATAAAGACAGCAGGCAGGCAGACAGAGCATCAGACTGACACACAGACAGACAAACAACAGAAATAAAGACAAGGCAGCAGGCAGACGAGATCATGACTTGACACACAGACAAAAACAACAGAAATTAAAGACAGGCAGCCAGGTCGACAGAGCATCAGACAGAACACATACAGACGGACAACAGACGGCATAGTGACTGACACAGACAGACAAACAGAATGAAATAAAGACGAGCGGAGGAGACAGAGCTTCAGACTGCACACTGACGACAAACAGACAGAGTAATACAGACAGTGCAGGAGGCAGAAGAGCTCAGACTGACACACGAGCCAGCAATACAGAGAATAAGACATGGCAGGCAGTGCAGACAGTGCATTCAGACTGACACGACAGCAAACAGACAGAAATATAAGACAGGCAGGCAGGATCATGATGCATCAGACAGAGACACACAGAACGGACAAACAGAAGGCAGACAGACAGGCAGGCAGGCAGGCAGACAGACATCAGACAGACACACACAGACAGACAGACAGAAATAAAACAGACAGCAGCACAGAGATAACATATGGGCCACAAACGACGTCCTAGAGCACAACTGTGAAGTAACATACAGACATACATCATACAACATCAACTAACATACATACAAAATACTACAACAACATCTACTACATCAGACATTATAATAAACACATAGCAAACATACATCATACATACAAACTACATACATACATCATGAATTATATACTACATACATACATACATACATACATACATACAATACATACATACATATATACATACATACATACATACATACATACATACATA
>CM054137.1:71520148-71522648 GCA_028751875.1 Rapana venosa | reverse complement strand
TAATATGGAATTTATATAGCGCTGAATCTTGCAAAAGGAATAAATCAAAAGCGCTTACATTCAAATGGTACGAGAAAAAAAAAAAAAGGTTCAAGTCAGGAATGTCAACCCTAAAAGAGTGACTGACAGATAACCACCTCACTATAATTATACAAACAATCAGGGGGGTGGTAAAGAAAGTGAGTGCGCTGACTCGACAGAGAATTGTCCGGGTGCACAATGACAACGGGGCGGGCAGAAGCACGGCGGTGCCCATCAGCCAGGACAGCACAGGCGAGGATCTGCTGGACTGTGTGCGGGATCCGGGCTACATCATGGTGCACCTCGTCGCCAGGTGGCGGCACAAAGGTACGTAAGCTACCGTCACCAGGTCTTATGACGTCACATGGTACGTCATTAGGGTCTTTTGACGTCAAAAGGTACGCCATTAGGGTCTTTTGACGTCAAAAGGTACGTCATTAGGGTCTTTTCACGTCAAAAGGTACGTCATTAGGGTCTTTTGACGACAAAAGGTACGTCATTAGGGTCTTTTGACGTCGAAATGTACGTCATTAGGTCTCATGACCTCAAAAGGTACGTCATTAGGTCTCATGACGTCAAAAGGTACATCATTAGGGTCTTTTGACGTCATAAGGTACGTCATTAGGGTCTTTTGACGTCAACAGGTACGTCATTAGGTCTATTGACGTCAACAGGTACGTCATTAGGTCTTTTGACGTCAAAAGGTACGTCATTAGGTCTTTTGACGTCAAAAGGGACGTTAGTGGGTCCTTTGACCTCATACCTTCATCTTCACCTAAGTTGTCATCGAGGTCATTGTCTGTGGTGTTCATGGTGATGGTTTTTCTTCTTGTTTTTCTTTTTTTTATTTGGTTCCTTGGCAAATTTTGTTCCTTTACCAGATTCAGGCTGTATAAATTCCATGCATGATTATTATTATTATTATTATTATTATTTATCATCAGCATTATTATTAAAAGATTTTTGCATGTGTGCGACCGCCACCCACCCCTCCCCTCCCCCATATAACCACCACCATTTAGGTAGCTGCATTCTGGCTTCAGGGATGTTCACAATAATTCACTACCCCCCCCCCCCCCCCCCACACACACACACACACCTCTCCCCCCCCCCCCCCCCCCCCCCCCCCCCCCCCCCCCCCCCCCCTTCCCCAACAAAAAAAATCAGTTTAGTGCCCCTACGACACTGCAGCAGATTAAGGGAGATATTTTAAAGATTGATGCCTCTGTGCTAATACCTCCAATTTTGGATTTGGAACTGTACTGACGTCATTCTTATCTATTTTATTTTATTTCGAGGATAATGGAATAAACACTCATGTACTTTTTTTTACATCTAGTCCCCACGTGTATGCGATTTTGCCAGTTTTGTCATCTGTTCCCACCGGCACACAATGGCCTACTCTTCCGAAAAGCGGAACGGGTTTTAACGTGTGCACAAGATGTTCTCTTAATGACTGTCAGCCTTCATTACAGATATGTGTAGGAAAGAGGATTATTGTGTCTATTGAATTATAGAAACTGCCATGTCTAGAACTAGATCTAATCCAAAGATCATAGGTCGGAAGCACGCGGTTTTAATAGACTGGAGGCATCTCTGAAGTCGGAATGCAGCTACCTTCATAGTGGGCAAAAGCGGTTTATATAACGCAAAAAAATCTCACCATGTGGTGTACCTCGTAGCTCTAGCCGAGGAACGAAAGAAGAAATCGATAAGAGAAGAGTCATGCTGATTGGTTCAGAAAGATAAACTGGTGCAGGTGATGTTACGATTATGAAGCTATAAACGTTTTGCGGAAATGTAAAAAAAAAACAGTGATATGCTAAGTATTTGTATCAATGTCTGTTATTGTTCAGAAAAGTACAGAATTACGAATAACTCCGCAAATGAATGAATGTATGAACAAAATATGCACACTTCACCATTCCAATAACTAATGCTGTTCAGAAAAAAATGAAGAACTGTAAATAAATAAGTGGGGATGGTGGTGGGGGGGGGGGGGGGGGGGCTGTCACTATAAAATTCCCCCACCTTCTGGAAACTCTGTGCTAGTCCTTAAATCGGAAATCGCCACTGGGGTGTTAATCTAATCACATCAACAAAGGAAATTCTGCGCTAGGAAGTCCTTCTCTTTGTTTCTGCCTTGTTCCTTTTCTTTCCTGTCACCTCCTTCTTGTCTATTTTCTGCCATCTTGGTCCATTTTCCTGCCTTTTTTTTTTCCTAGTAAAACTAAAAATTAACAATAATATATCTCCTACGCTTGGGTCGCATATTCTTTTTAAAGGGAAGTAACCACATGAGTTTAGGTCCTCAGTGACTTTGGAGAGTAGTGTACCTTGAAATCAACTAACGTATTAGGTGATTTTTGGTTGGGGTTTTCCTAGTGTTTGATGAGTGATAAGATAATTATGGATACCTTGCGGCGAATTGTTATCTATTGCTGTGGTATGCATTAACATGCAGCCGGATAGAGGTTTT
>CM054137.1:71510148-71515148 GCA_028751875.1 Rapana venosa | reverse complement strand
ATCTCATCACGCATGCTAGTGTCGCGTTTAGATGTCGTCCCCGATGACTGAATGCGGCTACCTTAATGGTGGGTAAAAATGCTTGCTTGTATACGCAAAAATTTCTTCATTGGTGTACATACCTCGGAGCTCTAGCCGAGGAACACATTTTTTTTGGTTTTATTTGAAAAGATTTATTTCTGAGCAACGTGTGAAACTGCTGTGGACTCCTTTCCTTCCTAACGATCGATGACGCTCTACCTGCTGGTTTTTCTGTTGACTTTGCTGATAGGAGGTTTTTGTTGGGGTTTTTTGTTTGTCCACAGCTGTTCTCTCTTACTTGTTCGATGGACGGAGAAAAACTGCTCTCTAATAATTATTCTGTCTGCGCCACGCGTTTTGGCTTGTGTGACAGACAACAGCAGTAGTTGCTGTCTGAGCGTTCAGTGAAGGAGATGAGGAATATTCTGTCTGTTTAAATGCATGTTGACAAGTCTTTTAGGTTTTAGAGATTCAGATAGCATTCATTTTGTGTTGTGTTGTGTTGTGTGTGTGTTGGGTTGAAGTGTGTGCGTTGTGTGTGTGTGTGTGTGTGTGTGTGTGTGTGTGTGTGTGTGTGTGTGTGTGTGTGTGTGTGTGTGTGTGTGTGTGTGTGTGAAAGTCAAATTCAAAGTCAAAGTCAAAGTCAAACTTTTATTTTCAGATGGTACATTGAATAAGCATTGTGTTTGTGTGTGTCAAGTCAATCAAGTCAAGTCAAAATTTTATTTCCAGATGGTACATTGAATAAGCATTGCATTTGCCTTTTTTTTTCATCAAGCCATCTATCTAAGAACAAACTTCTTAATGATTATACTGAAATACTACATGATTGCATCCTTTACCATTAAATTAACCAGTAAAAAAAGGAAAATCGATAACGTAATACATTGGAAATTCAAATTACCACATATACATATACAGCACACACATACTCATACACACCTGCGCGCGTGCGCGCTCACGTCCACACACACATTTAAATAAAGAATGTTTTAAGAATTAAAAAAAGAAAATCATAAAACGTCAGGACAAACAAATTACTTCACCTACTATTTAATCCATTCTTTCACGTTTATACTTTAGATAATAAAAAGGTACAGGAACAAAACGTTAGAAAATACTAGGCATTCGTTGCGTCATTACTGACGATATTGCCTTCAATGACCTCCCTCCTCTCCTCGGCCACCCAGCAAATGTGTGCTTTTTATGCACTCATACTCTTCAAATAGCGCTTTTTAAAAATAATATATTCACACAATAACTATCAAACAAGCAAGATAAGTCAAATAAGACAATAATAATGATTATTATAATAGAGATACAATAATAACAACAATCACCCATCACCATGAGACAACAATATAACAAATAATCCCCATCACCATGTGTGTGTCTGTGTTGTGTGTGAGTGTGTCTGTGTTTGTGTGCACTGTGTTGTATTGTATTCTGTTCTGTTGTGTCATGTTCTTTTTTTTGTTTATTTTACAAACAGAATCGCTATCATCTTATCTGGAAGACTAGCATCCAGACCACTAATCCACGATCTAGGGAATAGGGGAGGGGGGAAGGGGGGGGGGGGGGGGGGGGGGGGAGGGAGGAGAACCAAGGTTGTTCAGATGGGGATCAAATTCGCAAACCCTTTCGCTTTTTATTTTATTTTATGATAAACCTGCAGTCTCTCAGGTTTTGGCAATGTCGTTTGATTAAGAAGTGGACAGGTTTCGTTTAGTCAGAAAATAAAAATGACAGGGTTCGGGTTGGGTTTCTTTATTTATTTATTTATTTTTGGGTTTTGTTTGTTTGCTTAGTTGTTTTTGTGGAATATTTTGGTTTGTTTATTTGCTTAATTTGTGTCTGGTGGTTTTGTTGGTTTGTTTTTTGTGTTGTTTTTTGTGTTTTGTTTTTGTTTTTTTGTTGTTGTTTTTTTGTGTTATTTTTTTTTTTTTGGGGGGGGGGGGGGGGGGGGTTGGACGTAGGACGGATTGTGAGACTTTCCTACTGTACAGTGCTTTCTAGTGTTTATTTTTTTAACGTTTGTTTCTGCCTTTCTTTTTTTTTTTTAAAGCGAATGTTCCAAGAAGCAAAAAGAGAGAAATGTCGAGGTATGAAGGAGGCTTTTAATTTTTTTTCAAATAAATAAACATCAGTTTTCGTTATAGCAGAGTAATTGTTCAATTATTTGTTTCATACATTTTTGCTTGAGTGAAGCCAGGTACAAAATTTCCCTAAATAAGTTTTGTTGTAAATGATTAAACACATGCACGCGCGCACACACACACTTTTTTTTTTTAAACCAACAAAAAGCCTAGGGGGGGGGGGGGGGGGACCAATATAATCGAAAAATAATGATTGTTATCCCCAAAGTCAGTATGGGGCTATCTTATGGTGTTTTTTTGTTTTTTTAAATAAATTTTAAAAATTTAAAAGGCTTCAGTCGAAATATCTCACCTTTGGTGAACTTCGGAGCTGTAAGAAAGGAACAAATAAAATAAACAGAAAAACAAAAATAAAACAAAAAGGCCTCCCCGGCGGGGAATTGAACCCCGGTCTCCCGCGTGACAGGCGGGGATACTAACCACTATACTACCGAGGACCTGAAATACAGGCGAAGTTTGTAATATATAACGCATAGCATAAGCTGAGGGTTTGCCTGTCGTTCTCTCTATTAGCCTACTAGGCCCTAGGCCTACTACTTGACTTCGGTCTTTTGCTACATATGTGCCTTTCTCTGCAGGCTAACTAGGCTAATACAATGAGGGAATAGTCTAGTTCACTTAGAATCCTAGAGCATTGGTCCTGAGTTATATCCAACTGGAGGGATCCGGTTCGATTCCTACTGCTTTGTCCTGCAGTAGAGGAGTTTTATATAAATTAATAATTTAGAGAAGAAAAAAAGTTTGTGATTGCTTTAACGGCTCGGATTTCGTTAAAACTCAGTTTCTGTTTTCAGTGGTTTTTCTAGTTCATGTCTATTGGCCTATAAAAACTAAAGAAGGAAGCAAGCAAGGAAGGAAGAAAGAAAGAAATGAAAACAGAAAGAAAGAAAGAAAGAGAAAGGAGAAAGACAGAAAGAAAGAAAGAAAGAAAAGGTAGATCTATCAACAACAAGAAAAAAAATACCGATGTAACTGAAAACTATCATCATAAAAGGGTTTTTTGTTAATGTTGGTTTTTTTCTCAATATATATATATATTTTAAAAACATCATCTCAGCTGCTGAACGTATAATTATAGCCTATAGCGACAACAATACTATCAAATTCAATATTTATCATGACAATTATAAAAGGGTAGTTTGTATACAATGAAATCAGTAAAGAAAACTGTTAAATACATCAAATGATTGAAAAATCAACTGTAACTGTTCTGAGGTGGGACAAAAAGCCCAACGGCAACCAATAGTTGTTGTCGTCGTCATCATTATCATCATCATCATTTTCGTCATTATTATTATGATCATCATCATTATTATTATCATCATTATGATTAGCACCATCATCATCATCATTATTATCATCATCATCATCAGCGTCGTCGTAGTCGTTGTTAATATAATCATTATTGTTGTTGTTGTTGTTGTTTCTTCTTTCTTCTTCTTCTTCTTATTATTATTATTATTATTATTATTATATTATGGCATTTTGCAGGGCGTGAGTGGAACCAAGAGAGGCCAGACACAACGAATGAAGAGCTGTGCGAATTTCAGTGGTTGTTCAACGTAAGTTCTGTGATGTGGTGTCGTGTCTGTCGTAGAGTGATGTTGGGTGGTATCATCATGGTATGGTGTGGTGTGGTGTGGTGTGGTGTGGTGTGGTGCAGTGCAGTGCGCTGTGGTGTGGTGTAGTGTGGTGTGGTGTAGTGTGGTGTGTGGTGTGGTGTGGTGCGGTGTGGTGTGTGTGTGTAGTGTGGTGCAGTGTGGTGTGGTGCGGTGTGGTTGGTGTGGTGTGGTGTGGTGCGGTGTTGGTGTGGTGTGGTGCAGTGTGGTGTGGTGCTGGTGGTGTGGTGTGTTGTGTGTGGCGTGGTTGTGGTGTAGTTTGGTGTGGTGTTGTGTAGTTTGGTGTGGTGCGGTGTTGTGTGGTGTGGCATGGTGTGGATTGGTGGGTATGGTGTGGCGTAATGTGGTGTGGTATCATGATGGTGTGATGTGGTATCGTTTGTGGTGTGGTGTGGTGTCGTATTGTGTGATATGGTGAAGTGTTGTGTGGTGTGGTGTTATAAGCACTTATTTATTTATTTATTATTTTATATCGAGGATAATGGAATAAGCACTCATGTGCTTTTTTACATCCAGTCCCCGTGTGTATGCGGTTTTGTAAATTTTGTCATCTGTTTCCACCGGCACACAATGGCCTACTCTTCCGAAAAGCGGAACAGGATTTAACGTGTGCGCAAGATGTTCTGCATGCGTGCGAACACGGGGCCTCGGTTTATAGTCTCATCCGAAGGACTGTGTGGGGCAGTGTGGTGTGGTGTGGTGCAGTGCAGTGTGGTGTGGTGTGGTGTGGTGCAGTGTGGTGTGGTGTGGTGCAGTGTGGTGTGGTGTGATGTGGTAGTAAAATGATGTTGGGTGGTATCATGACGCTGTGTGTTGTGGTGTGTGGGTGTAGTATAGGGGTGCTGCTGCTGTTATGTGTTGGTATAATTATCGTTATGTTGTTGTGGTATGGCGTGCAGTGCTGTACGATGCTGAACTGTGCTGTGCGCTGATTTCTCTTCACGTTTTCTGCTCCATTCTACATAAATAAATCTGGGAAAGGAGGGGGATAGGGGTGGTATAGAATCCAGGCAAAGAAAAAAAAAAGAAAAAAAAGGGATGGATTCCAATTCGAATTTCTTTGGGAGGGGGGTGGACTCAGTTTGAAGCAGAGAGAGACAGAGACACAGAGAAAAAGACAGGCAGGCAGGCAGGCAGACAGACAGACAGACAGACAGACAGGGCAGACAGAGAGAGAGAGAGAGAGAGAGAGTGAGAGAGAGAG
>CM054137.1:71497648-71500148 GCA_028751875.1 Rapana venosa | reverse complement strand
GGCCCAGGTTCAAACAGTCCATTGTTGGCTGCCGCATTTTTCTCCCGTCTGCTCCACCTATTTGGAATGATCACCGTCTCTGTCTGTTTCCGTCTGTCTCTCTCTCTCTTCTCTCTCTCTCTCTCTCTCTCTCTCCTCTCTCTCTCTCTCTCTCTCTCTCTCTCTCTCTCTCTCCTCTCTCTCTTGACTCTCTCTCTTTGACTCTACTTTCTCTCTCTCTGACTCTCTCTCTCCCTCCCTCTCTCTCTCTCCCTCTCTGACTCTCTTTCTATCTCCCTCTCTGACTCTCTCTCTCCCTCTCTTTCTCTGTCTGTCTCGTGTCGCTCGCTCTCTCCTCTCCCCCCCCCCCCCCTCCCTCACTCTCTTTCTCCTAACCCCCCCCCCCCCCCCCTCCTTTCTCTCTCTCTCTCTCTCTCCTCTCATCTCTCTCTCTCTCTCTCTCTCTGCTCTCTCCTCCTCTTCTCTCTCCTCCCTTCTTTTCCAAAAGCTCTCTCTCTTCCATCATTTTCTCTACTCTCTCTTCTCTAACTCTCATCTGCTCTCTCTACTCTCTCATCCTTTTCTCCCTCACTTTCTTTCTTCTTGCCCTCACTTGGCAAAGCCTCATTGGTGCCACATTCCTTTTAAATCCAGTAGGCCTTAACATTTGGACAACCTTTATCTCCCAGCGTGGTGTCTTCTTGTCTTCTCACTTCATCATCTGTGTTTTTTTCTCTTTCAAATTGGTATTAATATCGTAGTGAATTCTTTGCTCTTTATTCGTTTGGTTTATATGCTTACGGTAGGTCTTATCAGGGTGAGGAATGGTTGGATTCGTGGATACGCTTGTGTTTGTTTGTTAAATGCCGATAATCTCTGTCTCTCTGTCTGTCTACTCTTCTGTGTCACTCTGCCTCTATCTCTCCTTCTCTATAGTCTATATCAGTATATGTCTGTCTGTCTCTCACGCACACACACTCTCTCTCTCTCTCTCTCTCTCTCTCTCTCTCTCTCTCTCTCTCTCTCTCTCCTCTCTCTTCTCTCTCTCTCTCTCTCCTCCTCCTCCTCCTCCTCTCCTCATCTTCTTTTTCGCATTCTTCTATGGCCAGGAGTCTGTTCTCTGTCTCATATCACTCTGTGGCGAGGTGTGCGCACACACGCAATCTAAAAAAAGACTGCCGACTACCTGTCAACCCCCCTTTTTTTCTATTTAAAATGTGCGGATGTTATATTTTTTCCCATTAAACATGCGCGCTCTGTCAACATATCAACAGTGCATACTGCAATGCAGTGTAGCGAGGGATTGAGCTACACACACAATATCGAGACTCTTTGGTCGAGCAAATCGTTTGAGAACAAATAAACGAAACGAAACAAAAGTTAACACTGTTAACAATGAAAAAACAAAACCCAAACGAACGAAATGAGACCACAAACAAACAAACAAAAACCCACACAACGCCCCAGCTTCCCCCCACAACAAAAACAACAAAGAAAGATAGAAAGAAGAACAGAAAGGTAAAAGGAATGGAATTTGAACAATTTTACCCACGAAAGAGCCCCCACCCACCCCCCACCCCACCTCCCCAAACCTCCCAGCACCCTTCCGTTTAAGGGAGCTTTCTCCACCACTAAAAAAAAGGTTTATGGCTGATTTGGCAGGACAGTTAAATTCCGGTAACCCAAGGATAGAATGAACAGCTTACATACAGCATACAAGTCGACAGGTTTTCTCCCTACTAACGCGGTCCTTATTGTTGGGAGAGACGCTTAAAAGGATAATAGATGAACAGAAAAATATCTGAATGCTTTAAAATCCACGCTCGCGTGAGCGGACCGCCTAGGCGGGTCGCGTTGTGTGTATATATGTATTATACAGTATAGTAAAGATCTTGGAAGTGGTGTGGTGTGACACAGGATCGGGATGATATAGATACCCAGCGTGGGCAGTCAGTCAGCCGTGGTGGTGGATAGTTTACTACTTGCAAGCCTGTTCCTCCAATGGGACTTCCTCACGCACGTCAGGATTAAGACCGCCTGTCCTGCAGTACAGCCCTGATGTGGCTATAAACAACAGGATTGGATTGGCGGTACACTGACTTGTCAGTAATGGGAGCCATCAGACGAAAGATCATAAAAAACCAGTGACATTTACTGATGTGGGAGACTTTGGAGACCTAGACCATCCCTACATTCGATGAGATGCTTGCTGTAAGGTTTACTGATATATCATGCCCTCGTGGTATACTGCCATGTCAGTAATCGGACCATCAACAGGAAAATGGTGGTAAAACAGTGACATTTACTGATCTGGGAGACTTGGGAGACTTAGGCCATCCCTACATTCGCCGAGGTGCTTGCTGTAAGGTTTACTGATATGAACTCGTGGTATACTGCCATATTAGTAATGGGACCATCAGCAGGAAAATGATGGTAAAACAGCGCCATTTACTGATCTGGGAGACTTAGTCGGGAGACTTAAGCCATCCCACAGTGGCTGATGGGCTTGCTGTAAGGTTCA
>CM054137.1:71490148-71495148 GCA_028751875.1 Rapana venosa | reverse complement strand
CTCTTTGACAAGGGTTACAACTAAAACAGCGGCAGTGAGTCGAACTTTAGACATTTTCAAGTCAGTATTCCCGGGCACTATATATATATACATGTACATCATATTTCGTGAAGGGGGAAAAGGGGAGGAGGGCTTGAAATGCATCATATGCAAATGATACCAGTTATGTTTGCATGTAAGAACTTAGAAGGGCAGGAGAGAGAATGACGGAGAAGAGGGCCAGATGAAAGAAACGTTTTTAGAAAGCAAGGGAACCGAAAGAAAATCTCCCACCTACTCCACTCCCCTTCCTCCCCCCCCCTCTATCCCCACTTCCCCTCCCACGATTCTTTTTTTGTGCACAAAACACACACACACACACCAAAACACACACACACACACACACCTTCCCCAAACATTTAAAGATTACCCAATATTTTTTCTCGTCAAATAAAACATGTCCCATGATGTAAAACAACATCCAACGCCGCCTTCCCCCTACCAACCCAACAAACCCAGTGGGTGTTGTTTTCTTAGAACTACACATTCATTTCGCTTGTTAAGAGAACTTTCCTTGAGAGCGCTTAAAACTGCTGTTTAAGCCTCGAAACCATATGATTGGATTAGTGACAATTGATGTTGACAACACAGGTCAATTATGACGGAGTAAACAAACCCGCCTCTGACGACCCCGTAATGCCTTCATGATTTTATGTGGGCGACTGGTTGTTTTGTTGTTGTGGGAAACCCTGGCTGGCAATGCCGCTAGCGTTTACTCGTTTCCTTGCCTCCCCGGACGTAGGGAGGGAGGGAGAGAGAGGGGGGTAGGGAGAGAGAGACTCTGAGAGACTCTGAGAGAGAGAGAAAATAGAGGAGAGAGAGAGCAAGAGAGGGAGAGAGAGAGACTCGGAGAGAGAGGGAGAGAGAGAGAGAGAGACTCGGAGAGAGAGAGAGAGACTGAGACAGAGGGAGAGAGAGAGAGAGCAAGAGAGAGAGAGAAGAGAGAGATTGGTGGAAATGGGAAGAGGTGGGGGGGGGGGGTGAGGTGGAGATGAGGAGCAGGAGGCGGTTAATGCCGATAATGGATTACGCCATGGTCGATTGGTCGATAGAGTATCGATCTTCTTCTTTCTCCACTTCTCTCTGGTGGCTGTGGTGTGTAGTGGTGGTGGTGGTGGGTAAGTTGTTTTCCTTTCTCCACTGGTTCGGCGCCACCAATCCTCTTTCTGTCGTCCCCCCACCCCCCCCCCCTCCCTCCCAGCCCCCACCTCCTTTCCAATTCGTCTGGTTCTTCTTGTTCTTGTTCTTTCTTTCTTTCTTTTTCTTTCTTTCTTTTTCTTTCTTCTTCTTCATCTTTTTTCTTTTTCTTTCTTTATTCTTCTTCTTCTTTCTCCTTCTTCTTCGTCATCTTCTTCTCCTCCTCCTCCTCCATCTTCTTCTTCTTCTTTGTATCTCTCTCTCTCTCTCTCTCTCTCTCTCTCTCTCTCTCTCTCCTTTCTCTCTCTCTCTGTCTGTCTCTTTCTCCGTCCGTCTATCTCTCTCTCTTTACCTCTCTCTCTCTCTCTCTCTCTCTCCTCTCTCTCTCTCTCTCTCTCTCTTCTCTCTCTCCCTCCCCCCTCCCTCCCTCTCTCTCTCTCTCTCCCCCCCTCTCTCTCTCTCTCTCTCTCTCCCCCCTCTCCTCTCTCTCTCTCTCCCCCTCTCTCTCTCTCTCTCTCTCTCTCATAGATGCCTGTCTCGTGCTCTCTTCTTTCGTAAGTTATTTTCTTTAGAGACTTCTTGTTGCCCACTCCTCCTTGCTAATGAGAGAAGCACAGAGAGAGAGAGAGAGAGAGAGAGGGGGGGGGGAGGGGGGGAGAGAGAGATAGACAGACAGACACGGATAGACAGACAGAGACAGGCACATACAGACAGACAGACATAGACAGACAGGCATACAGACATAGACAGACGGACAAGATAGGCCTACAGAGAGAAGGTAAATGTTGGTGCCAATGGAGACATTGCTTTTGGCACGAGGCGTGATGACGTCAGGAGCGCGTGCCGTTCAGCGCCAAGGAACAGAGAGAGACAGTGGAGAACTTTGTTCTGTGAGACAGTGGAGTGAGTTACTTGTGGGTGGGTTTAATGGAGCCCCAAAAAGAGGATTAGATGTCCCCTCTGCCGCACTTACCCCATTATACTATGCCCTGTCAGCTACCTCCGTGTCGTCTGCTTAAATGAATTCAGCACCGTTAAATACATAATCCTTAGTTTGGCCGCCACAGTGGCGGGATATACCAGGAGAGAGGGAAAGGAGAAGGGGGGTAAGATAGGTGATTTTCGTGACAATAATGTCGGTTAAATGTCGTTGGACGTGGAATTGGGCAGGCACTTCTAGTTTATTCCGCGCATACCGTACTAATGTTCTTTCTGGTGGTGGTGTTGTTGTTTTGTTGTTGTTTGGTCTTTTTGAATTCACTGTCGATGTCTCTAGCTTTCTTTCTTTCTTTCTTTCTTTTTCATTTTAACAGTGTGACCCCTGTCCATGGCTGGCACTGTCGTCTTCATTTCAAACTTGGAATTTGTGTGTTTCTGTTGTGATAGACTCACATGAATCAGGTGGGCATTTTTTTATAGCTTCTTTTGTGTTTTTTCCTTTAACCTTAATGTATATAATATGATACATACATCTCTCTATTTAGGGAGTTGAAACACTTGGACATTCAGGCGTTCTCTTTTCTACTTTTACCATCCTCTACCCCATCCCATCCTCCTCTCTCTCCGACTTCCGTGTTCCCAAAGATACTGTGAGCACTCATTCTCACACACATGCCAACATCGACCATTTTAAACTAGAAACATAATACATTATGCAGAACGTAGACTTGTTACCTTAAATCATCCTACTCAGGAAAAGGGAAGGGGGGGGGCAGGTGGAAATTATGTCTAAATAAAGTCTACTACAAGACAAGTTCATTAGTAATTTCCACAGTTTCTCTTTTCAGTCAGGTAAGTTTGGGGAAACTCTACTGTTGCTGTTTTGAGTAAATGCTATGGATTTGACGTCATAGCGCGAATTTTTTGTTGTTGTTGTGCGTTCCCCAGCATTACACCCCGGGGGGTTGCCCAGAACATGCACTCCGACTCACTCATCCCACCTGGAATTTGACGGCGAGGTACCGTACGTACGTGCCTTAGATTTCAAGAAAAGGATGTAAAACCGCAGTTGACTGCGATAGCACTGATCCACAGAGTGCGTAACGGAGTTGGCGTGATAAGCATACCAGCTGAACAGGACAGGGGTAGATAAGGCACTCCCAGTTCTCGGTCATATTACCACTGCGCACAATTTACACACATAATATCGTATCCCCCTTTTTGACTTTGCTTTAGTTTTCGTGCTGTTGTTTATGTGTGGCGGCGTCTCGTTGCGGTATTTGCTGTGAGCTTTGATTTATATTTATGTATATATATATATATTATATATATATATATATATATATATATATATATAATATGTCTTGAACATGATAGTTCCTTTTTCTTGTGGCTCTTTTTTGTTTTTGTTTTGTTTATCTGTTTGTTTATCTGTTTGTTTTCTGGTTTGTGGGTTGGTTTTATGTTGTAGTTGTTCAGTTGGGTTTTTTAAATTTTGTTTGTGGGTTGTTTTTTTCCCTCCTCCCCAGACCAGGCTAGCGAGAACTGTGGTATCGCGTATTGCGCTTATCTAGACAAAGAAAGATTGCGAGTTTGGTTCACGATGGATGCAAGATTTTTCCCCAACCCACAGAACCATGAGTGGTGGCCTGGGCGCTAGTCTTTCAGATAAGACGATAAATGAGGTTCTGTGTGCAACATACGTTTAGTGCCAATCTTACAACCCACAGCAGTTAGTGTACACGAAAAGACGGTGTGCCTGAACAAATCCTTCAGAACATAGTCGTTCTCCTAGGGAAGCAAATACACCTGCAGACTTGAAATCTGGTGTTAAACAAGTAGGGAGGGGGTGGGCACAGTTGGCACCGCGTTCTACCCGTATTTTACGCAGAGAAATCGATGGATTGAAATTGGTGTGCAATACAAATTACGGTGCAGTAAAATACAATACAAGGTAAGGCAATACACATCCCCCATTATATCCCCGACGTTTCAGGAGACATTAGTTGGCATCAATCGTATCACAGGTTTAACATTCACACACACACACACACACACACACACACACACACAACACACACACACACACACACACCGCGCGCGCGCGCACGCACACGCACACACACACACACACACACACGTTCGCACGCACGTACTTACTTACGCACGCACACACACACACACACACACACACACACACACACACACACACACACACCACATAACACAACACAACTTAACTCAACAAAACACGACACACACCACACAACCACACCACACCACACCACACCCACCACACCACACCACACCACACCACACCACACCACACCACACCACACCTCAACTCAACTCAACTCAACTCAGAGATAGAGAGAGAGATGCAGACAGACAGACGGGCAGGTGGGCAGACAGACGGACAGACAGACAAAGAAGCAAACGAATTAGACATAAAAATGAAACCAACAGAGTATCGGGCTACACAGTACAAAATCATTGATCGGAAAACCCTCTAGGACACCGCTTGCTTCTGAAAAGAAAAGATACACCCTGTGGAATCGAAGCTCTTTCACATCTCACAGTGTCTGTAAACCTTTGTATGGTGGCATTAGTGCCATCAGTTTATCGGCGGAGTAAAGGTGTTACCGTGTAAATTGGTATTATATTGTGCTGACCTTGGCGAGGGTGACAAGACCCGTTTATTGTGTACCTGAGTGTTATGTAGGAATGAGCATTTTAGCGTATAGGTTTCCAGTACTGAATTCTGAAAGAAAGAGAACACAGTACATGTCACAACTTGTCGGATTTAGTGACTAGTAGTAGTAGTAGTAGTAGTAGAAGTAGAATCCTTCGGATGAAACTATAAACCGAGGCCCCGTGTGCGAACG
>CM054137.1:71482648-71485148 GCA_028751875.1 Rapana venosa | reverse complement strand
GAACACCTTCGGAAATTTTGAATTGAAACCGTGCGTCCAGCGTAACTGGCACTAGCTGACATAAATAATAAAACTGATTAAACCAGGGGATGAGGGGTTGGAGAGAGAGAGAGAGAGAGAATGACAATGACAATGGTTTGTTATGGCAAGCTGTAAAGCTCATTCACAAGGGGACGGTGGGGAGGAGACTGGGAACAAACATATTCAACTAAGACGAGAAAAACAATTCAAGAGAGAGACCTAGAGAGAGACAGAAATATAAAAACAGAGAGAGACACATACAGAGACAGAGATGGGATGCAGAAATAACTACAGGCTTAATCCGTGTTATCTCACAGCCCGTGTGCTTGTGCATTAAAAGTAATGAGGACTAGAATGATTAGCGACGCAGACAGTACAGGACACAAAGGTGACCAGTGGACATCAAGTTATTTTGACCTGACCTCTGCTCTACTCGTCTGACCCGGATTCAATAGTATCTGCCCGCTTGGAACGTTATCATTTAGAATCACTCCCTCTTTTTCCATTAATTATCTGTATCGCCTGAGCACACGCCCTGTCTCCCTCTCTTGTTAGTTTGTTTCAAGCCTATATAGGTCTTCCAAGTCATGCGAGGTTTTAGTATATATGGGCCGAGGGGGTGGGTGGGTGAGAGGATGGTGAAAGGGTGGGGGAGGGGGGGGGAGCAAAGGGTGGTTTGATGTTTTGGGGTGCAGTGTTGTGTGTGTTGAGGAGGGGGGGAGGGGTAGTGGTTTTGTTTGGGTTTTTATAAATTTTCTTGTTCGTATGGTTCTTTCTGTGGGGTTTGGATGGGGTTTTTATATATCGCTGGGATTTTTAATTGTGTGTTGTTTTGTTGGGTTTCGTTTTTTGTTCAGGGGGAGGGGGGGGATGGGTTTGTCTTTTTGTTTGGTTGGTTTGGTTTTGAATGGTTAGTTGCTTTTTTTCTCGTTTGTTTGATGGTTTTGTTTGTTGTTGGTTTTGTTGTTGTTTGTTGGTTTTGTTGTTTGTCTTTAGTTTGTTGTTGGTAGGGGGTTTTGTTTTCTTTTATTTGTTGTTGTTGTTGTGGGGATTGTTGTTTGTCTTTAGTTTGTTGTTGGTAGGGGTTTTTGCTATTTGTTTTGCCACAAACATTCTGCGTTGTACATGACAGATAATTTCTCAAAAGAAAACCCCCCAAAAAACAGAGAAAAAAATAAGGAAAGAAAGATGTATAAAGATAAGAAAACGGACAAGAGTTACGTGTTGTCATAACAAAATGAGCTTGTGGCTACTCCACCACCACCCACCACCCCACCTCCACCCCCCACCTCCCCTACCTCCACCTCCCCCACCTGCTATGACATCAAGTGTGGCCTCTCAGTTCCCTTTCCCTGATGTCGCTGTGTCAGTGTCCCCCTTAAAGAACGGTGTAGTGCTGACTTGCCTTGAGGTGTCCCTTGTTTCATCATCATGCCTTGGGGTGTTACTTAGCCTCCCTGAAACCCAACTCGCCAGCTCGGCAACTGGCGACAAGAGCACACAGGACCGTGTTGTCTGTCACTGTGTCACTGCACGAAACGAAACGAAACGCCCCCCAGCTCACATTACCATAACTATGCATGTAGGAGGGAGTGGGTCTAGTCTGCTTTCTCTTGTGTGTGTGTGTGTGGGGGGGGGGGGGGGGGAGGGGGGGTGTCAGTGTGTGTGTGAGAGAGAGAAAATGTGTTTGTGTGTGCGCGCGCGCGGATGTGTGTGTGCACGACCGTCTGTGTCTGTGTCTGTCTCTGTGTGTCTGTCTCTAGTTTGTCTGAATAAACCTGAGGGAAGGATTACTGTTGGGTTGTTTTTAGTTTGCTGTTGTTTTGTTGTTTGTTTTTTCGGGGGATGGGGGGTTGTTGGTTAGGGGATTTTTGTTGTTTTTGCTTTCTTCTTTTTTTTTCTTTTTTTTTTTTTTTTTTTTTTTGGGGGGGGGGAGGGGCTACCTCATCCCTGTGACGTTGGGAAGGCTTAAGTTAAACTGCTCTTCTTTCATCTGCTCTAGTTCTCTCTCTCTCTCTCTCTCTCTCTCTCTGTGTGTGCTTCAAACACTGAATAAAACTACGCGACCAGAAAGAATCATCCCTAACCCAAGAAAAGCTCGCACCATGTATACTTTACTCGGTGTGTAAACAAGTGGCTTAGTCAAGCGGGCCTACATTGTCAGTATCTGGGTATCGGATGAACAGCTTACTGTATAATTCACTGCCTTTTTTTTTCTTGGCTGGGGCCTGGGGTATGTAGGGGACTTGTCGGTTTCCCAGGAATGATAATTAAAGGGAAAACTGATCAGCTTAATCAGTAGGCTGACGGTAGACTGTAGTACGAGAGGGATTGGGTCTGTAGCTTTGAAGTAGGGTTTTTATTGTTTGTCCATTCCTCGTGAACATCTAAGTATTTCCATAGAAATGATGGTTGTTGATGTAGAATTTCAATTGTTCGTCCATTCGTCATAATAATCATTATTTCCATAGACATGGTG
>CM054137.1:71450148-71480148 GCA_028751875.1 Rapana venosa | reverse complement strand
CGAGTCATACGAACGGCGGAGCAATGCGGATACTTCGCACTGGACACAAGCCAGATTTGATAGCTTCATGACACGTCTCTGTCAACCTGTCTTTTGTCTGTCACCATGCTGGCTGGCTTTGTTGACATTACTGTGTCACTGGCTGGCGCGTGCGCATGCACGCACGTACGCACGCACGCACGCACGCAGGCGCACACACACAACCCTATCTCTCTCTCTCACACACACCTACCCGTTCTCTCTCTCTCTCTCTCTCTCTCTCTCTCTCTCTCTCTCTCTCTCTCTCTCTCTCTCTCTCTCTCTCTCTCTCTCCCTCTCGCTCACACACACACACACACACACACACACACACACACACACACTTAGTATCAGCAATGACAGAGAATGGAGTGGTGTGGGGGGATTTAGTGTCAAGAATAAAGGGGGTAGGGGTGGGAAGGGGGTATGATAAAAAGAAAGGCAAGGAATGACTCGTGCGTGTGTGTGCGTGCGTGCATGTGTGTGCGTGCGTGTGTGTGTGTGTGTGCGTGCGTGTGTGTGTGTGGCAAGGGTGGGCAGAATAGCGGTAAAGAAGTGAGTCATCAGGCCCAAAGAGAGAGAGAGGATGGAAGGGAGGGAAAGACAAGGAGAGGGAAAGACAGACAGAGAGGGAGGGGGAAGAGAGGCAGAGAGAGAGGGAGGGGAGACAGAAAGAGAGAGAGCGACGGGAGGGAGAGACAGAGCGAAAGAGAGGAAGACAGACAGACACTGAGAGAGAGGCTAGCTGACAGCTGGCTTTAAGAAGTGTGGAGAGATTAGCTGCTATTGTTTGCTGTGTGCATAGCTTCTGCATGTCTCATCTCTCTCTCTCTCTCTCTCTCTCTCTCTCTCTCTCTCTCTCTCTCTCTCTCTCTCTCTTCTCTCTTATATATATATATATATATATATATATATATATATATATATATATATATCGCTCTCTCCCCTTATGAGTGTGTATATATGTGTGTGTAGTGTGTATGTTTTGCGCGCGTACGCATACACACACGGGCGCCCACGTATGACATTTGGAACAAGCACCTCACACGCAGGCCAGACCGTACATCATGCCCTCTCTGTAATAATTTTTTTTTGGGGGGGGTCCATTGCATTGCAGGTTACTAACATAATCTCCCATAAAGCATTTACATATGTACATCACCATAATTTACACAACATTCAATTCCTGTGCAAGTATGTAGCATGCTCTGTAATAATTAATTGGCTTAAACAAAATTGAATTCTAAGAAAATCATACATAATCATACACACTTATAATAGAGCAGCAACAAGCTAGTAAAAGCTTATGATGTGCCCAAACAACAACAACACTGACAAGTTCAGTCTTACATGAAAGTATATGATTAACTGTTGTTCCTATGGGCCATATGGCCTGCAAAAACTGAATTAAAATTATTGTTATTGTTATTGTAGTCTTTAAATTTGGCAGCTGGTAGGCAGACAGAGAAAACGATGAGGAAACAACAACAGAAAGTGGACTGGCCTTGAGTGGAACGACTTGCTACGGAAAGCAGAGGACCGCGGGGAGTGGAGGAAGCTGGTTGCAAAATCTTCATAGGTGCCCCCACGGTCGACGGGACTAGGGGACAGGTGATGATGATGGGGGTGATGATCAGGCATCAATTTGTTCAGACTATGAAAAGTGAAGCACGTGGAACGCCGCACGACGCACAGCTGCAGACGACCGGAACCAGTGAAGGAATGGATGTTCGAGCCTTGTGTGCCTCCTGACACAGAGAGGAGAATTAAGTTAAGTTAATAAAAAGTGGGACATTTTTGGTTTCCAAACACCTGGGACAACATGTAGAATCATGATCGTTCGTTTCCAAACACCTGGGACAACATGTAGAATCATGATCATTCGTTTCCAAACACCTGAGACAACATGTAGAATCATGATCGTTCGTTTCCAAACACCTGGGACAACATGTAGAATCATGATCATTCTTTTCTTTTCTGTCCTTCACAGTTGCCCGAGTCTGCCGGCACCGCCCACATGACCTTGGCCGACCTTCAGGCGCTGGCCGCGCGGCAGCAGGTTGCCATGGAGACGCAGCAGCAGGCGCTGGCGGCGCGGCAGACGCGGCTGAGGTACCTGCAGCAGCAGGAGCAGCGGCAGCAGCAGCTGTGCAGCGAGGAAGCGCGCCTGACGCTGATGCGGGAGCGGGTGCAGGAGCAGGAGCTGAAGCTGAAGAAGTTGCGGGCCCTGAAGGGGCAGGTGGAGCAGTGCCGCTCCCACAACGGCGGCCTCAGTGAGTGCTCTGCCGGCATGTGGTGGTGGTGGTGGTGGTGGTGGGTGGGTGGGTGGTGGTGGTGGTGGTGGTGGTGGTTCGTGTGTTAGCTTTTGAAGGATCAAGGGTTTTGTGTGTGTCAAGTCAAGTCAGTCAAAATTTTATTTCCAGATGGTACATTGAATAAGCAATGTATTTGCTTTTTTTCATCAAGCCATCTAAGAACAAATTTCGTAATGATTATACTAAGACACTACATTATTGCATCATTTACCATTTGTGTGTGTGTGTGTGTGGGTGTGTGTGTGTGTGTGTGTGTGTGTGTGTGTGTGTGTGTGTGTGTGTGTGTGTGTGTGTGTGTGGTTGTTGGTGGTGGTGGTGGTGGTGGTGCTGCTGCTGCTGCTGTTTGTTTGTTTGGGTTGGGGTTGGTTTTTATGTTTTGGGTTGGGGTTTTCTTTCTTTTCTTTTCTTTTTCTTTTTTTTTTAGGGGGGGGTAGGGTTTTGTTTTTTGTTGTTTTTGTTTGGGTTTTCTTTCTTTTTCTTTTTTTTTTAGGGGGGGGGGGGGGGCAGTAGTGGTACATAGTCCATGTTTATTTTTCAGAGCAAAGAAACATCCGGCAAAATAGCCACAGCTTTTTTTTGGCTCTCAGAAAAAGCAGAAATGGATTGAGTATATGATTACAATGTATTTGATATTTGTTACTATTTGTGTTATTTTAAGGCTTAAATCCTTTTTTTTTAAATGGAATCCTTAGATTTGATATGGTTTACAATTCTCACGTTTTGCCGCTTCTTCATACCCAGACAAGAGCAAACAAAACATTGTTGGTGTGTATGTGTGTGTTTGTGTGCGCGCGCGCGCGTGTGTGTCCTGCGTGTGTGAAAGAGAAAGAGAGACAGACATAGAGAGAGAGAATCGGAGAAGGAGAGAAAGAATCGGAGAGAGAGAGAGACTCAGAGAGAGAGAATATTTTTTGTGTGTGTAAATGCATACACAAGTATCAACCAACCAAATCGCATGTAAACCATGTATACACACTTTCATCGTTTCAAAATCGGCCATTACACTACCAAGGGACGAAAATGATGAATACTTACTATAGCACTCCACTTCTGTCTGTGTGCAGACTCTGAACTGGAGGCCGTGCGGGCACTCTTCAACCAGAAGGAGAAGGAGCTGGCCATGGCCGTCACCCGGGTGGACGCCCTCATGAAGCAGCTGCAGGACCTGAGGGAGGTCAAGGCCAAGGAGGTCATCGCCCACGGCAACCGGGGCAAAGGGGAAGCGAACACGGCCTTGACCTTGGAGGTGGAGAGGCTGAGGAAAGAACTGCTGGTGAGGGCTGGCATGAAATATGTTAACTGTTTTCTTCCAGTTGCAGGGTTTTGGGGTTGGGTTGGTTTTGTTGTTGTTGTTGTTGTTGTTGTTGTTCCTTGGCTAGAGCTCCGAGGATCACCAATGGTGAGATTTTTTGCGTATGCAACCGTTTTTTATAACCCCCTTCACCATCACAATTTAGGTAGCCGTATCCTGACTTTGCGGATGGTATCTGAACACAGCACCTGTGTGTGTGCGGTTTTGTTTTTGTTAAAGATGTCATCCGTTCCTACCGGAATGAAATGGCCTACTCTTTACGAAAAGCGGAATGGGTTTTAATGTGTGCGCATGATGTTTTGCGTGCACACGCAGGGCCTCGGTTTATATAGTCTCTCATCTGAAGGACTTTAACATTCAGTTTGATATTTTGGTCAAACTGGGAAGGGTAAGGCTGGAAATCGAACCCGGAACCTCACAGTTTGCTTGTTAGGCGGGTGAATGTCTTCACTGTTTCTACCTCCTTCCTTCTTGGTACAGTTCTTGTATAAAAGAAGTTAGGTGGGGGGGGGGGGGGGGGGGGGGTTCGTTCCTCGGCTAGAGCTTCAAGGTTCACCAATGTTGAGATTTTGCGTATGCGACCTTTTTTGCCCCACCCTAAAGGCTGCTGTATTTCGACTTCAGGTATATATATGCTGGGTATGTTTTGTGTTTCCGTAACCCACCGAACGCTAACATGGACTACGGGATCTTTAGCGTGTATATTTAATCTTTTACACGTGTATGTGAACGAAATGAAGGCACTGGCTTGTCAGCACTTGAAGCTGACGTGAGAGATCGTTAAAAAAAAGAAGAAAAAAAAAAAAGAAATCCCCGCCCTTAATTCACCAGACACAGCTAACCCACGACTTTGTAGACACACGGGATTGAAGTCGAAAACGGTCTTAACCACTCGGTAATAGCGCCCGTCATTAAAGAGTTGTATTCCAACAACAACAACAAAACAACAAGTGTGCTTTGCTTTCTTGCCCCCAGCAACGTAACCAACAAGTGTGCTTTGTTTTCTTGTCCCCCAGCAACGTAACCAGATCAACACGCAGTACTCCACACGCCTGGCCGCGCAGCAACAGCTCCTGCAGCAGCGCAAAGACCAGGTCACCAAAGTGGACGCCCGCATCGAGGAACTGCAGCAGAGGCTGAAGAAACGACGCTCCCAGCCACCCGTACCCCCACCCCAGCCACCCGTACCCCCACCCCAGCCTTCCCAACAGCCCGAAACTGGCAGCACAGAGAGGGGGGGTGGGGAAGGGGGAGGGTGGGGGACGCGGACGCCGTTTCAGGGGAGGAAGGTGGGGCAGAACGTTGCGGCGGTGGAGCCTTACATCCAGCATCCTCCCAAGAACGCGCGGAAGGAGGACGGGCCGTGTAAAGGAAAGGAAGAAGCAGGCTCCAAGGCGGAGGAGACCCTGCCCCGCAAGTCTTCTTCAGGAGGCAAGGGCTCTCCAAAGGAAGGCAGCCCCACCCAGCTCAGCTCGCCTCGCCCTGCTGAGGTCAACAACAACAACAACACCAACAATAACAACAAGGATAGGAAGAGTGGTGGTAGGGGAGCGGGAGAGGCAGCGGAAGAGTACAAGATTCCCTCCATCATCTCCTCCCACTTTGACATCCAGCGTGTGCGCGGGGGCTCTGTGGGGAAAGGGGCGGTGTCGGGTGGCGGGAAGAACAGGGGTGAAGGGGGAGGGGTGGGGGTGGCGGCGACGACCGCTAGTGTGGGGTCAGGCCGGGGTACCCCACCCCACAGTTCCTCGCCACCCACGCAGAAATCATCAGCGTTGGTGAAGAACTCTGCTGTCAGCAGTGTGGCTCCCGCCTCCCAGCCCGTGTTGAACAGTTTCGGAAAACCGGGCTCTCTCCCCAAGTGGCCCCCTCCTCCGGTCGTTAGCGATGACGTAGCCTCTGACCCCTCATCTCCTCATCCTCATCCTCCTCAACCTTCCCTTCCACAACCCGCTCACCACCCCCACATCAACATCTTCGATGAAGAACGCCAGGCAGGAAGCGGTCAGAGCTCGCCGGCTTCCAGCGAAGGTTCGGGCCCGCTGGTGAAGCAAGGATCCGGGGTCTTCTCCCACCAGTCACCCGTCGGCGCCGCCGCAACTACTACTACTGGTCAGCCAGCTTCAAACTCCGGCGGCGCCACCGCTACCGGAGCTCAGACGTTACAGCAAGGTGGGCGCAAAACTGGTGGTGCACAGTCGGCGTCCGCGCTAGAACCAAGAGCGCAACAGTCTTCTTCTGGTCGACAAGCGCCGAAGCCGCCCCCTCGCATGCCACAAACTGTGCTTCACAGCAAAGGTCCTGTCTCTCCGTTATCCCCATCCTCAATGCTTGTGTCATCAGCAGCAGCAGCAGCATCTTCATCGTCCAGTGTGTGTTCGCCACCATCATCATCATCATCAGTGCCATCTTTCACCTCTCCTGTAGACAGTGCAGAGCAGGGCAAAGCCAGGATGTCTCCCAGGAAGCAGGATCCCTCGCAGAACTCTTCTGAAGCCTCCACGGGGGGTAGTTCTACAGAGCAAGGGGAAGGGGGTAAGGTGGCTTCTTCAGGGATTCATCTCAATCAGCGTCCGGCTCCTACTTATAGGTAGGTTTGTAGGTTTTTTTTACCATGGTTTGTTTGGGTGTGTGTGTGTGTGGGAGGGGGTTTGAGGAAAGAGCTGTGTGTGTGAGGAGAGATAGTGAGTGAGTGTGTGTGTGTGTGAGGAGAGATAGTGAGTGGTGTGTGTGTGCACGCGCGCGCGTGCGTGCGTGTGAGAGGGAGGGAAGGAGAGAAAAAGAGAGAGTGTGTGTTTGCGTGTGCGTGCATGTATGTAAGACACACACTAAAGATCAAATGCGCTCGTTTACAAATCTTGTAGTTCATATGAATGATGAAGACTTACTGAAAAGACACAAGTATCCAACACGCACCACGGCAAAGCTTCACTGGGTGTGTTGGGTTATGCATTTGATGAAACATCTGTTTAACGACTATCTTGCAGATAGGACATAACATGTCAAATATTTAGGGCACACACGTTTGTTTCTTGAGCCAAAGAACTGGTCTGATCCAAACTGTTCTGCTCTACCAGGTTTAGGGACGTAGTCAACAGCAATTTTCTTACACTCTTTTTATCATGTCTTTTTAACCCTCAATCAAGAAGGAAGGTGGCAGGGCGGTTTAAATTGTTCACCTGCCTAACAAGTACACTGTGACTTTCTGGGTCTTGCCCCTTTCTTCCCAGTGATAAAAAACCCCAAACTGAATTACTTTGGGTGAGTCTATGAACCGAGGCCTCGTATGCTGCATGTGAAGGCATGCGGAACATTTTTCGCACACGTCAAAACCCCTTTCCACCTTTCGGAAGAGTAGGTCGTTTAGTGCTGGTAGTAACAGACGACAGAATTCAATTTTTTTTATAATGTAAATGTGCACTCAGGTTGTGTTTAGACACCATCCCCAAAAGTCGGAACGCATTTACCTAAATGGTGATGAGAGAAGATAGAAAAAAGCCTGCGTACGCCAAAAAAACAACCCAACTCACCTTTGGTAAACCTCGATTCTCTAGCTGAGGAACAGGAAAAGAAAAGACAAACAGAAAATATACTTATGTCCGGTCAGAAAAGAACAAACCGAACTACCACAAGTAAGCCAGACTAAAAAAAACACCGTTAATGTCAACAGGTACGCCTCCAGAAACGTCATCACCAACACCTACACAAGCCGCCTGGGCAGCAGCGCGCTGCAACACTACCAGCAGCTCAACCAGCACCTGTACTCCTCCTCCTCCCCCTCCCCCTCCTCCTCCTCCCCCCTCAACACACACAGCGGGGACAACACCACGCAGCCCACGGCCCCAGAAAGCAGCACAGACTCCACAGACTCCGCACCCGCGCCAGAAGGCGAGGAGTACCCGCCAGGCAGCGAGACCCAGTCGCTGCCTCCAGACAGGTCCATGGTGGTGATGGTGGGGTCCGGGGAGGACGGGCTGACCCACTTCGGCCTGGTGGGGTCTCCCAGCTACCCGGACATCGCCTCGGACAAGGGCAGCTACAAGTCCAACACCCCGAAGCAGGTCCGGCGCCGCCACTCGGACAGCGACAACGAGGAGCTGGCCAAGGTGCTGAAGCGGGGAGGGGACAGGACCAAGCTGGAGCAGGTGACTGAAGACGGCGCGAGTGGCAACAACGCGATCACCGCCCAGCCCGACACCCCGAAGTCGTCAGTGTCCAGTGAGGGTGAGGGTAGCGACAGCGCGCCTCCCTCCCCTTCCAGACTGCAGGAGGGTGGAGTGGCGACGGTGACGACGTCGATGCAGAAAGTGGCGGGGGTCAGTCTGCGGCAGAAGAAGACCATCCTGAAAGGGGACAGGCATCGAAGGAGGTCGTCGTCCAACCGTGTGAGCTTTGACCCGCTGGCTCTGCTGCTGGATGCCTCGCTGGAGGGAGAGCTGGACCTGGTCATGAGGACTGCCAAAGAGGTCAGTGCTGAGGGGGGTTGGGGGTTGTTTTTGGTTTGGTTTGCTTGGATTTATCTTTACGTTTTTACTAGTGCACGGTTTGTTTGTTTTTTTACTTTGTTTGTATTCTGGATAACGTCCCTGAACAAACACGGGGACTGGATGTAAAATAGCACATGAGTGCTTATTCCATTATCCTCGATATAAAATAAATAAATAAATTAAAATTTTTTTTTAAACCAAATGCCCATGTTCCATGTTTACAAGGTCTGCTAAAAATGGACTCAACACACTCATGAAATAGAACCAAAAAAAGGTTTCCCTTTCTTTAAATACCACAACCGTCAGCTGTGCTGTGAACAAAATCAGTCACCACTAACATGCAGTTTGTGTGCTGCTGTGTGCAGGTGGACGATGTCAGCAGGCCAAACGATGAAGGCATCACAGCGCTGCACAACGCCATCTGTGCTGGCCACTACAACATCGTCAAGTTCCTCATCGAGTTTGGGGCAGATGTTAACTCCCCTGACAGTGATGGCTGGTGAGACTGAAGTTGTTTCCTTCAAACTTGGTCTTGCTGCAGAGTTTTTCAGTGTTTCTCTTTCTCTTTTTTGTTGTTGTTATCTGTACTTCTAACCACCATGTGAAACTTTTTAATTGAGAAAGGTATTCTTATCTTATTTAAAAAAGGTGTTCCCTTTTTTGCTTTCGTGAAGCAGTGGAAACAGCAGTCAGATCGCTGAAAAAGGGGAAGTCAGCAGGGGCTGACAACATTCCAGCTGAGTTGGTCCAAGCTGGAGGGGAAGCCATGATCAGCGCCCTACTAAGAATCTGCAACAAGATCTGGCAGACAGGAAAATGGCCAACACCATGGACGCAGTCACTCATCATCACCCTCCCCAAGAAAGGAAATCTACAACAATGCCATAATTACCGCACAATCAGCCTCATATGTCACCCAAGCAAAGTCATGCTGCAGATAATATTGAATAGACTGAAGCCACAAGCAGAGACCATCATTGCTGAGGAACAAGCAGGTTTCAGAGCAGGGCGCAGCACAACAGAACAGATATTCAACCTCAGAATACTATGTGAGCGGTACCTTCAACATCAACAAGACCTATACCACGTATTTATCGATTTTAAGAAGGCATTTGACAGGGTGTGGCATGCAGCTTTGTGGGCAACCATGAACTTGTACAGCATCAATGCAAACCTGATCAGAGTCATCAAACAGCTGTACAGCGAGGCCACCAGTGCAGTGTACTACAACAACAACATTGGAGAATGGTTTCGAACAACAGTTGGAGTAAGGCAGGGCTGTCTACTCTCACCCACTCTTTTCAACATCTTCCTTGAGAGAATCATGGCTGATGCACTGGAACATCATGAAGGATCAGTCAGCATTGGTGGCAGAACGATCACAAACCTCCGCTTCGCAGATGACATTGATGGAATAGCAGGATCAGAAAAAGAGCTTGCCAGCCTAACAGAACACTTGGATAAGGCCTCCAAAACATACGGCATGGAAATCAGTGCAGAGAAGACCAAACTGATGACTAATAACACCAACGGCATTAGCACTGATATCAGGGTTAATGACCAGAAGCTGGAAACAGTTCAAAGCTTCAAGTACCTGGGAGCCATTGTATCCGACCAGGGATCCAAGCCAGAAGTAGTATGCAGGACTGCACAGACAATAACAGCTTTGTCAAAACTAAACACCATCTGGAGAGATAAGAATATCTCACTTATCTCCAAGATCAGACTAATGCGCTCCCTTGTCATATCCATATTTCTGTATGCCTGTGAATCATGGACCCTGACTGCAGATTTGGAGAGAAGAATACAGGCAGTGGAGATGAGATGCTTTCGGAGACTCCTTGGCATCTCCTACAAAGACCACATAAGCAACGAAAGCGTGCATAACAGAATCCAGCAAACCATTGGACCCTATGAGGACCTTCTAACGATCGTGAAAAAGCGTAAACTTAAGTGGTATGGGCATGTCACAAGATCCCAAGGAATTACAAAGACAATTTTGCAAGGCACTGTCCAAGGAGGAAGAAGAAGAGGCAGACCAAGGAAGAGCTGGGAGGATAACATCAGTGAATGGACAGGCCTAGAACTCAACAAAACCCTGAGAAAGGCAGAACAGAGAGAAGAATGGAGGGAACTGGTTGCTGAGTCTTTGAGGGTGCCCCCACGGTCGTCAGACTATGACAGATAGATAGATAGATAGAAGCAGGATAAGATCCACTGGATTTGTTTTTCCCATGATACAACGCACTGCCTGAAAAAGTCATTCTTCCCCAATGACTCCTCAAGGAGTTAAAGAGAAGTCGTGTCAATTCCTTTTTTCTATTTCTCCAAAATAATGATTGGTGGGGTGGGGGGGGGGGGTGTCTGAGTGGACATCTTGTACAGCTCACACACCTTTTTGTGTTGAGGTTCAGCAATGGTGAGATTTTGTGTATGCAACCACTTTTCACCCACCATTAAGGTGGCTGCATTCTGACTTCAGGGCTATCCACCTTTCAGGGTATAGGCTACGAGGAAAGTGTGAGCTTATTACAACTTTTGAGGTATATATTAGTTCGTGTTTTTTTTTTAAGAAATGAAGTAATTTTTAGGGAGTGGGTGGGAGAAAGATGTGTTCTTCAGCAGTGTGCTTTTCATGCACGTTTCTGTGTTAATTTTGTATACTAAAGAAATACAATGGCCTGTGATTTTCAGGGCACATTTCATTCTTTGTTTCTTGTTTTGAAAATACAATAAGTAGCATGGCAGTTCATATGACCCTGTGTGTTCAGGGAAGAAGATCTACTCTTTCAGGTGAATACAGCACATACGTAAATTATTCATCTTCAAAATAATCAGGCTGGTCATGCAGATTATGCTGTGACATTGGTTTGTGTGATGGAGGCTAGATTGTTTCATTTTGGTTCCCGATTGACTGCTGCTGGCTGTAGCATAGTGTCACGTCCAAGGTTCATGTTCTTCTTAAAAGTAGTTGAAGGATCTTAAATTTTTACATCCTCCCCACCCCCCCCTCTCCCTCTCTCTCTTGTAGTGGATCATTGCTTTGAACTGTTTCATAATTCTTCAAATAAAGAATTGAATCAGCAGTGCAGCCAAGGGAGATAACTAATGCCTTATCTGGAATTGCTTGCAGTCATTTATTACCTGTCAGTTATCTAACTTGATTTGTGAATCATTTTTCTTTATCTTTAAATAGTTGTGTTAAATGCTTTTTAAATCTTCTGTTCATGTGGATGTTCAGGTGTATTACATGTCTGGATATGGTTCTTCAAAGAAAGCATAAAGCATTAACACTAGATAAATCATGGAACTTTAATATCAGCTTTCATTTAAGTCACTTCAAACGTAAGACTAAGGTTTCATGTAAAAGTACAAAAGAAACATGCATCAGTTGATTATTCTCACAAAGCAGTCCTGTAAGAACAAACCTGTTGAGCTCTCAATGTGGGGCAAGTAGTTTGAAATCTTGTAATCATAATCTTCATTTTGCATTTATATTCTAATTCTCTATAAGGAGCTGGAGTGGGGGGGGGGGGGTGGGGAGGTTGTTACTCTGAACTTGAGATCCCCTTAATTATGACAGTTAGGATTAAATACAACAAACTGTTGAACTGTGTGTGTGTATGTGTCAGGACCCCCTTGCACTGTGCTGCATCCTGCAACAACTTGCCCATGGTTCGATTCTTGGTGGAGCACGGGGCCTGTCTGTTTGCCACCACCCACAGCGACCACGAGACAGCCGCTGACAAGTGTGAGGAGGATGAGGATGGCTATGACCACTGCTCTGACTACCTGTATGGTGAGTGGCTGTGCTGTTTTCAGGCTAGTTTGGGGTTGGGTGGTTTTTCCCTAGATGAAATGTTGGAAATGGAGAAAAGGGGTTGTTGGATGTTTTTTTATTTGTTTGGTGTTTTTTTTAGAAATGGAGAAAGGTTAATTCCTGATGGATATAGTGAGTTCAAAATGATGACCTAGTATTTGTTAAGTCATATCCCTAAGCCTGGATTTCTGTGAATAGTTTCCCACTTGATTGTTTTTAAAAATACAAATACTCCATTATCTAATAAATGAGAATCATGTAATTACAGGCTTTATTTTTTTTGCAGTCAACAAAAAACAAGCGCAGCACAACTTTCCAATGATTTTTTTTTTATTATCACTTAAAGTGGAAAGATGTTAAAATTGAAGACTTACTTATTTTTCATTTCTCGGTTAGGGCTCCAAAGTTCACCAACGGTGAGATTTTGCATATGCAACCACTTTTGCCCACCATGAAGGTAGCCGTATTCGGACTTTAGGGATGGATGATTTATAAAGTAGGCTGCAATGTAGTACATTCATTCTACTCAATGGGCATGTGTCACTTCAAAATTCCCAGTATAAGCAAGTCTCAGAAGATGCCTCAGACCTTCCACTTTTTATGGTACTCTGTAAACATGACTGCTGTTTCAGGCGTGCAAGAGAAGCTGGGGATCGCCAACAACGGGGCGGTGTACGCGGTGTTTGACTACAGCGCCAGCAAACAGGACGAACTGTCGCTGAACATCAACGACAAGCTGACGGTGCTGCGGAAGGGGGATGAGGAGGAGAAGGAGTGGTGGTGGGCGGTGGGGCTCAGCAACAGGGAGGGGTACATTCCCCGCAATCTGCTGGGCGTGAGTAATACTAGTCCATTTCTGGCTGGAGTGTTGCTCCCGTTTTCTTTTCATAGAAATCATTGTTTAAGGAAGTCTGATGTATGTGAATGAGGGAGAGATTTGTTGTTGTTGTCTTCGATTTTACGTCTGTTCACTCTCAGTGATATTAGACGAGAAAAAAAAACAAAAACACATATATACAAGGGGTATATGAGTATTGAGGTGGTGGTGGAGGCCCTACTGAAAAAAGCGAAGGGGGAAAAGTAGTCTAATCATGAAAAGAAACCGCACAAAGCAAAAGATACAATATAAAATATAAAAAATTAAAAACCGAAACAAAAACATAAAAAGTGATTAACGTTAATGAAACTATAACAAATGTCCTATAGGACTCTGCCAGAGACCTTTTGCAATATCAAATGCCAAATTCAAGTTATTGAATATGCTTCTAAGGGAGTTTTCAGAAAATTGGGGTAAAAAAGCTTTTGTATTCTTACATTCAAATATTATATGAGTATTAGAAATATTCTCACCACACAGACATTTACTGTGTCTACTGAATTTGGTTACAAATGCATTAAGTTTTATTCTATAAAACAAACTATTCACTCTTCGTGCTGTGGAGATATTTGAGCAAGCCTTAGAATGACTCACGACTCTTGCTTTATCAGTTTTGATGACAGATCTGTTTAAAAATCTCTCTTTTAGGTGATACGTTTCTGTGACCTTTTTCCATGATGTTTGTTCTAATAAGTGGTAGCCCTCTTGTAATGATAAAGGCACGTGCAATGTTGCTGATTTCCGTTCATGCTTTGCACCTCTTTTAGCAGCTCTATCAGCCCACTCATTTGGAAAGAATCCACTGTGTGAAGGCACCCAACAGAAAGTGACATTTGTGCCTTTTAAGGTTAAAAGGTGTATGACATGATTAATCTCTAATGCAATGTTTGAAGTTGTCTTGTACCACAAGGATTTTAAAGCATACAAAACCGACTTAGAATCAACACAAATAAGGATTTGAAATATACACAATGGCAAATCAAGAACATAATTTAGAGCCATTAAGACTGCTACTAATTCTGCCGTAAAAATCGAATGATGTTTACCAACATAGAATGATTTTTCTATTTTTAAAGATGGTATAACAAAAGCTGAACCTGTTTCTTGATTATCCAGACGTGATCCATCTGTATAAATTTGTAAATGATGAAAATACTTTTGATGGATGTGGGATCGAACATCAGAAACCATAATGTTCAGATTCTCATTCTTTTTTACATTAGTTACCTCTATGTCGAAGTGTGCTCTGTTCATCTCCCACGATGGGCAAGGTAATATTGCCTCTCGTTTGTCCATTCTGTGTTGATTGACATTAGAATTTTCCACTAGATCAGACACATATGTGTTAATGGGCATTAAGGAAGATATATCTTTTGCTCTTTTAGGAAACTGTAGTTCGGATTTTACTTCTACTTCCATGAGGGAGAGAGAGAGTGTGTGTGTGTGTCAAAGTCAAAGTTTTATTTCTGGATGGTCCCATGTGTGTGTGTATTATTTTGTTTATTTTATTTTATCTCTTTCGAGTATAATGGAATAAGCACTCATGTTCCTTTTTTACATCTAGTATGTGTGTGCAGTTTTGTAGCTTTTGTCATCTGTTCCCACCAGTACACAATGGCCTACTTTTGTGTGTGTGTGTATACATGCACGCTCATAAATAAACATCTTTTCTGTACTATTACTCTGGATACTAGTACTGAAAGTAATAACAGAAGAAAATAGTATCATACAGTCAAGCGGTCATTTGAAACCATTGATTCCATCTGAGGTTGCTCTCTGCAACGGTATTATTTGTTGATGTCCCATGATGTTGCCCAGTATTAGACACCACCATCCCCCCCCCTCCCCCCTCCTATTATTTTCTTCTTTTCTGAATGAACTTTGTAACTGAACTGATAAATGAAGGTTCCAGATTTAAAAAAAAAACAAAAAAACTATTGGTTTGATTTCTCAATTCAAAATAGCAGATAATGCCCCCCATAGAGCTTTGTTTTCTGTTCCTCCAAGTTGAGGTTTACATCCATTGAAAATTACTTTGAGACTGTGCCAGAATTTATTTCTTATCATTGAGTCATATCCAAGTTAGAGAATTAGAAACTGATTTCTGGTAATAATTATAACAAGTGATTTTTCTTTTTATTCACTTGTTTTTGGTAGTAATGATAATGAGTGTACTTGTTTGTGGTAATGATGACAAGCGAAACTTTGTACTTGTTTCTGGTAATGATAACAAGTATCTTTATTTTAATACTGACAGTGCATTGTGTGTGTGTTGTGTTGCAGCTGTGTCCCAGGGTGTTGCCCTCCAGTTATCAGCCCCTGCAGACCTCGGACTGTTGACCTTCAACTTTCAACCCTCCCCCCCCCCCCCCCTCTTCCAACCAGCTTGATCTGATAACCAGCAGCCAAGCGTCTTTGTTCCATACAAACTGTGCTAGCAACAGAGAGAACAATCGTTATCATATGACAATGGTCTACAATGAGTGTAACAGAGCCAAATAACATTTCTTGGATTGTCGAGGCCACAATATGTACAGATTAGGGGAAAACATCTCTTGTCATCTTTCTGTCATGAGGTCATCCACATATTTGATGTGGTTATAATTATGTGGAATTGACAAGGATTCGTTTTCACCACAGCCATCATTTTCATGCAGCATCGGCGATGACTTCTTTTATGTATGTGGTCACATTTGGCATTACTGACTCCCCGATTTCTCTGTCTTGGATGTTTTCCAGCTTCTCTCTGTAGCATGTCACAAATGAACACAGTACTTGCAGGACCAAAAAAAAGACAAGGAAAAAAGTAGTGAAGTGTGGTGCAGGTATCTTCAGTATTGACAGTATTCCAGGATTATTGTGTGTTATTGTTAGGGGCAGGGGAGGTGGTGATGGTGTTTATCCTACTTTATTCAAGAAAATGTGTGTGTGTGTGTGTGTGTGAGACAATCATCGTGCTATGTTGGGAAGTCATTCTCAGCACGTGTACAGCTCTGAGGAAGAGATTTTGTTACTTAATGATGAGGGCAGGACAGATTTTCACTTTTTTGCTTCGTTGTGTGTTAAATGACAGCGATGTAATCAAAAGAACAGGTCACAAGTCAAGCGCATTTTGAACTTGGCAAGTCCCGGCATCGGCTGTGAAATATTAGTGCAGTGTTGCGTTTCTTGGTTTGGGGATGGTGTGTCACTTTGAAATGTGGTGGAGTGTTGGGTTTTTTTGAGTTTTTATGTTCCACTGTGTGTTCTAGGGTTGCACTCATGTGTCGACACTGTAGAAAAGTTGTGAGTGTGTTCGAGTTTTATGTTTATCTGTGTTATAGTCACATGGGCGTGCAGCCCTCTTGGTCAGAAGAAAAAAAAGCACACACAGACTACACATTCACGTAGATGATAGGTACTGCCAAAGGATGGAAGGATGGAAAAACCTGCTGCACTCCTTTACTGTTGTATCAGCAAAGCATCCATCAGTCTAAAAGTTTAGGATGACCAGGGCATTTTAAAATGGTTAGTGGGGTATTTCATCTCATGTCAAAATCAAAGTATTTTTCATCTGCCAGAAAAGGAGTCTGAAGCTGTTCAGAAACTCCAATTTTGATTCAGTGCACTATCTTTCCTCTGATGAAAGGTTCCTATGCTTTAATGCAGTCAACAACATGTACATGCCTATAGGCAGGGGGAGTTATAAGCACTGGATTATTCATTCAGTAAATGAACCCCTACTTCCACTTCTTTATTTCTTTATCAAACTATTCAATCACTTCCCATGTTTGATCAAAAAATGCTGATAAACATGTGATAAGTCCTTTTTTTTTTTTGGGGGGGGGGGGGGGGGGGGGGGAATTATTTTACTATACAATGATGTATATTTTTAAGTGCCATAGTTGACATTACAGATCAGCCATTATTACATAACTATAGTCAAGAAAAAGTATTATCACAGTAAAGGGTTTAAACATACAGCTCTTTACAGATTAGTTCGCTGTGAATTGAACAGAAAAAAACATGTGGAAGTAATATGCAAAAGTTTTCTTCAAAGAGCTAAAAAAAAAACACCCAGCAACAAACAACAAAAACCCCAAAGAATTAGGCCTACTTCACTTTGATAATAAATCCTCACTATGTTACAGCTCTTTACAGAATGCAGGTCAGTTCCCTGTGAATTGAATGAAAAAACGTGGAAATAATATACAAAAATATTTCAAGACACGCTTTACAACAGAGCTATAAAAAGAATTACTTCCCTTGGTTTGATAATGCCTCACCATGTTGCCAGGTTTACCCCATTGACATATAGTTTGTCATTGAAAATATAAGAACCAATTAAGTTTCTGTCAAAAGGACTATAATTTCTGAAACAGTGGTATTTTTTCAACTTAAGCTCATACAAATCTCTACACCCATAGGCATAGGCACAACGCATTAATGTAGGGGAACAGTTGGATTTGTTTTTATTTTGCTGTAAAGCCTGTTGTTTTGGGTGGTTTTTTGCTTGGCAGAATTAACTAACTTTCACTTGATTTTGTATATCGATTAGATAATGCTGGAAATAAATTGTCAATTTTAGATTCCCCTACTCCTGCATCACAGACCTAACTTTTCATACAATGTACAGAAATATTTTGATGCTCTCTATCCCAGGTCCAACACACCTTCAAGTGATACAGGTCAAAATACCAGCACTGTAAATGAACTCTAAAATCATGCTGTTTGATGTGAATTATCATGTATTCAGAGCACACATAGATACAACCAGTCAGGTTAATTATAAACAAGCGGCATTAGTTTTATTTAGTGAATATGATGAAGGTGACTGAACAAAACACTTTCCCCATAACTGTCCTTTGACATTTTCATACGGCTAGCCATAAATTTGATAGTCATCTTCCTAGATGGGTGTAACTGCAATTTGTGTCTGCAGTTAATGAATTATGGTAACTCTGGCTATGTATTGCAACCAGGAGCTTAAGGCTTACAACAGTAAGTAAGATGTTGAAGTCAAGGGTACAACGTACATTACTACATATGATGTGGGAAAAAATCAGTGGAATGTGCTGGATTTATAAGCCTTTTGTGACATGGAAGAAAATAGTATATGGTGGATACAGGACCGGGTGATGCTATTTTGGGTGTGAACAAGTTCCTATGCTGTTGGAAGATTGTTAGGTTTTTATTGTTGGGCTTTTTTGAAATTGTTATTAGCCATTTTTCATGCTGCTGTTCTATGCAAAATGGTGATATATGTACGACATGGTCACAAGATATGCAAATCATCTTTCATTTTAGCCGTGATATTACTCCTGTTGCTTATGATATTGTAGTCTGTGTTAAAAGTGGATAATTCAGGATTGTTATTTTTCCCTGTTTAGTGGAATTTTCAAATAATGTTTTTCAGATTTTAACTTAGTCAGGCCGGTCATGTCCTGTTACACAAAGTGTGTGAAGTTACTTAAACAAAAGGTTGTTGTTGACTGTATTTAATGACCATGGTTTCCATGCGTCGTCTGGATTGAAAGCAAAATGGAATGTGGAGGGCTGGAAGTGCAATATATGAATGTAGACCATTAATGGTTGTGAGGACTGGAATGGTATAGTGTCAACACAGTGCATGTATTGACAGTCTGGACTGATTCTGGGGAATGATGGAAACACATCTGTTCTTGTGTGGAGTTGAGGGTTTGTGGGGTGGGTTTTTTTCTTCTCCATCAAGAAAAGCACTAGACACGAAGGAGATTAATTAAGTCTATGTATACACAAATAGATTCAGTCAGTGCCTTTGATTCAGTAATATGCTGAACTTCTGGGATATTGAAACTGTTTCAAATTTATTTTTAATTCCTTTGGATAAGAGATGGTGTTGCATCTCTTTTTTTTTTCTTTTTTGTACAGTATATAGTAATGGCCAGTACTGAATGGATCTGAAAGCAACGATGAGCATGTGGCCAAGTAAAGTGAACTGCAGTACAGGTCAGTGACATTGTGTGTGGGTTCAACTGTCATTCATTCATTTCACTGAAATAACACCACTGATAGTGTGGGTTGTTTGGACCAAGATAATATTACATGCCGTCAGCTTTTTATCTTTAATTCTTTGTGCTTTTGTGAACTGAGATGTGTAATAAAAGCAGTATGCATCAGTACAATGCTGACACCAACAGAACAGACATTTTAATACATCGGGGATGTTTAAAAAAAAGTCAGTAGCCTAACCATGAAAGAGGAGGTATGGTAGGATGAATTGAGTTACTTCACTATTCCATGACTACTGTGTCAACACTGATGTCACCACACACCTTTGTGGAATATTATATCTTTGTGCTGAAAATGCAGTCAGTCTCAGCATTGATGACATCATGCCCAATAAAGTGCCTCTTAGTTCTTTTTGTGGTGGAACAACAAATAACGGGTCTCAGAATATGAAATCCACAGCAAAACAGATTTGCCACAGCAACTGCAGCTGTATTCACTGCCATACTCACATGATAGTGATGGCACAGTGCAAGAGACAGTGTGTTCAGAAACACGCGATACTTTTTCAAGCTTGCAACTGACATGGGCTATTTGAATCCAACTAGTGACTGTGTGTGAAATGGACAAACTAGTGACTGTGTGAAATGGACTAACTGAAACGCAAAACATTTGAAGAATGTGTGATATGAAGGTTTCTGAGGTTTTGATTAAGCACATGACAAAATGGACAAGAGCTTCAAGCAGAGAACTGATTACCTGGAGGCTGTGAGCCATTGGTTTGGAATAGAACATGACCTGTTCCAAACAGTGGGGTTGAACCGGTTACTTCGAGCAGCCACTTGAGGCATGTGTTTACAGTGACATCAATTTAGGATCTGTTTCACCTTGTTCTGCCCAGCTGTGTTGCCCAGAAGCCTTGTCTGTCAACTTGATCCCTTTTACTCTACTCCCTGTTTTAGGCTCTGACTTTCCTTTCTGTACAGCCCTAGAAGATATGTCAGTTAGCTGCACTTTAAGTGGGTTCCCAAGAGAGTGTGGTTTTAGTGACAAACTTTCTCCTGCATGTGTCGGTCATTGTGTACTGGTCATAAGCTTTTGATCCTAGTCTCAGGACCATTGCCCATAGCAAGAATGTGTTGAAGGGGAAAAGGGTGTTGGATCTAAATCATGGTGGATACCTGCAGGTGAAAGACTTGTTTGTATGATTCTATGAACTTACTGTTAACATTGTACATATGTCAATATATGACCATCTATCACATGCACCATTTGTTCATGTTCTTTAGCAATATTTTTCTATCATTAAGTCACAGCAAAAAAAAATTGCATTGGTATATTAACTATCACAAGAATTGGCAAAAATTGAGGTTTGGATACATTTTTTTTTTGCCAATAGTCATTTTATGACCCTAACCCTAGCCCCCTGAAAAAAAAGTCCATTTGACAAAGGGTAAATAATCTTTCATGCATGGAGAGTATTTGAAATCTGAAGAGTTGTTGAGTTGACTAGTGTTAATAATATATTACAGTCTGTGAGCAGTATTAAAGCCCAATGATCAAATAAATAAAATGACCTAAATGCACCATTTTGTAATGTAAGGTCCTTTCATACTCAGTGAGATGTTTCTTCTTTCTGCAGTTAGTCTGCAGATACACTTGTGCACATTTCATACTGACTGGATCACATCACAGGAAAGAACCATACAGGCTTTTTCAAACAGTTTATTTTTTAAAAGCTCTGACACAAAAATAAAACAATAACAAAGATGTGTTGCTAGCTGAAAAGTTGAGGTTAAGCAAGCAATCTACAGCCATTGCTTTTACATACAGTGAACGGTCAGCTGCCCTCAAAGCCTTACACTGTTCACAGATTAGGTCTGGCCACACTGAAATTTGTATATAATTTATAAAATTGAAGTCATGCAGATTGCTTTGCGTGAAATTTGGGCTGTTCTCCCATTTGTTCTTCTTTTCCTTTCTGCATGTGTATTAGTTTGTTTTTCTATCAGAGTGGGCTTTTTTATACAGAATTTTGTCAGGGACAACTCTCTTGTTGCTGTGAGTTCTTTTATGCGCACTAAATGGGATAGTTGACCATTAAATGTAATCTCATATAGTCTCCAACATGCCAGATCATTCATTCATAGATTCTAAATTAAGCTCACACTCCTAAGCATATACTCCTGACAAGCCAGATCGTGCATACATACCATACAAAGCTAACAGTAAGCAAAACTGTCCAAGCTGATCAATCCATCCGTCCAGCCCACACTATAATTATGCAGACCTACTACATGCTGACTCTGAAAGTTCTGTGCCTGCTGATTCTGGTAATAAATGGCAATGAAAGAAAAAGTGTTTTGTCAAGTCTTTCCAGCATGTGAGTGGTGTGATCTGAATCTTCAGTTTTACACCCACCTGTATAAAACATCCACACCTATCCTAGCTATATGCTGCCTGCCAGGCTGTTTGAGCACACACAGCAGGAGGGGGAACTGTACTCAATGTCTTGCTGCTTTCAGGACACTCCTTCAGACTTCACACTTGCTCTGCCATCCTCCTAATATAGCCTGCAGTTTACAGTCGCTATTACTGGGCTGCCTGGAGGCCACCATCCAGAACAGAGACCTTGCACTTGAGCATGTAGATGTATATGGGTTTTTCAGTCCACCTGGAAACGTTTTGCATATGCCTGCATTACAAACTGCATTTACTTTCACAAAAACCTTTTTTTTTAAACCTAGCAAAAGCTGTGTCACACAGCATGCATCATCACTAAAATGTTTGGAAAAAATATAGATCAAAACTTACTGAAATATGGATTGTGTGGACTTTCTGTAGTTTTTACAATACAAATTAGAATGTGATATGGGAATCCACTCACAATTGATACTTTTAATGACCAACAAAAACAAAAAAAAAAGAAAAATTACTCGCACACACACACACACACTCAATGACGCCACAACATACCCATGTCAACTTTTTTTTTCTATGACACACTGTTCCTCAGGATATGTCATCATACTCCCCTAGTCAGAGTTAAACCCGATTTTCCCAGCTGTTTAGTAAATTTTTGTTTTTGCCTGCCCCCCCCACCACCACCTCTCTCTCCCCCCAACACATTAAACTCAACAAAAAAATGTCCTTTTTTTGTTAACAGTCACACACAACACACCAGGTGGACTCCACCTTTAGGAAGAGCCACATCAATTAACAATGTAACACAGCAGGTAAATGTGAGCAAGCCAGTAGTAACCAAGGAACAACCAGGTAAGGAAGTCTTCTGCTACCTGTTTGCAGCATTGCAGCTGGGTAATTCCTTCCAAAACAGATCTTAGGGAAAGGGGGGGGGGGGGAACTGGTTGTCAGTCTGGGTTAGTCAGTCATGTTTGCCAGATATGTTTCACATGTAAAAGCTGTTTATGTGTATATTTCAAAACTGATAGTTTTCCTTCTGTTTGTCTGTCCTTCTGTTCTTCATAAAATCCTTTTTTGCAACTAGAGAGCTCAAGTCAATGAACAGATACGCCTGTGTTCATGTGAGCATGTGCACTAGGGTACACACATGAAGGTGCAGCTGTTTTCACAACAGCTACCTCCTGCTCCCTCTCCATTTCACACCACCCTCTCAAATTTTCTTCTCTCCCAATACCGTGGTCATACCTGTGGAAATATTTGATACCACAGTATAATTATAAATAATATTTATTAAAAAACACACTAGACCATTCAAAATAAAAAAAATTTAAATGAATGAATAACACTAAATCTTTTAACACATTATGCTAATCTTTCTTTTTCACCATTTACAAAAATCTCTAAGTTAATCTAAAAATATTCATAAACACTTGTGAGGCTGGTATTTCCACTGATAAATCATAAATAGGCCAATCCCCCACCCCATCCTTCATCTCCTACCTTCAAAGAAAGCCAACTGTTGACCTTTCGCCCTCAGACAACAACAAAAGTGACATGTGCCATGCTGTGTCATCCAACACCTTGAGCACATTCGTCACTGTCACTGGCCGACATCATGTACAACAACAGTTTAGTCTGCACTAAAACAAAGGAAAAAAAGTTGGGAAGTAGGGGTGGGTGGGGGGGTTAGTAAATTGATAAACTGATGGCAGAGAAATTGATCTAACAGTGATGTCTTGGCCTCCTGTCAGTTATTTTCATCACTGGGCAAAAGGCAGTCAGCATTTGTATACTCTTCAAAAGAAATGTTTTATTATAAAATATCAATATTCCATTAGGTAATTCTCCAGGACGTTTTATTACATCTATAGATAATGTGTGTGTGAGTGTTTGTGTTGTAAGCATGCACCAGTATGTGCAGAGGGAGTGACTGCAAATGGCTGCGTGTGTTCTGTAATGCTCTAATGCACTTTATTGAGAATGAACTGGCTTATACTTAATACCAAAGGCAAATTCATAGTTTATCATTCTTTTCCTTTCATTTTGTTAGAGGCGCTGTTTTTATTAAAACAAATCAAATGAAAACCCATGTATATCCAAAAAAAGCCTTTGTATTCTTCTAAATTTTTAAATAATCTTTTATATGGTGTTTTCATCATATAGAGAAAGCATGCTGTACGTAAAAAGTTTTCAGCAGTTACTGCAATGAGATAGACAAAACTACTTACCACATGATCCACATTGATGTGGTCACCGTCAGTTTCACACAGACAGGACAACACCCTGCCATGAAAAATCAGTAATGGAGAGAACAAAACAATGAAGCAAGACATACTTTCTCTCTCTCTTTTTTTCTTAAGGACAATGGATGCATACTGATGTGTTCTTTGTAAATCTAATCCCAACTTCAAAAGTTTTTGACTGACTGAATAATTTTTCAATTTAACAAATTATATGATACCTAAGTAATAATTTTCAAAAGAATAGTACAGATAGATCAAGTCATAGTTCAAGTAAAGAAAATCAAAAGTCATAGTTAAAGTCAAACTTACAATGGTATCCCTTCTCTTTGTTCTTTTCTTTTTTAAAGCTCTGTCTAGAACTTTCTAATTCCATGTTCATGTCACGTTATCTTTTAACAAGTGTTACGCTGGAAACCACACACATGTGGAGGCTCCAGAGGTCTGTCTCCTGTCTGCAAAGTCTTGTCATCTTGTTCATACACTTTCACCCTTTTTACCAATTCAGAACAGCACTCACCATTATAAAGGAAACCATCATGATGATGGGCAGAAAGCAGTCATCATGAGCCGTGAAAACACCAGATCATCTTTTCTCCTTGGAAAATGGAATGCTGTCCACAGGACATGCATTCACCTGCACCAAACACAATGTACCAGCCATCAGCTAGGCCTACTGTTTTTATTCCAGTAATATTGTCACCATATGTACAGTGTGTGTATGTGTGTGTGTGTGTGTGTGTGTGTGTGTACATTTGACATAGATCTGTTAATCTTACTATATGTAGACAGCTACATGCATGTAAATGATTTGAATGTAAGCAATTTGATTTGCTTCTATATAAATTCCATACAAAAATACATCATCATCATTATTATTATTATTATCATTATTATTTTTATCATCATCATTATCAAGTACAGTTTGATATCAACAACTGTACAACTATAAGTATAGTGTGAGTATGTGTGTGCACACGTGCGTGCCTGTGTGTGTGTGCATGTGCTTCGCACATACACACATGAGTATGTATGCTAGTATCTGTGTATGCACTGTCTGCAAGCCAGTGATGTCAAGTGAGAAATGTGACCATCATAATTTTAGTGTGTGCACACACGTGCGCAACACATAATCATTGCATTCACAGCATGCTTGTGCAAGCAAACACTGAATGCTGCAATGTGCATAAATTAGAAAATGTAAATTATGTTAATTTTACAAATTTGCAGATCTTACAGTCACAATGGAAACTGATCCCTAAAAACTAAAAAATCTCCATCTCTTGTGTTTATTTGCTAGGACCCTTTCTCAGCTTTTTGTTGTACATGTTTGGGGCATAAAATGTCATTTACATAAGGTGTATTCACCTTTCAGGCAATCAGAATCTATTTGATGACATGCTCTGCCGTTGGTCAACTTCATGGATCAAACCGGCCGGCGGCTTCTGTGTTGCTATGGACATCAATTTGCTGCTGACTACCTAATGAATAATTATTGATGAAAATAAATTCCACATTGGTTCTGGCCCTTCCACTATTCTAGCTCGTGCATCGCTCTGCGATAATCGTGACCCGACAGCCGGCTTTGGTCTTGAGGCCTGTGCGCGACTTCCCGCTCTGTCATATCACCCGGTTGTGTCAACAGTCAGTGAGACAATGCCGACACAACGCAACCTCTCTATAAAAATACAAAGATCACGCTTCGCCTGCAATCTCATAATTATGAGAAAAACGATCGTCTTTTACGTCTTAGCATGACATCAGTTTAAGATTTGCTATATGATTACCTGAAGCTGAAATCCAGCAGTTCATTGTTTGGTTCATCTCAATCGATCCTGTTCCAGATGTCTGATTAGTTACCGCACTGCTGCTATTTGTTTTCTGCTTCTTGATTGGCTCCAAGAATGAGATGCAGAATTACCTGCCTTGGATGCAGAGCGTCACATGCCCAGCAAGATGACATGCCTCAGGCCCACGAGAGAGAGAGGGGGGGGGGGGGGGGGGGGGGGGAGGATTTGTGTGTGTGTGTTGGGGGGAGGGGTGGGGAGGAGTTAGGAAGGCACACTAGGCAAGGCTTGAAACACCAAAGCGTCACGCCCTCCAGTCTAGTGTGCCCTATAATTACAACTACAATTAAAACTATGTGGGAGAGAGAGAGAGACAGACAGACAGAAATAGTCAGACAGAGACAGAGGTGACGGGAATGTAGGGAGAAAGAAACACAGAAGAAAGACTGAGAGAAATGAGTCTACCGAAAGAGAAAATGCATTAACGAAAGAAGAGAGGACTGATACCAACAACAAATAACTGACAGACTGAAAACAACAAAACTGAGATTGAAAAGATGGCACTAAACGGAGAATAAAAGAAATAAAACGGATAAACAAAGAAAAGACTAGTTCAAGACTAAAAGATAATAAACTGAAAGGCCGAAAGAAAGAAAACAGAAAAGGGATAAAAAGAAGACAACATCAAAAACAACAACGCAACGACAAAGAAAAGAAAACGGGGTGGGGTGGGGGGGGGGGGGGCATATCAAAGGAGAAAGATCGCTATTGTAAAGAGTGAAAGAAGAAATTAAAGGGTAGTCGGAATACAGGAGGTATGATTGATAGAGCGCATAAAAGTTCCAAGCGTTAACACAATGCTGGAAACTCGGAAGAACAACACACACACACACACACACACACACACAACACAGATTGGTATGCTAAGACGAAAAAAATTAAGAAGCAAACTAAAGAAACTGAGAAAGAAAGAATGAATGTCTGTTTTGTTTAAGAGGTGGGTGGTGGTGTGTTGCTTTTGGTTTGGATAGTTGGTTGGTTGGTTGGTTGGTTTTTGTTTGGTTTTTTTGTTTTATTTTTTGTTTGGTTTTTGTTGGGTTGTTAATCTTAATCATTGTTCTTTTTGTCCCTTTTTATTGGGGGGGGGGGGAGGGGGTGTTGTATCTGGTTTTGTTTGTGTTTTTTTGGGGGGGGGGGGGGTTTGCTGTCGTTGTTTGGGTGTGGTTGTGTGTGTGTGTGGGGGGGGGGGGGGGGGGTGTTGTATGGCTGTTTTGTTGGTTTGGGGGTTGGGGGGGTGTTGGGGGGGGGGGGGGGGGGGTTATTGCTGTCGTTGGTTTGGCGTTGGTGTGGTGTGTATGTGTGTGTGTGTGTGTGTGTGTTTTGTGTGGGTTTTTTGTTCACAATCTCTCTTCTTCTTCCTCCTCCTTCTCCCCCTCCTCTTCTTCATCTTCCTCCTCTTCCTCTTTCTCCTCTTCCTCCTCCCCATCCTTTGAACTTTGTGGGGAGTCATTGGGATTCTTGGATGGGTGAGCAGTTCATCGAGTGTCTTACACTTCCCCTTCTTCGGAGAAACAAGATAAGGATTGTATAGTGATAGACGGAACACGTTTGGGGAGGGGGGGGGGGGGGGGGGGGGGGGGGGGGGGGGGGTCATAAAAACAAAACAAAAAATACTGGCATTTCAATCGACCGAAACGTCTCAGGGGGAGGGTGTCGAAAGTTGACAGTGGGGTAGTTTAACAAGTTCACAAGGAACTCAGATGAGACCGGCCCCAAAAATCAATATGCAGATTCGACACTTTAAGTGGATCGGTGGTCTAGAGGTAACGCGCCTGTCTAGAAAGCGAAAAGTCCGGGTCTGAAGTGTGCGGCGGTTCGTACCCCGTTTGGACCGGAAATTTTTCCCCCATCCATTAGACCATGAGTGGTGGTCTGGGCGCTAGTCTTTCGGATGAGACGATAAACCGAGGTCCCGTGTGTTACACGTAATTATTTAGCGCACGTAAAAAAACCCACGGCAACAAGAGAGTTGTCCCTGGCAAAATTCTTAGGAAAAAGCCACTCTGATAGGGAAACAAATACAGCTGCAGAAAAAAAAAAAAAAAAAAGGGTGAAAGGGTGGCGCAGCGCTAAGTGGCGACGCGTTCTCCCGCTCTCCCCGGGGAGAGCAGCCCGAATTTCACGGAGAGAAATCTGCCATGACTTAAAGTGGTATGAAATAAAATCTGAGCGCTTTGATTTGTTGCTTTACAAGATTCAGCGCTATATAAATTCCATACATTATTATTATTATTACTTCACCAGGCAGAATCAATAACGTTCCCTGAATAGGGGACACAAACCAAGGCGATTTGTTGCGGTTTTCTCGTAACGAGGTTTCTTCCCTTGACTTGAGGCTCCGCGATTTGCGCATGATCATTTTTCGTACTTTTATTTCTGCACAAGAACAAAAAACCAACCGGATATACTCAAAAGGACCTAAAAATATTTCATTTCAAGGGTGAGTGATAAATACTTTTCAATATTCATCACCTATTCCTATTAAGGTTCAAAGGAATAAAATATGAATAGAAAAAAAACCCGAAGTATTTAAATATTGAGTCTTTTTTGTTGTTGTTTATAGCCCCGAAGGCCGTATCAGTATTACACCTACTAGTGGCTAGACACTGCAATCATAGGATGTACGTTTGCCAATCAAACCTTGACGCCACACTTATTATACGACAAACTGGTCGACCCCCAGTGTTAAGATTGATGCGGCAAAATTAGTGTTTTTTATTCACAAAGACCAGTCATGAGTTCGGTACCCGTTTAAAGCCAGACTTTTCCCCCAGCCATTAAGACTATGAGAGGTGGTCTGGGTGCTAGTCTTTCGGATGCGACAAGCAACAAGAGGTCCTGTGTGCACCATGGATCTAGCAGACGTAAACAAGCCCGTGACAACAAGAAAATTGTCCTTAGCAAAAATTCTGTAGAAATTCAAAACCGCTTTCGTTAAGGAAAAACGAGGGCAGGGGTGGGGGGTGCTTCTCTAGCCACCACCGGGGTGCCCGTTCAACGGATTTATTTCCCCCCTGGAGTTAACATCAGTGCTGACTCCACTTCCCCGAAAGTCCAGATGAGACTAGACTATAAACCGAGGCCCCGTGCGCGACCACACGCAGAACATCTTGCGCACAAGTTAAAACCCTGCCTGTCTTCCAGGAGAGTAGGCCACTCGTGCCAGTCAGATAGGATGATCCAAAAAAAAATTATTTTTAAAGATTGTATGCACGCTGGTGTTGTTTAGTCATCATCCCTGAAGTCGGACTGCGGCTACCTTAATTGTGGGCAAAAAACGGCCGCATACGCAAAACAATCTCACCAGTGGTGCACCTCAGAGTTCTAGCCTAGGACAGAAGAAGAAGAAGAACAACAACAACAACATCATCCATAATAACAACAACAACAACAAACAAGTTACTAGCCATATAGGTCACAGTGAGCGAAAGAGTGGAACGGCTTGTTAGGGAAAGCTGAGAACCGTGAGGAATGTAGGAAGGAAGCTGGTTGCAAAAATCTGTAGTGGTGCCTGCCCCTAACGGTCCTACTAGACTAGGGGATAGGTCAAGGTGCAGCAAAGGAGCGCATAACTGCTCTCTGAAGAGTCATTGGGGCACAGCACTGAAATGTTCAGGCAGTGTGTCTTGGGCTCGTTGAACCTCGCGGTACCCACATGTCCTGTGGACAGCGTTCCATCTTCCATGGAGAAAAGATGACCTGGCGTTTTCTTGGATCATGATGACTGCTTTCTGTCCATCATCATCATCATCATGGTTTTCTTTATTGGCGAGTCGTGTTCTGAATCGGTAAAAAGAGGGAAATGTGTTCGTATCATTCATACCACTGGCCATAGCTGGCCTTTTCGTCTACGAAATGTGGATGGGGTTTTAAACGTGTGCGCAAAATTTCATGCGTATATTCACACACAAGAGCTCGATTTCAAATTTCATCCAGACCTGCAGGTGAATGGAGACTTTAAAAACGTGTTTTCCCTTGGGCGTGCCAGGGACCTGTCAGTATAAATAGCATCCCCACCTTCTGGAAATTCTTAGCTAGGAATTCCCTCTTTTCTACCCCTCTCTTAGTTTCTACCTTCTTTTTTCTTCCTGTCACCTCCTTCTTGTCCATTTTCTGCCTTCTTGGTCCATTCTCCTACTTTTTTTTTTCCGGAAAAGACTTAAAATATAAGAATTCTCTCTCACGCCAAAGTTGGATGCGCTAGGCCTGTCTTGTCAGGCGCTCGACGTCAGTGCAACGCATTTTCGCTCATACGACAGACAAGAAGACTTTGTTTGGATTGTTTGTCCCTTGTCTTCCCGATTGTTTGCTGTTGTTTTCAAATGGATTCCAGACTCGGAGATCACGGTTTGGCTTCTGATTTGAATCCCCCCCCCCCCCTTTCCTTCCGTCTGCCTCCCCCCCTCTCCCCCTCTCTCTCTTCTCTCTCTCACCCACCCCCCCCCCCCCCCCCCCCCCCCCCCCCCCCCCCTCCCTCTCTCCCCCCCCCCCCCCCCCCCCCCCCTCCCCCCCCCCCCCCCCCCCCCCCCCCCCCCCCCCCCCCCCCCCTCTCTCTCTCTCCTTTGTTTTTGTGCCGTGTGTGCGCGGCGCGTTCGCGAGGGGCTCCTCATTTTAAATTATCTCACCCAAAAAAACTTTTGTGGGAGGGGAGTCGGCATTGATTTTAAACTCCAGGGGGGAAAAAATTTCCTCT
>CM054137.1:71445148-71447648 GCA_028751875.1 Rapana venosa | reverse complement strand
TTTTCAGGGCTGTTTTTTGCTATCGTGTCCACGGGTCATGAGAAAGGAGCAGGAGCGTTTTTATAGGCAAAGAAACTTGAAGCTCGGTGATTGAAGCCCTTGTGGAGTAGAAGGGGAGAGGGGGGGGCTGTAACTTGTGATAACATTCATTGCAGGGCCTTTTTGCAAGTGAGGTGTTATGTTGTTGTTGGCCGCTGCCGCTGTTGCTGCTGCTGCTGTTGCTGTTGCTGCTGCTGCTGTTGTTGCTGCTGTTGTTGCTGTTGCTGCTGTTGCTGTTGTTGTTGCTACTGTTGCTGCTGCTGTTGCTGCTGCTTCTGTTGTTGCTGCTGCTGTTGCTACTGCTGCTGTTGTTGTTCACTGGTCATTGTGTGAAAACGTGTGTGATCCTAATATTGCAAGCTGTCTCCAGGATACATTGCATTGTCTCCTTGTACCACCAGCCTGTAGTGGTTAGTAGTGTTGAGACAGACAGACAGACAGACACAGAGGACAGAGAGACAGAGACATACAGACACAGACAGACAGACAGACAGAGAGATAGGACAGACACAGAGGACAGACAGACACAGACAGACAGACAGACAGACAAGCAGTCAGATAGACAGACACAGAAAGAAACTTAGAGACAGACAGACAGACAGACAGACAGAGAGAGGACAGAGAGACAGAGACAGACAGACACAGACAGATAGAGAGACAAGCAGACAGATAGACAGACACAGACAGAAACTTAGAGACAGACAGACAGACAGAGATAGACAGAGATAGAGACAATCATACACAAAGAGACAGAGACAGAGAGACAGTGTGTGTGTGTGTGTGTGTGTGTGTGTGTGTGTGTGTGTGTGTGTGTGTGTGTGTGTGTGTGTGTGTAGTGTGTACGTGTGTGCGTGTGTGTGTGTGTGTTTTCATGTAGATGACCTTATGAAAAGGTGTCAGTAAACAACTTGACAGTAAAACATGATATAAACAAACAACAAAACAAAAAAAGGATCTCCATAGGGAGACTTGCACACGGGTCTTCAGGAGAAAAAAAAAATGTTACCCTTTTCCAGCAAGCGTTTCAACAGCACATCCAGTCTACGATTTCTAAGTACCCTTCCTCTGCTCTCTTCTTTTTCCCTTCCTAGATCTACATCAAACCCAAGTTCTCAGTATTTGGGGGCTGTTCAAGGCCAGGTCGCCTTGTAAGACAAAGGACTTCACTTCTCTACCCATTAGACACCTGTTGGTAGCAGTGGAGTTATTCCCTATGAAGTTGACTTTTGTTTCTCCTCAGCCGAATCCAACTGCAGCACTTCGCTTTTAGGGCTTTGGTGCCATCACTCTTTTTTTTTTCCCCCTCTTAATACCACTTTAAATCACGGCATATTTCTCTGCGTGAAATTCGGGCTGCTCTCACCTGGGGAGAGCGCGTCGCCACAAGAGCAGCGTCACCCTTTTTTCTTTTCTTTTTCCTGTCTGCAACTGTATTTGTTTCCCTATCAGAGTGGCTTTTTTTCTACAGAATTTTGCTAGGGACAACTCTCTTGTTGCCGTGGGTTATTTTACCGTGCACTGAATAATAATGTGTAATACACGGGACCTAGGTTTATCGTCTCATCCGAAAGGCTAGCACCCAGACCACCACTCATGGTCTGATGGATGGGGGAAAAGTTTCCTTTAGACCACTGATCCATATCCATCTACAGCTGTTATTTATGATAGCAGATGCACCGACTAACCCTTTTGTATTACTCCAACTTCTACGGCGAGGACTTTGGTTTGAAAATCAGACTCTCTCAAGCTCAACGTACTTCTCATGTGCATTTTAGTTCTCCTATCCGTTTTCATTAGAGTCTAGTACAATAAAAAATACAAATCGCTTGCTTTAAACACTGGGAGCAGGGTACCAGTGGCAGCACTCCTGCTGGTGATTTCTGGGGGGATGTTTTCCATTCATGTTTCCTAGTCATCCCAAAACACTTGCTTCTTTCTCTGCTCTGGATGACAGCACTCGCTGCTTACTAACACTGTTTGATAAATAATAATAATAGTAATAATAATAATAATAATAATAATAATAAATGGAATTTATATAGCGCTGTATCTTACACAGACAAATCAAAGCGCTTGCACTCAACTCATTCTTACACAGTCATGCAACCAATAGCAGGTAATAGTTCTAACATTGTACGCAAATTATAATTATGTGTTAAGACAGTGTGCATTATCATCCTCTCTCTCTCTCTCTCTCTCTCTCTCTAATATATATATATATATATATATATATATATATATATATAAGAGAGAGAGAGAGAGAGAGAGAGAGAGAGAGAGAGGAGAGAGAGAGAGAGCGGTGATTATAATGTATAATGAGAGAGACAGACAGATAGATAGATAGATAGATAGATAGATAGATAGATAGATAGATAGATAGATAGATAGATAGATAGATAGATAGATAGATAGATAGATTAGATAGATAGATAGACACGGGGTGGGGGAAGGGCGGAATAGT
>CM054137.1:71422648-71440148 GCA_028751875.1 Rapana venosa | reverse complement strand
GTGGTGTGTTTATAGCCTTACCTTTGTGACCTCAGTCGTGGCGCCGTTCTGTCACAGGCATCGAAGTCATGCAGTAAAAACTAGTGGGGACTTTGTAGAAACATTAGTCCTTGTATGAAAACGGGGGGTATGTGACCTGAAGGTTTTAAACATCGGTAAAAGAAAGTGCTAGGTCTATAAGTGTTATTCCATTATCCTCTATATAAAAGGGAGAAAAAATAAATAAAAGAAAATTTCAATCTTGCACAAAGCCAGATTCTTCCTACTTCCCACCCTTCTCTGTCTGTCTGTCTGTGTCTGTCTGTCTGTCTCTCTCTCTCTCTCTCTCTCTCTCTCTCTCTCTCTCTCTCTCTCTTCTCTCTCTCTCTCTCTCTCTCTCTCTCTCTCTCTCTCTCTCTCTCTCTCTCTCTCTCTTTCTCCCACTCCCGGGAGGACGGGATAGCCTGGTGGTTAGAGTGATGCGCACTGCGCTCATGATCTGCTGACCCGGGTTCGAATCTCGTTCAAGAGGATTTTTCCTCTGGAGTTTACATCAGTGCCGACTCCGCTCCCCCTAAAGTCCTTCGGATGAGGCTATATACCGAGGTCCCGTGTGCGAACGCACGCAGAACATCTTGCGCACACGCAAAAGACCGTTCCGCTTCTCGGAAGAATAGGCCATTGCGTGCCGGTGGGATCTGATGACAAAATTTACAAATCTGCATATACATGGGAACTGGATGTAAAAAAAACCCACATGAATGTTTATTCCATTATCCTCGACAAAAAAATTCAAACTTGCACAAAGCCAGATTCTTCCTACTCCCACCCCTGTGTGTGTGGTTTTGTGTGTTGTGTGTGTGTGTGTTGTGTGTGTGTGTGTGTGTGTGTGTGTGTGTTGTGTGTGTGTGCGTGCGTGCGTGCGTGCGTGTGTGTGTGTGTGTGTGTGTCTGTGTGTGTGATATACCATTCCACCATAATCTGAGTTGTATCTGGAGCTATCTTTTGAACAGGATTGTAAACAGAGCATTGAGATAGCGTGTAGCACATTTTCCGCACGTTAAACACACATCGGCGATAAGACAATAATTATTTTCTGCCCAGCTTCTGATATTCGAAGTCAAAACTCTTAACCCTTCATGCAATACGTGTTGTGTTATACAAGCATACAGAAAACGATTTAAAAAAAACCAACAACACCCTAGGTGGCACTCGAGCGTAGCAATCCTCTTTTAACTGAAAGGGCACACTTTGTTTTTTCCCGTTCCTCCGCTAGAGCTCCGGGATTCACCCATGGTGAAATTTCGCGTATGCAACTGTTTCTGCTCCCCACCAAGAAGGTAGCTGCATTCCGACTTCAGGGAAGTATGCTGGGTATCTTTCGTGGTTTTTTGATCCATCGAACCCTGATATGAATTACAGGATCTTTAACGTGCATATTTGATCTTCTGTATGCGTATACACACGAAAGGAATTCAGGCGCTGGCAGGTCTGCACTTGGAGTTGACCTGGGAGATCGTAAAAAAATCCCCACCCTTAATTCACCAGATGCAACCGAGATTCGAACTCACGACTTCATGGATCCATGGGATTGAAGTCGAGCGGTCTTATCCGCTCGGCTATAGCTTCCGTCCAAAGGGCAACCTGATTGTCACGCAGAAATGTATTAATTCTATAGAATTATCACCCAGAGACATAATAATCCCCTAAAGTCCAATATACAATATGAGCAAATATAATCCAACAAGATATGATCTAACACAGAACAGCACCAGAACCACAGTTACACTCGGGGTATAACCGCTGTAGGGACGTCAAATATTGTCAATCTTCACGATCTTCATCAACTTTTTTTGTTCTTATTTTTTGGTTGGAGGCATGCAGTGTACTTTTAGGAAGCGTGATTTGAGACAGATACCATCAACTTACTTCGTGCCACTCTGTTTATCAGCTAATGATTGCATGATTACAACAAACCCGACGTACAGGCAGTTAATTGGCTTACAGCGAAAACAGCTAAGGTAAAATGACACAGTGCGTCATCAGTGCTTTCCTTACTGGGGTTAAAAAAAAAGATATATTTAAAATAATATTATTAATATAATATATATATATAAGATATTAAATAATATATTATTATATATTATATTATATTTATAACTATATTTATATGGATATATTATATTATATGTATGAGTATGTATGATGTATGTATGTAGTATGTACGTATGTATATGATGTTACGAAACAGGTGAGATAGCTCATGGTAGGCACACAAGGACGAGGAGTACAGTGTATAAGGCACTAGGGTGAAAAAGAAGGTCTATTTTCGTTTTTTTTTTTAGACTTCATTAAGGGACACTCTCCTCCTTTAGGGGAGGGAGGGGGGGGGGAGAGAGGGGAGAGATGGGGGGAGAGGAGGAGAGAGTGGGATGGGGTGGGAGTAGGGGTGATTAAGGGGCAAAAGAAGGCATGATACAGAGATGGTGAGGTACAGGCTACAGTATTGATATGCGTTAGACATATATATCAAGGTATTACATGTATGTTTCAAATCTCTCTCTAGTTCTAGCAAATTTTTGTCCCAAATTCAAGATCACGCATACGTGTAGCCATAAATCGCGCGAACATGTAGGTTTCAAATCACAAACTCTCTCTCTCTCTCTCTCTCTCTCTTCTCTCTACTCTCTCTCTTCTCTCTCTCTCTCTCTTCTCTCTCTTCTCTCTCTCTCCCACACACCACACACACACACACACACACCACCGATACACACCGATAAGCCACATAACCATATAGTTTTCTATGTACTCGATTCATACACACAACCGTATAGACCGTACACTCACGAGGGTTTAAAATATGTACTCCTCACATCATATAAAAACAACAATAAAACCGTTTGATTATGTAAACTCAAAAGCAAGCCAACACCACCACACACACACACACACACACACACACATCAGTGCAAACTTAAGATACAGGAAGTTGGTCACAGTTATTCCCAGGAGGGATGGGTAGGACAGAGCGCATATAATGATATAATATTCTGGACAATCCCCAAGGTAAACTGGGTAACACGCTGCAACAACAACAACAACCACAATATCCAGATTGTTTGTACAAAACCTGCAGGATTGTCTGCCCTCAAAAAGGTGCAGCAACCTTGTTTGGACTGGCGTATGCATCTAACACAGGATCTAACAGACCAGGATACCAGCTAGCCAGCTTTCCAAGACAACAAAGCAACAAGACAAAGTACGGCAAGGCAAGCAAGGCAAAGTACGGAAAGGCAAGGTAAGGTAAAGCACGGCAAGGCAAGGTAAGGTAAAGCACGGCAAGGTAAGGCAAGGTAAAGCACGGCAAGGTAAGGCAAGGTAAAGCACTGCAAGGCAAGGTAAGGTAAAGCACGGCAAGGCAAGGTAAGGTAAAGCACGGCAAGGCAAGGCAAGGCAAGGTAAGGTAAAGCACGGCAAGGCAAGGCAAGGTAAGGTAAGGTAAAGCACGGCAAGGCAAGGTAAGGTAAAGCACTGCAAGGCAATGTAAGGTAAAACACTGCAAGGCAAGGTAAGGTAAAGCACGGCAAGGCAAGGTAAGGTAAAGCACTGCAAGGCAAGGTAAGGTAAAGCACTGCAAGGCAAGGTAAGGTAAAGCACGGCAAGGCAAGGTAAGGTAAAGCACGGCAAGGCAAGGTAAGGTAAAGCACGGCAAGGCAAGGTAAGGTAAAGCACGGCAAGGCAAGGCAAGGTAAGGTAAAGCACTGCAAGGCAATGTAAGGTAAAGCACGGCAAGGCAAGGACAGCAGGCAAGGTAAGGTAAAGCACGGCAAATGGCAAGGCACAAGGCAAGGTAAGGTAAAGCACGCAAGGCAAGGTAAGGTAAAGCACGCAAGGCAATGCAAGGTAAAGCACGGCAAGGCAGTAAGGTAAAGCATGGCAAAGGCAAGGTAAGGTAAAGCACGGCAAGGAGGACAAGGTAAGGTAAAGCAGGCAAGGTAAGGCAAGGTAAAAAGCACGGCAAGGCAAGGTAAAGCACGCAAGGCAAGGCAAGTAAGTAAAGCACGGCAAGGCAATGTAAGGTAAAGCAGCAAGAGGCAGGTAAAGCACAGCAAGGTAGAAGCAGGTAAAGCCAGCAAGGCAAGGTAAGGTAAAGCACGAACGGCAAGCAAGGTAAAAAGCATCAGTAGACAAAGCAAGGTAAGGTAAAGCACGCCAAGGAAGGTCAAGGTATAAAGCATGGCAAGGCAAGTAGTAAGCGCTATAAAGCACGGCAAGGCAAGGTAAAGCACTGGCAAGCAAGGTAAGGTAAAGCACGGCAAGGCAAGGTAAGGTAAAGCATGCAGCAAGAGGTAAGGCAAGGTAAAGCACGGCAAGGCAAGGTAAAGCACGCAAGGCAGTAAGGTAAAGCCGCAAGCGTAAGAAGCACTGCAAGGCAAGGTAAGGCACAGCAAGGCAAAGGCAAGGCAAGGTAAAGCACGCAAGGCAATAGTAAAGCACTGCAAGGCAAATGCAAGCAAGGCAAGGCAAAGCATGGCAGCAGGTAAAGACAAGCACGTAGGAAGCCGCAAGGTAAGGTCAAGCTACGACGGCAAGGCAAGGTAAAGCATCAGCAAGGTAAACACGGAAAGGCAAGGTAGTAAACACGCAAGGCAGGTAAGGTAAAGCACAGCAAGGCAAGGTAAGGTAAAGCACAGCAAGGCAAGGTAAGGTAAAGCACAGCAAGGCAATGTAAGGTAAAGCACGGCAAGGCAAGGTAAGGTAAAGCACGGCAAGGTAAAGCACGGCAAGGCAAGGTAAGGTAAAGCACGACAAGGCAAGGTAAGGTAAAGCAATGCAAGGCAAGGCAAGGTAAAGCACGGCAAGGCAAGGTAAAGCACTGCAAGGCAAGGTAAGGTAAAGCACTGCAAGGCAAGGTAAAGCACGGCAAGGTAAGGTAAGGTAAAGCACGGCAAGGCAAGGTAAGGTAAAGCACGGCAAGGCAAGGTAAGGCGTAAAGCACGGAAAGGTCAAGGTAAAACAACATGCAAGGTAAGTAAGAGCACGGCCCACAAGGAAGGTAAGTAAAGCACGGCAAGGCAAGGTAAGGTAAAGCACGGCAAGGCAAGGTAAGGTAAAGCACTGCAAGGAAAGGTAAGGTAAAGCACGGCAAGGCAAGGTAAGGTAAAGCACGGCAAGGCAAGGCAAGGTAAGGTAAAGCACGGCAAGGCAAGGTAAGGTAAAGCACGGCAAGGCAAGGTAAGGTAAAGCACGGAAAGAAAAGGTAAGGTAAAGCACGGCAAGGCAAGGTAAGGTAAAGCACGGCAAGGTAAGGTAAGGTAAAGTACGGCAAGGCAAGGTAAGGTAAAGCACGGAAAGGCAAGGTAAAGCACGGCAAGGCAAGGTAAAGCACGGAAAGGCGCGTCAAGGCAAGGCAAGGTAAAGCAACGAAAAGCATGGCACTACAATGCAAGGCAAGGTAATGCACGGAAAGGTAAAGCAAGGCAAGGTAAAGCAAGGCAAGGTAAAGCACGGCAAGGCAAAGCAAGGTAAGGCAAATCAAAGCAAAGTAAGGCATGGCAAAGCAAAGCATAGCAAGTATTGTGTTGTGTTGTATTGTATTGTATACCACTTCCAGTTGGCTTAGTGGCAGATTTGTTTTTCTGCGTGCAATTCGTGGTACTCTTCCTGGGAAAAGCGCGTAGCAACAAGAGCAGAGCAAACCATTTTTCTGTCTATATTTCTGCCAGGAACTGGCACTCTTGTTGCTGTAGGCTCTTTAACGTGTGCTGAATGCACGTTGCACACGGTACTCACGCTTGTAGTCTCATCTGAAAAATGAGCACCCAGATCACTATTTTCGAGATCTAGTGGATATGGGAAAAGGTTGAGTTAAAACGGGGATCGAACCTGCGACTTCTCCCCTTTCTAGATGGGTGTGTTACCTCTAGACCACCGATCTACCGGTTCAGCCTAGTGCTTTATACAAATGCGGAGTCAATGCTGTAGGCAATTATTAGCTTTAATCGGCTGAAACAATCTGCTTTGACTTGTGACGCATGCTGGTTGCGTCAGTCCGTATTTTCGCCCACCAGCCAATCCTGATATGAACTAGGCTAAAGGCGTTTTTTTAACATACATGACTGACTTTCTGCACATGTTTCCATACAAAGAACAGCAAGCCACTGGCACTCAGAGACTAAAATAGGAAATCTCCACTATAATCACAACAACGACAAGTACTGTGATTGCTCTTCATGGAATGATCCAAGTACTTCTGACTTGACGTGATCTGACTTGTCAGAGCTGTACAAAAAGCTAAGCTGGAAGACTTTTAAAATCCTCACCTCCTTCCTACCTGCCTGTTCCACGCGGCTGAAATGTGAACCTCCCAACTACGACTTTTAACTAATTCCAGTTGAAGCCCGTCACCTGATATCTTTTGCTAGAGACCTAGTGTGCCTAGCCGTGAATAGGCTTGCTTAATGAACGTTGATTATGTTCCCACAAAGGCCGCAACATGATCAGTTTGTATAGTCAATAATTTATTTTCAAACTTGGTGTCAAAAACAAAAGGGTAGATGAAAAAAAGAAGGGAAGAAAGAGAAGGGAGGGAAAGAGAGATGGTGGTGGTGGTGGTGGTGATATTGGCAATGATTGGTGGTGGGAGGGTGGTAAGGAGGTGGAGGTGAGGGTGACCATTTTGATGACGAGTTGTGTATTTTTAGTTAAGAGTAACAGATAAGTATTGCTCTACCTTTTTTTTTTCTTTTTGTCTGGCCCTTGCAAGGGATTACAGCAAATGCGATGAAAAAACAATGACAAGACAGACAGGCAGACAGACATAGACCGAGAGAGACACAGAGAGAGAGAGAGAACTCCAGCTCGAGCTCGAATGTTTTAATGAAGAGAGAGAGAGAGAGAGAGAGAGAGAGAGAGAGAGAGAGAGAGAGAGAGAGAGAGAGAGAGAGAGAGAGAATGACAAAATCTTTTATTTCGAGGATATGAATAAGCACATATGTGCTTTTTTACATCCAGTCCCCGCCCGTTAGGGATACATCTTAATAATAATAACCCAATACTTATACAGTCTCACAAAAAAACAAGGGGAAATAACCTTTTCAAAACAGCTCCCCCCCAACAACCACCCCCCCACCCCCAAAGCAAGCAAATAAAAAGGAAAACTCTAAAATACCCACCCCCACCCCCACCCCCCAAAAAAACCCTAACCAAAACAAACAAACAAAAGAGAAAGAAAAACCAAACCAACAGAAGAAGATAAAAAAAGAGAAAAAACAGGACAAACAACAACAACAAGAACAACAACAGAGCCAAGAAAAATAACACAACCAAACTTAATAAGTTATAAAGATAAACATCTACACAATGTCAAATGGTACACATACTTGTTACACATAACTATAAGATATTGAAATAGGGCACTCATTAAAACTTATGTACAGAGGCAAGTCCAATAAAGTATTGAAAATATATATATATATATAGAGAGAGAGAGAGAGAGGTGGGGGGTGGGGGTGGACAGCCAAGTATTATTAGCCAAGCCAAAGAAGCAAAGGAAACAAAGAGGAGTCGTGATGGCGCAATCCCCAAACAGGATAAGGACAACACACACACACACACACACACACACACGTACACACACACATTAACAGGACGCCATTATCCTCTGACGTCAGAGGCGGGGGGTCACGTGGTAGGCAGCTCGGAGGCCATCCGTCGATAACCTAACACTTGTGCAATGTCCGCCGCCCCATTTACTTTTGGCACAACACAGCGGCAGCTGCGTTGCCCCTAGTGACCACAGGTCAGCGCGGGGTCAAGCCAGAGGCCGTGTTACCTAACGGGGAGTGTTGGAGCCGCGTGGCCCATTGCCAAGACATGACAGGCTCAGTGTTTCAGGGCTGACAGCCACTGTCGTAAAGTGAAGAAGAAGAAGAAGTAGACAAGAAAAGAACAAAAAGTCGGTCACCTTTGGTAAGACTGGAAAATCCACAGGCTGAGATCATTATTACGAGTTGTCTATTTTCAGAGAGAGGACACTCTCTCTCTCTCTCTCTCTCTCTCTCTCTCTCTCTCTCTCTCTCTCTCTCCTCTCTCTCTCTCTCTGTGACATCTCCTTAAAACAAAGAAACAAACAAAAAAGCAACAAAAAAACTTAAATAAAAATAAAAATGATAATTAAAAAAAAAATTTAAGTTGGCAAACGTTTTTCAATACCACTTACACCAACGTGTAATCTGAATTCCCCCTTTACTCACCTGAAACTTTCTGTTTTCTTGTTTTACTGCCTTCTTTCGAATTAGGAAAAGTTCCTCCAAAGAATACTGATCATTATTGTTGGCAAGATAGTGTTTTCTCAAAAGTGAACTAATGTCACTTCCATTTGGAAGTGTTGTACGTTTTTCTTCAATTTTCGTGTAACGGTATTTGGATGCATGGAAAATTATTGTGTTTATATGTATGCCACTTGTCTGCCATAAGCATCGTATGTTAACTCCTCGTGGTGTGGGGCTTAAAAATAAGCTGTAGCTTGATGCCTTTCCCCTGCTATATATTGTTGTTTGCTGATGTTGTATGTGTAGTGAATAAATCATATTTAAAGCAAAGCTAAATAATCATCACCATCACCACTATCGTCGTTGCTGTTTTTCATTTAGCCCTATTTTGGGGCTGCTCTCCTTATCAATGTCCAAAAGAACGTCGCCACAGTGCACCGCCACATGTTTTGCTCCTGAATGCCTGAAGCTTTTTTTTTTTATTCTTTTTCTTTTTGTTTTCTTGGGGGGGGGGGGGGGGGGGGGCCAGGGATAGTGTATATTTACAGCCGTATTTTGACTAGGACAAGTACTGAGGACTTCTTTAGCACCTCCACACTTGATGTTGCTCATAGACTTTACCAGTCTGACGTCTGGTCTGAAATGTTCGAACCCAGGCTCCCTTTCAAGATCAAGTAGATCAAGTCTGGGTAAAATCTGGCATAAAAGAAATATCTCGCTTCTCAGTTAAGTGTTAAATTGCTGGCCTCCATGCTCTGTGATTGTGTTGGTGTGTGTGGGTGGGGGGGGGGGGGGGGGGGGGGTCTGTCTGTTTAGTTTAAACAAAATTTATTAGTTCAGAAACAACATAGCACCAATACTTGAAATGAGTACAACAAGCAGTGCTTATATGAGTACTCTAACATCTTTCGTTCTGTCTGTTTGAGAGAAACAGACAGACAGACAGACGAACAGTCAGACTGGCTGACAGACAGACAGACAGACAGACAGAGGCGAGAAAAGAATCTATTTTTCATTGTCCACACCCTGAGCAGACCCCAGGAGTTCCATGCCGAGAAAATGACTGAGTGATGTAAGCTCTCTATGACACGTTCTGCGCACTTCGTTTGCTTCAACACCCTCCCCCCCCCCCCCCCTCCAACTCCTCCTCATCCCCATCTAATCTTTTACCACCCACCCCCCCCCCACCTCTTCTCCCCCCCCCCCCCCCCCCTCCCCCCACCAACCCTTTGTCTGCAAAGCGGTCACACCTCGTTTAAAGTGTACGGTTCCTCATTTCTAACAGATGATGATGTCAAATATCAACAAACCAAAGACAAATCATCGTCAATAACAATGATGATAATAATAATATTAATAATAATAACAACAACAACAACAATAATAATAATAATAATAATAATAATAATGTATTTGTTATGTCCATTTTCCTGGAAATGAAAATAATAACAACAGTCAGTGATGTATGTTCTGGTGTCTTTATTCAGTGGACAAAACACAACTCTTAGTGATGCACGTTCTGGTGGTGGTGGTGGTGGTGGTGGTGGTGGTTTTTTTTGTTGTTGTTTGTTTTGGGTTTGTTTGTTTTTTAATCATGAGAGTAAGACAACAATTATAGTACACACTCCCCTGTGGGGATGCCGAAGGCCAGTTAGTTTAAACAGCATTCTGTGCTAGCAATTCCCTCTTCTCTATCCCTCTCTTTGTTTCGGCCTTGTTCTTTTTTCCTCCTGTCTATTTTCCGCCTTCTTGGTCCATTCTTGTGCCTTTTTTCCCCCCCAGAGACTTAAAAGACAATTCTCTCCCGTGCCGAAGTCGGATGTGCTGGGCTTGACTTGTCAGGCGCTTAACGGCAGCAAACATATTTTCGCTGATATGACAGACAACAGTAGCTCCTGTCTGAGTGTTCAACAAGAAGCAGAAAAGAAAGCATTCACGCTCTGACGCCTTTAGGCATTGTAGATGATCTATGGTTTGTGGGCTGTGTAAGAAAAACTGCTAGAGTGACCCCAGCTCGGAATTTTTGTATCACTGTTCCAAGTTAGTATAGCTTGTTGTAACCTTCTTTCTTTATTTTAAACTGTTAGTACATGAGCATTTTATCAGCATAATGTGTGTTATTTACAGTCTGTTATCTACATGAAGGCGAATGGGAACAGCAGTCTTGAAACTGTGTTTCATGTGAAAACTCTAGCCTCTGTTTTTTTTTTTGGATTTTTTTTGTGGGTGTGTTGTTGTTTTTGGTTAAATTGTATGTTGTGTGTGTAAGTGTGTGGTGTGTGTGTGTGTGTGTGTGTGTTGTGTGCATTATGATTATCTTCGGCTCTAAATATGTATGACATTGATGAAATTATCTTTAAAAAGTATGATTTTAGACTCCCCCCCCCACCCCACCCTCTCTCTCTCTCTCTCTCTGTCTTGTTCCTTCTCTTTCGTTGACCCTGTCTGTCTAACAATCTGGACATAATAAATAACTACACATCCTCCACAACTGACAACACAAGCATGGATGTTGACACTGTTTGTGGCTGTTGTTATTGGAACACAACATTGTCATGAAAAATGCTTCGTGACATGACTTATCAGTCAAAGACCACTGGAAATCTGCTCATTCATCTAAACAGAAAGAAAAGACTCTCAGAAAAATGGGGGGGCATACAAATCAAAGAAAAACGTTTAATCTGACTTTTGACGCGAAAAAGCCACCTTCCAGGCTGTCCTTCCCAGCGACCGACCAAGACCAACCCCTGCCCTGGAAAAGCGAGGTCAGGTCAGAGAGAGGTCAGGCGATAAGTGGCTGGGAGCTTGTCACGTGGTCTGGGAGTGACGCCACACTTGGACAAGGGTTGGATCACCCAGCTGACGGCCTGCCTTGCTGGTATGTCTAGTAGGGCTATGTATGGCCAGCAGGCATGTCCCAAAACACAGTCACACACACGACACACACCCCCACACAAAGAGGCCACTCCTGTGTGTCACATAGGATTGAACCTTTCCTCTTTTTTTTTCTTTGTCTTTGGTATTGTTGTAGTTGTTGTTGTAATGTGTTCAAACAGTGTTTTACGCCTTCCGACATCCCCCTGCACCTCTGAGTGATTCGATTTGTTTGTTTTTTTCAAGATTCAGCGCTATATAAATTCCATATTTTATTATTATTATTATTCCTTATTGTTTTCCTTACTGGCCAGTCCAGTGTCTGTGGTTTTATGTTATGTCTTGTCTGCTGCCTGAATGTTTTTCGATGCACATAGTGTGTGTGTGTGTGTTGTGTGTGTGTGTTGTGTGTGTTCTCTGAGTGTGTGTGTTGTGTTGTGTGTGGTTTTTTGTGTTTTTTTTTTTTTCTAGTGTGTGTGGTGTGTTCGTGGTGTTGGTTGTGGGGTTTTTCTCTTCTTTTTTCTCTCTTCTCTCTCTTTTCTCTCTCTCTCTCTTCTCTCTCTCTTCTACTCGCCCCGCATACGCCATTTTATTAAATTAATGTTTATGTAGGTTTAATTATGTTAAAAGTAGTTCTTCGGGTTTATTTGCTTTTGATCTGGTTGTGTGTGTGCGTGTTGTTGTTGTTGTGTTGTGTATGTGTGTTGTGTGTGTACTTATTTTATTTAAACCAGTCTATCCTTTAACAATGACGTGTTAACATCTTACAAAATCCACCCCAAAAAGCCCACCCTAGATTTAGATCAATTTGGGTTGGTTTTTGGTTTTTGTTTACTTTATAATGCTCTTCAACCTAATGGTCTTTTAAATTTTCTTTCCTGTTTCAGGTTGTTGGTGGTGGTGGTGTTTGGGCTTCATTTTTTATAGATTTTTTTTCCTTTGTTGGAGGGGAGGGGGGGATGGTTGGTTATTCTCAATGGGCCCCCCCCCCCCCCTTTTTTTTTTTTTTTAAAGTATTACTGTAGATTTATTTACGCTGTTTGAGGTAAATTAAAATTCATTTTTTCTTTCAAGTTCCCTTCACACAAATTTCTGGCATTTGTTAGGGATTTTGGCTTTTAACCACTGTTTTTGCTTCAGTAAAACCTAGTTCAATAGCGTCTGAGTAGTAGGCTGGAATTAGAGGCAGAATTATCTCGACATCGTCATTGTCATCATCAACACCACACACACACATACACGCACGCACACACGCACGCACGCACGTACACACTCGCACGCACATGTATATGTATATATATATATTATGATGTATATTTATATATATGAGAGTAGAGAGAGAGAGATGATGAGAGATGATGAGAGAGAGAAGAGTGAGGAGTAGAGAGAGATAGAGAGAGAGAGAGAGATAGATAGATAGATAGATGTATTTGCACATTTTTGCCAAGAAATCAACCACTTTGTAGATGCTTGTCTAACTCCTAACCCTCAGCATTTGTGAAACCTCAGGAGCATAAAAGTAGTAGTGTTCGCGTTTTTCACAATTTATCGATCAGTGTTACATATTCATTTACAGCGTCTTTACATACATAATTTCCTGTACTATTGTAGATACGTGCAAGATGGAAGTACTGGAACTGTGGCTTGCACATAAGTGGACGGTGTATGTTCAGTCCTCCTGAAGGGGGTGTTGGTGACGTCCACTGTCAAACTCCATCTTATCCTTTTATTTTAATGGGAAAGTGGAATCTGTTTCCCCCGGGGGGAAAACCAAAAACAAACTTACATACATGTACTGTACATTTTTGCTTAAGTAGTGAGAGCCTACTCCTGTGGACAGAGCGGGGATGAAGGATGTGGTTACGACACGACATTACTATAACCAAACTAAAGGATGTTTGAACTATTGCAGCTTTGGGGATAATAAAAGAAACATAATACCTCCATTCTTAACCCAGCAGCTTTCACCGTGACTCAGACCAAGTTTTTGTTTTTGTTTCATTCCCTTAACCATTGCATCCGTGATGTCGAAATGTGTATCGGCCAATAAAAAAAGGACATTATATTACAGAGCGCCAGTTTTAAAGGGAAGGAGGAAAGATAGGAGATGAGTAGAGTAATATATATTATGCCCATGTCAGGGTATTACATCTTGGCCCTAAAATGCCCCCTCTCTCTCTCTCTCTCCCCCCCCCCCCCCCCCCCCCCCCCCCCCCCCCCCCCCCCCCCCCCCCCCCCCCCCCCCCCCCCCCCCCCCCCCCCCCGTGGGCTCGCTTTGTGGAGCTAATCGTGCTGCTTACATCACCAGCTGATGGTGAGAAAAGAATTCCCGTGACTAGTGCAGGGGTAGTTGGCGGCCATCTGTGGTCATTACATCCAGGCCTGCTGAGCCGTGGCCTGACCTTGCCTCTATCATGATGTGGCGATCGTGAGAGAGGTCTGACTTGTAAGGTGTTCATTGATTTTTTTGTTGTTCCATTGTCATTGTCCTTGTTGTCACAGTCGTCGTCTTCATCGTCGGTGCCGTTATAGTTATCATTACCACCACCAGCACCAGCAGCAGCAGCGAGTATCATCATCATGACTACCACCACCACCACCATCATCATCATCATCATCACCGCCGCCGCCACCAACATCATCAACAACATTATCATCATCACCATCATCAAAATCTTTATCATCATCATCACCACCACCACCATCATCATCATCACCATCATCATCATCATCATCATCATCATTGTTATTCTCTGAGTGCTATATCTCCACCAACATCTTCATCAGTAGTATTATTATTGTCTTAAACGTCTGGGGTTGGGTATTTTTCAGAGTCTTCATTATCTTCCTTCTTCAGTTTCTCCTTCTTCCTCCCTCTTCTCCTTCTCCCCCACTTCACCACTCTTTTTATTCTTCTTTGTAATTGCATTTTCATCGCATTTCACATTATTGTCAACATCTTCTCCTCCTCCTCTTTCTTCTCCTCCTCCTCTCCTCCTCCTTCTTCTTCTTCTCCTTTTCCTCCTCCTTTTTCTTCTCCTACTCATCCTCCTTCTTCTTCTCCTCCTCCTTCTTCTTTCTCCTCCTTCTTCTTCTTCTCCTCCTCTTCCTCCTCCTTCTTCTTCATCTTCTTCTCCCTTCCTCCTCCTTCTTCTTCTTCTCCTCCTTCCTCTTCTCCTCCCCCTCCCCCTCTTCCTCCTCCTCCTCCTACTTCTCCTCCTCCTTCTTCTCCTCCTCCTCCTACTGACCAAACCACTAATGAAAAAAACAACAACAACCAAACACCCAGACGAGACACCAGCCATCAAAAACAGCAACCAACCCCGACCTTTTCCTCCCACATACCAAATCTCTAGCTTCACACAAGCACACACACACACACACACACACACACACACACACACACTCATCAGCAAAAACATCTCACTACCGTCGTAGGAACCGAACCCAGAAACCTTCAGAAAGCATGGTACCACAACAGACCCTGGGGGGGCCCCCACCTTAGCACGTAGACTAAGACCATACAACCTCACAAAAATAATACGCGGGGGGACTATCGCCACAGCCTGGCCCCACATGCAGTAGGCAAGAGTCGACCCCGCGAGTCTGTCTGTTGGTACCAACGCAGCCCCGGGGCCCACATGGTTAGTCATGGTATCAGTGTAGATTTTTGGTGGTACTACTCTTAAGCCCCCACGGTCGTCAGACTACGGGACAGATAGATAGATAGACTCTTAAGCACACGCTCAGTGAGGTCTCTGACGCCTCGCTCTCTTACGACCTTATAGGTTACGGGACACCTTTACCTTTTACTCTTAGTCTTAACGCCCTCAAGCTGTGCATGCTGCGCCTAACGAGAGCGAAGATGCTGTAGTACTTGTCTTTTTCGGTTGTTGTTGGGTTTGTGGTTTTTTACCAGGATCTTTGTGAGGATACTTTTGCCATGTCAGGCACTAACTTATGTCTGGAAGGTGAGGCGAGGAACGAAGCCTGAAGGAGAAAGGGTTTGGTTCTTTTCCCAGAAGAAACAGCCGAGAGTCGGAGTCTTCTTTTCTGCTGGGGTTCTTTTTGTTCTTCTTCTGGTTTTGCTTCTTGTAGACTTGTTTTTTGTTTATTTATATTTCGTTATTTTTCTAATCAGATCATTTTATTTGTACTGTGGATTGATGATATTGTTATTTTTATGTCCCTTTTTTGTTGTTGTTGCGCCGCCTGCTTCTTTTGTGTGTGCGTGTGCAATATTATATTTCATTCCTTCTTTCGTTTTTATTTCTAACAGTTTGATTCTATACATTTACATTTTCTGCCTTTTATTATTTTAAATTTAATTGTATGTCAAAATATTTACACACGTATACACGCAAATATGCATGCTTTCGTGCACGTACATGTGCATAAACTGTCACAGTCACACGCATATGCACTCAGATGCATGCACAGATGAAAATTGATGCTTTTAAAAACAAGTTAGAAGGACGCTATAGCCAAGTGTTCAAGACAGTTCGACGCCAATCCTAAAGGTACATGAAGGCGTGCTCGATTCTCATGTTTCTTGTGTCCGTCACTTTTCCTCTCGTTTTTAACAACAATGACTACTACTACTACTACTACTACTACTACTACTACTACTACTACTGCTGATGCTGCTGCAGCTGCTGCTGCTGCTGCTGCTGCTGCTGCTGCTGCTGCTGCTCTACTATTACTTCACTACTACTGCTTGTACTGATGCTGCTGCTATTACAACTATTATTACTATCATTACTACTACTATTGCTACTGCTGCTGCTGCTACTGCTGCTGCTGCTGCTACTACTACTTCTACTACTATTTCTACTACTACTACCACCACCACCACCACTTCTACCACCACTACTACTACTTCTTGTGCTGTTGTTATTTCTATCTTTACTACTACTATTGGCTACTACTACTAATACTACTACTACTACTACTACTACTACTACTACTACTACTACTACTACCACCACCACCACTACTACTACTACTTGTGCTGTTGTTATTACTATCTTTACTACTACCATTGGCTACCATTACTACTACCACCACTACTACCACCACCACTACTACTACTTCTTGTGCTGTTGTCATTACTATCTTTACTACTACTATTGGCTACTACTACTACTACTACCACCACCACCACTACTACTACTACTTGTGCTGTTGTTATTACTATCTTTACTACTACTATTGGCTATTACTACTACCACTACTACCACCACTACTACTACTACTACTACTACTACTTGTGCTGTTGTTATTGCTATCTTTACTACTACTATTGGCTACTACTTCTACTACTTTTGGCTACTACTATTATTACTACTATTGGCTACTACCACCACTTACTACTACTACTACTACTACTACTCCTACTCCTACAGAAAGTGAAGAGAAACTCTACAGAGCCTCGACCTCTGTTGATAAAACAAAGCAGAACACGGAGAAAACAACTACAAAGGGGTTCGATATCAAGTTTCCTCTTGACAAAACCGGACAGACAGTTTTTCCTTGTTTCTTTGTTTCGTGCTGACCTGGTTTTTTTGTTCTTTTTTTTTTTTTGCATGGATGCTGGTTCTCACCCCCCCCCCCCTCCCCTCACCCTCCCCCTTCCTTCCTCGTCCTCTTCCTTCTCCCTCCCCCCACTCCCCTCATCAAATACACATGGTACACTCCCAACACTGAGAAATGACTTTAAGAAGCAGAAAACTGATACAGAGGGAAACCTTAAAAGTCAAATATTTTGCTAATGGGGAGGAATTTCCCTAAGTGGTGGCAAACTGCATCACAGCCAGATAAACGTAGTGGTGAGAGCAGAGGACGTGTGGTTTGACAAGGAACTGAGGGGGAGAGGTTCGAATCTCCTTTCTGAGGTGTCTTGTTCACGGGGATTTTTCCCTTTAGTGATAACCGACACCCTTCCCCTTGAAAACCCTTTAAAAGATACAAGAAACTGAAATACGTCCCCTTGTGCGAAAGCGCGTAACATATCTTTCAAACATGTCAGAAACGGAACCAACTTTTTTTTTTGGGAGGGGAGATGGGGGGTGGGAACCTAGGCTAGGACTGATGATATATAGACGACAGAACATACCTAGCATGCACCTTGCCACGTAAGAGGGATGGGCTCCACCACCAGGTTCAACTTGTCCCAGAACACACTGCCTGACAACTACAGTGTAGTGCTTCACCGATTGCTGAAGGAGTCTAAAGAAGAAGAAACGACACACCCTGTGGCCGAGTGGTTATACGTTAAGGCCGTTCCACTTCAATCCCATGGGTCTATGAAATCGTGGGTTCAAATCTCGGTGGCGTCTGGAGAATAAAGAGTGGGGATTTTTTTTTTTAACGAT
>CM054137.1:71407648-71415148 GCA_028751875.1 Rapana venosa | reverse complement strand
AGTAGAGACAGACAGACACAGGGACAGACAGTCAGAGACAAAGAGACAGAAAGAGACAGATAAAGAGACAAAGAGTAATGAGTGGCCTTTTTTTTCTTTTTTAAGCAAGTCATTCCCTATATTTAACAACATCAGCGCAGACTCCACTCCCCTAAAAGTCCTTCGGATCTGAGGAGTGCCTCTGTGGCACTTCTCCCGTGACAGTGGAACACTTCCTCCAGACCTGTCCAATCCAACACACCAACACCTGAGGGCCGCCAACCCATACCTGGCCCACTGCACTGACGTGTCGATGAGGGACAAACTCTTCGGACCCCTGGAGGGAGGGCCTTCAGCGCACGGCAGCATTTGTCAAGGTCCTCGGGAGTTGCTGTCTGAGCGTTCGACGAAAATGATGGAGGAGAAGGAGGAGGAGGAGGAGGGAGGAGAGGAGAAGGAGGAGAGAGAGAAGAGAAGAAGAAGAAGAAGAAGAAGAAAGAAGAAGAAGAAGAAGAAGAAGAAGAAGAAGACTACAAACTAAGGTCCCGACTTCAAACGCACGCAGAACATCTTAAACATTATTTTGTTAAAACCCGTTCCGCCTTTCGGAAGAAAAGGCCATTGCGTGCGTGCTGGTGAGAACAGATGACAAAAATCGTGCGCGCGGGGAACACACACACACACACACACACACACACACACACACACACTGGTGTCGTGTTTAGACATCATTCCCGAAGCCAGAATACGGCTACCTAGATGTTCGGCAAAAAAAAATAGCCGCATACACAAAATCTCACCATTAGTGAACCTTAGAGCTCTAGCCAAGGTAAGGAGAAAAAACCACCACCATCAAAATAAAAACCAACACAAAAAAAAAAACAAGAAAGGTCAATGAACGGGTTATAAAATCCAAAGGCGAATGATAATCGGTCATCAAACTTGTTTCTTCTCTGTCTACTCGGCCTAGCCCAGGCAGTGTTAAGGTAAGCTTCCTTTCTCCAAAACCCCAAAAACCAACCTCTGACAACAAAAAACCGAATAACCCACTTCGTCTTCCTCTGCTTGTTGTGGTAAATCTTCAAAAATCGAAGGCTTGGGGAATCCCCAACTTACCCCCTCCTGTTCTTAAACGCTTCTCTTTATTTATTTTTTTTGTGAAGGGGGGCGGAGGGGGGGAGGGGGAAAGGGTGCAAAGGGGGGGGGGGGGGGGGGGGGGGAGGGGGGAGGGGGAGTCATTGGAATGCAGTGCTCAATTCTATTTGAATGACGTATCAATCACTTTACTTGGCGAGATAGGAAGTCTCTCTGTCTGCCTGTGTGTGTTTGTCTTCTGTCTCTCCTCCTGTCTGTCTGTCTTCTCTGTCTGTTGCTCTCGCTCACTTTGTGTGTGTGTGTCTGTTCTGTCGTTTCTCTATCTTCTGTTTCTCGTTCTCTGTCGTCTGTTTGTCTCCTGCCTTCTTTGTCTCGCCTCTGTCTGTGTTTGGTGACTGATCTGTCGCTAGTCTGGTCTTTGCTCTCTGCCTCTCTCCTACTCTCTCTTCTGCTCTCTCCCTTTCTTCCTCTTCTCTCGTCTGTGTGTGGGATGGATGCAAACAGCAAGGACTGGACTTTGCCTTGCCTCTCCTAGCTAACATTTTTTGCTCATTCCTTACTTATCTTTATCGAGGCGAGTGGAAGTCTGGTGTGTAAACGGGGTGTGTGTTGCGTTGCCGCGTTCGTGCGTGCATGGTGTATCTTTAATTTGTATTATTTATTAATCAATGAGGAAATGTGAATAAGCACTCAGTGTGCCGTTTTACATCTAGTCCCAGGATGTATGCAATGTTGTAATTTGCCATCTGTTTCACCGGCCACATTGGCCTACTCTCGAAAAGCGGAACAGGATTTAACGTGTGCGCAAGATGTTCTGCATGCGTTCGCACACGGGGCCTCGGTTATAGTCTCATCCCAAGGATGTGTGCGCTGTGTATGTGTGCGTGCTTGCGATTGTACGTGTGTGTGTGTGTGTAGGGGGGGGGGGGGGGGGGTGAGACAGACAAACATGGAAGGGCAGGCAGACAGACTGAGACTGAGATTCAGACATACTTACCACGCCAAAGTCGGATGCGCTAAGCCTGACTTGTTAGGGGCTTAACGGCAGCGCGCACCGCATTTTCGCTCTAATGACAAGACAACAATAGGTACTGTCTGAGCGTTCGACGACGACAACGACGACAAAGAAGAAGAAGAAGAAGAACAACAACAACAAAAAGAAGACATACTTACGCATATAAAAACGATAAGAATGAAACGTGTATTATATGAAACTGTCTGAACATTTTTCCAAAAAATATTTTTAATCTGTTGAGACTTAGCCCTATCCCATCTTACACGTACACATTTTACCAAACAAAAACAAAAATACACACAAAAAAACACCCAAAAAACGAACAAATCTTTCCCACCAAAAAATCTCCCTCGCCATCTTGAGCTTTCCTACCGCACCCTACCAATAACCCAATTTCCCAATAACCCCCTAGCCCCCTGTTCGTAGGGCAACAAGGAAGTGGTATGATAAGCAGGAGTTATGTTTTGTACTCTGCACACTCCCTGACAGTGCAGCCCACACTCTTAAGCAAATGTATGTGTGTGTCCCTGTTTTGAGTTCAAGACCAATCAGATTTCTTCAAGTCTTCGGAAGGGAAACATAGAGAGAGAGACAGACAGACAGAACTCGAACTCGAACTCGAAAGATTTATTCACAAAAAGGCCATTGGCCCATACATGAAGGGGGAAGGGGGGGGGGGGGGGTGCCGAACTGCTTAGTATTTTAGTGAGAAAAATAAGGAAGCACACAAAAAAAATGTTATTGTATAACAACAATCACCATAAAAAAAATCAGTTACAAAAATACGACTTAAGAAACCGAGATATCTCTTATTCTAAAGGCTTTACACAACTATAAAGCAAGGCTGCGCACAATCTCAGGGTGGCTAGATGCCATGAGTAAACAGAATCTAAATAAATTAAGCTGTCTACTATACTTTACCGGAATGTAACTCTAACATCTTCTAATACTGAGCAGCACAGCACAAAATGAACTTCATCTTCCACTGTTTGCTTACATAATGGGCATAGCAACCTGAGGTCATCAACATCATGTTCTATATATCTAAATGTATGAACATTTATGTCTGATACACCAAGTCTACACTTAGGCATCATTCTTTTCAAATGTATGTCCATATCAAGCTTTAGATAACGTTTGAGATCGTGTGAACCTAAAGATTGTCTGTACATTTAAAATCTTTCACTGCTGACAGACAGACAGACAGACAGACAGAGAAGTAAATTTCTTTTACTTCGATGATAATGATTAAGCACTCATGTGCTTTATTTTTACATCCAGTCCCCGCCCTTATCGAGATAACATTAATAAAGAAGAAAAAAACAAACTAAAAGCACCAACAAGAACAACAATACTTTAAAAAATAATAATAATATACAAAAAACAGGAGACAAAAACAACAATAACAAAAAAGGACATAAACAAGAACAGAGAGGCTATGATATTTTTTTTAAAGCACGCGCACGCACGCACGTAGAGAGAGAGAGAGAGAGAGAGAGAGAGAGAGAGAGAGAGAGAGAGAGAGAGAGAGAGAGAGAGAGAGAGAGAGAGAGAGAGGAGAGAGAGAGAGAGAGAGAGAACTAAAAATAAGAAATGAACAAACAAATGATGATACTCAGAGAGTGAGACAGAGACAGAGGGAGACAAAGACAAAGACAGACCGACAGACAGAGAGAAGTTCAAAGCTGTGGGTTTTGTTGTTGTTGTTTTTTTAAATCCTTCTCATCACTAAGGTCTTAGCGTCTGAGATCATGCTATCTATAAATCTCACTGACGTTTGCACAAGAAAATATACAGGGCAAAAGACAGTGCAGTGTGCGTGTTATCGATTAGTAGGGATCGGCAGTTGGGTGTGTGTTGTGGGGGGGGGGGGGGAGAGAGAGAGAGAGACAGAGAGAGACAGACAGACAGACAGACAGACAGAGACAGAGAGACACAGAGAGAGAAAGTGTGTGTGTGTGTGTTTGTGTGTGTAGTGAGAGAGGGAAAGTGAAAGAGAGAGAGAGAGAGAGAGAGAGAGAGAGAGAGAGAGAGAGAGAGAGAGAGAGAGAGAGAGAGAGAGACAGACAGACAGACAGACAGACAGACAGACAGAAGACAGAGACGCAGAGAGAGAGAAAGTGGTGTGTGTGTGTGTTTGTGTGTGTAGTGAGAGAGGGAAAGTGAAAGAGAGAGAGACAGACAGACAGACAGACAGACAGACAGACAGAGACAGAGAGACACAGAGAGAGAGCAAATAACAACAACAACAAACAAGAACAAAAATCCCAACGATCAAGAATGGAATCAGAAGGAAAGATGGGCACGGATGGGGGGGAGAGGGAGAGAGACAGAGAGAGCAGAGAGAGGACACAGAGAGAGAAAGTGTGTGTGTGTGTTTGTGTGTGTAGTGAGAGAGGGAAAGTGACAGAGACACGAGAGAGAGAGAGAGAGGAGAGAGAGAGGGGAGGGGGGGGGGGGGGGGGGGGGAGCGGAAGTGACAGAAAGAGAAAGAGAGAAAGGGTATATCATACTCATAATACGGTGCACACACACACACACGCGCGCGCGCTACGTAAACAACATCTGTTGCTTACTTATTCTATTATCCATTCTCATCTCTGCCTGTGTACACTTACTTCTATGTGGATCTTCATTCACTTTGCACTCACATTTTAACATCATGTATTTATGTATGCATGTATGTATGTATGTATGAGCGCTTTGATTTGTTGCTTTACAAGATTCAGCGCTATATAAATTCCATATATTATTATTATTATTATTATTATTATTATTATGTATATATGTATGTATGTATGTATGTATTGTGTGTGTAGACAAAGTTTTTATCACTTGTGGACTTTTTGTTTAACGTGAACATCAAGTCCAAAACAAAAAGTTGGTCTTGGTTTTGTTCAATGAATTTAATATGCTGGGTATTCAGTTTCATGTTTGTTTTTGTTTTGTTTTCGGGTTTGTTTGTTTTTTTAATTGGTGGATGGCTTCACAAGGAACTACGGTTTATTACGCTGAGCAGTTGACTGTTAGGATCATCGTTTATATTTCCGTCTATATTGAGAGTTTTGTTGCTGTTGTTCTTTTTTTTTTTTTTTGGGGGGGGGGGGGGGGGGAGTGTTCATTTTTTTGGTAGGGGTTTTTGGTTGCTGTTTTTTGTTTGTTTGGGGGGTTTTTTGGTGTGGTTTTTTTTTTTTTTTGGGGGGGGGGGGTTGTTTGTTTAGAGGTTTGTTTGTTTTTTAGTATCTGTGATATCTGGGTGAATGCTTTACGTGAATATGTTTACCTAATGTTGTTTCTTATATTATACGCTTCATAAATATGTAAAGTCATCTGAAACTTGCTATTATATATTTGAAAATTTAGTAGCACCCCCATCCCCCATCCCCCCTCTCTACCTTTTTGTCTTGCTCTATTTATTTAGTAATTTACTTACACAGAAATACACTCAGCTCGTTCTTTGAGTCTATGATATATATATATATATATATATATATAGAGAGAGAGAGAGAGAGAGAGAGAGAGAGAGAGAGGAGAGAGAGAGATAGATAGATAGATAGATAGGTAGTAGATAGATAGATAGATAGATAGATAGATAGATAGATAGATAGATAGATAGATAGATAGATAGATAGATAGATAGGTAGGTAGGTAGGTAGGTAGGTAGGTAGGTAGGTAGATAGATAGATAGATAGATAGATAGATAGACAGACAGACAGACAGACAGACAGACAGACACAGAAGACATACAGACAGACAGACAGACAGACAGACAGACAGACAGACAGATAGATACCGGGGGTGCTCAGGAGGGAAAAGAAGCAGAACGCGTTTCCTTCCTTCCTTTTTTTTCTCTTCTTTTTCTCCCCCCTTTGTTCTCGTCATTTGTTTCTGAAGAAACTCGACATCAAGCAATCAGACAGGACAAATGAACATCCCACACAGCCACAGCCTGACGACGAGACAAGGAAACGAGGGCTTTCTCATTCACTGATGATATAACTGCTTTTTTTCCTTTGTTTGGTTTGGTTTGGTTTCACTCTCTCATTCTGACCCTGGCCAAAAGCTGTGTCCGTTAACGATGTCGGTTCATTGCCAAGGCCCTACACTAAAAATGTGGTCGTTATGTTTTAGAAAAGGTTGTGTTGAGATTTTCCTTCAGCTATGACAAGCTCTTAACATAACACTCTCCTTTAAAGGAGAAAAAAATCCTCTGAAGTCAGTGTATGGCTGTTTTTATGACGAGGTATTTAGAAACAGTCATACATGCAAACTTCTCATTCAGCGTTGCATATTTAATCTCACAGTGATTCCCAGGTGGGATGAGTGAGTCAGAGAGCACATTCTAGGTGACCCCCCCAGAGTATTAAGCTGGGGAACGCACAACAACAACACAACAACAACAAGTCTCATTCAAGACTGTTGAGCAGACTGTGGACTATGGAGTGGCTGTAAATATAAACCTGGCGGGTCTAACCCTTCAGATATCGCAGAAAATCTTTTTCATTGATGAGATCATGCAATCTTGTTGAACTTCAGTTTCGACTTTCCAAAAATAAATAAATAAATTAAAAAGTTAGTAAGGGTTGTTTGTGTGTGTGTGTTGTGTGTGTGTGTGTGTGTGTTGTGTGTGGTGTTTGTGTTGTTGTGTGTGTGTGTGTGTGTGTCAAAGTCAAAGTCTCAAAGTCAAAGTTTTATTTTCAGATGGTACATTGAATAAGCAGTGCATTTGCTTTTTTTCATCAAAGAAATATCACACACACACACACACACCACAAACACACTAACACACATACTAACACACTTTTATTTTATTTATTTATTTATTTTTGGATGAAAAAGTCAAAACTGATAGTTAAAAGGTTTGCATATTGATTATATGATAGGTTTTCTGCGTTTTTGTGTTTTGTGTGTTGTGTGTGTGTGTGTGTGTGTGTGTGTGTGTGTGGTGTGTGTGTGTGTGTGTTGTGTGTTGTGTGTGTGTGTGTGTGTGTGTGTGTTGTGTGTGTGTGATTTTGTGTTATTTTCTTTTATGTCGAGGATATTGGAATTAGCACTCATGTGCTTTTTTTTTTTTAAATCCAGCCCCCTCTGTGTCCGGTTTTTGTCAATTTCCCACCGGCACGCAATGGCCTCCACTTCTGTAAAGCAGAGCAGGTTTTAAAGTGAGCGCAAGATGTTCTACATGCGTTCGCACACGGGACCTCTGTGTGTGTGTGTGCGCGTGCGTGTGTGCGTGCGATCGTGCGTGCGAGTACTTGCGTGTCATGTCCAAGACTGCATAATCATGTCCCAGTGTGTGTAACACGCCCTGCTTGGTGCTGTAGTGACCTGAATGGCTGAATGATGTTCTGCGCTCCCTCCTCTCTCAACAACAACAACAACAATACAATTATTTTAGCAACTTTGCCATC
>CM054137.1:71385148-71390148 GCA_028751875.1 Rapana venosa | reverse complement strand
TCGCTTGTTTGTTTGCTTGTCTGTTTGTCTGTCTGTTTTGGTAACGGCTTATCGAATTTTGTCGAGAAAAATCAACCGCCATTCGGTTTCAGTCAAAATTTGAATCAAAAACTTTTGTTTTTGCTCAGCTGAATATTCACAACCTAACTTTCACCTGCATAAAACTTTTGAGACTTAACCACAAAAAATTGATTGCACAAGACTGCCTCAAAAACGAATGTAGATACACGTAAATGATATAAACAGATGATATCTCAACACTTTCTTCATTCTTAACGCATTTTTTGATTTTGTAGTTATTTGCTAAAGTTGTCATAACTTTCCAGGCTGAACTACGGAAGAAATCGGAGTCGCTATAAACATGTTTAAAAACAGCAAGGCACCACTACTGTAAGTGGGTGTTTGGTTTTTTTTATTTGTTTGTTTGGGGTTTTTCCAGATAAGATTTTCAGTTTTTCCATTGTGCAACTATAGAATCACATCCGTTGGCTAAGGAGTACTGAAGTGGGAGGGAATCTTTGCTGTCCTATTGCTACTGTGATGGACCCACTGTAATTATTGTTAAGAAAACTCTTCAGTGTGGTCGCAAATGGAGAAATCATAACCAGCAAACACATCGTTTCTTTAGCTGTTCAAGTTGTGGGATGGATATCTCGGTGAAAGGGAGCTTGATGCTGAAGTCATCAGATCAATTTTCAGCGCGGTTGCGTTTATGTCATTTTTTTTTTTCATGATGATAAATATAATCTGGCAAACACATAGATGACTATTGGTTTCTTTCTTTGTTTCTGTCTGTTTGTGTTTTGTCTGTCTGCTCTTCCTTCCCCCCCCCTCTCTCTCTCTCTCTCTCTTCTCTCTCTCTCTCTCTCTCTCTTTCTCTCTTTTTTGTGTGTTGTTGGTGGTGTGTTGTTGTTCTTTAGTGCTTGTGTGTGGTGTGTGTGTGTGTGTGTGTGTGTGTGTGTGTGTGTTGTGTGTCATGGTGAGAGTGTGTGTGTGTGTGTGTGTGGTGTGTGTGTTGTCTGTGTGTGTGGTGTGTGTGTTGTTGTGTGGTGCGTGCGTGTGTGTGTGTACGGAAGGAGGGAGGGAGGTAGAGAATGTGTGTTGTGTGTGTGTGTGTGACATGGAGAGAGGGAGGGAGGAGGAGAGAGAGGAGAGAAGGTGTTACGAGAGAGAGAGCGAGAGGAGGAGAGAGAGACGAGACAGACGAGACAGAGAAACATGGCGACGGGGGGGGGGGGGGGGGGAGAGTGAGAACAGACAGAGAGGGGGAGAGAGACAGAGACAGACACAGAGACGGAGGAAAGAGGGGGTGGGCCGGGGGGGGGGGGGGGGGGGGGGGGGGGGGGGGCAGGTTGCAGACCAGACACTGAAGGATTTGAACTGTTACATTTAATCTACATCTGTCCATGAACAAAGATGTGGCAACCATTAATTTGAGTTTCTTTCCCCATAAAATAAGTTTTAATCAACATAACAACTTCCCAAAAATTCAAGTCATTTTGACTGCGTGACCTAAAGAAAAGAAGAAGAAGAAGAAGAAGAAGAAGAAAAAGAAGAGTAACCATTCGCCACCGTAGTCTAGCCAAGCGACCTTCCCGGGAACGTCAGCTTTATTTCCATCCAAAGAAAACAGTTTTTAACTACATCGCAATGCAATATAATACAATACACTGCAATACGATGCTATGCAATGCCATACAATGCAAAACAATACAATGCAATATTACACAACAATATTACAATACAAAGCAATCTGGATACCAGCCAAGATCAGGTGACAGAAAGAAAAGAAGAAAAAAACGATTGCAAACCTTGTTTGCAGAGGTAGCGTAACGCACATAGAATAATTGCCATTTAATGCCGTCTGAAACAAAAACCCTTTAAAACAAACAACTTAAAAGCAAACACACAATTTACCGAAACCGAATTGCTGGGAAAACCAGTTGTGCTGACGTTAGCGTAAGATACGTTGATCTCATTTTGATGATACTACTAATGGAATTTATAAAGCGCTATATCTTGCAATTACAAATCAGAGCGCTCGATACACCCTTTCTTTCCTATAATTATTTTCAGCACACCGCTAGTTCTTTCTCAGTTTCAGTCTTTCAACGCAAGTTTCCGAGGGTTGGCCTAGATTAAGTCCTCTACATAGCTGTACTGACAGCATGTTTTGGTTTGGTTTTGTCGTTCTTCGGCTTGAGTTCCGAGGTTCACCTTTGGTGAGATGTTGTGTATGCCACAGTTTACCCCACCTCCTTCGGTTTGAACCAAATTGCATTCCTTCAGAACAACGTAGCGCCAACACACGAAATAAGTATACAACAAGCCAAACTTATAATTATGAGTTCTCTGGCATTTATGTGCCCAAAAAAATGGAAATGGGCTGCAGCTGAACAGATATGCTTCAAATAAATGGAAAAAAAGTATATGTGAATGTTTTAAAGGTTGTGAAAATATAAGGAATTTTTTTTATATAAACACGCGGTTATCTTTAAGCTAGCCGCATTTCAACTTCGGGAATGATGTCTATAACACAACACCAGTGTTCATGCGTTTTTCTGAAACTTTGTCATCCATTCCTACTGGCATGAGATGGCTTACTCTTCACAAAGGTGGAACAGGCTTTAACGTGTGCACAAGATGTTCTGTGTACGTTCGCACACATGACCTACATCTATTGTCTCATCCGAAGGACCTTCGGGAGAGTGGAGTCAGTACTGATGCTAACTTCAGAGGGAAAAAAACCTGGAACGGGTGGTGCGAACCCTGGCCCTCACATCACGGGCTCAATACTCTAACCACTAAGCTACCCCCACCCCCACCCTCACCCCTATCCCCCTGACAGATTGATCCACAGAGGAGGGGAAAAAATGTATTCATCCATTTATTCGTCATTCATTCATATCCTTTGTCATCATCTCATAGTCTACAAGAGCTATATCTTCGACCTCACCCTGCAACACAGACAGAAGCGTTCTGGTCACGTTAAATTGTGTCAAATTAGCTTCCCTAGTGGATACCAAGTCAAGTAATATATTGATTATAACTATTATGTTAGTGTGCTCCAGCTTTTGACTTCACTTGCAGAGAGCATTGTTTCTGGTATACGTTCTTGACTACTGCGTGCGCGCCCATGCACACACACACACACACACACAGGCTGTTGCGTCACACATTGTCTAATGTATTTTCAGACCTAACTTTACTGATCAGATTCCAAAACAGGGAGTTCAACAACCTTTCCAATCAGGGCAGTCGCGTTTACCTACTAAAAATGTCACTGCCTCTTACTTAGGAAAAGCAGTTTGGGAAATTGCTTCCATCAAACTTGCGGGAACGGGAGGGATGAGGAATAGAAAACACAACACACACACACACACACCACACACAAACACACATGTGCACACGCAATCACAAACATACACACACACAACACATACAATTACTCGCTTTCCACACACACACACACACACACACACACACACCACACACCACTCTCTCTCTCTCTCTCTCTCTCTCTCTCTCTCTCTCTCTCTCACACATACACCCACACACACACACACACACACTCACACACACACACCACACACTCACACACACAACACTCACACACACACACACCACACACACACACACACACACACACACACACTGTTGCGTCACAAATACATGGTATTTTCAGACATGACTTGGCTGATCAGATTCCGAAACAGGGAGCGAAACAATCTCTTCTATCAGGGTACAAAAATGTCACTGCCTGTTAGGAAAAGTATTTTGGGAAATGCTTCAACCAAATGAGTGTGTGTTGGAATGGGTGGTAAGGTGTGGGGGGAGGTGGGGTGGGGGGAGTACACTTATGACCAAATACAAGTTTGAAACACACACACACACACACGCAAACAGGAAAAGGTCTCGAAAAATCATCCTTCCTATAACTTCAAACTGAGACACACATCCTTACATACCACTGTATTTAATAAATTTCACAGCGTTCATTTCAGTTAGCCATCTTGGATTATTTTTTCAGAACCGTAACTCTGTTGCTCTACAGGGCAAACCTGGATACTTTTAGAATATAAAGTTCAGTAAAGATGACTGTATTCTTTAAGTAACAAGATTTGCTTTCAGAATGTTATCCCTTTTCAATGCCTAGATTTTTCAGCTTCAGAAAAATTGAACAGAATGCTGTAATCATAATTTTGTACTATAACTTTGTCCTTAAGCCATTCTTTGTTCAACAGGTTCATTTCCATTCATTTAGGCTTGTTTGCCAGTCGACATCGATTTTCTTTTCTTGAAATTTGCTTTATTCCAAATCATAGACGTGCAACACACGCACCCGCGCGCGCACACACACACGCGACGCGCGCGCCACACACACACACACACACACACACACAGCACACACAAATTTTCCCGTTTCACTGCCTGTTTCTCTGTCTCTCTAACTGCCTGCCTGTCTGTATCTCTTCTTCTCTCTCTCTCTCTCTCTCTCTCTCTCTCTCTCTCTCTCTCTGTCTCTGTCTCACTCTCTCTTTCTTGTTCAAATCCGCTTAAGGTCACTTTATAAGTTGTATATAGTTGTGTGTGTGTATGTGTGTGTGCGCGCGCACGCGAGTTTATGTGTGTGTCTACCCCCACGCGTATTCGTGCGTGCGTGCACGTGCGTGCTAGTCTTCACTGCCAAACTAAGCCCTACTAACATTAATCTTTTGATCTCACTCCTTCCTCCTTCAACTGCCCCCCCCCCCCCTCCTCCCCCAACCCCCCAACCCCCCCCCCCTCCTCCCCCTAACCCCCCAACCTGCCGTGTCTGTACCGTCAGTCAGTTCCCTAGTTTTATTGAATTCTCCGATGATTCAAGATACTGGTCATATATATCTAGATCTTAGTCACATTCTCAGTCCTCAAGAGGTTGGTGACTAAGCGTCACATGCAATAGTGTAATCCCTATTCGTTTCTTACGTTGCATTCGTCGACCCGATAATGATAATGGG
>CM054137.1:71370148-71377648 GCA_028751875.1 Rapana venosa | reverse complement strand
AAAATTATAGATACAGATCATTGACCACCCTGTCAGTGGAAAAATACAGTGACAAAGATAACTAAACGGTCTTTTCTAGGGTTTTTTTTTTCAGAAATGGCCTGATGTGTGTGTGTGTGTGTGTGTGTTGGGGGGGGGGGGGGGGGGGGGGGGTGCGTCGGTGTGTGTGTGTGTGTGGGGTGTGTTGTTTGGGGGTGGTTGTGTGTGTGGGGTGTGTGTGTTGTGTGTGTGTTGTTTGTTTTGTGGTTGGTGGTGGTGTGTGTGGGGGTTGTGTGGGGTTGTGTGTGTTGTGTGCCAGGGAGTGTGTGTGCCAGGGAGTGTGTGTTTTCTCGGAAAAGCGTCTTTCAAACCATGAAACTGAAATGAGAACAAGGGGTTAAGTGCCGGGCTGTGAGTTCCGAGTTTGGTTTCAAACTGTATAAAGCACTTCAGCGTGGCTGTTATATTGAGGTCAGGAAGAGAGAGAATTACACATGCGCTTTGATTTGTCTTTGCAAGATATAGTGCTATATAAGTTCCATTTATTATTATTATTATTATTATTATATTATTTATTCTTAACCAGAATATTTGAAAAAAGTAATCAATCCTTACTTAGCTCCATGGGGGTTGGGTGATGGTGATGGATGGTGGTGTGTGTGTGGTGTGTGTGTGTGTGTGTAAGGGGGAGGGGGAGTGATTATGGGTGGTGGTGGCGCGCGCGCGCGTGGTGTGTGTCATGTGTGGTGTGTGTGTGTGTGTGTGTGTGTGTGTGTGTGTTGTGTGTGGTGTGTGTGTGGTGTGTTGTGTGTGCGTGTGTCGTGTTGTTGTGCTTCCCCCTGTGTAAAAAAAGTGGTTTTGGGTTTTTTTTTTTTTTTCGGGTTTTTGGGGGGTTGTGTGGGGTTGTGTGTGGGGGGGGGGGGGGGGGGGGTTCCCTTTGGGTTGGGGGGGTTTGGGGGGGGGTTTTTGGTTTTTGTTTTTTGGGGGTTGGGTTTATTGGGTGGGGGGGAGGGTTTGGGGGGGTTTGTTGTTTGGGGGTTTTGTCCCAAGTTTTAATTTTTTTTCAAAATTTTAAACTAAAAAAAAAAAAAATTAAGTCGGGGGGTTGGTTTTTTTAAATGATTTTGGTGGTGTTTTTTGGGTGGGGGTTAAGGTTTAGTTTTAAAAATTAGTGTTTGTTCCTTTTTTTTTTATTTTTTTTTTTTTTTTTATTTTTTTAAAATTTGAAAAATTTCTCCTTTTTTTTTGGGGGGGTTTGGGTGTGGTGTGGTGGTGTGTGTGGTGTGTGTTTTTGGGGTTTTTGGGGGGGGGGTTTTTTTTTGGGGTGTGGGGGGGCCCCCCTTTTTCATGTTTTTTTTTTTTTAACCCCCCCCATCCCATTTTTTTTTTTTGGGGGGGGGGGTTTGTTTTTTTTTTGGGGGGTTTTGTTGGGGGTTTCCCCCTTAACCGACAAAAAAAAAAATTTTCCCCACATCCCCCAAAAAACCCCCCCAAAAAACCCCCCCCCCCCCCCCCCCCCAAAAAAAAACCCCCCTTTTTTTTTTTATCCCCCTCCCCCCCCCCCCCCCCCCCCAAAAACCCCCCCTTTCCCCCCCCCCCTTTTCCCCCCCCCCCTTTTTCCCCTTCCCCCCCCCCCCCCCCCCCAAAAACCCCCCCCCCCCCGTAAATTAGGGGGTCATTTTTTTTAAAATCCCCTTTATTTTTTTTTTCCCTTTTTTTCCTTTTTTTTTCCTTGTTCTTTTTTTTTTTTCCCCCGCACCCTTTTTTTTTTTTTTTTCCCCCCCCCAAAAGGAAAAAATTTTTTAAAAAAAATTTTTCCCCCGGGGGGGGGCCCTTTTTTTGGGCCCCTTTTTTTTTTTTTTCTTTTTGGGGCTGCAATAATGTTGCCAAAACAACCCAGCCAAGCAAGCAAGATAACCCCAAAAACCCCCAAATTTTGGTAAATTTTTCGAAAATTTTTTCATCAAAAAGGGGCCCCCCCCCCCCCCCCCCCCCCCCCCCCCCCCCCCACCCCTTTTTTCCCCCTTTTAAAAAAATTTTGTCCCTTTTTAAGAAAAAAAAAATTTTTTTTTTTAAAAACTCCCTCCCCCTTTTTCTTTTTTTTTCTTTTTTTTTTTTTTTTTTTTTTGGTGTGGGGGGGGGGGGGGGGGGGGGGGGGGGGGGGGGGGGGGAAAAAAAAAACTCCCCCCAAATTTTTTTAAATCTTCGTTTCCGGTTTGGGGGGGGGGGAAAAAATTTTTTAAAAGGGAAATTATTCCAGTTTTTTAAAAAAAAAAAAAAAAAAAATTTGGGGGGGGGGTCTTTTTTTTTTTTTTGGGGGGGGGGGGTTTTTTTTCCCCCCTTCCCTCCCCCTTTTTTGCCTTTCCGGCTTTCCCCCGCTTTTTGAATCTCGCTGGGGGTCATGAAAGGTATAGTACTGAGTAGTTTTTAAGCCTGTTGTGGGTATGTGCGCGGCCTTGCGTGGTGTCCTTGGACTCCAAAATGTATGAAAGAGTGAAGGTTTTTAGTTTCCAATGTTTGTAGGGTTTTGTTTTGGTTTGGTTTGGTGGGGGGGGGGGGGGGGGGGTTTGGGGTTTTTTGTTTTTTTGTTTGTTTTTGTTTTGGTTTGGGTTTTTTTTTGGTTTAAATTCGGGAGAGGGGACTCAACTGAAAACGAATTGATTGGTAACAGCAAACTATAATATGTGATTTATAGATGTATGGAATGGAATGTTTAAAAAAACAAAAAAACCAACCCAAAATAAAACAACTCGGCCTTCAGTAAATAACAACATTGATAACTGAAACAGTGCTGCTTGCGCGCGCGTGCACATACACCCACACCCACCCCAAGGAGGAGACAGACAGACAAGAGTGTCGAGAGAGAGGAGAGAGAGAGGAGAAGGGAGAGAGAGAGGAGAGAGTTGACACACTTTTTATTGAATAAACACAAGGTTCTTCTAAGGGGGACGAAACACAGTTAACATTCAAACATCCATTCACACCTTTTTTTTCTCCCGAAAATCTAGACAGCAACTGGCTCTTCTTAACCTCATCAGATATTTTGTCAGACACTATATTTTGTTCTTCTGGTTCTTTTCCTATCTCAGCTCGCATAGTATAAACATTTATACAAGAATCGGGAGAACTGACTAACAACAGACACTTTATCATCACACGACATCATCGCATACGCAACATCACCTTTCACTCTGTGGATAACATTTACATCTCTTCGAAGTCTTTCATAGGCTGCACATTGAGAGAGAGAGAGAGAGAGAGAGAGAGAGAGAGGAGATGTGTGTGTGTGTGTGTGTGTGTGTGTGTGTGTGTGTGTGTGCATGTGCGTGCGTGCGTGCGTGCGTGCGTGCCTGCTCATATTCAAAACTGAACTGTCAAACTTACACTATTTCAGGCAAACTTTTTCATCCTAATGATCAGCCCACAATTTTTGTTTTCTCATAAATACTTGGGGAGATTGGGACGGCGGGGGTGGGAGGGGTAAAGGAAGGGGGGGGGGGGGGGGGGGGGGGGAGTTTATAAGGGTGCAATACGCAAGACCTAATAGGGTAACCACCACCTATACAAAATCATGATCTTCTAATGTCATCAAAATACAAACCGAAAACGGGTATAACCTTATCAATGAGCACAAAGAAAAAAACCCATCAGCTGTATCAAGAATCCAGTTAGTTTCGTTAGGAATCCGAACATTTTGCTTTCGTTTCTTCAACTAACGCCTCAGCCTTTTTTCTTCGAAAAAATTCCTTTAATACTTCTAACCAAGACGCACATACATGCAAATTTGCACGAACACACACGCGCGCGCGCATTCGCGGGCACGCATACATAGGCATACATACACACTCACTCTTGCGCACGTGGGTGCGTGTGTTGTAGGTCTTTTGTTAATGTGGTAATTCTGTTTCATGTTTGTTTGTTTTATTGTTGTTGCTTGGGGGTGTGTGTGTGTGTGTGGTGTGTGTTGTGTGTGGTGTGTGTGTGTGTGTGTGGAGAGAGAGAGTGTGTGTGGTGTGTTGAGTGTGGTTGTGTGTGTATATGAGTGTTGATTTCTTTCTTGGAGTGTTCATTTCATAATTAATATCACTGAGCGTGAATAGACTTTAAATTAAACTTAAAACATTATAACAGAAGAACAACAACAACGCGCGCACACACACACACACACACGCACACCCACCACCCACCCACCCACTCACACACACACACACACACTGCACGAGAGAGAGAGAGAGAGAGAGGATCACTTCGTATGTTATATAATCTATTCATATCTAGGCCATTGCCCTCTTGAAAGGGTGTTAACAGGCCATGATCAGCTATAGCACAATAGTGTTTGGTAAAGAAACATTGTTAAACATATGGCGACATAAGAACTGTCCGCAATTTTAATGCTCCGTACACGTACACACACACACACACACACACACACACAAAAGATCAACAACATTTCTAACGGTTTGTTCACAATATACGCCATGAGTAAAGCTTTAATCTAGGCTGACATGGGTATATATAATTTTGCGAGAGAGAGAGAGAGAGAGGGGGGGGGAGGGGCCCAATCCAATCCTATTGTTTACAGCCCAACCAACCACAGAGGCCATAATTATGAGGGCTGTCACCTCGTCAGATTTTGACTCTCAGATTTAAAACTGTGCAACTATATAATAATAATAATAATAATAATAATAATAATAATAATATATGGAATTTATATAGCGCTGAATCTTGTAAAAAACAAACAAATCGAAGCGCTTGCACTCAATCATTTACAGACATGCAACTCTCCTTAAACATAATGAACAACAGATTTCAAAATCCCATGCCGCGGCACGTACGCACACACACACACACCACACGGAGAACATTAGAAGGTGAACGATGCCTGTTGAAATTAGGGGAAGATATGTGGGGGAAAGGTCAGGTAGGAAATACGTGTGTTTGTTTTGAGGCTGGATTTGTAGGTATCAAGGTGAAGGCTTGTGTCGAAGTGAAAGGAGGGGGGTCCATTCCAGGTGGATGGACCAGAACAGGAAGAGCGACGGCCCAACAGTGGTTGTTTGTAATTGGGTGTTTCCCGAAGCACCAATGTATCTGCGGCTGAACGAAGGAACGGGAGAGTGTGTACAGGTGAAGGACAGTTAACAGAGATAAGAGTGTGCAGATTTGTGGAGGACATTTTGGAAACAGAGGGTATTTACATATACAGATTATACAGGGTATAAAACCAACTCTTTTGTTGTTCCTTGTATCAAAGCCTGGCCACCATACGGGTCAATAACCCAGGTGGGGGGGGGGGGGACGGGCACCGCTGATGTTGGGGGGGGGGGGGGGGGGGGGGGGGGGGGACCCGGAGGGAAGGGAAGTGGGGGGAGGGGGGGGGGAGAGAAACACAATGGTTGTGTATACCCAAGTGGCAAAACAAGAAGTGGAATATTATGGACATGCTATGCTAAGTGGATTCTTCGTACCGACACCGTTCAAGGCGAAAAACGAGGTCGTTGACCGGTTGGCACAAACACTCAAAACATAACTCTCTCTTCTCTCTCGTCTCTATTTCTCTTCTCTCTCTCTCTGGGCGTGACGGGACGAGACTGTATGGGTGTGTGTTAGTAAGCTGCTGCATTTTTTTTGCATTTTTTTTTTATGCTTCAAAATGTCAGTTATGGCCTTCCAGCACTGTTTTAGTAACAACTTTAAATGCCCTGGCTGATCGACATTGTCCTATCGAGCTGGAAAGTCGCGGGGGAGAGCGGCAGCGTTGTTTCGTTCTTGCGACGATGCCAGTGACAGTCAGTGTCAACAGATATGGCGGACCCAGTGCCTACCCGTAATTCGCGAGTTCAGTATTTTCGCAAGAAGTGCCTCCAAATCGTCGTGACGTCCCAAAGAAGTGACAATCAAGGATATGACAGGCAAGTGTCAAGTGTGAAAGGACAGTGTTTTGGACGAGGCAGGTGTTGTTGACAGTGACTCCCCTGCATCGTGAGAGAGTGGATGCCGAATCAAAACCACAGCCTTGCGTGTACACAGAGCTGTATGTTGACAGTGCAGTGAATGTGCCAGCCACACTAGACTCACTTGATTGCGTGTGATACCGCTACAGACAAGCAAGATCGGTTTTTTTTGGTGTTCCTGAGTGGTCTGCGGTGGTACGAGAACAATAACAAAATCTGTTGATCTGCACAGGTGAAGGTTTTTCATATGGTATTGTTGAGAAGAGTTTGTGGCCTCTCTGACCGACAAACGTGTGCCGCGTCGATTACGCTGCAGCAACAAAGAAACACAGTTTCTGAAAGGTTGTGTTTCAAGATTCAGGCAATTCCAAACTCTTCTGATGTGTGAAATCGGCTGAAATCGCCCTTGAATATTCTGTAATGGAGCTACTGGGAGGAATCTATGTGTGTTTTCTGGGTACATCAAGCAAGACGACGAATATGTTGCGAAGAACGTGTCAGGCTTGCCAGATTCGTAAGGGAAGGAAAGCGTCTAACAACATCACGCGAGGGAAGTGGCACGGCTGAACGGGAATTACATTCTTCTTAGGGACTGATCCCCCCGGTTTTTATGGGCTGACTTCGTGGCTGCAGGGATGGAAATGGAAGGTGTTTAAAAAACCGAGACACGGACAATAATGTATCAGATCTGATATACATACCATACTGACTGGTTTCCATGTCATCTGTAAATCGCGTTCGCGTTCGATATCGTTTGTTCCCGCGCCGCAGCGGCTTATGGCTGAATGCTAAATAGCTATAATTATTTGTTCATTGTTTTTGTTCATTGTTCTCTCTCTCTCTTTCTCTCTCTCTTCTCTCTTCTCTCTCTCTCTCTCTCTCTCTCGGAATTAGAAATTCAAGCGTTTTGTCAAATCATAATCATTGGCTGCTTTCGTGTGCCAGTATTCTTTATACTCATTTCCCATTGTTGATGAACACAGAGCCTGTGCCAAAATTAGTTTGTCATTGTCATTTTTATCTCTCTCCAATACCCCCACCCCATCTCTTCTCTACTTCTCGCAGTCTGAATCAATAACTTATTTTTATAATTGTCATTCTCTCTCTCTCTGTCAGTTTTGTAGGCGGGGGTGGCGGGGGGAGAGCGAGAGGTGGGGGGGGGGGGGGGGGGGGGGGGAAGTCGGTGTCTGTTTCAGGACAAATTTAAGGTTTGGGGGTTCATACTCAAATTTTTGTTGATTCATTGGGTTGTGTGTTAATTGTATTTACCATTTGTTATGTCTTTTTTTGTTGAATTGTTTTGTTTTTCTGTTGTATAATTGATTTTTCCATTCAGCTTGCAAACTTCCTTTAGGAAACATGTAGTGCGCAGCCCCCCCCCCCCCCCCCCCCCCCCCCCCACCCCACTCTGTCCCCCTCTCTCTCTCCATCTCTTCTTCTCTCTCTCTCTCTCTCTTCTCTCTCACGCACAACATACACACACTCGCACACTCACCCACACCACACACCTTACACACACACACCACCTACACACACTCACACACACATCACCACCCAGAACACA
>CM054137.1:71327648-71365148 GCA_028751875.1 Rapana venosa | reverse complement strand
CTTGCAGAACATCTTGTACACACGTGGAAAAAAAAACCACCCGCTCCGCCTTTCGGAAGAGTAGCCCATTTCGTGCCGGTAGGAACGGATGATAGAATTTAAAAAACAAAATAAAAATGCATGCATGCACAAAAGGTGTTGTGTTTAGAAACCATCCCCGAAGTCGGGATGCGGGTACCTAAATAAGAGGGGGGGGGGGGGGGGGGGGGGGGGGGTAGGACGGTCGCATGGGCAAAAATGTCGCCACTGATGAATCTCGGGAGCTGGAGCCCAGGAACGAGATAATTATGATGCAAATTTAGACAGGGCAGTAAGATCTCTTAAGATAAACGTATGCGATGATTAAATCTTTATTGCAAAACTAAGGGGGAGACGTAAAAGGGGCGAGAGAGAGAGACAGACTGACGATACTATGGTGGACGAGTTTAATCCGCGGAGGAAGTGAGAGGGCTTTGTGTCTGTCCATCTATTATACAGTTAATTAATTTAGCTTTTCTCTCTCTTCAGAGGCGTGAACATTTTTTTCGAACACAGAATACAGAACGGTGCTATTTTAGTCTGCCCTTGAGTTCACCTTTTGAAGTTACGCAGTATTTAAATTGCGTTATGTTCAAGTGCATTGACCCTTTCACTATTAAAAAAAAACAACCAACTTGACAAACTGTCGCAGGCTTTACATACATATGAGAAGATTAACACCAAGCGGCAGTCATATATGCATATCTCCTAGTTATTCCTAGTATGTGTACATATATTTTCTACCTAGGCCTACTTGTTCACAGTATGTATATCTGCCTAGTTCATCTTAGTATATATCTATTTGCGGGAGGGAGGTGGGTGGCAGAGAGATAGCCTAGTGGTTAGAGCGTTGCCCTTGTGATCTGACGGCCCGGGATCGAGCCACCACCACCACCACGGCCCGCTTTAGGGAATTCTACCCTGGATTTAACATTCGTACTGACTCCACTCCCCACAAAAAGTCATTCGGGGTGAGACTTTAATAAACCGTGGCCCCATTTGCGAGCGCACGTAGAACATTTTACGCACACGCTAAAAAAATATATAAAAATTTTTAAAAAATCCGTTCCGCCTTTGGAAAGAGTAAGCCATTAGGAACAGTCTACATTTATCCGCATCTTTACACGTATAATCGTCGACACTCCCTCCTGTTCTCTGATTACAGCGGAAATTCTTTCTCCTCGTCATCGCCCCTGTTATTACGTTCCATCCCACTGCCTCCTGGCGACTTACTAAAAGATCATCATAGAAAAATGTGTGCTGCACGCAATTTCGCGTCCGTGAAAGAGAGAGAGACTGACGAGAGAGAGGGAGAGAGAGAGAGACTGACAAGAGCGACAATCATTATGCGTACGGTCTTGTTTGTCGTTCTTCAAGTGCAGGTGGATAAGATAGCGGCTCAAGCTTGCCATGTGCGGAAATAGTTTCCTGGCTATACGATCTTCATACAGAACTTCTTTTCAACAAGTCACACAACAGCCTGCACCTTCTGGGGTTTTTTTCCCCATCTTTGGGTGTGTGTGTGTGTGTGTGTGTGTGTGTGGTAGGATGCCGGTTTTTTTGTTGTTTTTTGTTCCTCAACTAGAGCTTTGAAGTTCACCCATGGGAAGATTTTTCGTATGCGACCCTGATTTTTTCTCTTCCATGAAGGTACCTGCATTCCAACTTCGGGGATGTATGCTGGGTATGTTCGTGTTTCCGTAACCCACGCCGAACGCTGACATGAATTACGGGATCTTTAGGGTGCGTGTTTGTGACCTTCTGCGTGTGTATATGCACGATAGGAGTTAAAACACTGGCAGGTCTGCACTTGAAGTTGACCTAGGTGATCGTTAAAAAATATATATATATCCCCGCCTTTAATCAACCAGACTCCGCCGAGAGTCAAACCACGACTTCATAGACACAGGAGATCGAAGTCCAACGGTCTTAACCACTCGGCTATAGCGTCCCTCGTTTTCTTCTTTCATAAACAAGCTTGATGAAAGCAAGCTAAGTCCTCTTTCTCTCTTTCTTTCTTTCTTTCTTTCTTTCATTTCTATTTTAGGCTAATCTACATCCGTGCTCTTTTTTGTGTGTTTTGTTTAAACCTTTCGGATTTCCTGTTTTTAAGCACTTTAAATTCTGCAATCGCCTCAACCCACCCCCACCCTTTCCCCCTATTCCTGTGATGTAGATTACTATTACATATGTTGTTTGTTTTTTCTCCCCATACTCCTAAAACATGAACTGAAACATGGGAACTCTGTGTGTGAGAGTGATTTATGTTTCAAACCTGTTGTGTAACAGACATTAGTCAGAAACGAGGTCAGAGCAATGCAACATACACACACACACACCCACACACACACACACACACTCACTCACTCACTCACTCAACATCACAACCCATCACCTACCTCCTCACTCTCTCTCTCTCTCTCTCTCTCTCTCTCTCTCTCTCTCCTCTCTCTTCTCTCTTCTCTCTCTCTCTCACACAACACCACACACACACACACACAACACACCCACACTCCTCACACACTCACCACACACACTCTCTCTCTCTCTCTCTCTCTCTCTCTCTTCTCCTCTCTTCTCTCCCGCTCACACACAAACTCTCTCTCTCTCTCTCTCTCTCTCTCTCTCTCTCTCTCTCACACACACACCACACACATCCACACAACACACAACCTCTCTCTCTCTCTCTCTCTCTCTCTCTCTCTCTCTCTCTCATCACACACACACAACACACACACTCACCCTCCACACAACCTCTCTTCTCTCACACACATCCCACACTCTCTCTCTCTCTCTCTCTCTCTCTCTCTCTCTCACACACACACACACACACACACACTCACACACATCCACACAACCTCTCCTCTCTCTCTTCTCTCTCTCTCTCTCTCTCTCTCTCTCCTACACACACACACACACACACACACTCACACACACCACACAACTCTCATCTTCCTACTCTCTCTCTCTCTTCCCTACCACCCACACACACACTCACAACTCACACACACTCCACGCACACACCTCCACTCATCCACATCACACACCTCTCTCTCTCTCTCTCTCTCTCTCTCTCTCTCTCTCTCTCTCACACACACACACACACACACACACACACACACACAGGCCTTACAGCTGTGAAAAATTCATCACCCAGATCTGGCTGATTACTTTCAAGTGGGGGGTTACATGACATGTTGGTGTTGTTGAGAACGGAATAGAGAATGAGAAATGATTGGGAAATGACGGTCTCAGAAAAACAATCCTATTACATATCAGTCTTTAAAAAGGTGGAATTTACCATTGTGACGTGTCGTGTTCATTCTTGTGTGCTATATAACTTTTAATAAATATGACCGTGTGGTTTTGCTTAGGGCTTCAATCCTTTCATGGAAAATCCCCTCCAATATTGATAACGTAGTTGATAGATAAGGTGACCTTTTTTTTTTTAAACTGACAAACACACAGACAACCAGTTTTTGTTTGGTTGTGGTATTTTTCCTTCCTCATCTACAGCTTCCAGGTTCACCAATAGTGAGATCGCCTATGCACTCACTCACACACACACTCGCGAAAAAGAGAAAAAGAGAAGTAGAATGCAACGCGTTTTTTTTAGTGTACATCACTTCTAGCCAAAATAGATCATTATAGTTGATGTTTTTGTTGTGTCAAATAAGGCTACACGACTTAAATGGCAATAGAATATTCTGAATCTGAATCTGAATCTCGCGCGCGCTTGTTTGTTTGTTGTGGTTGTTCTTGCTGTTTTATCTTTTTCGTTTGCTTTGTTCAGTTGTTTGTATGGGTGGGGGTGGTTGTGTGTGTGGAGGGGGGGGGGGGGTTTATTGGTTTGTTTGTTTGCTTTGGTTTGTTGGTTGTTTGTTTTTGGTGGATATAAAATTTTAAAAATCTGAGCGCTTTGATTTGCTGCTTTACAAGATTCAGCGCTATATAAATTCCATACATTGTTATTATTATTATTATTATTATTATATATGTTTACAAGAATTTTTTCTTTGTTTGATTGGTATGGTTTAACATTGTTTAGGTGGGGTTTTTTTTTATTCTTTGTATGCATATATTATTATTTTCTTTTGTTTAATTTGTATGGTCTGTCATTGTTTAGGGTTTTTTTTTTATTCTACGTATGTATATATAATTATATTATCATTATTATCTTCTTCTTTTTATAGATAGATGGGCTTGATGAAGAAAAGCAACTGCACTGCTTAATCAATGTACCATCTGAAAATAAAAGTTTGACTTTGACTTTCACACACACACACACACACACACACACACACACACACACACACACACACACACTGTCCTTATTTTGGACCTACTCACTAAACCTTATACAGGTCGATGTTTAAAGTTAACCCGAATGAATGAAACAAACAGCAACAAACCGGAGACTTTAAAAAATAAAAATTAAGATGAAAAGCTGTTCCCACACACATAATGTGTCACAAAGCCCTCAAAGGCATGTATCCTGCTTCCTTCATCCCCTCCAGCTCCCCCTTTCCTCCACCCTCCCCTTCCACCACCTCTCCCTCCCCCTCCCCCCCCCCCCCCCCCCCCCCCTCTTTCTCCTCTACACCCCTCCTTCCCCCTCCCCCTTACGCTTCTCCCCCATCTACACACATCTTGTAAACAGATGGTGCACTTTTTTTTAATGGTTGCCGGGATTGTTTCTGATGAGTTTTGCCTTGGCCAGATTGCGCTACAACACAGAAACACAGACAGACAGACAGACAGACAGACAGATATTTCATTCTTTTTATTTCTAGGGTAATGGAAAAAGCGGTCATGAATGTGGTTTTTCACATGCAGTCCCTGTGTGTATGCAGTTTTGTAGATTTTGTCATCCGTTCCCACCGGCACTCAATGGAGAGAGAGACGGGGAGAGGGGGGGGGGGGGGGGGGTGAGGGGGGGGGGGGGGGGCGAGAGCGGGAGACTACACAGATTATTTCAGTAGAAAAAAAGCTGTCAAAGGTCATAAAATTAAAAAAAAATCAGCAAACACACACACACACTTTGACTTTGACTTTGACTTTGACACACACACATATAATATATATTGTGTGTGTGTGATATATATATATATTGTGTGTGTGTGTGTATACACACTACTCTCTCTCTCTCTCTCTCTCTCTCTCTCTCTTCCTCTCTCTCTCTCTCTCTCTCTCTCTCTCTCTCTCTCTCTGTGCCATTTAGCATAGGCCGTAAACTTATGATCAGACAATGCTAATTGGAACGTTTCATTCAGGTTTTACTTTCACCTACGATTTTTAACCGAGAAAGAGAACTGTTCAAGAAGCATGAAGTAACTAAAGGAGAAGGGATGGGGGTTTGTAGAAGCAGGCCTATAAGTGAGGAGGAGGAGGAGGATGACACCACACTGGAGTAGGAGGAGAGCAGTGTGCCAGCTCTGTGCGGTGTGGATGTGGAGGTTTTACCAGCTTTATAAAGTAATCATTCATGCGTTCGTCCTTCATTCCTTCGTTCATTTACGTTTTCCCCTACTGAATCACATTTCACACAGTCATGCCTCGCCCCCACTTATTATGTTTCACCACTCACGCTTGCTTTGCCCAGTCACGTGTGGCCAAGTCACACTATTGCCCAATCAAGTTTGGCCAAGTCACACCATTGCCCAATCAAGTTTGGCCAAGTCACACCATTGCCCAATCAAGTTTGGCCAAGTCACACCATTGCCCAATCAAGTTTGGCCAAGTCACACCATTGCCCAATCAAGTTTGGCCAAGTCACACTATTGCCCAATCAAGTTTGGCCAAGTCACACCATTGCCCAATCAAGTTTGGCCAAGTCACACCATTGCCCAATCAAGTTTGGCCAAGTCACACTATTGCCCAATCAAATTTGACCAAGTCACACTATTGCCCAATCAAATTTGGCCAAGTCACACTATTGCCCAATCAAATTTGGCCAAGTCACACTATTGCCCAATCAAATTTGGCCGAGTCACTCTTTGCCCAATTACGTTTGAACCAATCACACTTTGCCCAATCATGTTTTGCCAAGTCACACTTTTGCCCAGGCACATTGTGCCCAGTTACGTTTGGTCCAGTCACACTTTTGCCCAATCACGTTTGGCCCAATCACGTTTGGCCCAATAACGTTTAGCCCAATTAGGTTTGGCCAAATCACCCTATGAGCAGTCAAGTTTGGCCCAGTCATGCTTTGCCCAATCACACATTGCGTAATCACATTTGGCCCAGTCAAACTGCTCAATCATATTTGGCCCAATCACACATTACCCAATTATGTTTGGCCCAATGACACATTACTCAATCACATTTGGCCCAATCACACTTTGCTCAATCACATTTGGCCAATCACATTAAGGCCAATCACACATTGCCCAATCGGTTTGGCCCAATTACGCTTTTGCCTAACCACGTTTGGCCCAATCACGTTTAGATGAATCACACTTTGCCCAATCACGTTTTTCCAGGCTCAGTCACGTTTGGTCCAATCACGTTTGGCCTAACCATGCCTTTCACACTTCTCCCAATCACGCCTCGCCCAATTACATCCCTGCCAATCACGTTCCTCTCTACTGCACTTCGCCCAATAACATTTCACTTCATTATAATTGTTTCGCCCGTTGTTGTTGTTGTTGTTGTTGTTGTTGTTGTTGTTGCGATTATAATTTACATCGCAAGTGGAGATTTCCGATTTAGGTACTGTGAGAAGAAGGCTTAGTGTCTAGAAAGAGAGGTGTTCTGCCGGCGTTCATTCCACCTTATTGGACTTTGCAGTTGCCCACGCATGCTTCCCTCATTCACCTTTCTGAACAGTGTAATATCTACAAGGGATCGAACTTCCCCCCGAGGGGATGCGGGGGGGGGGGGGGGGGGGGAGGCTGTCAGTATGAATAGCATTTCCACCTTCTGGAAATTCTTTGCTAAGAATTCCCTCTTGTCTATCCCTCTCTTTGTCTCTGCCTTGTTATTTGTCTGCCTGTCACCCCCTTCTTGTCTACTTTCTGCCTTCTTGGTCCATTCTCCTGCCTTTTTTTTCCCCCAGAAAGACTTAAAAGATAATTATTCTCGCCCACACCGAAGTAGGATGCGCTGGGCCTGACTTGTCAGGCACTTAACGGCAGCGCAACGCACTTTCGTTCAGATGACAGACAATAGTTGCTGTCTGAGTGTTCGACAGATAACTTTGTTCAAAGCTGTATTCCCTAAATGATGTGAAAACAAGAGAACTAAACTAAAGCTGAGGCAAACTTGGCTGAATGGAGTAGACAAAAAAACACAAAAGCACTTTGAGAGACACATAGATTGTATCTGAAGTAGTGCTGGCTGAACTGTGACAGAAATAGGAAAGTATTGAAGTGTGTCCTGATTAATACCGGATGAACCATGTAAATACCACAAAGTACCAAACTGTGTTAAATGCAGTGCTGACCGAAGAATTGTGACAATTTCAAGTACCAAACTATACTATCCCCATTGGGGATGCTGGGGTCCTGTTAGTATAAAGAGCATCCCCATCTTCTGGAAATTCTGTGCTGGGAATTCATGGGGTGTTTTCTTTTTTTTTTTTATCCCTCTCTTTCATTCTGTCTTGTTCCTTTTCTTTCTGTCACTTCCTTCTTGTCTGTTTTTGTCTTCTTGGTCCATTCTTCTGCCTTTCTTTCCCCAGAAAGACTTAAAAGATAAATTCTCTACTACGCCGAGGTCGGTTGCGCTGGGCCTGCTTTGTCAGGCTCTTAATGGCAGCGCATCACATTTTCGCTCTGACAGATGAGACAACAATAGTTGCTGTCTGAGCGTTCGACGAAGAAAAAAAAAGAGAAACTATATTTACAATAATGTTAACTGTACAATATGGGAAAAACAACAACCCTGTACAATATGAAAACTTCGAGTGTCAAACTATATCGACAGTGGTTTTGATTTTTTTTTAAATGTGAAAAACCCAAGTATCAACATATATTATCAACAGTAGTGTTGGTTGAACAACAAGATATGTAAAAGACCAACCTATAATTAACAGTAGTGTTGGCTAAATAACGTAAAAAAAAATAAAAACTTGAATATCAAGCTACATCACGATCAACGGTGGTGTTGAGTGGACAATATGAAAACCTAAGAATGAAACTATACCAACAGTCCTGTTGACTGAACAACCTGAACACACACACCACACACAACACACACACACACACACACACAGCACACACACACACACACACACCGCGCGCGGCGCGCGCGCACACACACACAAACAATAATTAGAATAGATAGATAGATAGGATAGATAGATAGATGAGATAGAAGATAGATAGATAGATATGAATTGAGAAACATACATACATTACATTACTCTCAATCATACACACCACACTCTCTCATAACACTATCAAACAGGATTGCCAGCAGCAATAGTGTGTTTATCAACAAAAAACGCACGCTGTGCATCAGCGCACATGGCTTTTTTCTTTTTTTCACAACCTACTACATTGACTGAGGTGGTGGACAATCATGCCAGTCATCTGTGTGTTTATGTCCTTGTACTTGCTGCACTTGCCGCACTTGTTGCACTTGATGCTACTTTGCTGTATAGCTGCTATCGTTTTGCTTCCGCCATCGAAAGAAGATTTCATGTTATCAGCTATTTTGGGGAAAAACAAACAAACATACTATGAAAATGAGAGGGGGGGGGGGGGGGGGGGGTTGTTAAGTGACAAGACGGGCTGCCTGACAGATTAATCATTATTGCCTGAATGTAACAATTTTCCATAATGCTTTTATCCCCTCCTCTTTTTTTTTCAAGAAAAGGTTGGGGGGGGAGGGGTTAGGTGGGGGGGGGGGGGGGGGGGTTGAGGGTTGGGGATTCGTTCTAAAGCTCCCAGGTTTACCAATGGGGAGATCTTTTGCGTATGCGACCGGATTTTCGTTCCCATCACGTAGTTAGCCGCATTCCAACTTCAGGGTTAGTGTTCTAAACACGACACTTGGTGTGCATGCGTTTTTTAACTGTTGTCATCCGTATCTATCTATCTATCTATCTGTCCCGTAGTCTGACGACCGTGGGGGCACCCTCAAAGACTCAACAACCAGTTCCCTCCATTCCTCTCTCTGTTCTGCCTTTCTCAGGGTTTTGTTGAGTTCTAGGCCTGTCCATTCGCTGATGTTATCCTCCCAGCTCTTCCTTGGTCTGCCTCTTCTTCTTCCTTCTTGGACAGTGCCTTGTAAAATTGTCTTTGCAAGTCCTTTGGATCTTGTGACATGCCCATATCATTTAAGTTTACGCTTTTTCACGATCGTTAGAAGGTTCTCATAGGGTCCAATGGTTTGCTGGATTCTGTTATGCACGCTTTCGTTGCTTATGTGGTCTTTGTAGGAGATGCCAAGGAGTCTCCGAAAGCATCTCATCTCCATCGCCTGTACTCTTCTCTCCAAATCTGCAGTTAGGGTCCATGATTCACAGGCATTCAGAAATATGGATGTGACAAGGGAGCGCATTAGTCTGATCTTGGAGATAAGTGAGATATTTTTATCTCTTCAGATGGCGTTTAGTTTTGACCGTGCTGTTATTGTCTGTGCAGTCCTGCATACTACCTGCACGAAATGGCGTCTAGTCTTCCGAAAGGCAGAACGGGTTTGTTAGGTTTGTTTTCTTAACGTGTGCGTACATTCGCACTCAGGGCCTCATTCTATGGACTCATCCGGAAGGACTTTGAATTTCAGTTCGATTTTTTTCGTCAAACTGTGGAGGGAAAAAAAGGTGGGGTAGGGGGGGGTGGGGATGGCTGGAATCGAACCCAGAACCTCATGGTGTACTTGTTAGGCAGGTGAACGTCTTAACTGTCCAGCCACCTTCCTTCTGAACAACAAGCAAAAGTTTGATAGCCTTGACAAAGATAACTGTGAGAGAGAGAGAGAGAGAAGAGAGAGAGAGAGAGAGAGAGAGAGAGAGAGAGAGAGAGAGAGAGAGAGAGAATGAATGAATGAATGAATGAATGAATGAATGAATCTTTATTTTTCAAGGGTAACAGAATAAGTATGCACATACTTTTTTTCATCCCGCCCTTGCCCTGATTAGGGACTATCAATAAAACAGGTAAAAATCTTACTACAACAAAGACAACATGATTTTTTCAAATTATATATTTAACATTACAGAATCCCTAACTGACTTGAGCATTAATTTCATAATTTCTTTTTTTTTTAAAAAGAGATATGTTGATAAACATATAATTCTCAAATAAATCAAACATTAACATGAAAACTGATACACTGATTATAATTAGGTAATATGGATAAAGTAAAATAGAGGGGAGACAGCAAGAAGCAAGGGAGAGGGAGTGTGCGTGCATGTGTATGTGTGTGCGTGCGTGCGTGCATGTGTGTGTTTGCGCGCGCGCGCGCGCGTGTGTGTGTGTGTGTGCGCGCGCGCTCACATAGAAAATGGTGCTTAAATCATGGTTTGTTTGCCGCGCCATTTTGCATAAAGAAACAAACATGAAAACAAAGAAATGAATATAAATCGGTTTTGATAAAGTGAAAATCCCCGAAATCGGAATACGGCTACCTAAATAGTGAGGGGGCGGACGTAAAAATACGCAAAAATCTATTTGGTAACCTTGGAGCTTTAGCCGCATGCCGAGAAACAAACAAAAAAGGTAAAAGACAAAAAGACAGGTATTTTCAATACACACACAGAGAGAGAGACGGACAGACAGACGGACAGATGGACAGACAGAGACAGACAGACAGACAGACAGCAGACACATAACTCGAACTCGAACTCGAAAGATTTATTCACAAAAAGGCCATTGGCCCATACATGAAGGGGGGTTGCCATACTGCTTAGTATTTTAATGAGAAAAATAAGTAACACAAAAAAACAAAATGTTAATGTATACCCACAACCACCACCAAAAAAAATCAGTTCCAAAAAATATGACTTAAGAAACCAAGATATCTCTTATTCTAAAGGCTTTACACAAATATAAAGCAAGGCTGCCTACAATCTCAGGGTGACCAGATGCCATGAGTAAACAGAATCTAAATAAATTAAGCTGTCTTCTATACTTTACCAGAATCTAATTCTGTCTTACAACTTCTAATACTGGACAGCACAGCACAAAATAAACTTCCACTGTTTGCTTACATAATGGGCATAGCAACCTGAGGTAATCATCATCCTGTTCTATATATCTAAATTTATGAACATTTATGTCTGATACACCAAGTCTAAACTTAGACATAATTCTTTTCAAATGTATGTCCATATCAAGCTTTAGACAAGGTTTGACATCGTTTGAACCTATAAACTGTCTGTACATTTGAAATCTTTCACTGTTTTGTATATGAACACTCCACTGCTGCCAACGGCAGTCAATCAGTCTTTGCCTGAAAACCTTGATAAACTCTCTACAATTTCCGACACCTTGATTGAGCCAAACAAACCCAAAGCCAAGTTCACATAAATAGGTACGTATTTGTGAAGCCCATGTGCTTTTCCCCTTGACATCTAGATCATAAAGCATCTTGTAAGACTTAAAAGGTAACCTGCACTCATCCATATGCAGAATCTTAATTCAATATCTAATGCATCTTACAGCAGCATTAATATAAACAAGATCATTAGGTGTACGTCTATCTAAGCCTAAAAACTGCTTTAAAGCAAAGAGGTGTACTGATTCACAATGTGTTACAGCTGCATCCAGTCCCCAAATTTCCGCGTCATATAACACAGTGGTTTGTATTTGTACATCAAATGTCTTCATGAACAAGTCAAAAGTATTATTATTCAATAATCGTAATTTTTTCAAAACAATTAACAAGCTTCTTTTACCTCGACATGAGTAAAAAAAACTGAGAGAACAAATCATCTGACACTAAAAAATAATCATTAACACCGCATCCTCCATCAGAAATGAATGTATAGCGTCCTAGCTGGTCACCATTGCATACACCATTTATAATTTGTAATCCAAGAGCAGTGCACATATTCAATAATAATTTACCATAATTATTGATATCAGAATCTTCAGAATTACGATTACTACTGAGAGACATGCTTTTACTATGGGAATCTGAATTAAAGTTATTCGCTACATGATAAGAAGAAAAGTTTGATGTCCTGCTGTTTAAGTCTCCACACAGTATTATATCTACTTCATCCAATGACACCACACAATTGACTAAACATTCTTCCAGCATAGCAATTCCATTATCATTGTCAAACATGTTATAAAATGGTGAACCCTCAGGTGGTATATACACACAAACTAATAATACATTCCTTGAAGTACACAACAAAGATTTGTCAAAGGGAAACACAAAATCAATGTTAGAATAAGGAACATCCAAACATTTCACAAGGGAAGCTAACTCATATTTATTAAACAAACTAACCCACCGGATCATCTCCCTTGATGACTAACTTTAATTGCAGACTTACATAAGGCCTTATAGCCACTAAAAACATCTGGCTGGATATTTTGCAGGAATGTTTCTGTCAGACATATAAAATCGAAGCTACGCACATAAGATACAAAATCCCTGTCAGTGGGTTTAGAAAGCAATCCATTTACGTTCCAAGACAAAAAAAGAAAACGTTTTATTTGTTTCATTTTTATTGCTATGATTCAATGCGTCTACATCATCTAAACTGACACTATCACTATTTATATTGATGAGACTAGAAACCAAGTTAATGCTATCATCAGTACTGCCATCATCATTTATTAACACAGGCTCTTTATTGGAGGGATGCCTACAACCAGACAAATCCTGGGGGACAGATGCGAGTCCTAAGCCTAGTACACCTTGGTCAGACCTTGGTCTTGCTTCTTAAGGCCAGTTGTGTGTCTGTCACCTCCACAGCACAAAGTCCTATTGCTTCAGGCTCTACAGCACAAAGCCCTATTGCCTGTGTGACTGACTCTGGCCCACTTATGACTGGTGTAGGTTTACTTTCTGGCTTACACTATGAATTTTGTCTAGGGACAGATGTGTGTATGGGCAGGCCAAACAGCTATTCCTTTCTTTGGAGATCATTGAGGGTCACCTTTTCTCTGTTTATTATCAGATGGTCAAAAACCATTCTTACTTGTTTCCCCTCTGCTCTAGCGCTCTTTAAATATGGGGTCAATTTGCGCCTAATTTCCCTAACAGACTGAGAAAAATCTTCATCTACAAAAGTACTAGAGCCTTTCAGGTGAGATTTTGCCTTCATTATTCTAATCTTATCCTGATAAAAACAGCATCTGGCAATAGTAAGAGAGTTAGCTTTAGAATTGATCTGGGCCACTCTATCAAACTTTACATCCTTGACATCCATTTTTTCAGAAAGAAGATTTTTCACAGCCATCTCACAGTCAGCACCACTCTCATTTGTTTTCTTCTCTAAGCCATGAACAATGATGTTGTTTCGCCGTGATCGTCCTTCTGCTTCGTCAGCCCTCTTTTCCAGCTTATCCACTCTGTTCGTCAGTTCCCTATTTGTCTGTCGTAGTTTTCAGTTTTGAGATTGTCCATGTCTCTTCTTAGGTCACACATTTCTTCTTTCAGAACACCAACACTGTCTGTCAACACCTGAATCTCTCTTTTGAAACTGTCCACTGTAGACTTCAATAGGTTTTCCAGCTTCTCTATTTTGTCTGCCATCGTATTCAGCGTCAGTTCCTGGGGAGTTGCTGCAGGAGAGGAATCCTGTCTGTGTTGTATGGTCGAAGGCGTGTTGGCAGCCACCTCTGCACTGGTTTTGGTCCTACGAGAAGGCTTCCCTGTGACCGTTTGACCACCACCTGTTGTCAAGCTGTTTGCCTCAGCTTGCATCCTTGGCCAGTAGATTTAGGGGGGGTTGGGTCCAGGGCTGGTCTCCACATCACCACGCAATAAAAGTCCCCCCCCCCCCAAAAAAAAAATAGATAGGTGAGAGTCAGTCCTAACAGTCCTCGCTGGCTTTTCAGTGTCAGGATGGAGGTATGCATGGCAGATTTGAATTCTGCCCCTTTCGACATGAAACAGGCAAATTCTGCCGCAAATGTCCCACAGACAGCCCTGTACAGTTGCACTGAAATTCCTATCCTCCTGATCTAACTACATGCTAACAATGAGAAACTAAAACCACTTAAAACTGGTTACTATATCACAAAAATACTGGAGCAATTTCAGTATGTCTTCTCCTTCACATCACGTGATGGGCCCCCCCAGACAGAAAGAGAGTGAGAGAGAGAGACAGACAGACAGACAGCAGACACAGAGAGAGGAGAGACACAGAGAGAGAGAAGACAAAGACGAGAAAAGAGAGATGAGAGATGAGAGAGAGAGAGAGAGAGAGAGGATGGCCCATAGCTGTCCAAAACACACACAACACACACACAGTGGGGACAGGCCCAAACAGTACATTGTTAACCTCCCCGGCATACCAAAGGAGATGAGACAACAGTGGACGAGGATCCGCTGTGTGTGTGTGTGTGTGCGTGCGTGCGTGCGAGCGAGCGAGCGTGCGGTTCTGTGTGGTGTGTGTGTGTGTGTGTGTGTGTGTGTTTTCACGCGACCTCTTGCCAGCCTGTTTCATAATAAAACGGCATTGTTACGTATTGTTAGGGCAAGGTTAAGTATTGCACCAAACAGCTGAAATAACTGCCTATGTAATCATGTCATGCGTCATAGCAAGCTGTTCTGAACACACACACACACACACACAACACACACACGCACACACACACACACACACACACCACCGCACACACACCTCTCTCTCTCTCTCTCTCTCTCTCTCTCTCAAGGGACATCCCCCCCCCCCCCCTCTCTTTTTCACATTAAGCACTCACAGTTTCATTTGTGCCATGTTAAAAAGAAAGAGGAGAGGGGTGTGTGTGTGTGTGTGGGGGGGGGGGGGGGGGGGTGTATGTTAGATGCTTGTTTGTCTTTATTTGTTGATGTTTTGCTTTAAAGCAAATAAAGGGGTTTGGGGGGAGGGTGTCTGCTTCTTGTTGTTTGGTTGTTGTTGGGTTTTTTGGGAAGGTGTTGTTGTTTATTGATTTGGTTGCAGTTGTCCGTCTCTCTCAGTGTGTGTGTGTTGTGTGTGTGTGTGTGTGTGTGTGTGTGTGTGTGTGTGTGTGTGTGTGTGTGTGAGGATCAGCTGTGTGTGTGTCTGTGTCTGTGTGTTGCTGTTGTGTTGTGTTGTGTTATACTATTCAATGTTGTGTTGTGCATTTCTGATTTGTTTTGTTGTTGTTTTGGGTGTGCCTGTGCCTCTTGTGTGTGTGTTGTGTGGTGTGTGTGTGTGTGTTGTGTGTGTGTGTGTGTGTGTGTGTGTGTGTGTTGTGTCTGCATGCCCCGCGTGCGTGCCGTTTCGGCATCACGTTCTGTTTTGTTTTTCAGAAGGAATGTTTTCGATTTTGTTGGTTGTTTAGAGGATGGGGTTTATTTTTGCTTGTTTGTTTTTGTTTATTAGCTACTGGGTTTAGTTTTGTTTTTGTTGGGTGTTTTTTTTCCCTCCTTGGCAACCAATCTGTTTTTCATAACCGTTTGGATTATTATACATAGCGGCTGGAAGAGGGGCAGAATGAATCATGGGAAGGATGCGCACTGGGAAATTGTGGCTTAAAATAGAGCACACTGCAAATAACATGGAAACCTGACCGAGATACTGCGTCAGGCTTTCTGCACTTGTTTTCCTTTGTTTATTGTTTCTTCGTTCTGGCCCCTTCTCTCTCTCTCTCTCTCTCTCTCTCTCTCTCTCTCTCTCTCTCTCTCTCTCTCTCTCTCTCTCTCTCTCCGATGTAAAATGTGAGATGTGTGTGTGTGTGTGCGTGTCTGTGCATATGTACGCGCAGTGTGTGTGTGTGTGTTTGCGCGCGCGCGTGCGTGCGTGCGTACGTTTGGTGTGAGTGAGTGTGTGTGAGTGTGCTTACGCGCGCGTGTGTGTGTGAGTGTGCTTGCGCGCGCGTGTGTGTATGTGTGAGTGTGTGTGTGTGTGTGTGTGTGTGGTGTGTTGTGCGTGTATGTGTGTTGATTTTGGGGGGAGGATTGTCTGTTTAGGGGAGTGGGGTGTCAGGGAGGGGAGTTTGTCAGTGTTTAATTGGTCTTGTTTATTCATTCGATCGGTTAATTTGTGTGGTCTTTCATTGATTTCTTGATTTACCAATAATTGAATGGAAAATTGTGTGATTCATTTCATTGCTTTTTGACGCTATTTTGTTTACTGATTCATTGGTTTATTTTGTTTGTTTCACTTTTTGCCCATGAGGGCCTGGTGTAAAGAAGCCTCTGGCTTATCCAATTACCCTCATTAAAATATTCGAGTTCGAGTTCTCTCTCTCTCTCTTTCTCTCTCTCTCTCTCTCTCTCTCTCTCTTCTCTCTCTCTCTCTCTCTCTCTTCTTTCTCTCTCTCTCTCTCTCTCTCTCTCTCTCTCTCTCTCTCTCTCTCTCTCTCTTTCTCTCTCTCTTTCTGTCTGTCTGTCTTCTCTCTCTCTCTCTCTCTCTCTCTCTCTCTCTCTCTCTCTCTCTCTCTCTCTCTCTCTCTCTCTCTCCATCTCTTGGTGTTAGTTTTCTCAGTTTTGTTGTTATTCTTATTGTTGCTCTTGTTTGTTTTTCTGTTTTTCTTCTTTTTGTTGGTTTGGGTTTTTTTCTATTTCTTTTGTTTTGTTTGTTTGGGTTGGGGGTTTTGGGGGTGAGGGTGGTGGTGTTTGTAGAGTTTTCTTTTGTTTGTTTGCTTTTTGTTGTTGGTTTGTTTGTGGTTGTTTTGTTTGTTTTTGTTTGTGGGGTTTTTTTTGGGGGGGTGAAAAGGGTTATTTTCCTTTGTTTCTACTGTGTGAGCGTTTAAGTATTCGGTTATTATTAAGATGTATCCCTACGAGCGGGGACTGGATGTAAAAAAAGCACATGAGTGCTTATTCATTATCCTCGAAATAAAAGAATTTGTCATTGTCAGTCTCTCTCATAAAGATTCATTCATTCGCTCTCTCTCCCTCTCTGTCTTGTTTACTCATCCTGGCCCTCCTCTCTCTCTCTCTCTCTCTCTCTTTTCTCTCTCTCTCTCTCTCTCTCTCTCTCTCTCTCTCTCTCTGTGTCCTGTTCTGTCCTTGTTTCTTGTTTTTTGTTTGTTTGTTTTTTGTTACTGTTGTCTCTTGTTTTGTTATTTGGTTCATTATTGTTGTTGTTGTCGTTATTGTTGTTTTTAGTTGGGGGGTGGGGGGGGGTGGTTGGGTTTTTTTCTAATGTTAATGTTATCCCTGATAAGGGCGGGAACTGGATGTGAAAAAAGCGCATAAGTGCTTATTCATTATCCTCGAAATAAAAGAATTTGGCTTGCCCTTAACTCTCTCTCCTCTCTCTCTCTCTCTCTCTCTCTCTCTCTCTCTCTCTCCTCTCTCTCCTCTCTCTCCGTCTCCCCCCCCCCCCCCCCCCCCCCACCACCTTCTCTATCTCTATGTGTGGTGTGTGTGTGTAAATGACAAAGAAACCCGATTACATAATTACATATGTGTGTCTGTGAAAATAACAGAGAAACTCGATTATATAATTACATCAGTTTATGCGTACTTTGATAGTGTGTGTGTGTGTGTGTGTAAAAATAAAGCTGACCCGATAGAAGATTACATCAGTTTATGCGCATTTAGCTCACATATGTGAGAGAGAGAGAGAGAGATGACCAAACCTTACATCATTGTGTGTGTGTGTGTGTGTGTGTGTGTGCGCGCGCACGCTCAGCTTAGATAATTCTAGTGTGTGTCACTGTGTGTGTGTGTGTGTGTGTGTGTGTGTGTAGGGAGGAGGTGACTACGCATAGCGTGCGTTTGTAAACATATGCTTATGCTCGCGCGCGCGCGTGTGTGTGTTGTATGGTGTGTGTGTGTGCGCGCGCGCGCGCGCGTGCGTTTTGCATGACGAGGCAAACTACCCCTAGTAGAATGGAAAAACCCAAGCAGGCAGCCGTGGAAAGCGCATGCCATGAACCAGTCCCCTTCACACAACAAACCAAGTGATTCACTCTTCTTCCTCCCTCCCTCCCTCCCTCTGCCTCTCTCTGCCTTGATCGCGCGCCGCGGGTTTAGGTAGCAAGCTAGGCTGGGCTATGTCTCACACAGCCCCAAGCGGGTACTGCTAGCCCTGTCACTGTCAGTTCACTGTTACCCCACTATACCATCAAACCAGCTAAGGACTTCAGTGCGTTCTCTCGCCTGACCTGTTACGCCAAGAGTCTTCTACTCACGTGAATAACTTCGTTTTCATTTTCTAGTGGCACAGAAGAAAGAAAAAAAACGGGGAAAATAGCCTCAGGGGATAGAAATACCCTTTTGAACCAGAAAACTTTGTGGGGTTTTTTTACTCTTACAGCTTAGCTCAGGCAGTGAGTGTCATGCGTGCGTGTGTGTGGCAGTGTTAAGAGTGAGCTAGGTTACGTCAGTAGTGAAGCAGCTTTAACACACACACAAAACTTCAGGGGGGCCCATCCCAAAAGTTGTTGTTGACCTAGGCTACACCAGGGGGGAGGGGGGAGGTGTCAGGGGAATGGTTGGTAGGTGATGTGAGGTGAGCGACACCACTACTGATTTGTAAAAGGAGGTCGCTGCTCTTGGCTTCATTTTTTTACCTTGTGTGACTTGGAGCAACTTTAGTGCAGGTGACATAAGGGGCTAGGTACTGCTTGCTACTGAAGGCTTAGCTAGACCAAATGTCACAGCTGTGTGTTGGCTGTGTGACTTGTCAACAGGGCTTCGGTTATTTTTCTGTTGTTTTTTGTTTGTTTGGGGTGTTATGAAACTGGATATCTTGACTAAATCATTGATATTTTATCAAGTTGCTCTGTCGGACCGATTGTATGTGTTGCTGAGGTGGATTTTTTTTCTTTCTGAGAAACTGTGAACTCTATTGAAAAAGCTGACAATTTTGTTCAAAATCAGTGTAATAAATTATGAAGTGGCTTGATCGCTATCATTATCGAAGTAAGTTAAAATTGTGATTACTTCAGATGACGGCGTAACTGATTTTATACCAGGGTCGCGTACGTGCTATATATAATAACTCCTGATCTGTTCAGTCATCATCTATCATCAGAAACAATAACACAATTGAACTGTGTGTGTGACTCAGCATACCGCTAGAACCCGTTTGAGCTTTGAAGAGAACAGCAACAAAAACGTGAGAGAAAAAAATTCCCAGCATTATAAAAAGTTGGGAAGAAAAAAAGAGGGAAGTTGTTAAAAAATAGAAAAATCACTAGCAAGCTGGGGAGAGAAAAAAAAACGGAAAAAAACCAGTCGTGCGTTTATAAACACACCCACGAATTTTTTTCCCCCCACTTGCAATCGAAACAGGTTACAACATGAGCTCCCTACCCTCCGTGTTGTGTTGGTAGTGTGAGTGTGTGTGTGTGGTGCTGCGTTTACCAGAAAAACAGAAGGGTTACGTGAAAAAAGGGTGCAGGCGGATGTCCTTCTACCATTCACACTGTACTGCTTGCTTCCTGATTGCGTCGGTCGCTCTCCCTGTTGCTATTGGCTCAAATCGATGACTGGGCCGCGTTGGGCCTAGGCCTACTTCATTTCTCAGCGCGCACCTCTTCATTCAGTTGCGAAAGGAAACCTCGGACCGAACAGCTTTACTACTGGCGCTAAGCGTATAGCTAGCCAGCCAGCTATTTCGAAACAGCTTGCTTGGCCAAGTATCGTTGAGTCAGTCGTGTTTCTCCAGAAATATCTATAGACAGTTAGGATTTTACCGATTTTTTGGAAAACCGCTTTCGAAGCGATGATAAATGGACAGGGTTTGGGGTTGTGTTGACAGTTGAGAACACGGTTTTGTCCAAGTGACTAAAAGAGAAGTTTTTCCCTGTTGCTCAGTGAGTGTAGGTCTACTGTACTTGGGTGACAGCGGTGTGTACCTGGTGTACTAGTGTGTGCATAGTCAAGTGTCCGCTAGCCTACCGCCATGGTGTTGGTTGTAAGTACTATGTGTTGGTTTCTTTTTCCATCTTTCTTTCTTCTCTGTTCGTCTCTCCTTTACTTTTTTTTTCTACAATTTACTCTCTTTTCGTCCTTTATTTTTTCATCCTTTTTCTTTCATCCTTTCTTTTTTCATCCCTCCTTTCCTTTTTTTCTGCCGTTTACTTATTGTCCTTTTTTTAAACAAATTATTTTTCTTTCATTCTTTCCTTCCTTCTTTCTGTTCTTTTCTTTCTGTCTTTGTCGTCTTTTTCTCTTTTTTTTCCCCCCGTAATCCATTCTTTGTTGTTGTTTTTTCATTATTAACGTTGTTGTGTTGTTTTTTCTCAGTCTTTCGATATTTTTTTTCTGATTTTCTGTCTCTGTCTCTCTCTCTCATACACACACACGCGCGCGCGCGCGCGCGTTGAAATTTACTTTCGTTTCGCAGTTTTAACAAAATGTGATCTCTCTCTTCTCTCTCCTCTCTCTCTCTCTTCTCTCTCTCTCTCTCTCTCTCTCTGCCTCTAAAGTGTTCGTGCATTTACCCGTTTCACCCTGACCCACCTCCCTTCATCCCCGTGTGTGTGTGTGTGTGTGTGTGCGCGCGCGCGCGCGTGTGCGCACGTGCGTACTCGCATGTGTGTAAATTGAATTGTGTGTCGGCCAAAAATACCTTAAAATAAATACAATTGGAACAGAGAAACACCGAGATAAGGAACAAAATATCAGGTGAGTCTCATTCCCTTCCTCCCTCCTTCCTAAAAGAATAAAATAAATAGATAATATACTTAAGATACTTGTGTATGCAAAAAAAAAAAATTAATTAAAATAATGGGAGAGAAAGATACAGTGAGTTAACAAGGCACACACTGACAAGCAGACTTAATAGGATCTGAAGGAAGATCGAAATACATCACCCCCAAACTCAAAACAAAAACGTCACGAGGGAAACAGCGATTGGGATTCATCTTAAACTTGAAACAGATAAAACGGTTCCAAGCCCAACCCTCAGAATATGAAAGGAGCTTTGATCCTCGCTAAAAAATATCCCCCTGTGTAGTAGGCCTAATTGAAATTCCTTAATCGCTAGCCTACCAACCCCAAGTCGGTGACTGTCACGTAAGCTATGGAGTACCGCGTAATTCCCAACTCTGCCCACATTCTAGGTAAGTGGCGTGAGCTCTAAGGCTGAAGTCACACTGGAGAGGAGGAGCTGTGACACTCCCAGCTTAGTCCAGGAGCCTATAACGTTTGTTGATCGGAGTTCAGAAGTGTGGTGTTGTTGTTGTTGTTTTGGGTTTTGATGTTTGACATGTTGTTGTTATTATGTTGTTATATTAAAACATGAGAAAAAAATGATGATGTGAACAGTAAAGAACACTTGTGTTAGAAATAATTATATATAAGAACACACACACACACACACACACACACACACACACGTGGAAATAGTTGTTGTTGTTTTTTAAAAGAAGAAAAGAAAAAACGGTGTTAAAAATCAAAGAATGTTCAATTTTACTACAGTTTTGGCTATAGTACCCAACAAGATCATGAATGTTAAAGTAAATTATTGATTTTTATCTGACAAATTAATACCAGAAGGTTTTCTTTCTAGTTACTGAGCTGCATCTTTTCGTAAAATGTTGCATACAAGCATCAAACCAACACTAAATCGTATCTCTTTTTTTTTAATTTAAAAGAAGAAAAAGAGAAGGAAAAATAAAAGTCTGCATAGTTGATGACCTTGACGAAGATTACAAAAAAGTCATTGAGAAATATGACAAAAAGATCTATTTTTATCGGCTGAGTTGGGTTTTTCCTCATTCCTCGGCTGGGGTGGAAGGGAATTGAACTCGCTATCCTTAGAATACGCATTCGGACAAAACGACTTGTCCTTGCAACAAAGCCACACACACACACACACACACACACACACACACACACACACACACACACACGCACGCACGCACGCACGCGCACACACACACACACACGCACACACACACAGAGTCGTGTGACATAGCCTATGGTTATGTAAAGTGCACAAGTGTCGCCAGCCCACGCAGTGACCGGAGTGGAAGGGTTCAAGTTTGAATTGTACGGCGCCATTAGGCAACAACAATCTCTAAGCTGTATGTATGAATCAGCTGCGGCCATCATATAACAGCCTTTCAGGGCCACCTGGGGGGTGGTGTGTGTGCTGGTGGTGGTGGTGGTGGTTGATGTGGAGGGGGGGGGGGGGGGGGGGGGGAGAAGAAGGTGGGGTGGTGCGGAGGGAGTGCAAGGTGTAATGAACTATTACATGTCAACCTCTTTATTGCTGCTGCTCTGTGTGTGTGTGTGGTGTTTTGTTTTTTCCCGATTTTCCTCAATTTTGGTCACACGAGCGGGGGAGGGGGGGTGGTTTAATGTCTTTTTCAGTTTCGGTAGGGACAACTAAAACTCCTGCGCATATATGCAGACATATACTTCAACTGCACCCACACATTTTAAGTATGACAGTCAAAATACTTCATTACGCTAGATGAACAACGTGTGAAAACCTAAGAGGAAAAAAGTTTGGGGGGTGGGGATGGGAGTGGGGGGGAGGGGGTGCAGCTTTGTGTGAACTAAGTACCTGTCATTTGAGATCAATATATTTGTCCAGAAACAAACCCAAATAAGAAAGAATGACGGGAGGGGGCGGGGGGGGGGGGGGGGGGAAAAAAAACCATTCCAGAAGTTAAGCTGACTTTAATTTTAACATTTTGTAATGGAGTCAACATCAGATAAGACTGACCACAAGGCTCTAGAGTAGAAAAAATGGACTACTTGTATAGGCAGGGTCATGTATATATACATAAACACATACACACACATACATTATCAGTGATAAAGTAGAAGCTGCTGTGGGAATTCTAGGAAGAACCGAACAGAGGAATCTCAAAACAGCAGTCGTTGCAGCTGCAGCAACAAGAGCAGTAGTGATAGTACTAGTAATAGAAGTAGGCCTACTAGTATTATGACGTACGAGAACAACGCATTGTTGTTCACACACCTACCACCACCACCACCCCTCAAAAAACAACCAACCAACCAACAACCACCACCACCCAAAAACACCTCTCTCTTTCTCACCAGCTATAGGGGGTTGACATGTACCAAGAGGTAGTGATGCAGAAAGAGGGCGGCAATTTGCCAGCCATCCCCGTTATAGCGCAATATCTTCACTGTGGTGTGTTGGTTTTGGTGTGCGGCATTTTGCTGTGCCTGTGCTGTGTCGCAAGCCCTGTGCTATGCCGGCCCTGCGCAGCGATTGCCCTGTGTACCCTACACGCACAAAGTGCCTTGTTGCGTCAAACTCTTGCAACGCCCTGTGAAGTGTACCGTGACGGCCACTGTCACGTGTCACGGTCGTCGTTCAGGCATGTTTTAAACGATTTTTTTGGTTGTTGTTGTTGGTCGTCTTTCAAAAACAAACATAGCAACAAGAAAGGAGAGTAGGATAAAAGGGAAGGTTGCGCAATGTCCTGTCCTGTCCGAAGTATGGAATGGATTTACACAAGATATATTTGGGATGACCAGCTTTAATGTTATAATGAAATTCAATTGTTGTTGTAAGTAGGAAAATGAAAACGATAGAAAATAAAATCACTTCTCTCTCTCTCTCTCTCTCTCTCTCTCTCTCTCTCTCTCTCTCTCTCTCTCTCATCTCCCTCTCCTCCACACACACACAACACACACACACCACATTCCTCTCTGTCTCGTCTCTCTCTCTCTCTTCTTCCCTCTTTTTTAACTTTCATCTCTCTACTCATTCTCTCACATTACAACAAACACATAGATCAAATAATGGCTCACACTGGGGTCTTTAATCTCTCATTTTTGATTTAATCCTTTAGTCATCTCAAAATGATTCAAATTGAGCTGCGTCATTTACAAAAACTGTATTAGATCTTTATATAATTGGTCTGACTGCTGAATTCTTAACAAGTTAATTAGTGACATTGTTAAGAGAGAGTACTTAATTCCTGAGCCGTTAACTAAAAAATAGCCAAATCTGCCACCTTCACAGATCTTTTCTCTAAACAACACCAAAAATGAAACGTTACACTACAATTACACACACTAAAATTAAAAAAGTCCATGTTCCTTTTACCACCTCCAGCTTACCACTCAAAAAAACCCAAACTCTCCCTTTTTTTCTCTCTAAATCCCTTCCCACTTTTTTTCCCCCGCTATAAATAACACACGTGCACAGCCTTATCATAAAACTCCCACATTTCCCGTGTAAATAGCACACCTGCACATCCAGTTTTTAGACAAAAAAACGCGTCATAAAAGTCCAGGCTTGTAGGCCAAAGGCCTATAATATGACAGCATCTCTCCCGCTGAAGTTTACACGCCTTGCAACCCTTCCCTAGTGTAGTGTTCACGCCATCCAATAGCCCTGTTATAGCTAGTGTTGAGCACCGGCGTGGTACTGATAATGCGCCCAATCCTTGCTGTTTGCCTTCAGCAGTTGGGGGTCAGTTCGGTACATGTCTGTCTGTACATACCCACACACAACTGCAGGGTCACTGAGTGCACGCTCCTTTTTTTTTTACAGCGACAACTATTGCATGGAAGACTAGTGCCAACTCTCCCCCTCTCTCTCTCTCTCTCTCTCTCTCTCTCTCTCTCTCTCTCTCTCTCTCTCTTTGGTTACAGAGCTTTGCTTTGAGTCTGGGTAGGATTGTGCCTTCTTTGAAGGAAATGATGACTCCTGAAAAAAAAAAATTTCTAGGACCATTTTTTGTAGGTGTAGCTTTCGTTTTATGTTTTCTTCTTCTTCTTTATAGAGGAGGGTTGAGGGTGGGAGGTGAGGGTGCTCAAAGGTGAGTGTGATAAAATATGTTCTATTCTGTTCTGTTTCATTTCTCTTCTCTTCTGTTGTCTGGCAATAAACGGCTTGGAATCAGAGCTACTGATATAATAATTATGATATTGTGTTGCATTGGATTGAATTTGTCTCTTCATATCTCAGCATGAAGTCTATGCTGCTATGACGTACACAATCAGCCCGATGCACACAGAGAGAGAGAGAGAGAGAGAGAGAGAGAGAGAGAGAGAGAGAGAGAGAGAGGAGAGATTGTACATTCGACATGGTGTAGTAGTATCGTCTTACCTGAAACAGTCGCGTATCGACTCTGCTCTGCTGTGTGTGTGTGTGTGTGTGTGTGTGAGTGTGTGTGTGTGTGGTGAGTGTGAGTGAGAGAGAGAGAGAGAGAGAGAGAGAGAGAGAGAGAGAGAGAGAGAGAGAGAGCTACATCTATAGATAAATACACTGAGACTTAATGGCAGCTGCGTACAGTTGGGGGGGAGAGAAATCTTCAGAGAGGTTGAAAATAGCCCAACATATGACTGACTGTGTCTGCCCGGTTTTGAAGGTGGGAGCTATTTTCAGAAGATAGCCAGTGAGAAAAGCTATTCCTTCACCAGACAAGAGCCGAGTCTAGTCTAAAGACAGCGAGACGGAGGTGGAGTTTTTTTTTCCCCCTCCATTGATCTGTTTTCTTCTGTCGAGTGTCGAGGCGATGAATCTTGTCTGTCTGGTTTTAACGTATTTATTCCTGAAAAAGACCCAAGTAATTGCTGGAGACATTGCCTAGCTCGGAGCAACAACAACAAGCCTTGCAGTTTATATAACGCTCTATCGACAGATACAGACAGAAAGCATGTCTACATAGAGGCGCTAGACTTATTTCGGAACGGTGATCAAGCAAAAAACATGACAGTCTGCAGTGAATCGAACGGACTACAGACGAGACATGTAATGTTTTGCAGAGGTAAATAAAATAACAGTTGATAAGTAACTGTGACGAAAATAAAGATCTGGAATCGTGAGCATAACATCTAATTCTCTCTCTCTCTCTCTCTCTCTCTCTCCCCTTCTCTCTCTCTCTCTCTCTCTCTCTCTCTCTCTCTCTCTCTCTCCATCCATCCATCCATCCATCCATTCATCCGCCCCCATCGTCCTTTTTTTTTTAAACATCCATGTGACTCGTCACACACACACACACACACACACACACACACACACACACACACAAAAACTCGGACACAATCTTTCATCAGATGCCACTGCACTAGCTTTTAAAAAAAAAAAAAATCGCGTTCAGTGATACATCCTTATGTTTACAGACAAGAAGACGGAAAAAGATCAGCCCTGCTTCATGCATTTAACACTCAAAGACTATATCCTTTGTGATATATTCTTTTCACATAATATCTAAGTACCAGTGACAATAAACTTCAGAGAAATGTAACAGCAGAAGAATCGACGAAATCGATGAGAATACTTCAACAACAAAAGGCTATATATATATATATATATATATATATATATATATATATATATATATATATATATATATATATATATATATATAAACCAAAATGTTTTGTCAACCCGACATTTCGGCGGACAGAGATCTCAGACTGACTGCGCGAATCAATGAAGTCGTGATCGAAGGGAAAGCGAAACCTCAAAACACGTTTCTGTCGAAGCCAGTCGGAGGAGGGAAGAGAAAGAAAAAGGAACAAAAAGAAAGAAAACCCTCTTAAAAATAAAAAAAAAACCGGGAATGGACATTGACATAGTTTCGCCTGCTGACTGGCACTCACTGAGAGAAAGTAGAGACTACTGGGGTTTTCCCCAGGATTTAGCGGGAAAGACTGGGGAAGGGAAAATACACACACGTACTAAGGCATCGATGATATAAGGGAAATAAAGCATTTGGCAGGTGACAGATGACAGTTACTGGTCAACAGCGAAATGCCAGGGTATACTGAAATGGAGGTAAAGGGTTTGCATTTTTGTTGTTGCTCAGCACTGATGGGATAGGTTGTGTGTGAGAGATGTAAGAACTTTGAAAGTGTGTGTGTGTGTGTGTGTGTGTGTGTGTGTGTGTGTGTGTGTGTAGGGGGGGGGGGGGGGTGTGGAGGGATGGTTTTCTTATCAACCCTCACATGAGAATGAAAATGATTGATTGATTGATTGACTGAGAGTGAGTGACCGAATGAGTGAATGATTGACTTGAAATGGGAGTGATATTTGTTAGTTGATTTGTTTGCAGATCGGGTCTTAGGGTTTTTTCGTGTGTGTGTGTGTGTGTGTGTGTGTGTGTGTGTGTGTGTGTGTGTGTGTGTGTGTGTGTGTGACCAGTGAGGAGAAGAAGAAAAAAACCACCTCAACCCTGGCACCATAATTCTGAGTTTGAGAGAGAAGAAGAAGACAGTAAAAGCCAGACAGAGAGAAATAGGTGGCAAAACAAACTTCACACGAAGTAGACCTAATCAGGACACAGTGATTCACCACTCCTTAGATCTTGGGTCGTCAAGACTTGACTGCCGTCTACCAAATGAAAGGGTGCCGGCATCACACACACACACACACACACACACACCACACACACACACACACACACAAGGACAGAGAGAAATGGACAAATAAAAGCTAGTCTGGCACCGTCCACTTTTTAGTTTTCCGCCACTTTTCCCATCAGCTTCAAGCCATTGGGGGAGCTCGACATCCATTCTGTCGCCTTGATCCGGCGCGGTGGGAATACTCCAGGGAGCGGTGCTGGCTCCTGTTCTCTTTCGCCGGCAATACAAGTGGCGGCCAAGTTTCGCCCATAAATGAGTCTCCTCCCCTCCTCACACAGCCCCACGTCGCCGTCGTCGCCGCCTTTGTCTTGCCGGTCTACCTGTGACGTATAACTTAACGGTAGCGGTGACGTCACGTAGGTCTGATGTGGATGCGTGGAATTAAAACTTGTACTAGCCGTCTCCTTTTTTTTTTTTTTTAATTTTTCATTCATTTCTGATCAAATCTTTCTGCGGCTGCTGACACAAAATTATGTTTAATTTTCCTTGGAAATATTCCAATATGTAATCATCCTTTCTGCGACTGTTGACACAAAATGATAGTTTGATTTTCCTTGAAAATATTCCGATATTCCTTATCTTTATGTTCGAATTTTTAGCAACCCCAGTTTGTGTTGGCAGTGGTAGATACTCTCAGGAGGGGAAGAAATTGAAATACCACTTTCTTGTGGATACTTTTGTTGTTGTTGTAATCTCACCTTTCTAGTATTTGATAAATCACTGCTCGGTAATCTTCTTGCAGAAGTGGTGTAGTGTATATGGCAAATCAGTCACCATACAGTGACGTCTTCACTCAAAGAGCTTAACTTCTCAGATTCTAGAAGAAAAAGTCTGTTGAGGGAGCGGCTGATATCTTGAATGAACTTTCATCCGGGTGAAATCGGTCGCATACGCAGAATCTCACCATGGATGAACCTGGAGCTCTTAAGCCAAGGAACGAAAAAGCAAAGACCTTTCAACAACACATTTCCTACCTCCATCTTTGAAGTTGTGTAGGATCCCTCTCACTTCTACAATCTGATCTGGAGGGAGTTTAAAAAAAAAAACATTATGCTTCACGTGGACATGTTTTCTCTGTCTTGTATTGATTCTTACTGCTATATTTAAAGGTTTCGTGTATACCCCCCCCCCCCCCCCCCCCCCCCCCCCCCTGTCTCCGCTGTACCGATTTGTTCTGCTCTGTTGATGCTGGCTTTCTAGAAACTTGTTTCGATAAACCTGCAAGAACTCGAAACAACAATGGCCACGCATATTATTTTGAATTTCTTCAACTCTTTCATGTTTGGGTTTTCCCCCTGTCCTTTAGATAATTTAAAAAATATTAAAAAAAACGTGCACACAAGCGCAAACATCAGAGAGAGAGATGGGGGTGGAGAGAGAGAGAGAGAGAGAGAGAGAGAGAGAGAGAGAGAGAGAGAGAGAGAGAGAGAGATTCGAAACAATGTTGAAGGGAAGGTGTGGAGAGAAGGATAATATATATAAAAAAAACATTAAAAAACCTGGTAACAATTTTCCCCTCATCAGCATGATGCAGACATTGTTAGCCAGCACGTAAACAGGGGCGGAAATACCGCATGACGTCACTGTCCATAAATTGCCGGCGCGCGGACGGACCCGAAGATAACAAACGATGACGTCAGCGATGTGATTCAGACGCCGACTTGTTTTGAAATATCAAAACGGTACATAGCTTCACCACTGTGACATTTCCTCTGGCATGTGACAGCGCTTGACATGAGCATTTCCGTTCCGTTTGCGGGTATGCTTGTTTTTACTTTGGGGGGGGGGGGGGGGGGGGGGGGAGATGTTTTTGTTTTTGCATCGCCAGATGTAGATGTTTTTGTTATTGTTTTGTTTTTGCTGTCTCATCTTCTGTGACGTGTTCTGTCCTGTTGTGCTCATCGCCGCCCTCTTTTCCATGATTTCTGTCTCATCTTCTGTGACGTGTTCTGTCCTGTTGTGCTCATCGTCGCCCTCTTTTCCATGATTTCTGTCTCGTCTTCTGTGACGTGTTCTGTCCTCTTGTGCTCATCGCCGCCCTCTTTTCCATGATTTCTGTCTCATCTTCTGTGACGTGTTCTGTCCTGTTGTGCTCATCGCCGCCCTCTTTTCCATGATTTCTGTCTCCTCCATCTTCTGTGACGTGTTCTGTCCTGTTGTGCTCATCGCCGCCCTCTTTTCCATGATTTCTGTCTCATCTTCTGTGACGTGTTCTGTCCTGTTGTGCTCATCGCCGCCCTCTTTTCCATGATTTCTGTCTCATCTTCTGTGACGTGTGCTGTCCTGTTGTGCTCATCGCCGCCCTCTTTTCCATGATTTCTGTCTCATCTTCTGTGACGTGTGCTGTCCTGTTGTGCTCATCGCCGCCCTCTTTTCCATGATTTCTGTCTCATCTTCTGTGACGTGTTGCTGTCCTCTTGTGCTCATCGCCGCCCTCTTTTCCATGATTTCTGTCTTCATCTTCTGTGACGTGTGCTGTCTGTTGTGCTCATCGTCGCCCTCTTTTCCATGATTTCTGTCTCCTCCATCTTCTGTGACGTGTTCTGTCCTGTTGTGCTCATCGCCGCCCTCTTTTCCATGATTTCTGTCTCCTCCATCTTCTGTGACGTGTTCTGTCCTGTTTTGCTCATCGCCGCCCTCTTTTCCATGATTTCTGTCTCCTCCATCTTCTGTGACGTGTGCTGTCCTCTTGTGCTCATCGCCGCCCTCTTTTCCATGATTTCTGTCTCATCTTCTGTGACGTGTTCTGTCCTCTTGTGCTCATCGCCGCCCTCTTTTCCATGATTTCTGTCTCCTCCATCTTCTGTGACGTGTTCTGTCCTGTTGTGCTCATCGCCGCCCTCTTTTCCATTTCTGTCTCATCTTCTGTGACGTGTGCTGTCCTCTTGTGCTCATCGCCGCCCTCTTTTCCATTTCTGTCTCATCTTCTGTGACGTGTGCTGTCCTCTTGTGCTCATCGCCGCCCTCTTTTCCATGATATCTCTCCCCTAGCTTAGCCAGGCTCCTCGTCTCGCAGCCTCGGGGCTAGAAGTCCTTAGGGAGCCGGTCACTCACTCGGGTAGACTACCGCTCAAGTTAACGCTCGTTTCCAATTTTAAGTGAGCCATATGAACAGTATAAGAATCACTTGGTCGATGCTGGGTCAAGAGCAGAACTTCTCGCGGCCTTATTTTATTGAATGATATTTAACGTCGTTTCCCTATCGTTTGACTTACTAGGAACAGCATGAACCGCCACAAATTTTCGGGGGTGGTGGGGGGGGGGGGGGGGGGGGGGGGGGGGGGGAGGTGAGGTTTCCCACTGAGATGGATGTCACATCACGTGTGAATATTCCATAATTATATTTTAAATGGATCTTTCTTCAGAAAACATTAATACTATACATACACATATTGACCCCGATCGGCTCGGTGTTGTGTCCTTGGGAAAGACACTTTACTCCTATTTTCCTCACTCCCCCAGGTTGTTCAATGTGGGTACCAGCTCTGCTGATGGGAGTTCTGGCGATCAGACTAGCGTCCTGTCCGGGGTGGTGAAACCTATCGTTCGCCCTTACGCTCAGATACGATACTCCGGCTTCTAGGGCCTCGGCTCGAAGTCATATACACATTTGAGGAGCAATAACCACTGCAAGCGCTCCTAAAAGACGTCGTTATTCTATTTGGCATAACTTCAGTCACCCTATGCCATAAAAAAAATCATCGACAAAAACAAACTACCGCTGGCCAATCCATATGCAGTGTTTCCTTGGGTTGTTATGGTGACGATAAGGAATTTTTCTGTTGTCTTGCGTAATGCACTGGAGGCGTGATATGATTAAAGGATCTTTATGATGTGTGTTACTTGCATGCGACTTTTATGTCGAAGGACATACGGCCGCTAGTTCATTGTACTTAGGTTGAGAACCTTTAATTTTAATGTTCTTTTGCAAACATGTACTTAGGTTCAGAACTTGAATCTGGGATATTAGCAGGAAAACTTGAATATAAATTCAGTAGGCGACTCTAGGAATAACGCACGTGTCTAGGAAGCTTGACGTGCCGGTTCGATCCCCGTTTGTGCCCAAAGCTTTTCCCCTATCCACTAGACCTTGAGTGGTGGGCTTGGTGCTAGTCTTTGGGAAGAGACGACAAACTGAGTTCCCGTGTGCAACTCACATTCATTGCATTTAGCGGAACCCACGGCAACAAGAGCTGTCCCTGGCAAAATTCTGTAGAGAAAAGCCACTTTGATATGGGAAACAACTACACATGCAGACAGGAAAATGTCTATTTTTTAAAAAATGGGTGGCGCTGCTCTTTAGGCGATGCGCTGTCCCCAGGAAAAGCAGCCCAAATTTCACGCACAGAAATCTGCCGTGACATAAAAGTGGTATACAAATTAAAACGCATAAGCATTAGCCACCCGATCCACATGTCTGTCTGTGCTCCTCTAGAGAACTGCGCACATTACATGTCACAGGTTAAAGAAGAAACTCTGATATCAATAAACTTGTTTTGCAGATCTTTTAAGTTTTAACAAATATTTACTGCAAACAGACCATCCAAAAAATGAATATATACAATATAAACATCAGAAACTTGTACTGGTAACATTTCTGTTCCGAAAGCTTGGAAACAAAACGGTAACATTAATGACGCATTACAAAACAAGTGGGATTCAGCACGCACCTTTTACGTACATACATATGCGCAATTAGCAAACTGATGAAGAAGAAAAAGCACACACCCCCAAAAATGCACGCTTCTAACCATCCCTGCACCTGAGATCGTGAGAGCGAGTACGTGCGTGTGTGTGAGAAGGGAGGGGGTGGAGAGAAAGAGAAGAGAGAGAGAGAGAGAGAGAGAGAGTGTGTGTGTGTGTGTGTGTGTGTGTGTGTATTGCTGGAATGATTAAAAGCAGATCAGATTTGTTTTTGAATCAAAACAATTCAGCTAAACGCCTCCCCTTTGAACACTGCCACAGAAAGGAGAGCTGAGCTGAGCTTAGCGCAACCTACGTCTCCCGCGGTAAACTGAACGTCTCTCTTATTTAACAGATATGGTTTGCTTGAAAATCAATAGCTGGTATCATGTGAATGTTTCCTTTTCCGTCTGGCAGAGAGAGGAGAGAGAGAGAGAGAGAGAGAGAGAGAGAGAGAGAGAGAGAGAGAGAGAGAGAGAGAGTTTGAGTAGTGTAGCATGTAGAGATGGAAGGAGAGAGAGAGAGAGAGAGAGAGAGAGAGAGAGATTGCATGTAGGTGTACCTAGAAATCTTGGATTTGAGAATCATATCAGTGTATGGAAATTAAAAGGCGTATGTTTTTGCATGGGTGTTGTGGACGCTGTGTGTGGATGCGTGCGTGCGCGCGCGCGTGCGTGCGTGCGCGTGTACCTATGCACTCAGCCTTTGAAAGAAAACAATTGAGGCGCGATTTCAGTGAAGGCATCATATTTCACTAGCTTTATGTAATCATTTTTTGCTTTTTGTTTGTTTTTATTCTGAATATAGGATTACTCTGGGTTTTTTTTGTTTGGTTGGTTTTTTAAAGTGTGTGTGTGTTTCTTTCTTCGTCCTTGTGTTGAACAGAACCAGTCATGAGAGCGAGAGAAAGGATGGGTACAGAGTCGCACAGCAAGCAGACAAAGACAGACAAAACAAACGAGGATATTGATGCAAGCCTAACGGTTCTGTTCGCTCAAAGATGGCGATAACGATCAAATCGAATAGTCATATTCATGTTTTAAAAAAACATGAGCTTATACTGGATTCTGTGTGTGCGTTTTAGCGAGACAAAAATGACAAAAGGAGAGAAGGTAATGAGGAAATCTAAGGATACTTTGTCTCATATAATTATATGAGGACATGGATTAAATTTTAACAACGCCCTGTGCTTTTAAAAGATGGCCACCTTAATGCTGGGCAAAAACAGTCGCATACGCAAAATGTTGCTATTGGTAAACCTTGGAGCTCCTACCGAGGAACAAACAAACAAAAAATAAATAACAACCATGACAAAATCTAACGAATAATGTTATGTGTGCTTTACAAAATCTGACAATAATTACGAAATGTAACATGACTCAAGTCTGACAATGACGACGAAACACTAATAATCCCTCATGTTTATGAAAGCTGACAATAATGACTAAACCTAACAGTCCTAGTAATGTGTTTTTAAAACATGACGCTAGATGGTCAAAGCTCACACGGCTCCGCGTTTGTTTGTTTTCAGACAGCAGAGGAAGAACAGCGGCACCAGCGTCTGGTAATGGCCTGCGGAGAGCGCTGCCCGGACATGGAACAGACTGTCAACATGAACCGCACGGCCACCCCTCTCATGACCTCAACTTCCCCATCCCTCTCACTGTCTCCCTGCAGACAAGCCAGTGGCTCGGAGAGGGCCAGTCCCGAGGACTGGGTCAGCAAAGCCACTGCCCTCAAGAAGTCGCCCGTGTCTGACAATGGCAGACCGGAGATCTGTGTCAGCCACTTCACCACGGATTCTGCAGGGAAGATCTCGCCCTTCTCCCACTGCTCCAACTCCGTAATGAAAGACGAGGAGGAGACGGAAAGGGAGTCAAAACAGTTTGTGGTGAACATCAAGCAAGAACAAGAGCTGGAGGCGCCCCTGGACTTTTCCATCAAGCGCAACGATTCTCGGTCTGACACTTTTGCCAAAGAGTCTCAGGCGTCAAGACTAGCTTCTTTCTCCTCCCCCTCCTGCCGCCTGTCCCCAGACACCAGCCTACAGCAGCACCAGCCAAGGCTCTCCCACAGTCACAACGGCAGCAGCTACGAGGACACCGAAGATGAGGTGTCCAAGTCTCCCAGCCCCGGTCAGGTGAAGGCAAGTGACGGGTCCACAAAGAGCGCCAAAGGACCCACAGCCGCTTCCCTGGCGGCTCTAGGCCTGCTGGCCGACGGTTCAGGAGCCGGCATGCCGCCGTCAGTGCTCAGCGCTGTGCTGGGACAGAACGGAGGCGTGGCCGGAGCGCTGAGCGGGGTCCCGGGCCTCATGGGAGACGCTCACAAGCTGCAGTCTGCCGGTGGGGGGAGGGCGCAGCGCCCCTTCAAGGCGTATCCCAAGGAAGTGCTGAAAATGCCTTTGGGTTACTTGGGTCTCCCTGGGGTCAGCCCCTTCCCTGGCATTGACCCCAGCTACGTGCAGAGCCTGCAGGGCATCGCCGCCCTCCCCGAGCAGCTGATGACGATGTACAAGCAGCAGGCGGAGCTGCTGAAGGAGCGGGAAAAGCAGACCAAGAACACCAACAAGAAGGGGTCCAAGTCGCCGCCTTCCTCTGCCCTCTCTCCGCTTTCCGGCAACGGCAAGAATCCCCTGATGCACACGTCTCCCTCACCCCCGCTGTCTTCAACGTCGGCCAGCCATTCCCAGTCCATGCCGGGCTCCATCGCCGGCACCCACACGGATTCCTGCTCTCCAGGGGTGTCTGCCGGCTCCGGGTCTCCGGCCTCCTTGTCCCAGGCACACAGCCCCTCCTTGCTGGGCGGAGGTCCGGGCCCCGAGTCTGTCCCCTCCACGCTTTCCACTTCCACAGCGCCTCTGGTGTCTTCCACCAGCTCCACTACCGCAACCGGAGGCAGCCGCAAACGGCCCCGCAACTTCCCCGACGCGGAGAAAGATGACGCCTACTGGGAGAGGCGGCGGAAGAACAACGACGCGGCGAAGCGGTCCCGAGACGCGCGTCGGGCGAAAGAAGATGAGATTGCCATCCGTGCTGCTCTGCTGGAGCAGGAGAACCTGAGGCTGAGGGTGGAGGTGGCCGCTCTCAAAACAGAGACTGCTCGTCTGCGCTGCTTACTCTACAAGACGTAGTAGCAGAATATAAACTCTTTTCTTTTTTCCAGCCATCATCTTCAACATGTGTTGTTCCATCGTCTTCAACATTGTATTTCTCAAATCTTCAACATCATCTCTTTTGATGTGCAGATCAGGCAGGAATTTGAAAACGCGAAATGACTTTTTGATACATGAGAATATATAACTTTATAACACTGCCCCACAAGACACAGGAAGTCCCTTGTTGTTCTGTTCAGCTCAGCTCTCGTACTTGATTATGATGTTTAGACAAGAACAGTGGCCCCGGACTGACCTGTTGTTGAAAGAACCATATCGATGAATTCCTGAAGGGCACTATTGTATCATCGGTTCTGGCTCTGGTTAATCATATTTGTTCTTGTCCATTGACAATGGTTTTCAAATATCATCTGTTCATCCCTCATCTGTTGCTCCTTGTTTTAGAACTTATTCCTTGATGGATTCGTGACATACATTGCTAGCATGGCAAGGGTTATATGACAGTTAAACTGTCACCAGTTTAAAAGATTGAAATGAAAATCAAAATAAAATGTAATCACACATGCTCAAGCACTTAAGCATCTTAGACTGAAGTTAATCTGGTTTGCAAGCTGGGGCTATTTCTTAGAATAGCGGAAGAAAGTCAGATATGTATACATACATATAATTATATAAATCCCAGTTGTGTAGAATTTCAGGAAGCAAATGAGTGTAACCAAATAATTTGACGTAAGTAATCATGTTTTCTGTCTTTTTTAGAGAGAAGATAGGATGCCCCTCTGATTCATGTGCAAAGCACACAAGTAAGATGTAACTCCTACGGTTGTCGTCCAGTGATCACTTAAGGATTTTCCCTTCTACTGTCGTTTAGTTCACCTACCCCACCTACCCCCACCCACCCCACCCCCATCGTGTATACTTAACTGTTTTCACTTTCTTTTTTTCTTTTTTTTTTTGGCCATTAATCGTGAAATTTTGCTGCGGGTAAAGATGTTCTTTAGAATCATTTTGTCATTACAAACGGGTGCATTGTGAGGATGATCTCGGGTGGCCTTACAAGTTGATGGCCGCTGCTTGTTGTATCCAGATCTCCAGATGTGAAGGCAAAAAGACCTTTAGAAGCTCAGGACTTGTGGAACACTGCTCGCCTTGTCTTGTGACAGGGGTTTCCATATTGGCATGCCTCAAACTGTCTACCTCTACACATACACACTGAACAGACTTAGTGTTACTGCACATATGTGACCAACACAGATCATGACCAAAACCTTCAGGCTACTACCTCACACGCACGCACACTCACACACACTTCATTACCAACACGACAGATAGATGACAAATGCGTTTTGTTACATAATATTAGCGAGAGATCGTGACAAAAACAACATACGCACTCGAATACAATATATCAGAAGAATATGACGACCATTGTTAATGACAAACTGTTGCTTGTAGATGAAACCAATACAGCTTATTCCTTTATCACTGACTGTGGCCAGATGACTGACAGATAACCTTTACTGCTTGAACTCTAAGATGATGATGAACACACTCAATGCCCAATGCAGCAGGGGCTTGAAAAATACAACTGGTTACCAAAACACAATTGGGAAATGACAAATTCACTTTATTACTAATACTGCAATGGAAAGTTGACGAATACAATTTATTTACCAATGTTGTAGGAAATGGTAACAAATTTATAGTTTTTATTGCTGGAAATTGGTGAGAAATACACTTTATTACGATCACTACAAACAGATGATAGCAAACGCGTTTTTGCTACCAAATACTGCAGGGAAGCTATGACAAATGTGTTTTATTTATGCATAAATACTGCGGGGAGCTGATGACCACTGCACTTGTTTTTAAACTTTATTACGAGGAGATGACAACACCAAAATTCTACACTTTTTAAAAAGTTATGATAACCAATACTGCAGGGACCTGATGGTGACGACAACAGCAACAAACTGCACATTATTACCAAACCTAATGCACAGTTTTACTGCAGGGAGAAGTGAAGTGTTGCACTTTACACCACACGGAAATCACGGGTTTGATCCAAACTGCCTCCATAAGCAGTCCTGAAAACTAACTGTACAGACTGAGCAGACAATTTGCTGGGGACCAGTGATCACACCGTTGACATACACGGGCCCTGGCTTCAGTCTTGTGTCAATCCAGTGACCTGTTCATATCCTTGGGACGGACCTTCAGGAACCACTCAGTGATGTGTATTGTCATGTATGTCACCGCTTCAGGGAATATAGTATGTATTTTGCGGTGGTGCTCTTAAAAAAAAAAACACTAAAAAAAACCAAACTTCTCTACCTCTTCAG
>CM054137.1:71240148-71322648 GCA_028751875.1 Rapana venosa | reverse complement strand
AGCTACTGTAATAACAACTTTAAAACGCCCTGCTGATCGACAACGTCGTATCGAGCTGGAAAGTCGCGGGGGAGAGCGGCAGTGTTGTGTTCGTCTTGCGAATGAAGCCAGCTGACAAGCCAGTGTCAACAGAAATGGCGGACCCGGTGCTGAACCGTAACTCCCGTGTTCAGTACTATCGCAAGAAACCCCTTGTCAAAGACGTCGCGATGTTCAAAGAAGTAGACAACACCAAGAAAGACAGGCAAGTCGCCAATGTGACAATAACAGTGTCTTGGAAGAGCCGGTCTTGTGTAACATTGACTCCCTGCTCGATGTGGAAACAGAAGAAAAACAAACCAGTGTGTACACAGAACTATGTGTCAGCAGTGAATTGAATGCCTCAGCCACACCAGATTCACTTGATTTACTGTGTGATCCAGCAACAGACAACAAGATCGGTGTGTCTTCTGAGGCGCCTGATGTGCAGGAAGAGCTGACAGTTGGCTGCACAGTGGATGACTCTGATACTGATACTGGTATTGTGAAACAGTATGTGTCTACTCTAACTGACAAACGTGTACAGCGTCGATTAAGGGACAGCAAGAGAAACACACGGTTTCGAAAGGTGGTGGTACATAGTTCGGTTGATCAAAACATTGTGATGTGTGAATCAGATGACATCATCCTGGAATACTCTTGGAATGGAGATCCTGGCGAGGAATCTAAGTGTGTGTTCTGGTACATCAAGCAAGAAGAGAAAAACATGTTGCCAGAAGAACGTGTCAGGCTTGCCAGACTTCGTAAAGGGAAACAGTGTACTAACACACAACACACAGAGACAGTGGTGGCGAGTGCTGAGCAGGAGTTACATCATCTTCGGGACCTGATCCAGTCTTACATGGGCTGACTTCGCTGGCTGTAGACTGGAAAAGGAAAGGCTGGTTTGAAAATTGAGACACTTGAGACACAGACAATAATGTATCGAATCTTGATGTACATACCACCACTGCCATGGTTTCCATGTCATTGTAATCGCGTCGCGTTCGATATCGTTGTTACCGCGCCGCAGCGCTATATGGCTTGATCGCTAAATAGCAATAAAATTGTGTGTGTGTCTCTCTCTCTCTCTCTCTCTCTCTCTCTCTCATAAACTCTTCTCCTTTGTACCTCTGTGCATTTCATACATGCTGTATCCAAATCAAATTCACGTCGCAATTATTCTTTCATCCAAGTCAGGTTGTTTGGTTGACTGATTTTTAAAGGGAGGCGGGAAGTGGGGGGGGGGGGGGGTGGAAGGGGGGGGGGGGGGGGGTTGCTTTGTCGTGGTACTAGCGGTAGTATTTCTACGGCGCACATCCCGATCCTATTATACATAGCCACACCCAAGCTTCTTTTATCACACACCCCGAGCAAGAACTCCACGCAAGTGACCTGTAGGCAGAGCAGGATCTCTTCTGGCCCAACATCAGTCTGACATTGATCGCTCCCTGCAGACTTAACTTATTTTTTATTTTAACGGGGAAAAAAACGAAGCCCACTGGAATCTCTTCATATCAAGCTGACGTGGGGCCATCAACGATACTGGCCATGCTCTGCCACTCGTCAATTGTGCGGCCTGATATGATCGAACATACTAAAAGTACCACATACTGAGCCTTCTATAGCCTAACGTTAACACTGAAAGCGTGGTTGCAGAGCCAGACTGAGTCAAATGCCTACTCTCATGTGGAGGCCATCACCATCTATCCACTAACACCCTACCATGAATCTGCTGATAGTGAAGACAAAACATTGCCACAGACACAAGGATTGGAGAAATAAAGATGAGATTACTGTGTGACCAGGGTCACTGAAGGTGGGAGTTCTTTGTTGCTGACTACGATCACTGATATGATAATGACAAAGCTAGACAGGTCTTGCCAGGTGACAGAGAGTGTCACAGACACCCAACTATTCTTTGTCAAAAAGTTGAAAAACACATCGTTTGTTTTCGGGTTTGTTTTGTTGTTGTTGTTTATTTTAATATTGCACACATAGTCAGAGCATCAAATTTTAATTAACTCTCTATTTTGTGGTCCCACAATGTCCACAGACAACTCTCAACTCTAACACTGAGCTAACCTAAGCTTGAACAACTCCACTGATGTAACTGTTTCTCACGGGACCCAAACCAACAGCCCGCAGCGTCAAACGGCTGTTAAATCAGCTTAGTTACGATCATTATCATAGTAACCATGTAAAATTGATGATGATGATGTTGATGATGTTGATGATGATGATGATGATGATGATGATGGTGATGATGAAAACACAATGAGCCTTCAGAAAGCTGGGAAACTGGAAATACCCTACTACAATGCCTGAAAACGAAATATGATTACCTGAATGATGAAAGACCTGACTGATGGAAGAAAAACAGACAGTCGCTGACAAATCGTCCATCCCAGAGACCACACACAGAGTGAAGCACAAAGGAAAAGAAAACACTAAAACTGCAGCGCATATCTAGACATAATAAACAGATCCACTAAGTGCACTTACGTCCTCGAACTAATTCGGATTTCCAGCAATACGATCAAATAAACAAAAGCGGCAGATACATCAACAATGAACAAAGTAAAGAAATTTCAATAACTAAATTACAATCAACAATGAGGGAAACGAATGAAACAGTAATCTGAAAACTTATTTTTTAAGCAAAAACCAAAAAAATCGAAACAAACAAAAATGATAATTAAATTCACCATAATAAGTGCACATGTTTTTAACAACACTTAACGAGTAAGAGGAAATGATAGGCAGTGCATTAGAGCATCTTTCAATTCAATTCAAAATTATTTATTACAATAAACCAATAGGACTATATAACAGCAATCTGAAGAAAAAAATCATGCATAAGTGATGGACTGCAAAAAATTGCCGATGATAAAGATACCGTCAGGAGAAGTATATGACCTTTTAAGCTGTGACATGGTCTCTTTTTATATTAATACTGCATATACCACAAAAAAGAAGAAAAAACAAACAAGAAAAAAAGCATTTCCAGCCAATTTTGTCTTGAAACACTTCAATATCAATCAAGGAAATAATCAATATTGTAAAGTAGGTATCACTTTCTCAGGTTTTACTGAAGGCCATAATTTTCTTCTTTTTGTTTTTAGGTGTACACCAAGCCTCATGTCCTTCTCTCACTCTGAAACAGTTTATGTTGTGCTTTTAATACTTACTATATGATAGCATTTTTGTCTAGATTTGCCACATTTGAAACTACATGTGCTCCTTATTTAGCGAGAGTGTAATAAGAACCACTAAGAGATGGAAATCAACAGAAAGCTATACCTAAGCCTTTTAAATATAGAAGATGAATCAAAGGACAAATTTCGAGAACAACTCCACATCTAACATTAGTTTGCACAAAACTGGTAGCATTAATTGACGATTTCTTTTTGAATCACTCAAGAAAAAATGTGAAAGATTAGTTTTGGGAAATTGATAAAATCTAAATTTGAGGCCATATGCCCAAATATCATTCAGTTGAAAAAAATCGATTTAGTATAGACCTATCTTCTCTAAGATAAAATGAGCTTTCAATTTTAAAACCTGGTACAATATGTACAATGTATGCACAATGTATACAATGTATGCAGCACCAGCATTACTGTTTGACACACGTGTGTTGTTGTTGTTGTTGACTTCAATGTTTACGTCTGTTCACTTTAGTGATTGAAACCTCCCCCCACTTACACTCCCCCCACAAAAAAAAAACAAACAAAACAAACACAATTAAAAATCTCACAAACTTTGGGAAAATTGGTTTAACAAAAGCAAACGAAATATAATTATTATTACAGTAACAAAATAATATCCAAAACCAGGCATGCAACACGAATTAAAAAACAACACCAAAATACAGCCCAACCGATTAACTTTAACTTTCATAACCAAGTCCTGTGGCATTGTTACAAAGACCTTTCAAAAATAAGCAATTAATTAGACTAATATCTAGGAGTTCTCAAAAAAATGGGCTCCACATAGTTTGGGACAACCAGAAAATTATGAGTATTTATGAGTATTCTCAACATCAGCTTTTACATTAGATAAGATGTTAATAAATGGGTTTTTTTTCTTTAAATTAAGTAATTCCTTTGACTAAAAAATTGTACTAACTTCTGAATGGTTCCCCACTGTTAGATTATGGGTATTGATTGCAGTTCTAGTTAAAAGTGTGTGTGTAAGTGTGTGTGTGTGTGTGTGCAGGCACATGCCGAGTTAAAACTTACCTTAGATTGTAGATTCTTATCCCAGAGAAGTGAAAAATGGTACAGAACACACCTCACTTAGATCTGGGCTCACTAACTTTTGTAACAATTGGTATATTCCATTCAGTGCACCTGATTTCTTTTCATTTCAGTAACTCAGAATGTATCCCATCCACAGGTCTTCAACACGATTCAAACAAACTAATCACAAAACTACAGTCTCCAGACTGGGTTCACTTTCGACTTTTATCAACGCAAGTCTTGTGCATTACGTTTGATCACACGACTTAAAAGCAAATGAAGTGCAGACGACATATGACGTAAAGCTTACATTCTCAAACAACATATCGAGACATGCTCCACATATTTTGGGGGACAAAAACCAGAAGCAATTGCATGATTATTTTCGAATGAATATTACTGCATTTTAATCAAATGCAGACGATGTTAAAGCTAAATGGCTTTTTTTTCTTTACACATTCTAATGAATAGCAGCTGTTGGCAAAGGAAAGTAGGCACTCTTTTGTGCGTGAGGACAAAAGCTAAGCAGTCATTTTACTTTGTGCCCTAAATAAATTGTATTCCGGTGAAAAGTCTTCTTGTTTTTTTGTTATTATTTTTAACTCGAGGTGTAGGTTTCGATAAATCAACGTGAAATAAAGTAAAACAAAATGATAACGAGACTTAAAACGAACGCAAGAAAACTAACTAATGACTTTTATTATACCTATAACTTTAAAATATATATTGATATAAAAGAAGACAGTCGAAACGGAGGAAAACATTATGGAATGATAGAAATGTGTTTGTGGACTGACTTGAGGTCTGGATTAATACAACTCTCTCTCTCTCTCCCTCTCTCTGTGTGTGTGTGTGTGTTTCATTTTTTTTATTTTATTCTTTTATATCGAGGATAATGGAATAAGTACTTATTGCTTTTTTACATCCTGTCCCCGTGTGTATGCGGTTTTGTAAATTCTGTCATCTGTTCCCACCGGCACACAATGGCCTACTCTTACGAAAAGCGGAACAGGATTTAACGTGTGCGCAAGATGTTCTGAGTGCGTTCGCACACGGGGCCTTCGTTTATAGTCCCATCCGAAGGACTTTTGGGGAGAGTGGAGTCTGCACTGGTGTTAACTCCAGGGGAAAATATCCTCTTGAACGTGTGTGTGCGCCCGTGCGCGCGCGCGCGCACTGTTGTGTGTGTGTGTGTGTGTGTGTGTGTGTGTGTGTGTGTGTGTGTGGTGTGTGTGTGTGTGTGCTTGGCGCCTGAAAGCATTTATGAGTTGAAGAGCGACTGACAGTCGCAGAGAAAGAGACAGACAGTGTGTGTGTGGTGTGTGTGTGTGTGTGTGTGTGTGTGTTGTGTGTGTGTGTGTTGTGTGTGTGTGTGTGTGTGTGTGTGTGTGTGTGTGTGCTTGGCGCCTGAAAGCGTTTATGAGTAGCAGAGCGACTGACAGTCGCAGAGAAAGAGACAGACAGACAGACAGTGAGAATGACAAAGAAAGAAACTTAGAGCCCTTTACTACTACAACTCCCTTTCTCACCCTGAACTGCTCCCCCCCCCCCCCCCCCCCTCCCCACCCCTCCTTCTACTTCACATCATCCCCTGCTCACCCCACCCCTCACCCCCACCCCCCCACCCCCACTACCACCACCACCCTACCCCCAACTCCCCTCCACTCCCTGTCCAAGCTGCTCTCGTGCACATTAGAGCCACGGAGGGCCATCAGAAAAAGAAGAGGGGAAAAAGAGGAGGAGAAGAAGAAAGAGGAAAAAAGGAAAAAGGAAAGAAAAAAAATAGAAGTCAATGCAAGTGGTCATTGCCCTACCCAACCGATAGAATTGATTATGGTCATTCTCCCTCCCTCTCTCTCTCTCTCTCTCTCTCTCTCTGAACTCCTGAAAGGAGGGTCCCCTGTTTGTCACACACACACACACACACATGCTCGCACGCACGCACAAGCACGCGCGCGCCACACACACACACACACAACAATACAACACCACACCACAACAACAACACAACACCACACCACCACCACTACAACACACAACACAACACACACCCACACACACACACTCACACTACACCACCACACACACACACCCCACACACACCTCACACACACCTCACCCCCCACCCCCCCCACCACCCCACCACACCTACACCACACACCACACACCACACCACACACACACTACACACACACCACACACACACACACACACACACACAACACACACACACACAACACACACACACACAACAACACACAACACACACACACACACACACACCCCTCGCTTTTTATTATTTTTTAAATGCACAAAACAGCTGACGACCATTCTGCATGATTCGGTTGAATGGACTCGGCACAGCAGCTGAAAGAAGAGAAATTATACATTGGGCAGTTTGGGGGATGGAGGGGGGAGGGTAGAGATACAGGGGTAGGGGTGGGGAGGACAGAGGACAGGGATGGGAAGTGAGGAGGGGGGAGGGGGTGGGGGGTGAGGGTCACTGACCTGTCCGGTGGTGTCAGGGGGTGGTGTCAGCGGGTGGTGTTGTGGCGAGTGGTGAAAGGGTTTCCTTTTGTTTACCTCTGACTGATTCCTTGACCACCTGGTTAGATGTTAAGTGCAAGCGTGCTCGCTCATGCACACACGCGCGCACAAACGCGGGCGCAGGCGCGCGCGTACAAACGCGCATGTACGCACGTGTGCAGGCGTGCGCATGCACACACGTACGCACGCGCACACACGTCGCAACCATGCACACACACACACACAGACACACACTAATTTGAGCAAAAACACAGACACATGCACGCGTGCACAGACAGGCAGACAGACACACACACACACACACACAATCACACACACACACACACACACACACACACACACACACACACACACACACACACACCTTTTCCCTATGACCATTGAACAGGACCACTAAGTAAGTGTGAGTGTGTGTGTGTTTGGGGAAGGGGGGGGTGTCTTGTGTGTTTTCTTTGGAAAAATAATAATAATTTCCTCTTTTTCTCTCTCCCTTCATTCTGTTTTTTTTAATGTGTTTTTTTCTTTAAATAAGGAGGGAATTTCTTTCAGACTAGTTCATGATTGACGTTATCTGAGATTATTTTTTTGTTTGTTTGTTTGTTTTTCTGTTTTTGCTTTTTTCTTGTTCCTCCGTTACAGCTCAGAGTTTCACCAATGGTGAGACTTTACCTATGAGACAATTTTTGCCCACCATGAAGGTAGCCACACTCCTACTTCGGGGAACTTTGGGTACACACCGGTATTAATTTGTGGGTCATGTAGTATCTTCTATAGCGTCCGAGTCAGAAAAATATTTTGGTGGTTTTCACAGATGTTTTTAAAGTATGAAAAAATGCACTGTGTACTTGGTTTTTTTTGGGGGGTTGAGGCCATAGATTAACTCAGGTAGTGATGAGAAAGTGGGAAGTGATCATGAAATGAGGATTGCTTGTGTTCCTACAGTGTTGACCCTCGCATGCATATTGCGGTAAGGAAGCTAGCAGACCGCAAAGGACTGAGGGGGAACAGTGTTTGCTGGGAAAAAAAAGTTAATAAAAGTTCAAACCTACCAAATTTGTTCATATTGTCCTGAGTTTTGAGTCAGGGACTAGTCTTTCACAAAAAGTGTTTTTTTTTTATTTCTGTGGATGCCTTAGTACCTGCGGTATGAATACAAGAGTCACATAGAAAAATAGGGCAAAAGCGAATTTATTCTTTTTTTACCGGTGTGCAGCCTTTACTGTTGACACAACTGTCTATTGCGGCCAGATTGGTTTTTGACGCGTCACACAGATTGGTTTTTGACGGGTCACACCTGTCAACACTAAGCACATCACCATGGAAGGACTCCCAACCATGGAACAAGTGATGCAGACAGTTTCTCTTACCAGGCGTGAGGAATTCGTTTTCGGGGGATCTGTCTCTCTTCAGTGCACATGATATATAAAATTTCTACAGCAAAATGGGTTACCGGTACACACGACCTTAATTTTATGCCACTTTTTCGTTTTCTAAGATCGTCTCGCTTCATGCACGTACTAGGCATCCACAGATTTTTTTAAACCAAACTTTTGTGAAAGGACACTACCTCTGAATCAAATGGCGAGATGTATAATTTGGCGTTTTAATTATTTATCAGAAGCACGCTACGCACTCCACCACCACCTCCTCAATCTTTTCTCGTCTGTTGCTCCAAACGGCCTATAGTCACTCGTGGGGTCGATTATAAAACACAAGCAGTCCTCATTTTGATGATCATTCCCAAACCTTTCTCCTACTACCTGTTGTTCTATGTCCCCAATCCCCCAACACCTGCACAGTGCCTTTTCATACTTTAAAAACATTTGAATTCAGTAAACATTTTCTGCTAGCACCAACTTTGTAAATACCTTAGCATTGCTCTATGTACCCATTCCCAAATTAATACATGTGCTTTTTCATACTTACAAAACTCTCAATGGTGTATTGCCTTTTTTCTCTGTGTTTCATACCCAAATGAAGTAATGGGCATCTTTTTCTACTTAAAACTTGTGTGTGTGTGTGTGTGTCTGTGTTTAGTCCCCGTGAGTGTGTGTTGCCTTAAAATTCTCTGTGTTTCAGTACCCAAATGAAGTACATAATGCTTTTCATCACATTTAAAAAACTCTGTGTTTTGTTATCTTCGATTTTATGTCTGTTCACTCTCAGTGATATTAGACGAAAATCTCTGTATGTATATGTGTGTGTTCTAGTTATTGTCATTGCTGCTGTTTGTTATTGCTGTTGTTCTGATTGTTTTGTCGTTTTGAACACTAACAATGAATATGAAGAGGTGATCGGCTTATCTGAAATTATTGTTTCTAAACATTTCCCGCTTAAATCTTTTTTTCCTCAAAGGCAATGAATTCATACTGTATGTTCCCCCCGTAAGGATGCCATGGGCCTATCAGTATAAATAACATCCCCACGTTCTGAAAATTATGTGCTAAGAATTCCCTCTTTTCTATCCCTCTCTTTTTGTTTTTACCTTGTTCCTTTTCTTCCTGTCACCTCGTTCTTGTCTATTCTCTGCCTTCTTAGGCCATTCCCTTGCGCTTTTTCCCCCTAGAAAGACTTAAAAGACAATAACTCTCTCCCACGCCAAAGTTGGATGCGCAGGGCAGTGCAATGCATTTTCGCTCATATGACAAGACAAGGTTGGTTGCTATCTAAGCGTTCACAGAATAAAAGAAGAACACGTTTTCCTCCTTAAATCTCTCTCCTTTTCTTTCTCGAAGGCTGTAAGTTCAGACTGTGTGTGTTCTTTGTGTGCAGGGCAACGAACCAACACTGACACAGATGACGTGAACTCCATACGTACACTAGTTCTCTAACGCGAATAAGCAAACCTACTTACGCAAGAAATTAAACCCATCGGCAAATATACATATATGCTGACCTACAAAAAAGCAGGGGAGAGGAGAGAAAAACACACCTACCATAATATAATTATATCCACCAGCTGCCGCTAAGGTTCAGAATTCAGACTTGGGGGGGAAGAAGTGAGGGAAGAGAGAGAGAGAAGGAGGGGGGAGGGAGGAGGGGTGGCATCACGACTGCGAATGCATAAATGGATGAATGTACGATTTATACAGCGCATAGGAAACCTCAGACATAAGCATAACAGCAGCGCTGCTTTAATGCAATTAGACAAGACACGGGGGCGAGGTGGAGGGGGGGGGGGGAGGGTAGGGGGGGAGTGGGGGGGGGGGGGGGGAGGGGAGCAGAAATAATGAAAGTTAAATGCTTTAAACCCAGTTAGGCCTGCCACACAGGTTGCAGGAGGAAAATCAATTCCATTTTACACTAATTCCACGTAATTCTTTGAAACAAGAGCCGAAATTGGGGGTAGAGGAGGAGGTGGTGGTGGGTGGGGGGGGGGGGGGGGGGGGGGGGGGGGGTGGAGGAGGTGGTTGATGGGGAAGGGGGGGAGGAGCGGCAGAGCAGCTTGCAACGAACAAAAAATAAAGTGTCAGTTTTGCCAGGTATAGCAGAATGTGCCGTTTGTGTCTAAGCAGTTACATCTGTGTATAGGTCAGGGAAAGTGGGGGAAAGGGGGGGGAGGGGGGGGAGGGGGAGGTTGGGATAGAAAAAAGATCAAGTTGTAAGTTTTTACCTATTTGGTTTACATGCTTGATCAGCGAATAACCCCGTGTGTGTAGGGGGGGGGGGGGGGGGGTGACAAGTCTGCATTTATGAAAACCTTGGGTTACTTTCATCCTGTAGACCAGTTTCCATGTAGTCCACCAGTCTGTTTTCATATAGCCATAAAAGGTAAAGGTGTCCCATAACCTATGTGGTCGTAGGGAGTGAGGCATCAGAGACCTCAACTTCTCAAGGGGCCAGCGCTTTGATTTGTCTCTGCAAGATATAGCACTATATAAATTCCATTTATTATTATTATTATTATTGAGGGCAGCGCCCATCTCCTCTCCCTCGCTGCTTTACCTTCCCTGACCCTAAAGAGGGAGGTACCAATTTACAGCTGGGTGAACTGGAGACTGTACTGAAGCCTAGGCGCGCAAACAGTCACCCATCCAAGTGGTAACCACGCTGGATGCTGCTTAACCTTAGCTGGGGAAAGTGAGTGATCTGACCACTGAGCTTTCCCGTCCCCTCATATAACCATGGGCTTGTAAAGTCTGAGGCCCTCGGACTCACTCATCACGCCTGGGAATCACTCTCATCTCATCCCATCTGCTCCCATAACCCCTTCGGGGTCGTAGGGGCACGGCATTGACGAACGTTGCACCAGCTGACTCCATTTGTGGCGGTTGTGTGCAAGTGCCTGGGTTGTGGAGAAGCTCTTCCCTGTCCAATCAGTGATGTTGTCTGCCCATTTCTTCCTCTGTCTGCCCCGCCTTCTCTTCCCCTGCACTGTTCCCTGCAGTGTGGTTTTGGACAGCCCATCTGATCTAGTCACATGTCCGTACCATCTGAGCTTCCTTTTCTTGACTGTGGTCAGCAGGTTTTCGTAGTGTTTTACTTGTTGGGTGATGGTTTGTAGGACTTCGTTGTTGGTAGTGTGGTCCATGTATGAAATGCCAAGGAGTCTTCTGAGACGTCTCATCTCTAGAGCCTGGATCCTCCTTTGTAGATCTGCATTCAATGTCCAGGATTCGCACGCATACAGATATGTAGAGATGACTAGTGCATGCAGTAGCTTGACCTTGGTCCTGAGAGAGATGGGAATCACTGTGCAACCATAAATACACACTGAGGTGAGAAGATTACCTGTATGTACCATTTTCAAATACCTCGCCATGTAGGCAGCCATACTCCGACTTCAGAGAATTTGCTCTCTCTTTTAAATATGAAAATGTTCCTTTCAATAAAGGAGAATACAGGTTGTTATGCCAAGGGCTCGGCATGACTAAAGAAGGCAATCTCAACATAACATTTTTAAGGCAGAACAACATGTTGATAATATAGGCCCTGGTACTTAGCTAATATCAATAACTGACACAGCTTTTGGCCTGGGCCAAGGATTAATGTCATGTTGAAGTCACTGAGAATCTGTATTTTGACCTCATTTCTACCCGACTGTTACATATTGCCACTCTAAAGGGATAGAAAAATAGAACTATTGCAAGCAGTAAGTTTGGTTTCAATGTTTGGCAGTTACTTTCCCCCAAGGCTAAATTTTTTAAAATTCTGAACAGACAAAGTAATTATTGATAAATGAATACAGGAGTGGGTGGACTGACATGCAGAAATTGTTTTCACTGTGTGTGTGCAGGACTGTGTGTGCGCTGCCAATTGTGTGTGTGTGACATCAGATTCTGTTTTCTGAAACACAATGCTGACAGAGAATTAATTTGTTGTTGCACATTCCCCACCTAGACACCCTGGTAGTCACCCAGAATATACACTCTGACTGCTCATCACACACCCAGGGATCACTGTGAGACCATAAATACTCACTAGGGTGAGAAGATTACCTGTATTTACCATTTTCAAATACCTCGCCATGTAGGCAGCCATTTTCCGACTTCAGAGAATTTGCTCTCTTTTAAAGATGAGAATGTTCCTTTCAATAAAGGAGAATATAGGTTGTTATGCCGAGACCTTGGCATGGCTAAAGAAAGTGATCTCAAGTAACATTTATAAGGCAGAACAACATGCTGATAATATAGGCCTTGGTACTTAGCTGACATCAATAACTGACACAGCCTTTGGCCTGGGCCAAGGATTAATGTCATGTTGAAGTCACTGAGAATCTGTATTTTGACCTCATTTCTACCCGACTGTTACATATTGCCACTCTAAAGGGATAGTGAAAAAAATGTGTTGGGTAGTAAGTTTGGTTTGAATGTTTTTGTGACTACTTTTCCCGAGGCTAAAAAAAAGTATTTCCAATAGACAAAGCAATTATCCATTAATAAATATAGGAGTGGGTGGACTGACAAGCTGAAATTGTGTGTGTGTGTGTGTGGGTGTGGGTGTGTTGTGTGTGTGTTTGTGTGTGTGTGTGTGTGTGTTGTGGGTGTGTTGTGTGTGTGTGTGTTGTGTGTGTGTGTATATGTGTGTGTTGTGTGTGTGTGTGTAAATTCTATCCATGTCCTGGGCTAGAGTTCCCAGATTCACCAATTGTGAAATTTTGCGTATGTGACAGTTTTTTCCCACCTTGAAGGTAGCTGCATTCCGACTGTGGGGATGTATACTGGATATGTTCGTGTGTTTCCGTTATCCACCGAAACCTAACATGAATTACCCGGATATTTTGCATGCATAATTGATCTTTTACATACATATAGATACACCCTAAGAGAATTAAGGCACTGACAGTTCTGCACTAGAATTTGACCTGAGAGGTCGTAACAATCCCCCACCCTTAAGTCACCAGACGCTGCCGAGATTCGAACCCAGGACGTCATGGACCCATGGGGGTTGAAGTCGAAAGGTCTTAACCACTCGGCTCTGGCGTCTGTTATGTATATTATATGAATTTTCCTTGCCTGCAAAGTACAACTTAATGTTAATTTCCCATGAGGTGGCCCGTAGAATATTAAGCTGTCAGCCTCATATCTTCTCCCCTGCTATATCGTTGATTAATCCTTTCCTGCATAATTATGTACTGAATGAATGATGTATATTAAACCAAATCGTTTTCCTACGCTTTGTTATTGATAAACATCATATAATATTGTGTGGGCGGTAAATGATGGATTGAGCGTGCTCGCTCGTGTGTGTGTGTGTGTGGGTGTGGGTGGGGTGGGGGGGGGGGGGGGGGGGGGGTTAGTGGGAGGGTTAAGGCAAAACCTGTTGTGAATGGTGTTTTGGAGACAGGTGGGACACTAATAGCAACCTGCACATTACACCAAATGATCTGATCGAAAGCAGTGTGAATCCGAGAGAGGCTGGGGATGATTAATGTGAACACAGACTGAAAAGAACTAGGGGCACCTTTTTTTTTTTTTTTAAAAAGACACACAAACTGTGTGTGGAGGGGGGGGGGGGGGGGGAGAGAAGAGAAGAGATTCAATTCAACTCATCAATGTTAGTCATAATATGGCCTACGTCATTGGTTAGGCTATGATATTAAAAAGAAAAAAAGGAACTAATATATTGCAGGGTGAATTATGAGTGTGCTTTTCTCTCTTTGAGAACATACGAAGAAGAGAGAGAGAGAGAGAGAGAGAGAGAGACAGACAGACAGACAGACAGACAGAGGTACTTAAATCCGGACAGCTGTGCATCTCTCAGAACCACACAGGGTAGGGATTGACGGGGGGGGGGGGGGGGGGGGGGGGGGGGCTGACTCAATGCTTTTCATCCACATTATTAATGAATATATTCTTTTCTTCTGGGGTTTTTTATTTCTTCTCTTCCTTCTGATTATGATGGCGTCAGCAACGCTACCCCATCCCCACCCCCATCCCCCCCCCCTCTCTCTCTCTCTCTCTCTCTCTCTCCTTTTCCCCTTTACTTGTTTAGGTCTAGGCCTTGCCTCACCTGAAAAGGGGCCGATGATCTTTCAAACTCAAACCAGGTGTGTCCAGATTGCTGTCCTATCCTGCAGGCACTAACCGGCACGTGGACACCTCAGGGGCCTTAAAAGAAAGCTCCAACCCCCCCCCCCCTCCCCCCACCACCACCACCCCCCCCTCCTTTTATAATTAATCCTTCAGCACGCTATAATTAAACCTTCATAAACTGTCACTGGTCAATAGGGCCTGTCACTGCCGACTGCTGTCCATGGAGAAGAAACAGCCAGTCGACTCGACAACAAGTCATTCTGCAAGCAGGATGACAACAGTTGGCCGCCCACACCCCCACCCCCACCCCACTTCCTCATCATCCAATCCCCCCCCCACCCCTCTCTCCCCTCTCAAGGTCGTTAACATGGTCACGTGGTGAGTCACGTGGGCAGTGAGGCGTGTTGGCCACAATTCTGTGGGTATTGCGTTGATGTGGGTTTTTTTTTTTTCTTCTTCAGGGTGGGTGGTGCGGTTAGTGTGGCTATGAACAATAAGGCCCCGTGGGGTAGGAGGTTGAGGAGGGGGGGGGGGGGGGGTGGGGAGGGGGGGGGGGGAGGAACGAAGGCACTGAAGTGTGAAGCCGGGTGAACAATGGGTGTTTTTGTGTGGATGGAGAGTGTTCCATGGCTGCCGACTAGACTTAAAGGGGTGGTAACTCAAACGGTATGACACAGGAGGACTTCACAGCCGCTACCTCCTCCTCCCCTCCCCCCCCCCCCCCTTGCTCCCCACCCCCACCCCACCCCCCTCTCTGTTCACTTCACTGCAAAGCTTAGAATTCTTGTCTGGATCATCATCATAATAATAATGATAATAACTGTCACCATCAACATAATAAACACAGCCAGGGATGCCCCGGATAGCATTGCAGTTAATTGCAATCACTTTGCCATTATGGCCCCTAACCCGCCCCTTTCCTGCTACAGTAGTTTGCACAATAAAATGCCCAAACCACAACATCAAGCGGGCTCCCTACCTAAAAAGAAACTTTATATCTTGCATGTGCTGAGCAATACCTTCAGGGCTGTTGATCATATTTCATGCACTGGGCGAGTAATATGGATACCAGCTTCATTGTTTTGCTTTTTTATGGTTACAGGAGGGGGGGGAAAGAACAGAGAAGAGAGAATGGAATAACTTGAGCACACTAACAGCTTATTGCTGAGTGAACTTCAGGTGGTATGTTTCATAATTATATTAAATGTCTGTCTGTTACGAAAGATCTCATCTTCAGTGGGTATCTGATAGCATGGATGTTGGTGAACTCAGTAAGGAAAGATTCCTTACCCAAATTCCTATCTAAAGTAGGTTTCATTTCATGTGCCAAAATGGTATTTACTTACTGGAGTTATCAAAACTGGGTTTTTAATGATTTAATGTCAACAGGTCACCATCATAATGTCACAATAATCAGTTTTTATCTTACCTTTTCGAATTCTAAGCTGATGAAAAGAATATATAAATTTATTGCTTGAGAGAAGGGGGAAAACACTTTTTAAAAAAAACCTTTATTACTCAGTGAAGAATATGCTTCCATTCATCCAATTGCACTGACCTTAAACTACAAAGCCAGTCAAAGAACACACACACACACACACACACAGAGTTGTGTCCACCTCACAACTGTAACACAAACTTTATTTTAACTGGATTTGTTGTTGTTGTTGTTGCTGTTGTTGTTGCTGCTGTTGTTGTGCGTTTCCCAGCTCAACACCCTGGGGGTCACCTAGAATATGCACTTTTGACACAACCTGCAAACAATCACACTCTATGCATCAAAAAGCAGACAGATCAGGTGGTAGAGCATATTCCTTGTGATCTGAGGCAATGCTTGCAGAGTAAGTTTGAATCACCCTGCTGATCTCTTTGGCTGAAGGCATGGGGGGGAAGTTTGTTTTTAATCGGGAAAGTGGTTTGGACTCAATTTCCTCGTAAGCCCTTCAGATGACATTATATTTATAAACTAAAGTCAAGTGTACAAACACATACCTAACATCCTGCACACACATTACAATTTGATCATCATTCTTTGGTAGGGGTGGTTAGCCCTGACAGTTTAAACATTGTTTATTCAATATACATACATCATATTAAGCAGACAACGATACAGCAAGAGGAAAGGCATCAAACTTCAGATTATTTTAAGCCCCACCTTCATGGCAAAATATAAACTGTGGCGCTGAAGGTGAGCATGATAATGAGCACGTGGAAGCACACCACCCCCACTCAACATAAAAAAGAAAGGAAAAAGCTGAATACCTTATCTCTCTTCCTCATTAGCTGCACACACAAAAAAACCCACAACAACAACAAAAACGAAGTGGACCAGGTTCAGCAAGGTCAGTCCACAACCCTCTCTACCTTTCCTCAGCCTCGGCCATTACCGTGCCGCCATTTTCTAGACAGGCTGGACAAAGCCGTCTCCATTTGAGGAGAGAGTGGTCGAGGGCGTGAACTCTATGTTCTATTCATCATCAAAATGATGCCGAGTGGCCGATGACAGTTTGACAGAGAGCGTGTGGAATGGGACTTCGGTTAAACCGTCTGCACTTTGGGGATAGTTAGGAGCGTGCAATAATTGAGGGTAAATAGCCATCCTGTATCCTTCACCTGTGGTATCACGTGATACCCTCTGACCAATCATGAACTTTTTGTGTTTTTCATCTTCAGAGCTGTGGAAGTTTTGTTGTTGTGGTGGGTTTTTTATCATGGGTGCACACACACACACACACACACGTGTACACATGTTGTAAGCATGTGCATGGGTACATAAATATAATTTGAAAACAGAGTTAGGTACATACATATAAATCGAAAACAGAAATGATGAGATTATGTGGAAGTAAGGAGAAAACTGACAAACTGGCTGACTGGCTGAATATTTACAAAACATTTTTTTTAATCCACATTTTACTATCAGTTTGCATCACTGGAAGAGAAGAAAAATTTCAGAGGTGGTAGAAATTTAGAAGGTCCTATGATGGAGGGAGGGAGGTGGGGGTAGAGATAAACGACAGGAACTACAAAACAATAGGAAAATGCACACACTCATCTACACAAGGTGTTCAAAGCAGCCTCATGCATATCAACCAGCCTGTAAAAGCATGTGGGTGTTCCATGAGGTATGACCTGATGGGAATGCACATGCATCAAACATTAGCTTGCCCGTGACGCCATCACTACCTGACTTAAAGAGGATAGAACATACGCATCATCTCAAGCACAAGAACAGGCAGGGTTTTGTTAAATTTCATGTACCCCTTGGGTTTTTTTCATGAAAAAAAAATCTTGAATCTTGAATCTTGTTAGTATGTTCAAACATTTGCTACTCAGCAAAGTAACAAAATGTATTTTAATGTCCCATTGACCTTTAGTTTTACAATCCTGACAGAACTGTAATTATCATCTAAGAGGATAATCACGTCGTTACAGGGAACAGATACGAAACAAAAACAACGACCTAAAAGCACTGTCTCAGCAACAGGCCTTTAAAGAAAACTTGATAATTTACTTTTGGATACACAACAGCCTTCAAAAGAAGTTTCTTCTTCTTCTTCCTCTTCCTCCTCCTGGTTTTTATTTTGTTTGTTTTTTTTTCCCCGGAGTTTTTGTTGTGTTTTTTTGCTGCTTCTCCTTCCTCCTCCTCCTCCTCCTCCTTCTCCTCCTCCTCCTCTTCTTCTTCTCTCCTCCTTCCTCCTCCATCTTCTTCTCCTCCTTCTCTTCCTCCTCCTTTTTTCTCCTCTCTCTCCTCCTCCTCTCCTCCTTCTTCTCCTCCCTCCTCCCCTAGTTTCTTCTCCTCTCCTCCTCCTTCTTCTCCTTTTTCTTCTTCTCCTTCTCCTCCTTTCCTCCTCCTTCTTCTCCTCTCTTCCTCCCCCGTCCTCCTCCTTCTTCTCCTCTTCTTCTCCTCCTCCCTCGCTCCTCTCTCCTTTCTTCCTCTCTTTTCTCCTCCTTCATCCTTCCTCTCCACTCTTTCTCTCCTTCGTCCTCCTCCTCCTTTTCTTCTTCTTTTCTTCCTCCTTCTCCTCCTGCTCCTTCTTTTCCATCTTCTTGGCTTAATTGAACATGTTTGTTCTTCAAGACAAAGAGAACTTCCTAGTTACACAAAACAATACATGATTAGAGCAACAATAAGCCTGGAGCTTTTAATATGATTATTATCTTCTTCTTCTTCTGTTGCTGCTGCTGCTGCTGCTGCTGCTGCTTCTTCTTCTTTCAAGTGTTAACACAACCAGCCTTGATATGGTCCTTGAGCTCAGTCCTACTTTAAAGCACAACATGTAAATGAATAATCTAAACTGTGAATAGAGGGCGTAGATAGAATCTATCATCCTAATGCAATAACAGAGGCTATAGCCGAATGATTAAGACCGTTCGACTTCCATCCCATGGGTCCATGTAGTCGTGGGTTCGAATCTCGGTGGTGTCTGGTGAATTACGGGTGGAGGGTTTTACGATTTCCTGGGTCAATTTCTAGCGCAGACCTACCAGCGCCTTAATTTCCTTCGTGTATATTATACACATGCAGAAGATCAAAATATGCACGTTAAAGATCCCGTAATTTATGTCAACGTTCAGTGGATTACGAGAAACATGGACATGTCCAGCTAACATACCCGGAATCAGAATGTGGCTACCTTCATGGTGGGCAAAAATGGTTGCATACACAAGATCTCACCATTGGTGAACCTTGGAGCTCTAGCCGAGAAACGAACAAAAAAACTCCTAATGAAATTCTGTGTCAAACCTCCTCTTTGTGGCCCAGGCCAAAAAGCTGTGTCAGTTAGTGATGTCAGCTAATTGCCAAGGCCTACACTAAAATGGTGTTATGTTGTAAAACATGTTGTGTGGGGATTACCTTCAGCCATGACAAGCTCTTAACATAACAACCTGCGCTCTCCTTCAAAGGCAAAAAAAAAAATCTTCTGAAGTCGGAGTATGGCTGCCTTTATGGCGAGGTACTTAAAAACAGTCATACACATGCAAACTTCTCATTCAGTGTGCATTTTCAACCTCTCAGTGATTCCCAGGTGGGATGAGTGAGTCAAAGTGCACATTCTGGGTGACCCCCAGAGTGTTAAGCTGGGGAACGCACAACAACAACAACAACAACATCTCCTCTTTGACAGGGACCTGTTTAAGCACATGGGAAAATGGGAACAGGTTCTAGTGAATTGGGTGGCAAATTCCTACTAACCGAAATGGACTATTGTAAATGGAAATGGCATTATGTAAATGGCTTTGTAAGCAGGAATGGATTGCCAAAGTCATCATGGAAACAGAGAGGATAATTATAATAATACTGATCAATAATGCCATTTCCATTGTCCTTAGCTATTTTGAAAACAGCAAAATCTACATCCTGTTTTCACAGGATAGAGAGAGAGAGAGAGAGAGAGAGAATTCTGTACTTAAATCCCTCCATTATAAAATTGATTTGAAAAGCGAAAACACTTTTCCAAGAATCGAATGTGCATTTCCATGTGGGTTAGCTATTTTGAAAACAGTAAAATCTAGCCTACATCCTGTTTTCAAAGAGGAGAGAGAGAGAGAGAGAGCACTCTGAATTCTGAACTCTGACAGAATTTATTCATAAAAGGCCGATGGCTATAGCCTACATGAAGGGGGTTTGGGGAATACTGATACTTAAAATTATTGAAGAGAATTCCGATACATGCTGAGACAAACAAATGCAAACAAATCCAATCCACAAGGGGGGGGGGGGGGGGGGGGGTATACCTCTCACGACAACATTAAGAGAGATTGAGAGAGAGAGAGAGAGAGAGAGAGAGCTGTAGAATGAAAATGTATCAAACTATTGTTTACGAAAATGTGCTATTTCAAAATGTTGCCTTGATCTTAAAAGTAATTTCGCTTTTAACATTTTTTTTTTTTTTTTAGGGATTGTAATTCAGAAATGTAGACTACTCAGTCCTCTCATTCTGACTCTCAACTTTCTTCTAAAGCCTGCTTAGCCTCTGAAGGTTGTGATCAATAGAAGAATACATGATACAAACAAAAAACTTTTATCTCGCGGAAATTCCGATACATCAGACAAACAAATGCAAACAATCCATTCCACATGCGGGTGCGGCTCTCAGGGACAACGCACTATCCTCTTCAACACACATTAAGAGAGAGACGAAGAGACTGAGAGAAAAGAGCAGAAGCTTCGAATAATGTTCATCTCTGTTCTCAATGTGTATTCAATGTCCTTGCTCTAAAATAATTCGTTTTCAACTATTTTATCTTAGCGATAATCAATTTTGCTCCATCCACTCCTCTCTCTTTACACTCTCTCTCTCTCATTCCCTCACAAACATTCTATCACTCACTCTCTCCTCTTACACACACACACATTTTCTCTGTCACCCTTCTCTCTCTCTCTCTCTCTCTCTCTCTCTCTCATCCACACACACACACACACACACAGCTCAGTCATTTCACCCTCCCTCCCACTCCCACCCCACCCACTAACATTTCGCTTTCCCTCTCAGCCAAACCAGTGCACCCACACCTCCCTACACTCCCCTCACTATAACCCTCCTCACCCCCCCCCCCCCCCCCCCACCCACCACTCACCCCCCACCCTCTCTCTCTCTCTCTCTTGCCCCTCTACTCATCATCCAGAAATGTGTAACTGTAATAGTGCGCTCGTACACACACTCCGTACACACACTCCGCCATGTGTGACCTCACTCTGACCTGACCCCCTGGCAGCTGAGGTCAGAGAAGGGTCAAGGCTGAGGTAGTTACGTATGAGCCGAGGTCAATTTGTGGAAAGCTTTCTCTTCTCTTCTCGTCCCTTCCCTTCCTCCTGCTGCTGCTACATGTATGTACATGTGGTTTAGTATGGGTGATGGAAGGGACTCGCAGCTTCGTAGAATTTTTGTTAGTTTTTTTTCCTGCTTTGATGTTCTTGTTGTTTTGTTGTTGTTTTGTTAGTTAGTTGGAGGGGTTGTTTCGATCAGATTCAGGTTTTAAGATAGTGGGTCCAATTTCACTGGTTATGCTATAGTTTGGCTACTGGTTAACACATTCTTACAAGCCAAAAAAGAAAATTTTATTTATTTAGTTATTTATACCACTTTAAGTCACGGCAGATTTCTCTGCGTGAACTTCGGGCTGCTCTCCCTGGGTAGAGCGCGTCGCCACAAGAGCAGCACCACCTTTTTTTTTTCCTGTCTGCAACTGTATTTGTTTCCCTATCATAGCGGCTTTTTTTTCTATATAACTTTGCCAGGGACAACTTCTCTTGTTGCCGTGGGCTTTTTACGTGCGCTAAATAATTTTCTGTAACACAAGGGACCTCGGTTTATCGTCTCATCCGAAAGACTAGCACCCAGACCACCACTCATGTCTAATGGATGGGGGAAAAGTTTCAGGCCCAAACGAAATTCGAATCACCGCACACTTCCGACCCGGAATTTTTGCTTTCTAGGCAGGCGTGTTACCTGTAGACTACTGATCCACTGACGTTCTGTTTTTGTTCGTTCAAAGTTATGTGGGGAAAGGGTAAATAAGTATTAAAAATAAGTGAAAGTTTAAATAAATAAAAAGTTCAGTATGTGAACTAAGAAAAAAAACAAATAAAAAAACACAGCATCAAATCACCTCTACAAAGAATGAAGATCACTAAGGCAGTCAGTCAGTCACTCAGTCAGTCACTCTCACTAGATATCAAGCAATAGTCACAAGAAGAAAGAAAGAAAAATGATAGAAAGGAGATGCAAGAGATCCGATTTAAAGATTACACAAAACTGGATAAGATTCAAAGTAACCGCGGTGGCTAGATAAACAAGCAAGTAAACTGACAGACTGACGAACAAGTAAGAATGAAAAATTAAGAAGAGAGAGAGAGAGAGAGAGGAGAGAGAGAGAGAGAGAGAGAGAGAGAGAGGAGAGAGAGATGGTGAGAGAGAGAGAGAGATGTGGATAAAAGATAACAATTAATAAAGTACATCACCAGAAATGATTCAGAAAAGACCGTTGTGTTACGTAACCAACTTCACTGCAGCACCTACATTAATTCCAAAAGGGAATTTTTTTTAAAATTCCGAAAAGATCACCACCCACCATGGAAATGGATCCAGTAAACGTCTAGGTACCTTCTCTTTAAAAAAACAACCCCAAAGCCCATTCATTCAGAAATTAAAACTGAGATGGAGTACGTAAGAAAAATCCACGTTATTTATCAGCATGTTCCACTAGTGTTTAATCAGTGAAAGATCCAGTTACAGATTATATTGATACTGATAACACAATACTGTGTGTGTTGTGTTGTGTGTGTGTGTGGTGTGTGTGTGTGTAAGTGTGTTGTGTGCGTGCGTGCGTGCGTCGTGCGTGCGTGCGTGTGTGGGTTGTGGTGTGTGTGTGTGTGTACAGAGCAACTTCTGCGAAATACGCAAAACACTACTTTGTATCACCGAAATCATTAAAAATCGCAACACACCACAGAGTGGATCAATCAATGTAACCCATGACTTTCATCACTGACATTATGCCTAATGGGTTTTTTCCACCAAAAAGATTAAAAAAGAAACTAAAAAGAAAAAGAAAAAAAAATATGTATGTAGATTATTATGACAGAACTATTATAAGCTTACTTCATGTCCAGTCAAAATTATGCTTGTGTTTTTGTGACATCAATCTTGAATAATTAATTTCTGTTTAAACCAAAGAAGTTAAGGGCATAACAGAAGAAAAAGAAAAACCCGAACGAAACAAACAAACAAAACAATCATAAACAAACGAGGGAATAAACAAAGCGGGGGAAAGAAAAAAACACAGAAAAATCAGAAGAAGGATAACAGAGAAAAAATCAGGCCTAAGTATATCCCTGACTTGCCCCCCTACCTCCCCCCCCCCCCCCCCTTCCCACTCAACCCCCACCCCACACCTCTATTCCTCATCAAGACGTATGGTCAATCCTCCTGATACTGAGTAGGTGATGACGTCACCCACACTATCCTTTTTTTTGTTTGTTTCTGTCCATGAAAAAAGTCGACTACTACTAAAGTAATATGTAACGTTCATGTATGCAATTTTTTTTCAGTAGAAGAGAAGAAAAAAACAACAACATTTTTCCTGTTAGAAAAAAAAAGTGGAGTGTGCCGGTAACGCCACCACTACCCCACTTAAACGGATAGAACATTACAGATTATCTCAGCCCTAGAACAGACAGGATAAAACATTACGCATTAATTATCTCAGCCTAGAACTGACAGGATAAAACATTACGCATTGTCTCAGTGCTGGAACAGGCAGCAGAAAATATTCGTATTTATCATATCAGAACTAGAACAGGCAGGGTAGAACATTACCATTGATTATCTCAGCGTTAGAACAGACAGGATAGAACATTATGTGTTATATCAGCGCTAGAACAGGCAGGATATAACATACCATTATCTATTTCACCACTAGAACAAGCATGATAAAACATAGGCGTTGACTGTTTCAGCTCTAGAATGGGAAGAATAGAACTACGCATTATTTCAGCGTCAGAACAGAGCATTGTGCGTTCATGGTCTCAGCGCTAGGACAGGATAGAACGTTACGCATTACCTCAGAGCAAGAACAGGCAGGGTAGAACGTTACGCATTATCTCAGAGCAAGAACAGGCAGGATAGAACATTATGCATTATCTCAGCGCTAGAACAGACAGGATACAACATTATGCATTATCTCAATACCAGAACAGGCAGGATAGAACATATTTCGCGTCATCTCAGAGCAAGAACAGACAGGATAGAGCATTTCGCATTATATCAGCACTGAAAAAGGCAAGGTAGAGCATTATGCATTATCTCAGCGCAAGAACAGGCAGGATATAACATTATGCATTATCTCGGTGTTCTTATTGGCAAGATTGAACTTTACACGTTATCTCAGTGCCGGAATAGACAGGATAGAACATTATGCATTATCTAACCACTAGAACAGGCTGGATAGCACATTACGCATTATTTCAGCGCTGGAACAGGCAGGATAGAAGTTACGCATTTATTATATCAGCATTAAAACTGGCAGGGTAGATCGTAACCCATTCTCTCAGTACTAGATACAGGCAGGATAGCACATACGCATTATCTCAGAGCTAGAACAGGCAGGACAGAACATTACGCGTTATCTCAGAGCTAGAACGGGCAGGATATAACATACGCATTATTTATCTCAGTGCTAGAACAGGCAGGCAATAATATACGCCTTAATTATCCCAGTGCTAGAAAAGGCAGGACAGAACATGCGCATTCATTATCTCAGCGCTAGAACGGCATGGTTGAACATTACGCATCATCTCATCATGGTGATACAGTTACGCATTATCTCAGTGCTAGAACAGGCAGGATATAACACACGCATTATCTATCTCAGCGCTAGAAAAAGCAAGATAGACCATTACACGCATTATCTCAGTGTTTGAACAGGCAAGATTGAACATTACGCATTATCTCAGTGAGTCCAATAGACAGGACAGAACATTACGAACTCGTTAATCTCAGTGCTAGAACAAGCAGGCTAGAACATACGCTTTTACTAGGTCTAGCTCGGGGTGAGGTTAGTCTATTCCTGTACAATTTCTAAAGACTGTGGTATTTTCCCTGTTGCATCCATTAGGGCCCCGCATTAGGTAGGGAGAAAGTGCTTCATCATTACGTCTTGTTGACGCCACTATACTATGGCAGGAAAGGGGGTGGGGGGGGGGGGGGGGGGGGAGAGGATACGGCATAGAGGATGGCGGCAAGGATGTGTGTGTGTGTGTTGGGGGGGGGGGGGGGGGGGAAGTGAGGAGGTGGCTGACTGATCTTGGAGCAGGATGAAGGATGGGGAAGATGCAGGGACAAGATAAGAAGGGAGCGAGAGAGAGGGAGGTAGGGGTACTCAGGGTCATGAAGTGACCCATCCCAGCATGTTCTGGTCTGCATCGTTTGTATGGTTGTCTGTTCGGGTCAAGAAATTAATAAAGGAGAAAAAAAATAATGACTCCCACCCTCTCGGCTTGTGAATGTAGAGTTTAGTTTGACTCTGTATATAAATGTGATGTCTGTGAAATTTTGTGGTAGTCTAATAAGGAAGAAGAATTTATCAACAGCAAAAAAGCAAAACTTGTGCCGAAATATATTGGAATTTAAAATGAAAAACCAAAGCTAAAGCAACAACAACAGCAAACGCAAAGGCAAACGCAATTTTATTTCACGAGGGTAATAGATTAAGTAACAAGACTTTTTTTCATCCAGCCCTCAAAAAGAAAAGAAAACGCTGCAAGAAAAACAAAAGCATAATATGAATACTGAATTATAAACAGCAACACAACACACACACTACACCACACACACCACACCACACCACACACACCACACACACACACACACACACACACACACTGTAGCTATTAACCCACAGAACTTCGATTTACCTCCCCATCCAAAAGACCAGTACTTAAACCACCTCTTAAAGCTTCATGGACCATACACAAAACACAAATCAATCAAAAACTGTATTTATAAACAAACAAAACTTAAAAAACAGAAAAACACTACCAACAACAACAACAAAACCCACAACAACTAGTAAAAACAAACGGCTTCAGTTCGGACTCAGATTCGAACCAAATACCTCTTGCTTCCAGCACAGATGCATTAAGCTCTAAACCTTCGAGCCTCTCTGACCAAGAGTCTTCACAAATTCTGAGTGCTACCACTAGCAGTAATAGTAGTACCCCAGGGGCACTGGTATATAGGTAGGTAGAGCTTTATGTGTGTGTCTGTCTGTGTGAGTCTCTTTGATCCAAAGGATCTTGTCTTTGGCACTACTACGCTGCAGATTAGTGCCTATAGCTATTGAGTCACTTTGATGATTTCTGACTCACAAAAGTTGGAATGAGTGGAAGAGGAGAGTGGCGGGGGGGGGGGGGGGGGGGATGAGGCGTAGGAGAGAGAGGAGGAGGAGGAGAGAGAAGAGGAGGGGGGAGAGAGGAGGAGAGGAAGGGAGAGAGGGAGAGAGAAAGCGACAGACAGACAGACACAGAGAGAGAGAAACAGCAGACAGACAGACAGACAGATAAGCAGGCAGGCAGGCAGAGACAGAGACAGACAGACAGGCAGGCAGACAGACAGAGACAGACAGACAGACAGGCAGGCAGGCAGGCAGGCAGACAGAGACAGACAGACAGACAGGCAGGTAGGCAGGCAGGTAGACAGAGACAGAGAGAGACAGACAGGCAGCAGGGCAGACAGGACAAGAGATAGAGAGATAGACAGATAGAGAGAAAGAGACTGACTGACACGAGACGGACACACACACACACACACGCACACACGCACACGCACGCACAGACACACACACACACACACAAAGTCTTCGGGTTCTTCCGGTAAGACTATAAACCGAGGCGCCGTGTGCGAACCCACCAGAACATCTTGCACACACTTGAAAACATGTTCCGCCTTTTAGAAGAGTAGACCATTGTGTGCCGGTGGGAACAAATGACATTTTCATAACTGCATTCACACAGGAACTGATGTTTTTAAAAAAAAAGTACATGATCATCCTCGAAATATTTTTTGACTTAGTATGAAAAAACTATATAAAAAAATAAAAAAACAGACAAAGAAATAGAGATTAACAGACAAACTAAGAACATACACGCCTGCCCCACCCTTACACACACACACAACACACCACAACACCACCACAACCACCACCACCACCACACTACAACACACACACACACACACACACCACACACACTCACACACACACACACACACTCACACACCACAACACACCCAAAACACACAACACATACACACACACACACACACACCACCACCACACACCACACACTACACACACACACACACACACAAAACACACACACACACACACTACATCACCACACATACAGACACACACACACCACCACAACAGCACACACACACACACACACACACACACACACACACATACACACACACCCACTTACATTCTTCTTCTTTTACATACGTTCCGCTCTACAAAAATCTACACAGAAACAGAACCTTAAAAACACAGAAGAAAAGAACACACCCCATAACTCCCCCTCCCCCCTCCACCCAAACAAATCAACCCCCAGAAAACCACCACCACTGGGAAAAAGGAAAAAAAGGACAACTCCTTTTGCCTGTAGTAAGCCAACCAAGCAATAATGGTCAGATTAGGTGACCAGCAGGACCTCAGGTCAGGTCAGGCAGCGGTCAACTGACCAGTGTATATATACAGGCCTCTGACACAGGACATTGCTAGCTATAACTATACAGGATGTGAAACTCATCCCTTCTGGACATGGTAAAAAATCTACTGACCTCCTCACGCTATCTATCATGGCCTAGTACTGTCTTCATTACCCTCGTTCGCTCTCTAACCAGTAGTGTGAACCTAAAATATCTTTTGAAATCTCTTTACATTGACTTGATTTTGACTTGACATTAATTAACTTGAACTTTAGTTTGAACTTTAGTTGCTTGACTTTGATGTTGCTTTGACTTTGACTTGATTTTGGCTTGACTTGGACGTGACGTGATTTGGGGGCGATTTTTACTTGACGTGACTTTGGCTTGACTTTGACAGGACTGTGACTTGACTTTGACGTGACTTTGGCTTGACTTTGACATGACTTTGGCTCGACTTTGAAGTGACTATTAGCTTGACTTTGACAAGACTATGGCTTGACTTTGACGTGACTATAGCTTGCCTTTGACGTGACTTTAACGTGACTTTGGCTCGACTTTGAAGTGACTGTTAGGTTGACTTTGACATGACTATTAGCTTGACTTTGACGTGGCTATTAGCTTGACTTTAACCTGACTTCGGCTCGATTTTGTCTGACTTTGGCTTCACTTTGACTTGATTTTTGGCTTGACTTAACTTTGATGTGACTTCGACTTGATTTTGGCATGGCTTGACTTTGACGTGACTATGGCTTGACTTTAACGTGACTATGTCTGGACATTGACGTGACTATGGCTGAACTTAACGTGACTGGCTGGACTTTGACTTGACTTCTCCCTTAACTCCTTGAGAAGTAGTTGGGGTATGGCACTGTACTGGGGGTTTTTTGTTGCTGTTTTTTAGGAAGTGTGTCTTAGGCAAGTTGAACTTGACCTGTCGGAGTATGTTGTTCCTCTCCAGTGCATGCTGGGTGTCACTGTTCTGTCATATGCTACTTTGCGTCTTCAAAGTATTGTCGTCATTATTTTCCAACCGTGTGATATTGTTTTGCTTCTCAGTCACTGGTTTTCTTTGGATTTGTCATCAAAGTTGTTTTGTTTTGTCTCTGACAATGGTGTCAGGTCTATTGTGGCCCTCTGCTCAACTGGGTTGCGTAAAATCATCATCTTCATCTTCCATTTGATCAGCAGCAACAACATGAATAACAACAACCTCCTCCACACCCACCACTGCTATGGACCATAATGAACATGATGATGATGATGATGATGATGATGATGATGATGATGATGATGATGATGATGATGATGATGATGATATGTCAGCCTTAATGCGGCTCTCGAGGTTGGCTGGGAACGCCAACTACAATCCTCATCTTTATCAATACCCGAAGTCAGAATGCAGCTACCTTCATGGTGGACAAAAACGGTCGTTAAGGCAAAATCCCATCATTTGGTGAACCTCAGAGATCTAGCCAAGAAACAACAACAAAAAAAAACAGTCATCATCGTCATCGCTATCATCATCATCACCACCACCACAACCATCATCATCGTCACTACCATCATGACCATCACTATCATCATCATCATCACTATCACTATCATAATCATCACCACCACCATCATCGCACTCAACAAAAATTAATAACAGTGATTGCCGTCATCGTCATCATCACAATCATTTTCTTCATCACCATCATCATCACACTCAACAACAAACATAACAGAGATTACTGAACCCAGCAATCTTCGCCACCTGATGAAGTGGAAAGCACAGGGTAGCTAGAACTTTGCACGGTTTAACCATCGTCAAAATGAACTTCGGCTCTCCATTCCTCCAGCATAGGTTCAAACTCAGGTCGCTGGAGACATTACATTATACCACTGGCCGCTGGACTTCACGCTGAGCACCCCCACCCCCCTCCCCCTTTCATTTCTCATTCCGCTCACAGGTCTTCCGACCTTGACATCGCCAGGCTGGCGTCAGCAGGACGTGGTGGCACTCACGTCACTTGGCTGACTGACGTCAAGCCAGTTTCGTCCCGTGGTTACGTTGATGGTTATCGGCTGCTGACGACCCTTTGTGCCACTGGGGGATACACACATACATACATACAGTCATGTACAAGCTGTGGTGGCCAGCGGGCCAGCCAGAGTGTGTTGGAGAAAGTAGTGTTACTCGTTAGGTCAATAGTTTGGTTGGGGTTGTTTTTTTTAATGGTAATCCGAAAAAAATCGACTAGTCGATCCAGTGACTGCTAACTGACTTGATTGATTGTTTTTGTTCCTAGATGGGGTAAAAAAAATTTTTTAAGCAAATGCATTGCTTATTCAAAAATCTGGAAATAAAAATTTGATTTTATATGACTTGACTTAATTGACTGATTGATGGGCGTGGGTTGACTGATTTGATTGGTAGGCGGGTTGATTGGCTGGTTGGTTTGTTGGATGGCGCCAGATCGGTTGGTTGGTTTTGCTGATTGATGAATGGTTTCTTTGCTGGTTGGTTGGCTGGTTGGTTGCTGGATGAGTGAGTGAGTGAGTGAGGGAATAACCAGGTATTACTGTGTTGATGTTGTTGCAGCTACTTACTATACTGCTACTTATTCTACTGCTACTTCTGCTACTATTACTAGTTACTACTAGCACCACCATCACCACTACAACCATAACCACGACCACTTATACAACTATTGTTGCTACTACCACCACTACTACTAATTACTACTACAGCTGCTACTATTACTACCACTGCTGCCGCTATCACTACTCCTCTACTACTACTACCAGTACTGCAACTACTGCTGCCTTTGCTGTTTCTACAACTGACAACTGCTACTGCTGCTACTACTACTTCCAACTCTACTACTTCTGTTACTATTTCTATTTCACGGACGACGACAACTACTACTACTGCTACTGTTTTCACTGCTAGTATGATTGTATATCGACGATGATGATCACTGCCACTGCTGCTGCTCAGTTACTGAGAGAGAGAGAGAGAGAGAGAGAGAGAGAGAGAGAGAGAGAGAGAGGAGAGAGAGAGACAGACAGACAGACAGACAGACAGACAGACAGACAGACAGACAGACAGAGACACGAGAGAGAGAGACAGACAGACAGAGAGAGACAGAGAGAGAGAGACAGACAGACAGAGAGAGAGAGAGAGACAGACAGACAGAGAGAGACAGACAGAGAGAGAGAGAGAAAGACAGACAGAGAGAGACAGAGACAGAGAGAGAGAGAGAACTGTAAAGATTTATTCACAAAAAGGCCATTGGCCCATACATGAAGGGGTTGCTGAACTGCTTAGTATTTTAGTGAGAAAAATAAGGAAAAGCACACAAAAAAAGCAAAATGTAATTGTATAACCACAACCACCTCAACAAAAATCAGTTACAAAAAAATATGACTTAAGAAACCAAGAGAGAGAGAGAGAGAGAGAGAGACAGACAGACAGACAGACAGACAGACAGACAGACAGACAGCAGTATTGCTATCAGTGATGCTCCAGTTCCTATCAAAGGCTTGGAGATTTGATGGTCTGGAGGTTAATGTGTACCTGCCTGTCTAGGATGCGAGAGAGCCACTTCTTTTCTGTTTGTGTTTGTCTGTCTGTTGGTATTTGTTGTTTGTTCGTTTGGTGTGGATTTTTTTCTCGTTTTTTCGTTTCTCGGCTAGAGCTCCAAGGTTAACCAATGTTGAGATGTTTGTGTATGCGACCATTTTTGTCCTCTTTTAAGGTAGCTGCATTTCGATTTCAGGGATAAGACTGGATTTTTCTCCCTTTTTCGTTCATCAGTCCTGGAATACATGGTGATCTGCACAATAATCTGTCAGAAAGACAAAAGGGAGGGATGGGTGGAGGGGCGGGGGGGAGGCATATTTGTTTTGTTTTATTTTTGCTTTTTTTTTTTTTCATTTTCGCTCCTCGACTAGAGTTCCGAGGTTCACCAATGGTAATATTTTACGTATGTAACAGGTAGCGGCATTCCGACTTCTGGGATGATGTCTCAACACTACACCAGTGTGCATGCGTTTTGTTTTGTTTTGTTTTTCCCCCCGTGGGGGTACCGGGGGGCCTATCAGTATAAATAGCATCCCCACATTCTGGAAAATCTGTTCTAGAAAATTCCTCTTTTCTATCATTCTCTTTGTTTTTGCCTTGTTCCTTTTCTTCCTGTCACCCCTTTCTTGTCGACGTTCTGCCTTCTTGATCCGTTCTCCCGCCTTTTTTTTTTCTTCTAGAAAGACATAAATAACAATTCTCTCTTAACGCCCAAGTCGGATGCGGCTGGGCCTGACTTGTCAGGCGCTTAACGGCAGCGTGACGCTTCGATTTGTTTGTTTTTTTACAAGATTCAGCGCTATATAAATTCCATATATTATTATTATTATGACGCATTTTTGCTCATATAACAGACAACAATAGTTGCTGTCTGAGTGTTCAAAGAAGAAGAAAGAGAAGTTTGTTTTTGTTTTGTTGGTGGTGTTTTGTTGTTGTTGTTGGGGTTTTTTTGGAAGGGGGCGGGGGGGGGGAGGTGATGAGGACGTGTTAATTTTGTCACTCCTACCATCATACAATGGCCATCTCTAGCGAAAGGCGGAGAGGGGTTTAATTAAATTAACTCATGGTTGCTCAAGATGTTCTGCGTGTATATATAATGTACGTGGGAACTCTGTTAGATATTGGCTTCTTCTTCTTCTTCTTCGTCGAACGCTCAGACAGTAACTATTGTTGTCTGTTATATGAGCGAAAATGCGTCACGCTGCCGTTAAGCGCCTGACAAGTCAGGCCCAGCGCATCCGACTTCGGCACAAGAGATAACAGTTACCTTTTAAGTTCTTTCTGGGAAAAAGGCAGGAGAATGGACCAAGAAGGCAGAAAATAGACAAGAAGGAGGTGACAGGAAGAAAAGGAACAAGGCAGAAACAAAGAGAGTGATAGAAAAGAGGAAATTTCTAGCACAGAATTTCCAGAATGTGGGGATGCTATTTATACTGATAGCCCCCCCCCCCCCCCCCCCCCCCCCCCCCGGCATCCCCTCGGGGAAAGATATTGGCTCATCCAAAGGAAGAGTGGAGTCGGCCCAGATGTTAACTCTAGGGAGGAAATCCCCTCCAACGGGCGTATATATATATATATATATATATATATTATATATATATATATATATATATATATATATATATATATATATATTATATATATATATATTTTTTTTTTTTTTTTTTTTTTTTTTTTAAATTTCGAGAATAATGGAATAAGCACTCATGTGCTTTTTATTCCATCCAGTCCCCGTGTGTATGCAGTTTTGTCAATTTTGTTATCCGTTCCCACCGGCACACAATGGCCTACTCTTCCAAAAAGCGGAACGGGTTTTAACGTGTCCGCAAGATGTTCTGCATGCGTTTGCACCCGGGACCTCGGTTTATAGTTTCATCTGGACTTTTGGGGAGAGTGGAGACTCTTAACTCTTAACTCCAGCCCTCTGTGTGTGTGTGTGTGTGTGTGTGTGTGTGTGTGTGCGTGCGTGTGTGCGTGCGTGCGTGCGTGCGTGCGTGTGTGTGTGTGTGTGGTCTGTTTGTGTCTGCCTGTGCATGCATACACATATACATGTCCAAACATGTGCATGTGTGCTTGTGAGTGCGTCTGTATGAGAGAGTGTGTATACACCCATGTATGTATCCATATCAGCATAATATATTCACATGCATTTATTGAGAGCAAAATGTGAACAATCAGTTGTGCGCGTCTGCTTATGTGTGTTTCATAAACAGACATGGAAAAAAAACCCACACCCACCACCATTCTGTCCTTCCCAGTGTTTCTAATATCCGGCTGTCACCATCCTTCCCACAATCCCTCCGTCTTCGCTGCTGATGTCCCGGAAGTCAGCCAGACCGTTATGGTTATTCCGTTTTGTCATAAAAACACTTCTTCTTTCGCCATAAACATATCAACAGCAGCTGCTGCAAGGAAACCAAGAAAAGAAAGAACCTTTCCCACTAAGTGAAGACGAAAAATGACGACAGCTGTACAAACAAGCATCCCTGAAGTCTGAATGCGGGTACCTTAATGGTGGCTAAACGGTCGCACACGCAAAATCTCACCATTTTGGTGAACCTCGGAGTACTAGCCGAGGAACCGCGGAGGGGGAGGGGGGGGGGAGTGGAGAGGGGGAGGGGGGGAATGGATACGAGGTAGACAGATGAAATGAAATGTAGTTATCATAGCCCTCTTCCCTGAATAACTTCTTTTTCGTTCCTCGGCTAGAGCTCCGAGGTTCACCAATGATGAGATTTTTGCATATGCGACCGCCCCCCCCCCCCCCCCCCCCCCTACCTCCCTCCCACCCCCGAACCATTTAGGTAGCCGCATTCAGAGTTCGCGGATGGCGTCTAAATACATGCATGCGTTTTTTGAAACTTTGTCATCCATTTCTACCGACACACAATGTCCTAACTCTTCAGAAAGCCGGAACAGGTTTTCTTTTTTTTTTCTTTCTTTTTTTTCACGTGTGTGCAAGATGTTCTGCATGCTTTCGCACACGGGGCCTCGGTTTATAGTCTCATCCGAGGTACTTATCTGAATGACTTGACTTGACTTAACTTCCCTCATAACTCCTTGAGAAGTTGCTGTGGCCTTGCACTGATTTTTTTTAGAACAGTGTGTCATGAGGAAGTTGAACGTGGTGGAGCTTGTTCAACTTCAAGTAGCCGGATTGCATGCTGGGTATGTCTGTGTCATCCATGCCACTGGCCATAACTGTCTACGCTTCTACTGAGGACGATGTGGTTTCTATATGTGCGCATAAGATGTTCTGCATACATTCACGCATGAGCCCCGGGTTTTTAGTTTCACGTGAATGAAGAACGTTCAGGGGAGTGAAATAATTACAGATTTAACTCAATGAGAAAAATCCACTCGAACTGATAATTTAAAAAAGACTTGAACCTGTACCTTCGGCTCCTATCAGATCACGAATTCGACGCGCTAACCACTAGTTCTGAGAAGGCCAGCCATCCCGATTAAATTAACATCCCCACTTATAAAAAAGCATAATGAACACTATAACGCACAAAAACAATACGTAAGAAAAATGCCATTATGTGCGCAAATAACACTGCAGAACAGACATCCTGCACCAACCCTAGTGTTCACCATATCACTACCTGGTGGCCAGAACACAACGCTGCAGGCAACATGTCACATCATGGAAAGAAGAGAATAGTTGAAAGATTTGCTTGAAAAAAAAAGGCAGGCGACTGAACTGGGGAGGTAGAAAATAAGCAAGAGAAACGACAGGGGAAAGACAGAAACAATGTGATTGATAGAAAAGGGACGATTTCTAGCACAGAATTTCCAGAAGGAGGGAAGGAGGGGATAGTATTTATACTGAAAGAGCCCCTCTACGTTTGTACTAGAAAAGTATCATCTGTGGAAAAGACAACCCACATCTTCTTATCCTCGTTTAAAAACAATAACAACGAAACTCTTAAATCACTAATTTACAAAGACAGTATAACAAGACGATCTGTTTCTTCTATCTATACACATCTATCTACAAATAGCATTGCTTGCAAAATCAGCTGGTCTTACTTTTGGTTTAACTCTGCTACGCAGTCTTTCGAAAGACTAAAGATCTTTCTAGTCCTTTGGTATCGACTATTTAGACGTAAGCAGTGAGCAATCAAAATTCTTTCCAGGACAGCCTAGACCACAGCTGCAATGACCAAACTCTGGAATGACAAGAACGTTACCATCAGTTTCAAGATTAGACTGGTGCGTTCGTTCCTTGATCATGTCTATATTTTTGTATGCATGTGAAACGGGGGCCATAACAACAGGTATTAAAAGAAGGATACAGGCAATGGAGATGAGATGCTTTTGCAAACTCCTTTGGTATCTCATACAGAGATCACTTCACTAATGAGGAAGTGAAAACCAGAATTTAAAACGCCATCGGACCGTATGAACAGCTCCTGACTTCTGTGAAAAAACGCAAACTGAAGTGGTACGGGCACGTCACAAGAACATCTGAACTTGCCAAGACTGTCCTACAGGGAACAGTACAAGGAGGGAGACGAAGAGGCAGACAGAGAAAAACGATGGGAAGACAACATCAGAGAGTGGACTGGCCTTGCTTGAGTGGAACGATTTGCTGCGGAAAACAGAGGACCGCAGGGAGTGGAGGAAGCTGGATGCAGAATCTTCAGGTGTGCCCCCCCCCCCCCCCCCCCCCCCTAGTCTACAGGATAAGTGAGGTAGGACTACAGGATAGTTAAGATGAGGTGAGGTGTGAGTGAGCAACACTGGTTTTGACCCGAAAAACATGCCATACCTGCTGCATATGTCCAGTAGACCGGCCAGAGAGTGACCTTGATGTGTCCAGTCTCTGCAGACATCTTATCGATTCCTTTGGTCTGCACAGGGAGGGCTGCAAAGACGATCGATGTGTGTGTGTGGTGTGTGGTGTGGTGTGTGTGTGTGTGTGTGTGTGTGTGTGTGTGTGTGTGTGTGTGTGTGTGTGTGTAGTGTTGTGTGTGTGGGTGTGTGTGTGTGTAGTCTGTGTGGTGTGTGTGTAGCTGTGTGGTGTGTGTGTGTGTGTGTGTGTGTGTGTGTAGCTCTTGTGTGTGTGTGTGTGTGCTCTGTGTGTGTGTGTGCTGTGCACATGTGTGTGGTCGTGCGTGTGTGTGTGTGTGTGTGTGTAGCTGTGTGTGTGTGCTGTGCACATTGTGTTTGTGTCTTGTGTGTGGTGTGTGCGTGTGCGTGTGCGTGTGCTGCACAGTGCTGATGATTATTGTTAGTGATGGTTTTGATGTTATTCTTGGTCGTGGTACATGGCGTTTGGGGTTGCGCTGATCAATACTCTTTTTATTTTATTTCAGATTTTATATGTTAGAGTAACACTTCTTCATCCGGTTATAACAGTGGTGACGATTATCTAGTTTTTCTTTTGATAATCTAGCATAACTGACTTCCCCCCCCCCCCCCCCCCCCATGTCATATTTCACCACCACCTCCCAAAAAATCATTGGAAAAAAACCCACCCGATGGTTATCAAAGAAATATAGTATGAGACTAGTTTGTCCATTTCACACACACACACACACACACACACACACAGCTTTTCATAAGAGTAGGCCATTGTGTGCCGGTGGGAACAGATGACAGATTCACAAATCTGCATACACACGGGGACTGGATGTAAACAGGCACATAAGTGCTTATTCCATTATCCTCGATATAAAAGAATAAAATAAATTTTAACAATACATAAATAACACACACACACACACACACACACACACACACACACACACACACGCACCAGCTCGCGCGCGCACACACACACACACACACACACACACACACACACACACACACACTACATACATACATACATACATACATACATACATACATACATACATACATACATACATACATACATACATACATACATATATTTATACATGGATATGCGCATCCCATCGTCTAAACAACTGCTCATTTTTATACTTGTTTTTGCCTGTGATTGAAAACCTAGAAGTTCATAGGATTCCAGGGAAAGCCATTCTACCTACCCCCACGCATACCCAAATCCCTGTAGTTTTTGAGTTCCACAGGTAAAGGGAGATCAACCGGGAAAGGAAAATCTGAAGTGGTTACCTCCCATGTCACACTTGGCCGCTTGATCTCTCTGCTGTGCAAACTATCAAGATTCCCCTCTTTGGTTTCCTTAATTAATTAAAACAGGTGTTACTGCGAGCTACTTCGCCACATCTGTAATGTTGTGCGTTCCCCAGCTTTACACTCTGGGGGTCACCCAGAACATGCCTTCTGTCTCACTCATCCCACCTGGGAATCACTGTGAGATAGGAAGTACACACTGGATGAGAAGTTTGCGTGTATGACTCTTTTTCAAGCACCTCGCCATATACTGATATAGGCAGCCATACTCCGACTTCAGAGGGTTTTTTTTCTCCTTTAACAAAGGAGAGTGCGGATTGTTATGTTAAGAGCTTGTCATGGCTGAAGGCAGGCAATCTCAACACAACATTTTACAACGTAACAACGTTTTAATGTAGGCCTTGGAAATTAGCTGACATCAATAATAACTGACACAGCTTTTGGCCTGGGCCAAGCCACATCTGTAATGAAATGCACTAGGTGGTGCGAGAGCCCTGATATTCTGTATGGGTTACACAACATTTTAAACGAAATCCATTCTTCTGACACCCGGCCACTGCATAACTCATTGCGCTTGCATTTTTTATTCTATTTTATTTCATACCACTTTAAGTCACGGCAGATTTCTCTCCGTGAATTTCGGGCTGGTCTCCCAAGGGAGAGCGCGTCGCCACAAGAGCAGCACCACCCTTTTTTTTTTTTTCGTTTTCCTGTCTGCAACTGTATTTGTTTCCCTATCAGAGTGGCTTTTTTTCTACAGAATTTGCCAGGGACAACTCTCTTGTTGCCGTGGGTTCTTTTACGTGCGCTAAATAATTATGTGTAACAGACGGGACCTCGGTTTATCGTATCATCCGAAAGACTAGCGCCCAGACCACAACTCATGGTCTAATGGATGGGGGAAAAGTTTCGTGTCCAACGGGATTCGAACCACCGCACATTTTCGACCCGGACTTTTCGCTTTCTAGACAGGCGCGTTACCTCTAGACCACCGATCCATGCATGACGTGGGGCATCCGCAATGCTCAACATGAGCATGATCTATAATGTGCAAAACTGACATGTCAGTCACTGAAGTGTGTGTGTGTGGGGGGGGGGGGGGGGGGGAGGGGAGGACTGCACATAGCTAATTATCGGCATTAAACAACTATAAGAAACACCAATTAAAACTATAAACAAGAAAGTTGAAGGGGGGAAAATAACTGCTTCAAAACTAACTTTGCAACTCATACACGTAAACATCGTCAAACTATAGCAATCTGATAATAGGACTATGACTTAATGACAATACAATATCTTTTATTAATGGAATATCTTTTAGAATTTGCTCTAATGTGTGTGTGTGTGTGTGTGTGTGTGTGTGTGTGTGTGTGTGTGTGTGTGGTGTGTGTGTGTGTGTGTGTGTGTGTTTTGTGTGTGTGTGTGTGTGTGTGCGCGCGTGCGTGCGTGCGCGCGCACGCGCGTGTTTGTGTGTGTTCCTCGGCTACAGCTGTGATGTTCAACTGATTGTGAGAATATGCCTATGCGCCCGTTTTTTTGGTGGGTTTTTTGGGTTTTTTTGTTTTGGGGGGGGGGGGGGGGGCTAACATGAGGGTAGCCGCATTCCAGCTTCGGAGAAGTCAGTGAATAAGGGGATCTTCCATCGTGTATGTTTGATATCTTGCATGTTTCTGCAATCACACAAAGCAGATTACCACACTGACAGATCTATCTACACATAAGTCTTCCATGAGATTTTTGTAATGAAATTCTCAACCTATAAAATACACTATAACATCACTTTCTTTTTTTTTATTTCGAGGATAATGGAATAAGCACTCATGTGCTTTTTTTTTACATCCGTTCCCCGTGTGTATGCAGTTTTGTAAAAAATGTTATCCGTTCCCACCGGCACACAATGGCCTACTCTTCCAAAAAGTGGAACAGGCTTTGAATGTGTGCGCGAGATGTACTATGCGGAATGGAGGCCGCCCAGACTCGAACCAGTAACCATATAACTCAGGGATCTTCAGATTTTGGCCCAGATTCAGATACTCATGACGGATGCTATAGCTAAGTGGTTAAGACCGTTCGACTTCAATCCCACGGTTCCATGAAGTCGTGGGTTCGAATCTCGAATAGCGGCATAGTGTAGGACTCGTGGGCTGAAGAAATTTGAGTTCACATGTTTGAGTCGCCAGTGAACTGTCCTTTTGAGTGGGTCTCAAAATTTACCTCAAACTCCAGTTCTCCTCCAAGGTTTCCGATCATAAACTATAAACTAAGGTCGTGTGAGCGGACAGATAACGTTGACACCTTGTGCACACGTTAAAAACCTATCAGAGAACAGCTGCAGCAGATAACTGATGTTGTTGTTGAAGTTATGTCAAAGTCCCAACGGAGATTCGCAATTTAGGAACTACAACTCAACCGCCAAGAACCGTTGTTGATTAAACTACATGTATCTCACTCGGCTGTCTTGGCCCAGCCAAAAGCTGTGTCAGTTATTGATGTCCACTAAGTGCCAAGGCCTACAATAACAACATGTTGTTATGTTGTAAAATGTTATGTTGAGATTGCCTTTAAGACATGACAAGCTCTTATCATAGCAACCTGCTCTCTCCATTATTAAGGGGGGGGGGGGGAATCCCCTGAAGTCGGAGTATGGCTGCCTATATCATGGCGAGGTACTGGAAAAACAGTCATACAGGTAAACTTCTCATCCACTGTACTTCCTATCTCACAGTGATTCCCAGGTAGGTGGGATGAGTGAGTCAGATTGCATAATATTCTGGGTGACACCCCCACCCCCCCACCCCCCACCCCCCCGGGATGTGAAGCCGAGAAAGAGATGCATAACAACAACTCGTCTGTCATATAGTATGGCATAGACAGACGACACGAAGTTTACTCAACAGCACAGCACGTACAGTGTCCGACATGGGGAGGAGTGGATTCTCGTTTGGTTCAACTTGCCCGTGTGTCTCGATGACTCCTCGAGAAGTTAACAGAGAAGTCATCCCCGAAGTCGAAATGTAGTCCCTAAATCGGAAATCTCCGCTGGGACATTAATCTAATCAGAACAACAAGAAGTCGAAATGCGGGTGGGTAAAAACGGTCCCATACACAAAATCTCACCATTGGTGAACCTCGGAACTCTCTGTAATCAAGGAGCCAGAGAGAGAGAGAGAGAGAGAGAGAGAGATGTCAAGGCAAGTCAAACGCTGTATTCATCCAATTATTACCCAATGTGCCAATTGTTGGTTGAAAAACTGAAAACGATCCCCAAAAAACGGTGATAGCAGCGAATCGAATTTTGCGTATGTGCAGGGCGCGTGTGTGTGCGTGTCAACATTTTGTTCTCACACACACACTACCTCTCTCTCATATGCACACACGCGCACGCAAAGAGAGAGAGAGAGAGAGAGAGAGTGTGTGTGTGTGTGTGTGTGTGTTTTATCATTTTAAAAAAAGAAGAATGAAAGAAAAAAGAAAAGAAAGACAGACAGACAGAAAGAAAAGGAAGAAAATAGAAAAAAAAGTGAGACAGGCAACAAGATAGGCTATACTCAGATACGTATTGTAAATTTTGGGGATGAATGGGATAGGCCTAGGTTCAAGTAATGTGCATGCACATTGACAATACAATTTGAGAGATATTTAATTTTTATTCATTTTATTTATTTAATTCTTCTGTATCGAGGATAATGGAATAAGCACTTATGTGCTTTTTTACATCTAGTCCCCGTGTGTATGCGGTTTTGTAAATTCTGTCATCTGTTCCCACCGGCACACAATAGCCTACTCTTCCGAAAAGGGGAACAGGATTTAAAGTGTGCGCAAGATGTCCTGCATGCGTTCGCACACGGGGACTCGGTTTATAGTCTCATCCGAGGGACTTTAGGGGAGAGTGGAATCTGCACTGATATTAACTCCAGGGGAAAATACCCCCTTGAACGGGAATCGAATCCATGTCCTCAGCTTGCAAGCGCAATGTTCTAAAGAGAGAGAGAGAGAGAGAGAGAGGTCAGTTGGGGTTGGGGGTGGGGTGGGGGGAGGTCTGTCAGTCGGCAGACACACGTTTGTAAAACCGGCACAGACTGATGAAGAATTGCGGTCTTACTACAATCGTACAAATCTGGGGTGCAGACTTGAATGGCCGCCAAAATCTCCACTATATGAATGGGCAATTTGCCACAGTTTGCCGCCTCCTCGATTGCGTGCGCACATTCACCACCTCTGAGCTGGAATAGGAATCCCTCTCTTAATGAGATCAACTTCTGACGTCAATCTCCGAAGCGAGGCTGGGTTCCCTGTGTTTTTCCCCAATGCGCAGACGCAAAGCGTGTGTTGTACACGTTTCCGGTGTGCTCGGTTTGTGTGTTGATTGTATCGCGACGGAGGCTTTTGGAGCGCATTTTGCTGTCTTTAGCGGCAGAGACCCTGATCCTCTGAGCCCGCTCTGTCGAATTTTCTGCCAAGATGCCGTCAGTTACAGGGAACAACGGGGCCGTAGAGGCAGAGGAAGAAGAAATGGATCAATTGGAGAACGAAGACAGGAAAAGTTCGGAGGAAGAAACCGCGTCTGGTTCGGCTGAAGGCGAAGGAGAGGACGACCACGAAGAGGATGAGGATGAAGGCGGGTCCTCAGGTAAGCCACAACCCCGACACCCATTTCATCGCTTACCATTTCGCATTTACCACATCTGTCACTTCTAATGTTATAGGGTATACGATTTGTGTCTCGAAAATCGGAATGGGAAATTGTCAAACAAACAGGGGCTAGAAACTAAAACCGTTGCTCCGTGCAAGTTTGGCTAAACCCGAAGCACGCGGGTGTGTTTTGAGTCAGATCTAGTCATCAGAACAAATTGCTGAGTACTTTCCCAGAAGAGAACTGCTTTATCCTCAAATCACGTTGTACTTCTTTTGGGTTTTGGTCATGTTTTATGCTGAAATACGAGATGGGATGTAATTTTGTAAGGAGCTAGGTAGGATAAACACACAGCTAAAATAGTCTACATAGGAAAAAGAAACCTAAACAGGAGAGTATCAATGAAATCAAAGATAAGGAGATGACAGCTATTAGTCATTAACATTGCAATTTTCATTATGTTTGAAAATGAAATTAATTACATTGTAAATTCATATGCTGTGATTCAAATTACATGTAACCAAACAGTATTTGTGTGTGTGTGTGTGTGTGAAAAATATCAACAGTTTAAGTTTGTAAACCTTTCATGGAAAAACACTTATTATACTTCTTACATGATGAAAGAAAGATGACGAAAATTGAAAAGAGGTGGCGGTTCGTTTTCTTTTTATTTGTAAGAAATAAGGAACTTAAGTGAAGATACTTAAATTAATAATGATTTAAAATCTGAAAGAATGTGGTGTTTTTTTGTACTACACCGCAGATATAGCAGGAAGAGAACATGTAATACTAAAATGGCGCATGCATGGGAAACAGTGTGTGGCAAAAAATAAAGAAAAAACAAACCAAAAAAGGGCAGAGTAGAATTTTTTAAAAGAAACAAAAAAACCTGCAGACACAGACCCAGGTTACATGGCCACGAAAAGCAATATTTCTTTGTCAGCATTATTGTGATGCTCAAATTCATTCAAAGAAACAAAACTGCATCTGATTATGTTGGGTTTTTTTATTTTAAAAAGATTAATCAGAACATGTTCTCAGTAACAGTGCTCAGAGAAATGTGTTGATATAAATATAGATAATCTCATAGATAGCTAGAGATTATAATAACATCCCTGAAGTCAATGTGGCTACCTTAATGGTGGGAAGGGGGGAAAAGACAGTTGCACCCGCAAAAATGTCACTGTTGGTGAGCCTCAGATTTCTTGCCAAGGAATGAAGGGGTGGGGGGGGGGGGGGGGGGGGGGGGGGGAACCCAGCCACAAACTACAAAGAACAGTAATACATTGTTGTTTATTATGCTGAACCTTGTTCAATAGAAAAAGAAATCAAATCGCTTCCATTTCATTATCATGCAAAGCAAACAATATGATACATCATTACATGCTTTCAGAAGTATAACTTGGTAGAAGGTATCATATCAAGTTTACATAATATATCAGTTAAAATTAGCTGAACATTACATAATACACAGCATTAAATGCTGAACACTTGGACCATACCAAATTCAACATGTAGCTCTAGCTCTGTGCATTGGACATGTGTTTTCTGTGGTATGCATATTTTTTGTTGTTGGTTTGTGTGTGTATGTGTTTTTTGTGTGGTTTTTTGTGTTTTTGCTTCTGGGCTAGAGCTCTAAAGTACACCAATGGTGAGATTTCTGCTATAAATGCGACAGATCACTGTGTATTCGAATACTGGGCTTCAGTTTATTGTCTCATCTGAAGGACTTTGACATTCAGTTTGATTTTGTTGTTTTCAACATGGGAAGAAAGGGTGAGTCTGGGAATTGGACCACAGAACCTCACGGTTTACTTGTTGGGCAGACAAATGTCTTAACCATCCTGCCACCTTCCTTCTTGTATGGAAATAAGTAGCTAAAAAAGAATAAAAGATAAAATAGCTGTTGAAGAAATGGTTACATAACAAACAAAAACAGACAGGCAGATGCCAGAGAAGCAGTTGTTTATGTTGTTGTTGTCAGATGTACAGGTGATGGAATTCTTGTGGTTATAATGGACAGGAAAATTACTGTTAAAATCCATATTTGTTGGTTCTCCTCTTCTTTCTCCTCCTTCCCCCCCCCCTTCTTCCTCATCAAAGAATTGTCATGGCATAGAAGGAGAGACTTACTGCTGGTATAAATTTGCTTTCATTATTTTGTATTCAGCCACCAGAAGAACAGACCAGATAAAATGGAGTCAGACTTTTTTTTTTTTTTTTTAACAAACTTTAAAGATCTTTTCAGTGGGCTGATTTCAGAATATTTGTGTTTATGTGTGTGTGTTTGTATGACAGTGTCTGTGATTGTGTGTGTGTGTCACTGTGTGTGTCACTGTGTGTGCATGCATGTGTGTGTATGAATGAATTTGTATGTTGTTTTTATTTTTGGGGTTTGGGGGTGTTTTTTTTTAACACTGTCACACTTAATACTTAACATTTAACAAACAACCAAGACAGGTGGGGGGAGTGGGAAGAAAGGAATAAGAAAAACATGCATACATTCATGCACAGACACACTTGCATATGATATATGCATGCATGCACACGTGCACACACACACACACACTCACACACTCCCATACACAAAAACACCATGAATTATAGTTTATCTACAGGAGAGTTTTGTCAAAGAGAAATGAAACATGAAGTGTCTTAACCTGAATTGTCAAAATAACATTTCAATATTTGTCACACCATAATCTTCATCTCTCTTTCTGCTTGCTTCCCACCCATCCACCGTCTGCTCCCCTTTCTTTTTATGTGTGTTTTATTCTGTGCATGCGCATGCATTTTTTTGTGTGTGTTATTGTTTGTTGGGTTTTGTTTTTGGTGTTTTGTTGGTATTTGTATGTTTTTGTTTTTGGCTGTTGGGTTTTTTTGTTTGGTTTTTTTTTTTGTTGATGTAGGATTGTTGTTAGGGGTGTTTTTTTGTGGGTTTTTTTTTGTTTTTGGTTTTTTTTGGGGGGGGTTGTTTTGTTTGGGTTTTTGTTTGTTTGTTGGGGGGGGGGGGGGGTTGTTTTTGTTTTTTAGGGGGGTGGGGGGGGGGGTATTATAGTGACATGCTGTTCTAGCTATATTTTAAAAATTTACAAAACTAAAAATTTATGAAAACCAGACATATACATACGTCAGTGTACTTTTGGGATTATTTTTTTCCATAGGTATCTGTCTGTATCTTTGAGTCTTTTGTTTGAAATGAAGCCAATGATTGCTAAACTGTAAAAAGTCCTACAGTTTTGGGTTTTTTTAATACATGCGGGGAGAGCAGCCCGAATTTCACGCAGAGAAATCTCGTGACTTAAAGTGGTATAAAATAAAAAATAAAAATAAAATAAAATACCTCTAACAATGTGTAAATATCCATCAGCTAATTCACAAAAATGAATATTGATTTTATGCTGTGCAAAGTTTTCTCAACCTCATAAGTCACTTTTGAAGTAAAAAGTTGCCATATTTACTGAAAAATGACGGAACTTTTTTTTTTCTGCCAGCATCTTTCACAAGAACATTATTTTATCATTACTCAGTCTCCTTAACTCATTCTGTACTGGCGGATGGTTTCATGCTATCATGCATGTGCTCTCTCTACTGGCTATTTGTATAGGTTACCAACAACAACAAAAGCCAAGGGAAAAAATCCAACAAATAAATGTAAAATTTAGAGATTACATTAAGAGGAAAGAGGCTATCCAACAGCAGAGTTTGAACACTATTCTCTCTATTATTGAATTTTTGTTTTTTATCTCTTTTTTTTCATCCCTTGGCTGGTGCTGTGAGGTTCACTGTTAGTGATATTTTTGCATATATATATATTTACATTTATTTGTTGGATTTTTTCCCTTGGCTTTTGTTGTTGTTGGTAACCTATACAAATAGCCAGTAGAGAGAGCACATGCATGATAGCATGAAACCATCCACCAGTATGGAATGAGTTAAGGAGACTGAGTAATAATAAATGTTCTATATATATATATGTAGTTGTTTATCCACCAATAAGGCAGCCGCATTCCAACTTTAGGAATACATAATTATTTTAAAATGCCAATAAATGGGGCGCAGTGTTCTCATATAAAAGAAAATTCAATAGTTGTTGATTATTTATATCCCAGGTACTTATAAAGCAGCAATGTATATAGAGATGTATATTCACTGTGGAATCAGTACAACATCAGTAGGCCACATATAACTGACTCGTGGGCACAGCAGACACCATCTTGTTGAGTGAGTGAGCAGAAAGACAAACTCAGTCCCATTCATTCTCTCAGTTCAGTACTGACACCAAGGCTTTGACAGCCAGTCTGATGGTGTGTAATTTGCATGCTTAGGTGATTCTAGAATGCAGTTGTACCTTTAGACATTTTAAAGGTGATGAACGTAATATTAGTATTTATATATTGTAGTAACCTGCAGAGGTCAGCCATCAGGGTTGCCATACCTATCTTAGTATAGAAAGAGTTAACTGTATTTGTAAAATTAATATTGTTTGTATTTAACCACTTGACTGCCCCACCCTGGAAATTTTCCGGGATGAAATGTGCACCCTATATGACAACAACCCGGAAAATTTCCGGGGTTTCGAACCGAAGTAGACAAGCCAGCTTCCTTGACTACAGTTAAAGGGAATGAACTCCAAAATCAGTGGAGATGCTCTTCTGTTGCTTGGCAACATTCAGCTGCAAAAACATCGCAAAAACGATTGTTTTTTAGCTCGTGTTTTGTGTTATTATGCATGACTGCTTGGACAGTTCTTGTTCAAAATGGCGGACACTTCTCGTTGAAGGTATCAATAACTTTACACAGCTGAAAAAGTGGCAATTAAAATTTTAGATAATCCTGACAGTGATGAAAACGATCATGTATGATTCAGGAGATCGTGCATTTTTAAAAAAAAGACTGAGATTTTGACTCGACTTGTGTGTGACTTTATTGAGACAGGGGGGTACTCAGAATGTCAGTGATGATGAAGAAAGTGGGGTTTTTTTTTCAATTTTTAACATTTGAAATATATTTTTGTAGTTAAATATCATGCTAACTACTTTCAGCTTGCCTCAAAACAATCTATAATATATATACTGTCATTGGGAAGACTATTAAGATTATTCACGTAGTAATTTCTGAGTAAGAGGGACATGAACATAGCAAGTGGTACATAAGAATTTTATTCCAGGGCATTCATGGTGCACTTGCACTTGGCAGTTAAGAGGTTAAAATGAACAGTTAAAGGGAAAGAACTCTGAGTAGTTTTGCTTTGGACATTTTTGGTTTTATTCTGTACTCTTTTCATTTTGTATTGTTTTTCAAAATTGTTTCTTTTTCTTCTTTGTAAGTTCATGTATTCACCAATTGTACCTTTCTTTGATTTTTATTTTTCAGTGGAAGTGGTTTATTATTGTTTGTCTGTCTGTTGAAGAGTAAGTAATGAAGTAAGTGTGTGTGTGTGTGTGCACACGCATGCGTGCTTGCCCAGACATATGCAGATATATAGATTTGCCTTTATTCTGTTGTCTTTTGTTCAGTCTATGTATTATTTTCTTGGGAAATTTTTCTATCTTATTTTTTGGGTTTTTTCCCCTTTTCTGTAACTGGCATTGTGTCTCTTGATATGACTTTCTTATTTGACAATATTTGTGTTTGCAATTACAGAGATGGACGAGGAAGAGTGTGACAAACGGAAAAATGAATGCATGGACGACTTGAACGAACTTACGCACCAGTTCTGCAAACTCAAAGACCAGTGAGTTTATTTTTCTGCTTTTGTAACAAATCGTTTTTGGCTTTTTAATCATTAAGCATTGCGAGCTCCCACATCAGGATTTTTTTTGTTTTTGTTCATTGGCTAGAGCTGCGCGGTTCACCAGTAGTGATATATTTGCTTATAAGACAGTTTCCCCCCCCCCCCCCCCCAAAAAAAACCAACAACAAAATTCAGGTTGCTGTATTCCATCTTCAAGGATATGGCTGGGAATTGAGCCTACCAATTTTGCCTGGATAGTTGGGACATACCTCCCTGCTCTTTTGGTGTTTTCTACTGTCATGGATTCTTTCGAAGTGCACAAGTCCGTAATCACACGGACGGAATGGTTTAGAGTCTCCTCCAAAAGACCTAACATTCAGTTTGATTTTCCCGTCAATCTAGGAAGAACAGGCAAGGGTGGGAATCGAACCCAGAACCTCACACTGTACTTGTTAGGCAGGTGGATGTCTAAACCATCCTGCCACCTTCCTTCCCGGGGATTTTGTTTTTAAAGCAAGGATTTGTGTATGTGTAATATGCGTTTTGTTTTAGATTAAGTCAGTGAATGTTAAAAAAGGCAAAAAAATGTTGACACACTCACATGCTTACTTTGACAAGTATCAAACATCTAATCCACACGATCTCTCAGGTCAGTTTCAAACGCAGACCTGCCAGTACCTTCGTGTATATAATACACATGCAGAAGATCAAATATGCTCTCTAAAGAGTCTGTAATTCATGTCAGCGTACGGTGGGTAATGGAAACACGGACATACCCAGCATACATCCCCAAAGTCGGAATACAGCTGCCTTCGTGGTGAGCGAAAAAAGGTCGCATACGCAAAATCTCACCATTGGTGAACCTCAGAGTTGTAGCTGTGGGATGGGGAGGGGGGTGGGGGGAATCATTGTATACTTGTCGTTCAGTTTTTATCACCACTGTCCTGAAAATGGTGCCTGCCCTGTGATTGCAGATTGTTCAGTGAGCGAGAGGCGCAGATCGACCACAAGCTCCGGGAGCTGGAGCGTGAAACGGATCCGGACTACCTGACGCGCCTCAACGAGCTGGAGCACAACAAAGTCGTCCGCATCAGCGTCGCCAGTGAGTGCTGCTTTGCTGTGCTTTAGTGTGCTTTTTACACCTTTCTGACGAGGTTTTGGGGGGGATCGGGTTTGCCTAGTGGTTAGAATGCTGTGTTCACGATCTGATGGCCCAGGATCAATCCCAGGTTTGAGCTACCACTCAGATGACTGCCTATTCAAGGGGATCTTTTTTCCTCCTGGAGTTAACATCAGTAATGACTCCACTCCCCTGAAAGTCCTTCGGCTGAGACTGTAAACCGAGGTCCTGTTTGCGAACACATGCAGAACATCTTTCACACGCGTCAAAATAAAACCCATTCTGCCTTTCAGAAGAGTGGGCCATTATGTTCCGATGGGAATGGATGACAACATTGAAAATGCATGGACACTGGTTTTGTGTTCCTGAAGGCATAATCTCCAAAATTCGGTAAAAACAGCTCCATACGCAAAATCTCTCACCACTGGTGAACCTTGGAACTTGTGGAGCGGGAGGGAGTGCTGCTGCAGCGATAAAACCGCAACAACAGGAATCATTTGCATCACATGACATGATGATGATGACTTCAAACAAGCTTTTTCTGCTCAAGCCTTGTGCACTCTCAAGAATGAATTACTGGACATCTTAAACATGTATACATAAGCATTCACTGATTCTAACATGTGCACACATGTTACTTGGGTTGTTTTGTTTTATGTGCAGAAATTCGTGACAACTTGAGAAGGGAAACGATTCAGAAAAAATTCCAGAGTGAGGAACTTGCATCAAATCAGCATATGGAAGTGAGTGTTATCATCTTTTTTGTTTTGGTTTGGTTTTTTTGCTTTGGCTGTTGATGTGTACATTGAAAGTCGGCTTCAAGATTTTTTTTAGCTTCTCATGTGGCAGTATATCCCCACATTTGGAATACAGCTACCTTCATGATGGGCAAAAATGGTCGCATACACAAAATCTCACATTTTGACCTCTGAGCTCTAGCCAAGGAACGAGAAAGAAAAAATATGGCAGTATTTTCTTCGTATTTGTTTTTTGGGAGAGGGGGGTAGTTACATTAAATCTTAATCCCTGTGATGCTTTATTTGCCTAGTGTACAGGAGATACCAACAATGACAAATTTGTAGATTTTCTATAATTGAAGCTGATGAAAGAAGAATTAGATTGACTTGTTGAATTTTTTTTTTTTAATCCACTTCATGGATCAGTATGTTTCAGACATAGAGTGATTTTTACTTATTCATTTGATTTTATTGATTGAAGTCAGCATATTTTACCCTGCTTGCTTTTTGGTCTGGTTGAAGTCAGCATATTTTACCCTGCTTGCTTTTTGGTCTGGTTGCAGAGCGAGAGAGACTTATTGTATGATCACCTGAAATCGGAACTGGAAGAGAAAATCAAACGGTTGGAGGAAGACCGACACAACATTGACATCACTGCTGGTACAGTACAGGCTTTTGGATTGGCTGATGTTTACTGTGTGTTGAAAGCCATGTCAATATTTATTTAGGAGATGAAGCATTAGGATTAACTCAGTTTTTTATGTTTGTAAGGACACAAGTCATCTTCAGACAAATGTAGAAAGACAGGCACAATGTCATGCTCAAACAGTATACATGTGTGGTTAGGGCCCACTTATAGACAGTTTTGCTTTGGGAAACATACACAATGTGAAACGGATGAGTGCATTTGTAAGCACAGATTCAGGTAAATACATGCATGTGTGTATATCTGCACATACATAATGCAAATGCCCCCCTACAAGCACGCACTTACATATACGCATGCATGCATGCACACACACTCACACACACACAAAAGCTTACAATTTGGGGAAATCGTTTGAATCAGTGTGTTACAGTTTCAAATAGTTCATGCATTCCAGTTTCAAGGAAGGTCTTAATTGCTGTATGCATACTACATACACAATATCTTATTTCTAATTCAGGAAAAAGAAAGTACAGGGGGGGGAAAGTGAAAGTGATTTTTAACACTGCTGCTGTGTTTCAGACTTGTACGAATCTCAGAACCAAAAGAAGAGGAAAAAACATGACCCCTTCAACTGCGATCGACGGAAGAAACCTGTGCAAGTGTCTGATATCCTTTGGTGTGGGTTGTTTAGAACTGAGAGTTAAAAGCTGTTAAATTAGATAATTTTTGTTTATCTTTTTTTTTTTTTTTTGCCTTTTAGTCTATATTGTTTTGTTTTTGCATACTTTTAAAACATCCTTTATGGGGACAGGATAGCTCAGTGGTCAGAGCAATCACTTTTCTCCAAGCTAAGGTTAAGCAGCATTGAGCATGGTTACCAAGTGGATGGGTGACCGTTTGCGCGCCTTGGTTTCAGTACAGCCGCCTCCCCCTCCGTTCACCCAGCTGTAAATGGGTACCTGCCCTCTTTAGGGTCAGGAAAGGTAAAGCAGCGAGGGAGAGGAGATGGGTGCCACCCTCAAGATGCTGGCCCCTGGAGAAGCGGAGGTTTCTGACATCTCGCTTCCCAACGACTGCATAAGTTTTGGAAGTCTCTTCACCTTTTTTTTAAAAAACAAACTTTGGATGTATAGAGCGAAATCCCTTTCGCAAACACATTTGACATCTTGTTTGCATATCAGAAAGCCGTGGTAGTTGAGGAGTGGTAGTTGAGGAGGCCGGCTGTGGCTGGTGAGGTAAAATGGATGACGTCAGCAACAGACCCAGCAACCTGTTGCGGTGTGCGACCTAGGGAGGGCTGTACTTTGCCAGGTTTCAGCTTACCTGAGACACTTCGCACTCCATTGACTCCTCTAGGAGTTAAGAGAGAAGTCGGCCGGTCAGTCGGCATAAGCAATATTTGTTGGGACAAGCTCTTCTGTTCTTCAGTTGGATGGGTTTGGAGGTTTTCTCTGAAGTTGGAATTCAGCTACCTTAATGGCGGGTTTAAAAAAAAACAGTCGCGTTTGCAAAATCTTCACCTCTGCTGAGGTTGGGAGATTTACCCGAGAAACAAAAAAACAAAGTTAGGATTTTTTTTTTCCACATAGCTGTTCCTTTTCTTTTATCACACGTACTTTAAGATATGTCTGAGTAGTAACAGTCAAAGTAGATTGCTTGTGTATTTCACTGTAACATCACCATTTCATACCAATTCAATTTATAGTTTAAATTTTTACTCTTAATTAAATTGGTCAGCTGCCTAAAGTCGGAATGCGGCTTTCTAAATTGGGGGGGGGGGGAGAAACAGTCACATATTAACATATTAAAAAATCTGACCATTGGTGAACCTCAGAGCTCTAACCGAGGAACAAAACAAAACAAAAAATTTGTCAGTAGTGAGCAACTACTCATCGAAGTTTTGTTGATTTTTGTTGTGCATGGTTTTTAATTAACAGAGAGCGAAAATGTATTGAGATGAATGAATGGTTTGATTTTGACATCCCAATTTCAAAGTTCTTTTTTGCCTTGACCAAGCACGTCCATATATTGTTTACTTGTTACGGGAATCAGAAGTCATTGAAGACTGGACAATCATCAAACGGGTAAGTGCACAATCTGTTTTTGCCCTTTTGGTATGAAGTATATGTTGGGATAATTTGTTTTAGATCTGTGTTTATTTTTCAGGTATGCATTTACCTGTATATAAGAAGGAAGGTGGCAGGATGGTTAAGACGTTAACCTTCCTAACAAGTAAACTTTGAGGGTCTGAGTTCAATTTCCAGCCTTTCCCTTTCTTTCCAGTTTTGACAAGAAAATCCAGCTGAATGTCAGTCATTTGGATGAGACTATAAGCTGAGGTGCCATGTGCGAACACACGCAGAATATCTTGCGCACACATCAAAAACCTGTTTCGCCTTTCAGAAGAGTAGGCTATTTTGTGCACATAGGTGTTGTGTTTAGACGCAATTTTTTGAGTTGGAGTGCTGCTACCGAAATTTGAGGGGGGGGATGACAGATACTAAAAAAATCTCAGCTTTGGTAAACGTTGAAGCTCTAGCTGAGGAATGTGGAAAAATCCTGTGTCTATGGGGAGGAGGTGTGGAATAGCCTCGTGGTTATAAGTGTCAAAGTTATGGTATTATGGTCAGTGAGGGAGCAGGCTCAAGTCACTAACTTGTCCACATGAAGGGATTTCTCCCTTGGAGTTAACATTGATCCCAACTCATTGTCTCTGATTGGACTCCCATTATCCTGCAAATTCTGTGGATAGGCCTATGACTTGAAACGTGCATAGACTGCTAAAACCAGCACAACATTTTGTGCACATATTGCACTCCCCATCTCTTGTGAAAGAATAAGCCAAATTGTGATTTATTATTTTTCCTAAATTCACAACTGTCCCCATTGCCACTGTCACCAGTAGGAGCTCCACACAATGCCACCAGGGTTCGCCATCTATCTCTGTCTTTGCCAAGTTCTACAATCTCCTGTAGTCCTCCTCCCAGACCATTGATCTCAGTGATGTTGGCAATGTAGGATGTTGGTGGTCTGCCTCTTTACAGTATGCTCTCAATGTTACGTTCTAAACACTAACATACTGTTATTGTTCAGTATTCCAGCTAGATACAGAGAGATTGTGGCAATTGTTTTATATTCATACTAAATGCTGACAGGTTATGTAGTAGAAGTAGTAAGTAGTCTTCAGTTTTACGTCTTCCCACATAGTGATACCAGACAGGAGTGGGGGAAAAAGAAATGTAAATAGATAAATAAATGAAATAATCTTTAAATAAATAAAAAAACACTTAAACAAGTAAATAGAGAAAGAGTGGGAGAGGGGAGACAGGCTGATAGAAAGTAGGAATACCAGTGTGTCCACATGCGCGAGGAGCGCTTTGATTTGTTGCTTTACAAGATTCAGCGCTATATAAATTCCATACATTATTATTATTATCATGTGTGTGTGTATGACAGATTATGTTTTTAGTTTTATATTTTGACAGAATACAGATCGTGATAATCGTTTTAAATTGTGATTAAATACAGATATATATTTTATATTCTGACTGAATACTGACAGATTGTGATTGTTCTGTTGTCTACCTAGATGCCGACAGATTCTAGTGATTGTTTTGATTTATGATAGATGCTGCAGATTAAAAGGATTGTTGTATATTCTAATTAAATGCTCACAGATAGGAATGATTGTTTTGTATTCTAATTAACCTCTTAACTGCCCAGTAGAAGTGCACGTATTCTAATTAACCTCTTAACTGCCGAGTGCAAGTGCACCCTATATGCCGGCAAATAAAATTCTTATGTACCACTTGCTATGTTCATGTCCCTTTTACTCAGAAATGAATAGATGAATAATCCTGATAGTCTGCCCAATGACAGTATATATATCGTAGATTGCTTTGAGGCAAGCTCAATTTAGTTAGCATGATATTTCACTACGAAAATATATTTAAAATGTTAAAAATTGACAAAAATACACTTTCTTCATCACTGAATACCCCCCATCTCAGTAAAGTCACACATAAGTCAAGTCAAAATCTCAGTTGTTGTTTTTTAAATGCACTATCTCCTGAATCATACACAATTGTTTTTATCACTGTCAGGATCATCTAACGTTTTATTTGCCACTTTTTCAGCTGTGTCAAGTTATTGATACCTTCAATGAGAAGTGTCAGCCATTTTGAACAAGAACTGCCCAAACAGCTGGATGTTGCCAAGCAACAGAAGAGTGATCTCCACTGATTTTGGAGTTCTTTCCCTTTAACTGTAGTCAAGGAAGCTGGCTTGTCTACTTCGGTTTGGAAGTTGTTGGTGTATAGGGTGCACATTTTGTCCCAGAAATTTTCCAGGGTGGGCAGTCAAGTGGTTAAATGCTCACAGATTGTTTTTTATTCTGATTAAATGCTCACAGATTGTTTTGTATTTTAATTAAATGCTTATAGATAGGAATGATTGTTGAATATTCTAATTAAATGCTCACAGATTGTTTTGTATTCTAATCAAGTGCTCACAGAGTTTTTTCTAATTAAATGCTCAGAGATCGGAATTTTTTAATATTCTAATTAGATGCTGACAGATAGGAATGTTTGCTGAATATTCTAATTAAATGCTCACAGATTGTTTTCTAAATAAATGCTCAGAGAATGGAGTGATTTTTTATAAATAAATTCTAATCAGATGCTGACAGATAGATTTGATTGTTGCATATTGTAATTAAATGGTGACATATTGGAATGATTGTTGCATATTGTAATTAAATGGTGGCAGATTGGAATGATTGCTGCATATTGTAATTAAATGGTGACAGATTGGAATGATTGTTGCATATTTTAATTATATGGTGAGGGATTGGAAATGATTGTTGCATATTGTAATTGAATGGTGGCAGATTGGCATGATTGCTGCATATTGTAATTATATGGTGAGGGATTGGAATGATTGTTGCATATTGTAATTGAATGGTGACAGATTGGAATGATTGTTGCATATTATAATTAAATGGTGACAGATTGGAATGATTGTTGCATATTTTAATTAAATGGTGGCAGATTGGAATGATTGTTGCATATTGTAATTGAATAGTGACAGATTGGAATGATTGTTGCATATTGTAATTAAATGGTGACAGATTGGAATGATTGTTCCATATTGTAATTATATGGTGAGGGATTGGAATGATTGTTGCGTATTGTAATTAAAGGGTGACAGATTGGAATGATTGTTGCATATTGTAATTATATGGTGAGGGATTGGAATGATTGTTGCGTATTGTAATTAAAGGGTGACAGATTGGAATGATTGTTGCATATTGTAAATAAATGGTGACGGACTGTGTTCCAGGCCACCAAACAACAAGCACAGAGACGGAAGGTTGACTGCTGTAAGTCCCAAAACTCTTTTCTTCTTTTTTCATCATTCATTCACCTCATCGTTTGTCACTTTTTGATTGTTTGTCTCTTTTTTTTTATATCAGTACAAACACTTGCGTATGTATCTATTTGTGACGCTTCACCACATAATGAGTGGCATTGCACCAGAGGTCAATTTTTAGCTATTAACATATACTATTAATCTGCAATAGAAAAGCGTTTCAATACATTTTTTAAAAAGATTGAAAATTGGACAAGTTTATGAAAAGTTATTACAAATTGAATGATGGGCTGCAGGAATGACAGGATGAGAAATGGGCGAATTTTTCATCCTAATAGGTGGTCAGAATGAGGGCTTGGTAATTTTAAAACATGTTTAAAAGCAAAAGGGAACAACATTTTGCCTTGATATTTCATTATAAGTTAGAGTAATGGCTATAGTTTTATAATCAATCAAAATCTCAGAATCGAGAACCTGCCTAAAATGGCTCCTAGCGGAAAAGTGGGTCAGGTGCTAAGCCACTCATTTCGTGGTGGAGTGTCACATATCAGTACATACACACGTGTATGTATCTGTATGTGACGCTTCACCACATAATGAGTGGCATTGCACCAGAGGTCAATTTTTAGCTATTAACATATACTATTAATCTGCAATAGAAAAGCATTTCAATACATTTTTTAAAAAGATTGAAAATTGGACAAGTTTATGAAAAGTTATTACAAATTGAATGATGGGCTGCAGGAATGACAGGATGAGAAATGGGCGAATTTTTCATCCTAATAGGTGGTCAGAATGAGGGCTTGGTAATTTTAAAACATGTTTAAAAGCAAAAGGGAACAACATTTTGCCTTGATATTTCATTATAAGTTAGAGTAATGGCTATAGTTTTATAATCAATCAAAATCTCAGAATCAAGAACCTGCCTAAAATGGCTCCTAGCGGAAAAGTGGGTCAGGTGCTAAGCCACTCATTTCGTGGTGGAGTGTCACATATCAGTACATACACACGCGTATGTATCTGTATGTGACGCTTCACCACATAATGAGTGGCATTGCACCAGAGGTCAATTTTTAGCTATCAACATATACTATCAATCTGCAATAGAAAGGCTATTCAATACATTAAAATATATTGAAGATCGGACAGCTCTATGAGAGGTTAATGCAAATTGAAATGACAGGCTGCAGGAAGTAACAAGATGATCGATTGGCATTGTCAAAGGTGGTCAGATTGAGGGCTTGTTTTTAAGCTTTCTCTTTCTTTTTTTTCTCCAATGGTGAGATTTTGCCTATGCGACCGTTTGCCAACCATTAAGGTAGCTGCATTCTGACTTCAGGAATGTCTACAATGACACCAGTGTGCATGCATTTTAAAAAAGATTTTCGTCATCTGTTCCCATCGGCACGCTATGGCCTGCTCTTCTGAAAGGCAGGACAGGTTTTAACATGTGCGTAAACTGTTCTGCATGCGTTTGCGCAGGGGACTTCGAAGAGTTTATAGATTCATCCAAAAAACTTTTGTGAATCTCACAGCTCTCTGTGAGGAACAATGTACTAATTTCATTGATATTAATTTGTCTTGCCATACAACATGTTAAAACAATTTGGTTTATGCCATAACAATGTGTGTGCAAATGTTTGCAGTGCGGGTGTGCACACGCGCAGGTGAGCTGTGTGTGAGTGCGTGGATGCATGGGCATACTGGTGAGCACGTGAGTGTTTGTTATTTAAGTTGGGTGAAGTTATGACTGGCTGAGAGGTATTGCTGATTTGTGGGTGCTTTTTATATTATGATGGGTGCGTGCTGATGTTAGGATTCTGAGTTGTGGTATTTTTCTGTGATATTATGTTCACATGTCTAATGTTTTTTTATGTATGGCTTGTAACCCTTGTGAATTTCTCTGTCTCTGAGATAATGAAGTGTTTTTGAATTTGTTGTTGTGCGTTCCCAGCTTTACACCCTGGGGGTCGCCCAGAACATGCACTCTGACTCACTCATCCCACCTGGGAATCACTGTGAGATAGGAAGCACACCCGATGAGAAGTTTGCGTGTATGACTATTTTCAAGCACCTCGCCATATAGGCAGCCATACTCTGACTTCAGAGGATTTATTTCTCCTTTCATAAAGGAGAGAGAGCAGGTTGTTATGTTAAGAGCTTGTCATGGCTGAAGGCAATCAATCTCAACATAACAACATTTTACAACATAACAACATTTTAGTGTGAGCCTTGGCAATTAGCTGACATCAATAACTGACACAACTTTTTAGCCTGGGACAGTTTTTTTAAATTTGAAAACAAACCCCCCCAAAAGTCATGACTGATGATGGTGTGTGTGTGTGTGTGTGTGTGTGTGTGTGTGTGTGTGTGTGTGTGTGTGTGTGCAGTATGACGCTAGCAGCTGCAGCCTTCCCCACATCTCCCCTTCAGGCAGCAACAGACCGGCCGAGGCGACCGACCAGCAGTGCAGCTACAGGCACGCCACCCCACGCCACGCCACATGCACACTACTTTTGGGCACAGCAGGCAGCCATACTTTTCCCCCGACATGCCCCCAGCCCTCCCAGGCAGCCATACAGTGAGGGAGGGGCGTTAACTCTTCTCTTTTATTTCTCCCTCCACACTCATCCCCCCCCTCTCTTCTCCTGCCCTGACAATGACCGGGTTGTTCGGCCAGGTTTTTAAGAGGCCCGAACCCCGTACCCCGTCGTACCTTTCCCCTTTCTGTTCCTATCAGCCGTACGTCCCTGGATCTCTTTCCTGGTCATCAGAGCAGTGTGTCGTGAGGAGGTGGAAAATACTGTGAACACTGAACAAGAAAGGACGACAAAACTCTTTTGGGGGCATCGATGGCATTTACACACAGCTGATGTGACAGTGAAAAGGCTGACTGTGCGAATTCTGCTTGGGGATGTGACATATTCTGTATGCGTTGGGAGTTGAACGGACTGCGTCTTTAGAGGCAGAAAGGTTTCTCAGATGATTATGATTGTTATTATGATGTGTGGATTAATTAATTAAACGTTGTTATGGACCATTTCGAGCTCCGTGGGGGGTTTGGGTTTTTTTTCCAGAGTGTGAGCTGCGATGATGATGTTTTTTAGGATGGAGCTGCAAATCTCTCAAAGCATTTGACAGTGGGGTGTTTTTTTTCCAGTTATTATTATGTGGAAGACATCGTGAGGTATTTGGAAACTGTGTGCGTGCGTGTAAGTGTGGACTTAGTGCCTATGGTGAATGTGCCATTGACATAGGAGAATCTGTGTTTTGTGTGCGAGAGAGATTCTGCAGCAGACTGTGTTTGCAAGACAGAGAGACAATGATGAATAGATAATATAAAAATGACTCACAATGAATCCACAAATATTGGATTGTTTGCAAGATGGAGACAATGATGAACAGATGCACGAGAATGACTCGCGATGTGTCCACATGATTACTACCGCATAGTCACCAGAACGGTGACCAACATGGTTATCTCCCTGTCCGTTGTGTCAGCAGAATTATCTCAGGTTGGCAATCCAGGTGGCATGTTCTGATGCAGTGACTTGTGTTGTGGACAACTGAGCTCCTACTGTGTATATGAATGTCTGTGGCTCTTTTTTTTTTCACCTGCTCTCTTCTCTTAAGTTGGTTTTGGTTTGGGGGGGGGGTTTTGTGAAAGGAAAATATATTTGTTGTTGTAGATTTTCTCATGAAAAGTTTTAGTTAGGGCCACACACAAAAAAACCCGACCCCAAAACTATGAATTAATGAAAAAGAAAATTTGTCGTCCTCAAAAAGTATCAAATTCTTTCCAAGTATGAGAAGAGTCATGAAATCGCTTACAATCTGACTGCTTGTTGTTTTCTTTTCTTTCGTCTAACCGTCTTTGCCTTTAATTGTGATGAATATTGTGGAATTGAAAGAGTTAAAGTCTCAGCAAATTGTTAACAGTGGAAAAGACAGTGGGGAAAGTAAAACCAGAACTCTATCACTAAGTTATTATTATTTGTTGTTGTTATCTTCTAACTTTGTTGGTGTTTTTTGTTTTTGTTTTTTTACACTAAAGATTATATGGTGAAATGACATCTCTTACCCCTTCCCCTGAATTCCTGTAAAACTAAACTATCACTGTTTTGGGGTGTTTTATTGTTTTTTGTTTGGGTTTGTGGGTTTTTTTTGGAGGGGGGTTTGGTGTTGGGTTGGGGTTTTTTTTTTTGGGGGGGGGAGGGGTGCATCTTCCAAGGACGAAAACGAAAATGTTGATTGTTGTGTTTACATTAATCAGCAATTATTCACTGTTCTTTATGGATTTTCATTTTGGAATTTAAACTGTGGAGACAGATGAGTACGGCAAAAGGATCACACATAACTGAACATATTTCCTTTTGTCAGGACTTGCTGTCTGTCTGCAGGGTTTAAATTCTTTTATACTGCCCGTCACACGTGGATTGATGCAATCATACTTCATTACATTGTTGTTGGGTTGGTAAGAGGTGTGAAAAGTTGTTGTTTTTCTGATAATCTGCGAGTAATGCTTCACTATTTTTTTGCCAGCCAGACTTAGCAAGTTATCTGCCAAATAAAACTTTGACTTTGACCAGCCAAAAGAATTAGACAGTCAGCATCCCAATAAAGTGTACAGTGAAAACAGCAATTTCTACAGCCAAAAGAATAAGACAGTCAGCTTGTCAATGAATAATGTAGTGAATACAGCAATGTTTATACATTTATTCAAAAAGTATTAGAGAGCTAAGGGTAGAATGAGGTATGGAAAGAAAAGAGGTCAATCTTGGAATGGACCTCCGTGGTAAATTTTGTTGATGTCGTTCTCACACCTATGCCCTCTGTTGTTGTCATTTTCATTTCTGTCCTGTTTTAGGTATAATACTGTGGGTAGATGTATTTGTTATTAGCTTGTGTGGTTATTCTGTAATGAGGATCACCTCCCCTCCCCTCTTGCACACATTTTTATCCTTTCTGAAGTCGTATAGAAGCAACATTGTTATGGAGCAGGGAAACCCCAAATGGGTATATATTTAATGCGAGTGTGTGTGTCACTGTGTGTGTGTGTTTGTGTGTGAGAGAGAGAGAGAGAGCGTGTATATAATAATAATAATATATGGAATTTATATAGCGCTGAATCTTGTAAATAACAAACAAATCGAAGCGCTTGCACTCAATCATTTACAGGCATGCAACTCTCCTTAAACATAATGAACAACAGATTTCAAATCCATGCGTGCTCACGTACCGCACACGCACACACACACACATGGAACAACACTTAGAAGGTGAAAGATGCTGTTGAAAATTAGGGACAGATATGTGGGGGGAAAGTCTCAGGTAGGAAATAAGTGTGTTTTGAGGCTGGATTTGAAGGTATCAAGTGAAGGCTTTTGGCGAAGTGAAAGAGGGAGGTCATTCCAGGTGGATGGACCAGAAACAGAGAAGGAGCGACGGCCAACAGTGGTTTGTTTGAATCTGGGTGTTCGAAAGCACAAAGTATCTGCGGCTGAACGAAGGGAACGGGATAGAGTGTACAGGTGAAGACAGTTACAGAGATAAGAGGGTGCAGATTTGTGGAGACATTTGAAACAGAGGGTATTGATTTTATACTCCAGTCTTTGTGAGACAGGCAGCCAGTAAAGAGATCGCAGAAGAGGAGTGCAGGAAGGGGGAGGTGTGTGTGTTTGAGAGTGAAGGATGGTGTGTTTGTGTGTGTGGGGGGGGGGTTGTTTTTTTAAAAAATAAAATTTGAAAAGAGTGGCCAAAGTTTGTTGTATTGAAAGCAACATTCTAGAATCGTGGCATTTTTATGTGTAGCTTAATGAACGGGGCTTTGGTTTTAAAAAACAGAAAGGTGTCACAGCTAAGCAAATGCATGCATGTGACAGCAAACACAGGGCCACCACTGAAGCAAATGGCGCTTAATTAACACATTCACAGTTCACAGGTGTTTGTAAACTAGCAAACTCTTTAATGATGTGTAACTGGAAGCAACTCAAGAACTATGGTGGCCTTTTTTCATAGCCAAGTCAAAAACCACAAATTTATCATTACTCAAACCATACACAGAATGTGTTCAGCAAAAGTGCAGTTACAACAAAGACAAGGGATACTTTAAAAAAAAAAAAAGGTGTAGTGTATAATTTATATGATAAATACATTGCATTCTTTCTACTATTTTAAAGAGTAATGTTATAATTTGGGTCTGTTTTTTTGTTTTTTTTTATTCTTCATAAATTCAGTAATAATTAATGAGTACTTGGCTTCCGAGATTTTTGTGGTTTGATTGCTTTGTTGTTGTTTTATTTGATTATTTATCATCATTTTTCTCTAGCCCATGTTTTGTGTTTAGTGTGTGTGTTTATGTCTGTGTGACTGGGTTTATTTTTGCTCTAATATGCATTCCTGAAGACCTTACATCAATGAAACTTCCATGTGCTTATTGTATTTATTGGATACAGCATGGAATTCAGCGATTAAAAATAATTACGGGGTGGGGGTGGAGGAGAGATATGTATGGGCCAGCCATAGCATACACCACATGGAGATGATATCTGGTTGTACAGACTATTGGCCGAGCCTGTAAATCTAGAGGTAATTTATGAAGTAATGTTGTAATGTGTGATTTGTATTAACAGAGTATACATGTATGTTTAGTGTTAACTTATGTAGTAATGTTGAAGTTGTTTTATTAGCAACGTGCGTAAATTTAGTGTTAACTTATGTAGTAATGTTGAAGTTTGTTTGGTGTTTTTTTATTAGCAGAATATAAAAGTTTAATAAAACATACATAGTAATTTTGAAAATTTTATTTACTTTTTATTTTATTTTTAAAGGATAATGGAATAAGCACTCAGGTGGGATTATTTTTTTTTACATCCAGTCCCCATGTGTATGCTGTTTTATAAATTTTGTCATTTGTTCCTGTTAGCAGAGTGTATAAGTTTAGTGTTAACTTATGTAGTGAAGTTGATGATTTTTATTTCTATTACCAGAGTATGTAAGTTAAGTGTTAACTCGTGTAGTAATATTGGTCTTTTGCCAATTATGTAAATTTATAGTTAATTCATGTAGTAATGTTGATGAGTTTGGGGGTTGTTTTCTTTAATTCTTAATAGCAGAATGTGTAAGTTTAGTGTTAACTTATGTAGCGATGTTGGTCTTTGGCCGATTATGTAAATTTGAGAGTTAATTTATGAATGATGGTCTGAGCTCTAGCAGAATACATGTAAATTAAGAGTTAATTTATGCATTGGTGTTGGTCTCTACCAGCGGAATATGTGAATTCAGAGCTAATGTATGTAGTGATGTTGGTTTTTATGGACAGATTTGTTTTCTGAATGAAGTGGTAATTTATAGGTCTGTGACAGAAACACTTTCTCAGGGTTAAGAGTCCTGTTTGTTTTGTTTTTTTACTTGAAACTGTAAGGGTGATTTTTTTTTTTTTACCTGTCTGTAGTATGTGTGTGTGCTCTTGCTTGCCTGCTTGTGTGTGTGTGTGTGTGTGTGTGTGTGTGTGCGTGCGTGTGTGTGTGTGTGTGTGTGTGTGTGTGTGTGTGTGTGTGTGTGTGTGTGGTGTGTGTGTGTGTGTGTGCCCAAAACCAAATGCCTCTTTACCTGTACTGTACATGTATGTGTATGCACTCACTGATAAGAGAAAGTGGTTACATAAAATAGATGAATATGTTAATCTTTTTTTTCTTTCAAAGCACTGATTGTTGCAGGATAGCACACTTAGTTATGATCAAGATGAATGGATATGATTGTTAAGGGTTGTTTTTTTATGTACATAATATCTTCATTACATATTTGTTATATACAAACTTCAGACTGAAACAAGAATTTGTCCTCTGCCCACCCACTCCCTCCCCTGAAAAAACCCCAACCCTAAACCAAAAACAAACAAAAAATTCTGCCAATACCATAGTCATTCTCAGAAGCTGTCAATTCCTTCATAGTCTTATTGCAAGCTGAATCAAGAAGAAAAAAACAACTAAGGGGGATATCTCAACGGGGACTTTGTTGAATTGTGTGTGTATCTGTGGTGTGTGTGCGTGCGTACATGTGTGTGTGTGACTCTGTGTGTGCGTGTGTGACTGCATGTGTGTGTGTTTTAAATTTTATATTCTGACAAGTTTTTAATAGATGCTGAGCTTTATTTTAGATTCTTCATGAACATGCTTGCTACATAGGCACACATGCATGCACATGTGCGTTCACTTGCACAAACACACACACACTCACATTCAAATCTCATCTATGAGGATTTTTCCTCTGGAGTTGACATCAATGCCGACTCCACTTCCCCCAAAAGTCCTTCGGATGAGACTTTAAACTGAGGTCCCACGTGCAAACGCACGCAGAACATCTTGCACGCATGTTAAAACTCTTTCCACTTTTCAGAAGAGTAAGCCATTGTGTGCCGGTGGGAACGGATGACAGAATTGACAAAACTGCATACACATGAGGACTGGATGTAAAAAAGCACACACATGCTCATTCCATTATCTTCAAAATAAAAGAATAAAGAACATACACATCATACCTTCCTAAGTATCCACACAAAGACATGTGTGTGTGTGCATGCTCAGGCACCAAAATAGATGTTCAATTTCAATATAATCCCAGTGGCAATCTCTTCTTTCTTTTCTGCATGCATATATAGATATATATATATATATATGTATGTGTGTGTGTGTACATATCAAGTATTAAAGAAGACCCCATTGACATATCTCTTGGCTTTAGTGGACTCAAAAAAAAATCAGTAATAAGAGTTCACAGCTGGGGTAAAAGACTACAATACTTGGCTGAGAAAAAATGAATTATAGAATTTAATTTTTCTCTGATATAAAAAGTACATTAACAGTCTTATGACCCTTTTATATAAAAAAACAAAAAAACCACCCCAACCTGTTCTTGAGTTTTAAAAGAAGCAAATAATTTTTTTTATTCCAGCCATGTTGTTTGTATGTACAGATTGGTTATGATGTCGCATTATTTGCTTGCTGTCGTGAAAGAATCTCATTCCTTTTTTTTTATCTTATTTGTTTCAGTCATTTTCTTCTGCTTAGATTGTGATAATGTTGTATTTCAGTTATCTGTACTGTAGAGACACACTCATTACACTATTAAAAATTTTCAGTATATACTAATATAGTATTTTTAGCCTAACTGAAACATAACTAATTTGTTCGGGGGGGGGGGGGGGGGGGGGGGGGGGGGGTTGGGTTTTGGGGTTTTTTTAGGGGGGGGATTGGTTTTGATTTTTCTTTGGAAGGGAGGGGGGGGGTATTTTTGTTGGATTTAATTTCACTGCAGAATCTGTGTAAAGATGACTGACAGAGCAGCCAGCTGTTGTTTATTTTGCACAAAACTTGCCACTAGAAATGTTTCGTGCATGTACGTACCTAAAAGATTTTGAATTATTTTAGAGACCCAATTTTGTAAAGATTTTCATTTTGCTAATGTCACTTTCTTCGACTTAAAAAAAAGAATTCTTGATTTTTTTCCTCCCCTTGTTGAAAAGGCACTTTGGAAAATATGTAGAAAGATTTGTGTGAATTATTCAGTCTTATATTAAAAATAATGTTGTACTTATCATCAGTATAGTAAAGGACAAAATGAGAGACACACACACACACAGAGAAGACAAATGAAAGCTAATAACAAATCTTGTGTAGTGATACCTTGATCTTGATACATTGGGAGGGGGGGGGGGGGATTGTAGAGGCCATAAAATCCCTCAAAACCGCATGTACACGGGGACTCAATGTAAAATATAGCAAAAACAAACAAAAAACACGTAGTTGCGTATTCCAACATCCTTGAAATAAATAAATGAATAAGATTTTTTTTAAATAATAAAAGAATAAATACAATAGCCTCAGCAATGACTTGAGCCTATACTTGCCAGTCATGAATCCAATCCTCTAAACACAAGGCTGTTTTACCCATTAAAATTTTGTTAAAAGAAAAAGAAAATTTTCTGAAGCAATCAGTGCCCACATCTCACAGTGGTTTCCTATCGAGGTAATAGAGACACAGATAGAAACATGCCTGACATTCAAAGCCTTAGCTGGAAGGTACAGATCATTGTACAAACTTAACTAATAGGACCTTTGCTTTGTGAATGCTGAACTTTTGATCAGGTGTTTTATATTTTAACTTGATAAGGAAAATAGAGGCGAGTATCTTTTTCTTTTTTTATCTGTGTTTGACGATGACCTCCAAAACAGCAGAGGAGGCAGCTGCTGTTTTGGAAATTGGGCAGAAATTTGATGATTGTGGAGATGCTTTACCCCACAGCACACCCCACTCTCTCGGCCAAGAGGCATACAGAAAGTCAGCGTTGGAAATGTTCTCCAAAGGCCAACTAGACCACATAACTGTAGCACATAAGAACTGTGCAAGTCAAGCCTCCTAGTCAGAGAGACATAGTCGATCACTAAAGACTAAGCTGTAAAGTGGAATACAAGTAAATATTAAGCTGCATTAGGTAAAATGTTCCTGTCTTGAAAAAAAAGTTATGTAGTTTTTACTTAATTTCGTGTCTGTTGGGATATCTGGTCCAATTTTTATGCTATGGCATTTAATGATGCATAAATCTAGTCTATTTTGATCAATTAACCTTGTATGTATTTATCAGTTGAAAGTATTGGAACAGATGTGAGAAAGAAATATCTTGTATCATGGGGAGGAAAAAAATCTATACAAGCACATTTGAAAGTAGACCATTAGTCACAAATAAGCAAAAACACTTGTATTTTGGTTCTTGTTATTTTTCTTTTATTCATTTGTTGATTTTTTGTTTTCATTTGTTGATCTAACCATTTACCTGTGAGATAATGTTGGTGTACTTATGTTCACATTTTATGTGTTCCACGTTCATGGGAATTTTAAATATATTGTTGAACTTGTCATGTTGATTGCTTAAAGTCCCTTTGAATGTAGAATGCTTGTTTAAAAAGACACCCCACCCACCCCAAAAAGGAACTTTATGCAATCTTCACTTCAAAACTGTTTAAAGGCAAAGACAGGTTTAAAAACCATATTTTTAAAAAATTACGGAAAAAAATGTTCAATCTTTGGCGCCTCCTCTCCCCTCCCTCCCACCACCACCCCCTTTTTTTTTCTCCTCTCCCTTTTTATTTGTAAGAAATTCCCTGCATGACGATCAGCCATAAAACCTTAACAATTATTTATAACCGAGAGAAGTCAACTTCAAATTTTAATTTTTTTTTAAAGAGAAAAATTATTTGAAAAGTCAACAGCTGCAAAGATCCAATCCATGCAGGCTGTAAACTGTTGGCCAGTTGGTTAAGACACACAAATCCCTGAAGTCGAAATGCAGCAACCTTTATGGTCGGCAAAAATGGTCGTATGCGCAAAATCTCACCATTAGTGAACCTCAGAGCTCTAGCCGAGGAACAGGGGTAGACAATTTTTTAGTCTGAAGTTTTTTATCCCTTCTTTCATAGAGGATTAGAGCGTTGGGTGGTGTGGATGCTGGTGTTAAATTTTGGTTGTTTGCTGAGATTTGGCCACACAATACTTGATGTTGCTTGTTCATTGATGGATATGCATGTGTGTTTAGGGCATTCAGTTTCATCTCTTTGTATACTGTGTCTTAGTAAGTGGGCACACACACGCGCGTATACACACACACATCTTGTCTGTTATTTAAACAGACATAAAATCGCTTGTGTGTGCGCACACACACACACACTCATTCACTCACAAACATGCTCTAGGTTTTGTTGTCTCCTTGCTTATTTTTAGGCTGTAGATGTGATAGGTACTTTCATTTTTATATTTTTGTTCAGTTTTGCTTTAAAAAAAATATTGTGCTGTTTTCTCATTTTGATGATGAAAAATGAAAATATCAGCTAGCAAAATTTGCATAAACTAAAGCAATTTGCAACAGTGTACATTTGCAGTTTTTGAATCTACATCGATATTATTTTATAAGCTGCATGTAGGATACACATGGGGAGTGGAGGAAGCTGGTTGCAAAATCTTCATTGGTGCCCCCACGGTCCACAGGACTACGGGATAGGTGAAGGTGTGGGGTACATAACATGCCTTGTACCTGTGTACCTTGACAGGTTTATCATGTGTTCATAAGTGAATGATTTTTGTTTTTTTAAATCCATGAAATGTTGAACAGTCATTCGCTGTCCTATATTATGCAGAAGTTTGGGGCAGTATTCTCTTAAAACTGATACAGATGATGTGTGAAAGTTGTTCAGAAAAAGCATTGAAGAATGTGTGGAAAATGGCCTGATGTTTGTTATCTATATCAAAATATGATGTGTGTATTATTTTTTTTCATCAGAATTTGGGTCATGGCAGACGCTGGTAATTCCACAGGAGAACAATGCACTAGTGTTTGGACTGACCAGTGTGTAGGCCTTCATTAACACGAGTAAAATACAAAATGAGTCACATTGCACCAGAGGTCAATGTTTAGTGGTCAACATGTAGTAATTTGCAATGAAAAAGGCTGTTCAATACAATAAACAGATTGAAAATCGGACAATTCTATGAAAAGTTATCACAAATTGAAATGCTAGACTCCAGGAAGTGGGGCAAAATGAAAAACTGATTAATTCTTCATCTTAATAGATGGTCAAGATGAGGGTTGGGCGTTTTTTAACTGCTTTTTTTTTTTTTTAAAGCAAAATGAAACAAATTACGCCTCAGTTATTTAATACAAAGTAGAAGAAAGTTTGTAGTTTTTATAATAGTATGTTCTTTCGAGCCAGAAGGCCCATAGAGCCAGAGCTTATCCCGGTTTCTGTAGCGTTAAGCGAACTGATGGTTTTTCACCACCCCTGTGACAGGACGCTAGTCTGTCGCCAGATACTTCCCCAGCAGAGCTGGTACCCACTTGTACACCTGGGTGGAGTGAGGAAAATAGGAGTAAAGTGTCTTTCCCAAGGACACAACACCGAGCTGAGCGGGGATCGAACCCGCGACCTCTGGATCACGAGTTGACCACCTAAACCACGGTGCCTCCCTAGTTTTTATAATAGAAATCTCAAAATCAACAGCTTGACTAAAATCGATCCTAGCAGAAAATTGGCTCAGGTACAATGTGACTTATTTCATTGTTATTTCATGTCTCAAGTATGGACAATACTGTGATGTTCCATTCACAAGAATGAACTGAACTCTGCTCTTCTTTTTATATTTTGTTCTCTCTCCTGTTTTTATGTTGTTCACAGAATATAGGATTTTTTTTTTTAATTTTGGGGATAAGAAGCACACGTGCTTATTATCAGTCCCCAAGTGCATGCAGTTCACTACATTTTTTCATCGGTTCTCACAGCCATGCAATGGTCTACACTTGAATAAGGTAGGTTAGATTACATTCGAAACCATGTGACAGGGTTGTCTTCTACGCTTCCTTTCTTAGTGTTTCTTACCTTTAACCAGACCGGAGAAATCCAAATAAATCTGTAGAATATGGTTCCGGTGATTTTCAAATGTAAGCACATCCATCCACTAGTTTTATCACTTTGGGTTCTCTTGATCTGTGTTCTTTTTTAAGATGGCAGAGAGAGAAACAGTTTTGTCGTTTGTATCCCAGTATTTGTAGGTCTGGTTACCTTTGTCGCATTAGCCATAGTCCTTGTCTTAGTTTTGGTCATGTGTTGTCTCAGTGTTCATAGTCCTTGTGTTTGTCAACCTGTCCCAGTGTCACCATTTCTCTGTCTCTGCAAAACTGTCAGAATATGCAACAAGTTCCTGAGTCTACCTGACTATGACATTGTGATGCGATGGTCAGGAGCCCCAACCCCATCCTCCCCTTATTTTTTATCCTTTGCAGATTCTATGACTCTGATGATGGATTCTTTGATCAATGATATAACATGTTCCACTTTGGTTTCATTTCCGATTCTCTGACTTTGAAAAACGAAACATACAAAAGGGAAAATATCCACATGGATATGTATGTGCACATAATTAACTGAGAAAGTTGTGTTCTTAATGTGTAAGAATGATGAAGCGCAAAAGAAACAGGGTGTATGTATGTGCGCATGCGTGCATGATCGATCGTTTTATGTGTAAATATACTAAAAATGTTTGAAGATGCCCCATGTACAGATGCATACCATGATTTATATTTCCTAAACTGAAATACAATGTATGATGTGTTTAATAAAAAGAATAGTTTAGTGAAAGTTCATGATTCTGCGTTAAGTGTTGTGTCGCTGTCAGTGATCGAGCGAATGTTGGAATTGTGATGTCGCAGGGCAGTCCTAAATCAATGTAACTCATGCTCTAAGCCAGGACAACATGGATTGGTGTTTGACATTGCAACACAGATATGTAATAATCTTTCTGTGTTTGATAAGAATTGAAACGGCCTAGTGATAATCAAACCCTTCCTACAGTGAGAGTGGTGTGGACTCCAAATATCTACTGACAAAGTGAAGCCCTGACCAGTCAAGAGCATCATTACCTGACTGCCTCTGTGAGTATTCTGCAAAACAGACTGATAAAATCTTTGCAAATAAACCTTTCAAATGAAATAATTTTTTGTTCCACTCTCTAATTCTAAAATGCTGAGAATAAGGTGAGACTAACTAACCACAAGACTTCTGGAGATTATGGTATTATAGTCATATAGATGAGTGGTGTCAATTTATAAGATTTTATTTTCATTCATCCCAATGAGAATATTTATCAAGTGTATATGAACACTGTAATACTTGCATAGCAAACATTAATCATGATTAATCAAACAAGCAGGAAGCAGAGAAAGGCACTGACAGGCCTGTACATAAACTAACCTGTAGTAGGCCATTTCATGCTGGTAGGAATGGTTGACAAAATATATTTTAAAAACTAAAATAAAGAAATACACATGCACTCAAGTGTTGTGTTTAGACACAAGGCCCTAAGTCAGAATGTGGCTGTCGTTGGGGGGGAAGAGAACGGTCGCATACGCAAAGACCTCACCACTGGTGAACCTCAGCTCTAGATGAGGAACAACGCAAAAAAAACAAAACAAATGATGCAACCCACCATTTTGGGATACATCTACCACAGCTCGTCAAAATTATATTGTTAAAATTTCTCTAACACACATATTTGTAAAACAAAGGTGTTGAAATAAAAATTTATGAGGAATATTCTACTGTGACTAAAAACCAGAAAACAGAACAAAGCTTAAGCTTTGAGCACACACACAAAATAAGAATTCAACAAAACTTTAGGAAAATGTGCATTAATTTTTCAAACTTGAAAAAAGGCCCATATTATGAAGAATATTATGTGCATACTTTGAAAGAGTAGTTTGTAATGAACACAACTGACTCAGCTTCTTAACAAAAACAAAAAGCTGGTTGGTACAAATCTGATGTTTATTTTTCAAACAACAAACTTCATTTTTATTGATAATATTCATCAACATATATATACACACACAATAATGTATATATGTAAAAAGAAAGAAAAAAGCTCAGAATCTAAAATAAAACTCAACCACTATCACACTGTCGTGCTCCCTCCGTCTTCTCAATTTTCGTCACTATGTATATTCTCTCTTGCTTTCAGCAGTTTCTCTTCCCAAGCAAATGCACACACAGCAGCAGAGAAGCAGACTATCACATGTTGGCCTTGCGTTTCTCAGCCTCCACAGGATCATACCCCTCCTTCTCTATCTTCTCCTTGTACTTCAGGTAATCCCTCCGCCGGTCAAAGTACTTCACCTGCAACCAAGCACACACACTGTGATTACACGTCAAGAAATCAACCTTCCACTATGATCACAGAATGCATGCTGCTGTACATATGCCCAATGTATGAACGCTAGAAAATCCAAATTGTGATGAAAAAAATGCACACGATACATGTATGACAGTGCTACAACAGCAAGATGTTGATAAAAGACAAAAGAATACTCTCATGTTTTTTTTAAATATTTTTTTAGGCAAAAGAATACTCAATGAGCATGTTTCAGTAGTCTCCTAAAACAAGTAATAGTAAGAGTGTATCACCTCATGCAGTGTATTCCAGATACTCTATACAACATTTGCTTATTTTTTCATACCACAGCTTGAGGACTGAGGTTCACCAATGGTGGGACTTTGCGTACATACGACTGTTTTTGCCCACCATAAAGGTAGTTGCTTTCCGACTTCAGGGATACTAATCAATTAAATCCAAAGGGTACATGCCAACCTAATGTAGGCAAACCCATTCCGCTTTTTGGAAGAGTAGGCCATTGTGTGCCTATGGGAACAGATGACAAAATTTACAAAACTGCATACACACGGGGACTTGATGAAAAAATGCACACGAGTGCTTATTCCATTACCCTTGAAATAAAAGATTTTTTTTAAAATAATAGAAATGTTCTGATAAAACTTCCATAGATAAGATAGAATCTAGACCCTTGACATAGATTACAACATGATCTTGATGAACAAGCAAACCTGATCTTCTGCATCTGCTTGCATGATTAATTAAACATACATGAAGCAGAGAAAGGCACTGGCAGGCCTGCACATAAACCAACCTGGGAAAAAAACCCACTCCTCCCTCCCCCCTCCCCACCACAACTACTGTTAAAACTCTGCTCTGGGACTTAAGTCAGGATGTAAAAATGAACTGCTGCACTCAACACTAACCATATTGATGCACAAATGTGACAGAGAATATATCTCCTTGAGGCATGAAGAAGAGCCTAGAACATCAACGAGAACCTTCTCAAGGCTTCCTAGTATTACACAACAGCTGTGCTCAACTCTTTCATGTACTATACCTGATGTATGTTGCAACTGTTCCATCTTCCACACTTGACCTAAAAATCACCCAGTTTGGTACACCTGCCCTTAAGTTTTCATGTACCTTCCCACAATTTGTTGTTTAAGTCCTTCAAGTTTTTATGTGTAATTATTCAGTTTGGTACAACTGTCCTAAAATATTCATGTAAAACTGGTCCTTGGTTTGATTGTATTAAAGCCTAGCAGTGTTGTCCGATTTTAGGGAATGTATTGATAATTAACCAACACCACTGATATTGTTACGGTGCAGCTGTCCTCAAGTCTGTATGTGCTTACCTACTTGTTCAGTGCAGCTGTCTTCAAGTCTTTACATGCTTACCTACTGTTTGGTGCAGCAGTCCTCAAGTCTACATGCTTCCCTACTGTTCAGTGGAGCCGTCAAGTCTGCATGTGCAGCTGTCTTCATGTCTTCACGCACTTACCCACTGTTTAGCACAGCTAGACTCAAAGTCTGCCCTTTGCGCGATGCATTTGCTGGTGTCATCGTTGCTGTCTGTCAAACATTGCCAGAAACTGTCTCTGGCAGCCCAGCACTTCTTCCTCTCTTCAGACTTGGGGAAAGACATTGGAACAGTCTGCACACACAATGTCAAAAACAACACTAACAGAACCCAGTTCTAGCATTATGCCAGATTTCGCCTATTTATTTATACCACTTTAAGTCACAATATTTGTCTGCGTGAAATTCGGGCTGCTCTCCCCGGGGAGAGCACGTCGCCACAAGAGCAGCGCCACCCCTTTTTTTTTTTTTTTTTTTTTTTTTTTTTTTGGTCTGCAACTGTATTTCTTTCCCTATCAGAGTGGCTTTTTCTAAGAATTTTGCCAGGGACAACTGTCTTGTTGCCGTGGGTTCTTTTTCGTGCGCTGCATAATTTTCTGTAACACACGGGACCTCGGTTTATCGTCTCATCCGAAAGACTAGCGCCCAGACCACCACTCATGGTCTAATGGATGGGGGAAAAGTTTCGGGCCCAGACGGGATACGAACCCAGACTTTTCGCTTTCTAGACAGGCGCGTTACCTCTAGACCACCGATCCACCTACATTGTGAAATTATTACATACAATATACACAATATTGTAACCACTTCACAAACACTTTAAAGAGGGGTGGGGGGGATAGCCAAGTGGTTATTGTGTGGTACTCATGATCTGATGGCTTGGGTTTGAGCCACCATGGAGGCACTGTTCATGAGGATTTTTCCTTTAAAGTTAGCATAAGTATTGACTCCACTCCAAAGTCTTTTGGATGAGACTATAATAAAACAAAGGTCCCAAGTGTGAACACACGCAGAACATCTTACGCACACATTAAAATCTGTTCCACCTCTCGGAAGACTAGGCGATGTCGTGCCAATAGGAATGGATGACATTTCAAAAGCTGTAAGCACTTGACACTGGTGTCTTGTTTAGACATCATCCCCAAAGTCAGAATGCAACTACCTTGATTGTGGGCAATAAACACCCCCAAAAAGGCGCACACACAAATTCTTATTATTGGTTAATTTTGTAGTTCAAGCCAAGAACACCCCCTCCTCCCCCACAAAAAAAAGTAAATTTATAAGCAAACACACCCCTGTGGGGGCCTGTCAGTATAAACAGCACTCCACCTCCTAGAAACTAGAAAAGTCTGTGCTATGAATTCCCTCTTTTCTATCCCTCTCTTTGTTTCTGCTTTGTTCCAATTCTTCTTGTCATCTCCTTCTTGTCTTATTTTCTGCCTTCTTGGTCCATTCCCCTGCCTTTTTCCCAGAAAGACTTATAAAATAACAATTCTCTCCCATGCCAAAGTCAGATGCGCTGGGCCTGGTTTGTCAGACGTTTAACGGCACCGCAACACATTTTCGCTCATATAACAGAAATCATTAGCTGCTGTCTGAGCGCTGGACGATGAAGAAACAAACACAATAGATCATGCAACACTAACAGAGGTTTGGTGCTCTGAAACTGGTGGATTTTGGGGGGCAGTCTAATGGTTATGCACCCACCCAAAAAGCAAGAGGCTGCGGATTTGATCTTATCTGAATCTCCCTCCACCTCCTAGACCACAAACAGTGTTCTCGGTGCTAGACCTTGGGCTAAAATGGTAACCCAAAGTCCTGTGAACATTCATACTGATACTGTGATAGTAATACATAGCACACACACAAGAACAGCTGCCCTGGACAAACTTTCCACACAACAAAAAGCCAGTTCCATGATATGGAAATTTATATGTACTAGCAGGGGGGGAAATATGTTTTTTTTAAATAAAGAAAGAATTAAAAAAACAATAACAAAAGAAAAAGAAAAAACAACTAAAAATAAGTAGTATAAGTAGTAAAACTCAAGGTGGGCTGCAACTGTATAGTATGTGTGCTCTCCCTGGGAACAAGCAACCCAAATTTCACACAGAGAAATATGCCATTGACTGCAAGCTTTCTACTAGTTTCTAGGGAAGCAGACGACAAAAACGAAGAGAAGAAGAGGCTGACCATGTGTTCGTGCAGGCCTGTGAATTCGAATGGGATGTTGTCTATGACTAGGGCCTAGGACTATACCTCTGTACTAGGCTAGGACTATGATCTAAGACTATAAGAGTAACAAAAATAATTTCATCATACTTCAGGCATTGTTGCGGTTTTATTGACAAGGAACAAGCGATATAAATAGAGCGATTCTGCCTCGTATTTAAGTCAATCAAACACTTAGCCTTTTACATAAATAATAACTGATCACTACCTGTAAAACTGATCTTGCTCTCTCTGTTTTCACTTTCAGCACTATAATTATCCTGTGTCCTTGTTGCCTAACATGCGTGTGTGAAATTCTAAAATGGCTCGAATTACGAAGGTGTTCTGAATGCAGATAAACCTAAACGGTTACAGGACTAACTTTCTATGTACTAATTTTTTTAATAACAATAAAGTAGGCATTTCAATAACTGGGAATATATAATATACTACTATTTGGGGAAAGAAATCATACCATGAATTTTTTTTTTTTATTGGAACAGACGTGAAAATTCCCAAACTGTTTCGACAACTTTCATTATTGCAAGTTGGCCTACATGAGAATTTTCTGTTTGGGGCGGGATGGCCGATGGCAAAGAATTGACGTAAAAACGGGGTAATTGCTGCGCAGAGACGAAAGGAGTTTTCAAATCGTTTAAAAAAAAGTATTGCTCTAATGCGACATTGCACAAAAATATTGCGTCAAACCTGCTAGCTTCAGTGTGGTAGGACCTTGACCTCTCTTGCAAGCCCCAGTAACAAACCATGAAGCTATAGGTTCCCCCTAGGCCTATATGAACCTGGTGAAACCTTTGTATTTTTCAGTAATTTACATGAACCTTCTGAAACTCTACTTTCTGTCTCTGATACCTCCCCCCCCCCCCCCCCCCCCCCCCCCCACACACACACACACTTTTTTTTTGTGCTCAGATTTCCAGTTTTTCCATTGTGCAACTACTTGTTTATTTATTTTATTTTTATTTTATTTTATTTTTTATTCTTTTATATCGAGGATAATGGAATAAGCACTTACGTACTTTTCTACATCCAGTCCCCGTGTGTATGCGGTTTTGTCAATTTTGTCATCTTTTCCCACCGGCACACAATGGCCTACTCTTACGAAAAGCGGAACAGGATTTAACGTGTGCGCAAGATGTTCTGCATGCGTTCCCACATGGGGCCTCGTTGATCGTCTCATCCAAGGACTTTTGGGGAGAGTGGAGTCCGCACTGATGTTAACTCCAGGGGAAAACATCCCCTTGAACGGGATTGGAACCCGCGTCGTCAGAATTTACAAAACCGCATACACACGGGGACTGGATGTTAAAAAAAAGTACATAAGTGCTTATTCCATTATCCTCGATATAAAAGAATAAATGAATAAAAATGAATAACAACAAAAATGAATGTCCTGCGTTAATACTTTGCTTTGATCTTTTCAAATGCTTTTTTTTTTATTGTTATACTTTTTTCCCCACACGAATGCGTAGAGCTCTCTGTGATCTTCGTTAGGACATCTTCTGGGATACCAACGGATTGCATTACATAGATGAATTGTGACAGGAGAAATGTTTTGACTATCACTATTTTTCCATGTATACCTACATTTTTCCTGGACCATTGTCGTATCATTCTTCTCATGGTGTCTAACTTTTTTTTTTTGACCAGTTGTATCCATTGATGTCATTTCTAAAATAAACTCCGCAGATTTTAAGTTGTTTCACCCATTTCAGTTGGTAATATTTCTTTTTCATTGAATTTGTTCTCTGATACCCTAGTTAATGTGATGAAGTCATTGTAATTGAATGACTGTCATGAAACAGTACTATAGCCTAATATATGATCTTTTCCTTTTAATCCACTACCTTTGTCTGTCTGTGTGTCTGTCTGTCTGTCTGTTCATCCCCTCTCTCTCTCCGCGGGTGTGTGTGTGTGTGTGTGTGTGTGTGTGTGTGTGTGTGTGTGTGTGTGTGTGGTGTTGTTGTGTGGTGTGTGTGTGTGTCGTCGTCGTCATCATCGTTGTTTTTGTTCTTGTTGTTTTGTTGTTGTTTGTTGTTGCTGCTGCTGCTGTTGTAGTAAAGAGTAGATTGATGGTAGTGTATACTTTAGAATTTCTCTTTCGTTTGCATGTATCTGTGAGTAGTTACTTCCCTTCCTTTTTGTGCTCCAGAAAATATGTTCTTCCTTTCAATCCCAAGTTTCTAGAACAGTTTTCTTCTGAAAATATGGGAGGCCTACTTTTTTCTTTTTTAAAAAATCAGATTTTCAGTTTTTCCATTGTGCAACTACGAATTGATAGAATCACATCCGTAGGCTAAGGAGCACTGAAGTGGGAATCTTTGCTTTCCTATTGCTATTGTGATGGATATGAATTGAGCATGCATTATTCTCTCTCTCTCTCTCTCTCTCTCTCTCTCTCTCTCTCTCTCTCCTCTCTCTCTCTCTCTCTCTCTCTCTCTCTCTCTCTCTCTCTCTTGTTTGGTAATCTTCTCTCTTTTCCTTGTTGTTCCCCTTCTCCTGGACTTTGTTGTTGTTTTTGGTGTTGGCGTCGTTGTTGTCGTTGTTGCTGTTGGTCCTTTCGTGTTCCACTTTCATCGTTTACCATTCATCCTTTGTGAGCCTGTAGTGTAGATGGTGTGTTGGTCTTCAAGGCCGCCAGCCCCGTGCTCCCTCCTGTATCTCTGTCTGCCCTCTCATATGCCAGTCTGACATGGGTGTCTGGTCTGCAGGTCTAATCCTGAAGGTAGGCCTACTTAGTTCAAAGTGAAATGACACAATCTGACATGATGGACACTATAGCTGAATGGTTAAGACAGTTCTACTTCAGATCCATGAAGTTATAGGTATGAATATTGTCGACGTCTGGTGAATTACGGGTAGGAATTTGTCGTTGTTGTTGTTGTTGTGTGCGATCCCCAGCTTAACACTCTGGGGGTCACCCAGAATGAGCACTATGACTCACTCATCCGACCTAGGAATCACTGCGAGATTGAAATTGCACACTGAATGAGAAGTTTGTTAGCATGACTAAAGATTTACGTACCTCGCCATAATAGGCAGCCATGCTCCGACTTTAGAGGAATTTTTTTCTCCTTTAAAGGAGAGAGAGCAGGTTGTGTTAAGAGCTTGTCATGGCTGACGGCACTCTTAACACATTTTACAACATAACAACATTTCAATGTAGGCCTTGGCAATTAGCTGACATCAATAACCGACAGCTTTTGGCCTGAGCCATGGTAGGAATTTAAGATCTCCCAGATCAACTTTCGTGTCTCCCCCGTGACCTTGGCGGTCGTGGGGGAGACACGAAAGACGATGCCGTGGTAAGCCTCCTCCATCCATCTCGGTCCTCGGCTCTGCGCAGTAGTGCCGAGTCATTCATCCTGGTCCATTCTCTGATGTTGTCCATCCATGACTTGTTCTGTCTTCCCCTCTTTTTGCCACCTTCGAGTGTTCCCTGCAGTACTGTTTTGGGCAGAGTGTTGTGGCGGGTGACGTGGCCGAACCATGTCAGCTTTTTCTTCTTGACGATGGTGAGAAGGGTTTCCTGTGGACCTGCCAGTGCCTTAATTCACTTCGGGTATATACACATGCAGAAGATCAAATGTACATGCTAGAAATTTTGTCATTCATGTTAGCGTTTGGTGGGTTATGGAAACACGAACATACTTAGCATACATCATCGAAGTCAAATTGTGGCTACCTTCATGGTGTGCCAAAAATGGTCGCACACGCAAACACACACACACCACACACACCACACACACACACACAACACACACACACACACAACACACACACACACACACACACACACTATACACACACACATGGACACAAGCACACACACACATCCGAAACACACACACACACAAACAAACACACACACACACACACACGCGCGCGCGCACACACACAAAGGGGGATGGGAATAGCCTGATGGTTAGAGTGATGTATTTGTGATCTGCTGACCCGGGTTCGAATCTCGTTCAAGAGGATTTTTCCTCTGGCGTTAACATCACTGCCGACTCCACTCTCCCCAAAAGTCCTTTGGATGAGACTATTGTTACACCACACAGACTCTAGCACAGAAAGAATAACATGACATTGAATGTACACCAGTTTTTATTCACAGTTAAACTCTCCTAGTGTTGTCTAGTGGAATTCTTAAGCAGACCATGTCATCCTTCTTCCCCCAGCGCTAGGCCTATTCGCCAAAGGGCGCGGCCTCTAAAGTTTCTAGCCCAGGCAGCTGGCTGGAGTGTAGGTATAAGCTGCAGAAAGTCTCTAAGTCTAGCCTCCTGTCTCTCCCCTGATTCTATCTTCCAGTCTGCTTTCAAGACTGCGTTCAAGTCTCCTCTAGTCTAGTTTCAATCTAGTCTCATCCTAATCTGTAGTCCAGTCTGATCTCCTCTCCTCTCACCTCATCGCCCCTTGGGCAGCCAGAGTCCAGTCCTTAAAAAAACGGTCTGGAGCTAATCATTAATTGCTTGGGGACTCATGTCACCTTTTTCTGTCATGTACTCGTGGACAGTGAAATATTTGTTCACCACTGGACACTGGACTTCTTACACATTCTTTGTAGATGTTTACCGCTGGGCCATTGAGTATCTTACATACAATACAATTCGCTGTAGATGTTTTTCACTCCGCCACTGAGCATGTTACATACTCTTTGTGGACAGTGAAATATTTGTCGACCACTCTGACATATGAGCTATGCTGGACACCAAGACCTTTATTTACTACTGGTCCACTAAGGCGCTAAACACCTTACACATATCACTGTGTAACACCGTGCGTGAACATACGCAGAACATCTTGCACACACACGTTAAAACCTGTTCTGCTTTTCGAAAGAGTAGGCCATTGTGTGCCAGTGGGTAACAGATTTTCAAAAACTGCATACTGCATACACACAGTGACTGGAGGTTAAAAAAACAACAACCAAGAAACAACCCCACACAAGTGCTTATTCTATTGTCCTGGATATGGAAGAATAAATAAATAAATAAATAACTGGATTAACCTTCCCCATACCCTGTGGAAGAATTTTCACCCAGAACCCTATATTTTGCTCAATAACTCGGGAACTTTTAACCCTGCTGCGCTGAAATTTCGTGACTTTGTCAATAAACATATGCCCTACACATCCCCCCAAAAATGTTTGCGTTTTTAAAAAAGTGACTTAATAAGCCCGAACCTCCCAGTACATTGTGGGTGTGTAGGCACCCAGACTGGCAAACATGCCAAAGCCATTATGACATTAGAATGATGTCACTGTCCTGTGAGGCTCCCTACCCCTAGTTGCTAGGACACCCATCCTTGTACTGAGAATTTTTGCTCTCTGCTAAGCTGTAGTGGCCCATGAATTGATAGGCCTAGGCCTAGGCCTAGTACTTTTCAGAGACTCAGCAGTAAATCAAGTGTGTGTGTGTGGTGTGTGTGTGTGTGTGTGTGTGTGTGTGTGTGTGTGTGTGTGTGTGTTCGTGCGTGCGTGCACACATAAGCACTGCATGTCTGTGTGCACATAATTTATTTGTGTGTGTGTGTGTGTGTGTGTGTGTGTGTGTGTGTGTGTGTGTGTGTGTGTGTGTGTGTGTGTGTGTGTGTGTGTGGATGTGGTGTGTGTGTGTGTGTTTGAGGGGGGGAATGCGTGTGTGTCCATGGGCATGTGTGTGTGTGTGTCAAGTCAAGTCAAGTCAAGTCAAAATTTTATTTCCAGATGGTACATTGAATAAGCAATGCATTTGCTTTTTTTCATCAAGCCATCTATCTAAGAACAAATTTCGTAATGATTATACTAAGACATTATATTATTGCATCATTTACCATTAAATTAAACCAGTAAAAAAATTTATATAAAAAAAGGAAAAAATCGATAAGGAAATACATTGAAAATACAAATTACCACATATACATATACACGCACACACATACTCATGCACACCTGAGCGCATGGGCGCTCACGTCCACACACACATTTAAATAAAAATGTTTTAAGAATTAAAAAAGAAAATCATAAAACGTCAGGACAAACAAATTACTTCACCTACTGTTTCATCCATTCTTCCACGTTTATACTTTAGATAATAAAAAGGTACAGGAATAAAACGTTAGCAATACTAGGCATGGGTCATTACTGACAATATTAACCTTCAATGACCTCCCCTCCTCTCCTCCTCCACCCAGAAAACGTATGCTTTTTATGCGCTCATACTTTTCAAATAGCGCTTTTTGAAAATGACATATTCACACAATAACTATCAAAGCAACAGAAGTCAAATAAGATTACAATAATGATTATTATAATAGAGATACAATTATACCAACAATCACCCATCACCATGAGACAACAATATAACAAAGGATCCCCATCACCATGAGACAACAACATAATGATGATAACAGAAAAGCATTGGAAAGGATTGGGGTGGGGGAGGAGTATCAAGGGGGTAGGGGAAATACACCTTCAATCAAATAGAGAATTAATAATTTTTAAAAATCCAATTATTCAAACAAGTAGAACCCCTAATCGATACAGAATTCAAAAGCCCATAATCCACTGGACTATCAAACTAAAACAATATCAAACTAAAACAGTATCGCTTATAATAGTACTAATAATCTCATCTCTAACTGCAATAAAAACAACCCCACGATAAAATCTATTGAAATAGACAAGACAAAGGGCATGAGGAGAGGAGGAAGGAAAAAGGAGGGGGGAAGGAGAGGAGGAGAGCAGAGAGAGAGAGAGAGAGAGAGAGAGAGAGAAGAGAGAGAGAGAGGAGAAGAGAGAGAGAGAGAGAGAGAGAGAGAGAGAGAGAGAGAGAGAGACTATCAAGCTATCAGGTCTACCATAAAAAGATTTTTAAAAATTTCCTCCTTTCCACTTGTTTCAACATTGCAGATTATTCACTAGCTTGCATAGATTACTCTTACTTCTTTGCATAATTAGTGTGCCTCTTTGCTGCCTCCCCCTCCCTCCACACATATACAGTGTGTGACTGTAGAATTTCTAGTCAGAGTAGGACATACTTGAATTTTTTGTTGTTGTAGGGAATACCATTAGTGCTGGTAAATGTAAGTATGGTTGATTTTGCCGTATTAATCATGGTTGATTTGCCTTATAAGTCAATTCCTAGGCATTCATGCATTAGATGGCTTTTTAGCTGTGTCTTGAACTGATGTTTGTTTTTGATACATTTTAAGCGTTTTGGGAGCTTGTTCCATAAGTCACTACCTGAGTACAAGAAGCTTGTTTTGTAAAGATTATTTCTTGGTCTCGGAAATGTTAGTAGATGATTATGTCTGTGTTCATTGATTTTGAAGCTATTGGTGATCTTTGGAGGGGCATTTCCATTGACAACTTTCTGTACAAATAGAGCTTTATTTAGATAAAGTCTGTTTTTGAAGGTTAGGATATTTGTTTTCTTATAATCGTTGATGGTTAGGGAGCTTGATTTTAGTAGAACAAGTTTCAGTGCTCTTTTATATAATCTATGAATCAATTTTAAATTTGTATCACTGCAGCTGTCCCAAAGAGATGAAGCATAGTCAACTATAGGCAAAATATGGCCGCAAAAAAGAGTTTGCGAGAGTGGTTATTCAGAAAATGTTTTATTTTTGATAACTGAAGTAGCTTGTAAGAAAAACGTTTTCCTAGCGCCATCACATGGTCAGTCCAAGTAAGATTTTTGTCAATAATTACACCCAGAATTCTGTGGGAGTCAACTTCTTCAATTACTCTTTTATCTATCAACAGAGGTTGGAAT